>JAVGWW010000002.1:37028090-37628090 GCA_036924055.1 Leuresthes tenuis | reverse complement strand
CAAAGCTGGTCCCAGTTTCTGGCCTCAGGTTGGTCCCAGTTTCTGGTTCAGAGCTGGTCCCAGTTTCTGGCATCAGGTTGGTCCCAGTTTCTGGTTCAGAGCTGGTCCCAGTTTCTGGCATCAGGTTGGTCCCAGTTTCTGGTTAAGAGCTGGTCCCAGTTTCTGGCTTCAGAGCTGGTCCCAGTTTCTGGCCTCAGGTTGGTCCCAGTTTCTGGTTCAGAGCTGGTCCCAGTTTCTGGCCTCAGAGCTGGTCCCAGTTTCTGGCCTCAGGTTGGTCCCAGTTTCTGGCCTCAGGTTGGTCCCAGTTTCTGGCCTCAGAGCTGGTCCCAGTTTCTGGCCTCAGAGCTGGTCCCAGTTTTTGGCCTCAGAGCTGGTCCCAGTTTCTGGCCTCAGGTTGGTCCCAGTTTCTGGGTCAGAGCTGGTCCCAGTTTCTGGCCTCAGGTTGGTCCCAGTTTCTGGCCTCAGGTTGGTCCCAGTTTCTGGCCTCAGAGCTGATCCCAGTTTCTGGCCTCAGGTTGGTCCCAGTTTCTGGTTCAGAGCTGGTCCCAGTTTCTGGCCTCAGGTTGGTCCCAGTTTCTGGCCTCAGGTTGGTCCCAGTTTCTGGCCTCAGGTTGTTCCCAGTTTCTGGCCTCAGGTTGGTCCCAGTTTTTGGCCTCAGGTTGGTCCCAGTTTCTGGCCTCAGGTTGGTCCCAGTTTCTGGTTCAGAGCTGGTCCCAGTTTCTGGTTCAGAGCTGGTCCCAGTTTCTGGTTCAGAGCTGGTCCCAGTTTCTGGTTCAGAGCTGGTACCAGTTTCTGGCCTCAGGTTGGTCCCAGTTTCTGGTTCAGAGCTGGTCCCAGTTTCTGGTTCAGGTTGGTCCCAGTTTCTGGCCTCAGAGCAGGACCCAGTTTCTTGCCTCAGGTTGGTCCCAGTTTCTGGTTCAGAGCTGGTCCCAGTTTCTGGCCTCAGAGCTGGTCCCAGTTTCTGGCCTCAGGTTGGTCCCAGTTTCTGGTTCAGAGCTGGTCCCAGTTTCTGGCCTCAGGTTGGTCCCAGTTTCTGGCCTCAGGTTGGTCCCAGTTTCTGGCCTCAGAGCTGGTCCCAGTTTCTGGCCTCAGGTTGGTCCCAGTTTCTGGTTCAGAGCTGGTCCCAGTTTCTGGCCTCAGGTTGGTCCCAGTTTCTGGCCTCAGGTTGTTCCCAGTTTCTGGCCTCAGGTTGGTCCCAGTTTCTGGCCTCAGGTTGGTCCCAGTTTCTAGCCTCAGGTTGGTCCCAGTTTCTGTTTCAGAGCTGGTCCCAGTTTCTGGTTCAGAGCTGGTCCCAGTTTCTGGTTCAGAGCTGGTACCAGTTTCTGGCCTCAGGTTGGTCCCAGTTTCTGGTTCAGAGCTGGTCCCAGTTTCTGGCATCAGGTTGGTCCCAGTTTCTGGTTAAGAGCTGGTCCCAGTTTCTGGCCTCAGAGCTGGTCCCAGTTTCTGGCCTCAGGTTGGTCCCAGTTTCTGGTTCAGAGCTGGTCCCAGTTTCTGGCCTCAGAGCTGGTCCCAGTTTCTGGCCTCAGGTTGGTCCCAGTTTCTGGCCTCATGTTGGTCCCAGTTTCTGGCCTCAGAGCTGGTCCCAGTTTCTGGCCTCAGAGCTGGTCCCAGTTTTTGGCCTCAGAGCTGGTCCCAGTTTCTGGCCTCAGGTTGGTCCCAGTTTCTGGTTCAGAGCTGGTCCCAGTTTCTGGCCTCAGGTTGGTCCCAGTTTCTGGCCTCAGGTTGGTCCCAGTTTCTGGCCTCAGAGCTGATCCCAGTTTCTGGCCTCAGGTTGGTCCCAGTTTCTGGTTCAGAGCTGGTCCCAGTTTCTGGCCTCAGGTTGGTCCCAGTTTCTGGCCTCAGGTTGGTCCCAGTTTCTGGCCTCAGGTTGTTCCCAGTTTCTGGCCTCAGGTTGGTCCCAGTTTCTGGCCTCAGGTTGGTCCCAGTTTCTGGCCTCAGGTTGGTCCCAGTTTCTGGTTCAGAATTGGTCCCAGTTTCTGGTTCAGAGCTGGTCCCAGTTTCTGGTTCAGAGCTGGTCCCAGTTTCTGGTTCAGAGCTGGTACCAGTTTCTGGCCTCAGGTTGGTCCCAGTTTCTGGTTCAGAGCTGGTCCCAGTTTCTGGTTCAGGTTGGTCCCAGTTTCTGGCCTCAGAGCAGGACCCAGTTTCTTGCCTCAGAGCTGGTCCCAGTTTCTGGCCTCGAGCTGGTCCCCGTTTCTGGCCTCAGAGCTGGTCCCAGTTTCTGGCCTCAGAGCTGGTCCCAGTTTCTGGCCTCGAGCTGGTCCCAGTTTCTGGCCTCAGAGCTGGTCCCAGTTTCTGGCCTCAGGTTGTTCCCAGTTTCTGGTTCAGAGTTGGTCCCAGTTTCTGGTTCAGAGCTGGTCCCAGTTTCTGGCTTCAGAGCTGGTCCCAGTTTCTGGCCTCAGGTTGGTCCCAGTTTCTGGTTCAGAGCTGGTCCCAGTTTCTGGCCTCAGAGCTGGTCCCAGTTTCTGGCCTCAGGTTGGTCCCAGTTTCTGGCCTCAGGTTGGTCCCAGTTTCTGGCCTCAGAGCTGGTCCCAGTTTCTGGCCTCAGAGCTGGTCCCAGTTTTTGGCCTCAGAGCTGGTCCCAGTTTCTGGCCTCAGGTTGGTCCCAGTTTCTGGGTCAGAGCTGGTCCCAGTTTCTGGCCTCAGGTTGGTCCCAGTTTCTGGCCTCAGGTTGGTCCCAGTTTCTGGCCTCAGAGCTGATCCCAGTTTCTGGCCTCAGGTTGGTCCCAGTTTCTGGTTCAGAGCTGGTCCCAGTTTCTGGCCTCAGGTTGGTCCCAGTTTCTGGCCTCAGGTTGGTCCCAGTTTCTGGCCTCAGGTTGTTCCCAGTTTCTGGCCTCAGGTTGGTCCCAGTTTTTGGCCTCAGGTTGGTCCCAGTTTCTGGCCTCAGGTTGGTCCCAGTTTCTGGTTCAGAGCTGGTCCCAGTTTCTGGTTCAGAGCTGGTCCCAGTTTCTGGTTCAGAGCTGGTCCCAGTTTCTGGTTCAGAGCTGGTACCAGTTTCTGGCCTCAGGTTGGTCCCAGTTTCTGGTTCAGAGCTGGTCCCAGTTTCTGGTTCAGGTTGGTCCCAGTTTCTGGCCTCAGAGCAGGACCCAGTTTCTTGCCTCAGGTTGGTCCCAGTTTCTGGTTCAGAGCTGGTCCCAGTTTCTGGCCTCAGAGCTGGTCCCAGTTTCTGGCCTCAGGTTGGTCCCAGTTTCTGGCCTCAGGTTGGTCCCAGTTTCTGGCCTCAGAGCTGGTCCCAGTTTCTGGCCTCAGAGCTGGTCCCAGTTTTTGGCCTCAGAGCTGGTCCCAGTTTCTGGCCTCAGGTTGGTCCCAGTTTCTGGGTCAGAGCTGGTCCCAGTTTCTGGCCTCAGGTTGGTCCCAGTTTCTGGCCTCAGGTTGGTCCCAGTTTCTGGCCTCAGAGCTGATCCCAGTTTCTGGCCTCAGGTTGGTCCCAGTTTCTGGTTCAGAGCTGGTCCCAGTTTCTGGCCTCAGGTTGGTCCCAGTTTCTGGCCTCAGGTTGGTCCCAGTTTCTGGCCTCAGGTTGTTCCCAGTTTCTGGCCTCAGGTTGGTCCCAGTTTTTGGCCTCAGGTTGGTCCCAGTTTCTGGCCTCAGGTTGGTCCCAGTTTCTGGTTCAGAGCTGGTCCCAGTTTCTGGTTCAGAGCTGGTCCCAGTTTCTGGTTCAGAGCTGGTCCCAGTTTCTGGTTCAGAGCTGGTACCAGTTTCTGGCCTCAGGTTGGTCCCAGTTTCTGGTTCAGAGCTGGTCCCAGTTTCTGGTTCAGGTTGGTCCCAGTTTCTGGCCTCAGAGCAGGACCCAGTTTCTTGCCTCAGGTTGGTCCCAGTTTCTGGTTCAGAGCTGGTCCCAGTTTCTGGCCTCAGAGCTGGTCCCAGTTTCTGGCCTCAGGTTGGTCCCAGTTTCTGGTTCAGAGCTGGTCCCAGTTTCTGGCCTCAGGTTGGTCCCAGTTTCTGGCCTCAGGTTGGTCCCAGTTTCTGGCCTCAGAGCTGGTCCCAGTTTCTGGCCTCAGGTTGGTCCCAGTTTCTGGTTCAGAGCTGGTCCCAGTTTCTGGCCTCAGGTTGGTCCCAGTTTCTGGCCTCAGGTTGTTCCCAGTTTCTGGCCTCAGGTTGGTCCCAGTTTCTGGCCTCAGGTTGGTCCCAGTTTCTAGCCTCAGGTTGGTCCCAGTTTCTGTTTCAGAGCTGGTCCCAGTTTCTGGTTCAGAGCTGGTCCCAGTTTCTGGTTCAGAGCTGGTACCAGTTTCTGGCCTCAGGTTGGTCCCAGTTTCTGGTTCAGAGCTGGTCCCAGTTTCTGGCATCAGGTTGGTCCCAGTTTCTGGTTAAGAGCTGGTCCCAGTTTCTGGCCTCAGAGCTGGTCCCAGTTTCTGGCCTCAGGTTGGTCCCAGTTTCTGGTTCAGAGCTGGTCCCAGTTTCTGGCCTCAGAGCTGGTCCCAGTTTCTGGCCTCAGGTTGGTCCCAGTTTCTGGCCTCATGTTGGTCCCAGTTTCTGGCCTCAGAGCTGGTCCCAGTTTCTGGCCTCAGAGCTGGTCCCAGTTTTTGGCCTCAGAGCTGGTCCCAGTTTCTGGCCTCAGGTTGGTCCCAGTTTCTGGTTCAGAGCTGGTCCCAGTTTCTGGCCTCAGGTTGGTCCCAGTTTCTGGCCTCAGGTTGGTCCCAGTTTCTGGCCTCAGAGCTGATCCCAGTTTCTGGCCTCAGGTTGGTCCCAGTTTCTGGTTCAGAGCTGGTCCCAGTTTCTGGCCTCAGGTTGGTCCCAGTTTCTGGCCTCAGGTTGGTCCCAGTTTCTGGCCTCAGGTTGTTCCCAGTTTCTGGCCTCAGGTTGGTCCCAGTTTCTGGCCTCAGGTTGGTCCCAGTTTCTGGCCTCAGGTTGGTCCCAGTTTCTGGTTCAGAATTGGTCCCAGTTTCTGGTTCAGAGCTGGTCCCAGTTTCTGGTTCAGAGCTGGTCCCAGTTTCTGGTTCAGAGCTGGTACCAGTTTCTGGCCTCAGGTTGGTCCCAGTTTCTGGTTCAGAGCTGGTCCCAGTTTCTGGTTCAGGTTGGTCCCAGTTTCTGGCCTCAGAGCAGGACCCAGTTTCTTGCCTCAGAGCTGGTCCCAGTTTCTGGCCTCGAGCTGGTCCCCGTTTCTGGCCTCAGAGCTGGTCCCAGTTTCTGGCCTCAGAGCTGGTCCCAGTTTCTGGCCTCGAGCTGGTCCCAGTTTCTGGCCTCAGAGCTGGTCCCAGTTTCTGGCCTCAGGTTGTTCCCAGTTTCTGGTTCAGAGTTGGTCCCAGTTTCTGGTTCAGAGCTGGTCCCAGTTTCTGGTTCAGAGCTGGTACCAGTTTCTGGCCTCAGAGCTGGTCCCAGTTTCTGGCCTCAGGTTGGTCCCAGTTTCTGGTTCAGAGCTGGTCCCAGTTTCTGGCCTCAGGTTGGTCCCAGTTTCTGGCCTCAGGTTGGTCCCAGTTTCTGGCCTCAGAGCTGGTCCCAGTTTCTGGCCTCAGGTTGGTCCCAGTTTCTGGTTCAGAGCTGGTCCCAGTTTCTGGCCTCAGGTTGGTCCCAGTTTCTGGCCTCAGGTTGGTCCCAGTTTCTGGCCTCAGGTTGTTCCCAGTTTCTGGCCTCAGGTTGGTCCCAGTTTCTGGCCTCAGGTTGGTCCCAGTTTCTGGTTCAGAGCTGGTCCCAGTTTCTGGTTCAGAGCTGGTCCCAGTTTCTGGTTCAGAGCTGGTACCAGTTTCTGGCCTCAGGTTGGTCCCAGTTTCTGGTTCAGAGCTGGTCCTAGATTCTGGTTCAGGTTGGTCCCAGTTTCTGGCCTCAGAGCAGGACCCAGTTTCTTGCCTCAGGTTGGTCCCAGTTTCTGGTTCAGAGCTGGTCCCAGTTTCTGGCCTCAGAGCTGGACCCAGTTTCTGGCCTCAGGTTGGTCCCAGTTTCTGGTTCAGAGCTGGTCCCAGTTTCTGGTTCAGAGCTGGTCCCAGTTTCTGGTTCAGAGCTGGTCCCAGTTTCTGGTTCAGGCTGGTCCCAGTTTCTGGCCTCAGGTTGGTCCCAGTTTCTGGTTCAGAGCTGGTACCAGTTTCTGGTTCAGAGCTGGTCCCAGTTTCTGGCCTCAGGTTTGTCCCAGTTTCTGGTTCAGAGCTGGTCCCAGTTTCTGGCCTCAGGTTGGTCCCAGTTACTGGCCTCAGGTTGGTCCCAGTTTCTGGCCTCAGGTTGGTCCCAGTTTCTGGTTCAGAGCTGGTACCAGTTTCTGGCCTCAGGTTGATCCCAGTTTCTGGTTCAGAGCTGGTCCCAGTTTCTGGCCTCAGGTTGGTCCCAGTTTCTGGTTCAGAGCTGGTCCCAGTTTCTGGCCTCAGGTTGGTCCCAGTTTCTGGTTCAGAGCTGGTCCCAGTTTCAGGCCTCAGAGCTGGTCCCAGTTTCTCGCCTTAGGTTGGTCCCAGTTTCTGGTTCAGAGCTGGTCCCAGTTTCTGGCCTCAGGTTGGTCCCAGTTTCTGGCCTCAGGTTGATCCCAGTTTCTGGCCTCAGGTTGGTCCCAGTTTCTGGCCTCAGGTTGGTCCCAGTTTCTGGCCTCAGGTTGGTCCCAGTTTCTGGTTCAGAGCTGGTCCCAGTTTCTGTTTCAGAGCTGGTCCCAGTTTCTGGTTCAGAGCTGGTACCAGTTTCTGGCCTCAGGTTGGTCCCAGTTTCTGGTTCAGAGCTGGTCCCAGTTTCTGGTTCAGGTTGGTCCCAGTTTCTGGCCTCAGAGCAGGACCCAGTTTCTTGCCTCAGGTTGGTCCCAGTTTCTGGTTCAGAGCTGGTCCCAGTTTCTGGCCTCAGAGCTGGACCCAGTTTCTGGCCTCAGGTTGGTCCCATTTTCTGGTTCAGAGCTGGTCCCAGTTTCTGGTTCAGAGCTGGTCCCATTTTCTTGTTCAGGTTGGTCCCAGTTTCTGGCCTCAGAGCAGGACCCAGTTTCTTGCCTCAGGTTGGTCCCAGTTTCTGGTTCAGAGCTGGTCCCAGTTTCTGGCCTCAGAGCTGGTCCCAGTTTCTGGCCTCAGGTTGGTCCCAGTTTCTGGTTCAGAGCTGGTCCCAGTTTCTGGCCTCAGGTTGGTCCCAGTTTCTGGCCTCAGGTTGGTCCCAGTTTCTGGTTCAGGTTGGTCCCAGTTTCTGGCCTCAGAGCAGGACCAAGTTTCTTGCCTCAGGTTGGTCCCAGTTTCTGGTTCAGAGCTGGTCCCAGTTTCTGGCCTCAGAGCTAGACCCAGTTTCTGGCCTCAGGTTGGTCCCAGTTTCTGTTTCAGAGCTGGTACCAGTTTCTGGTTCAGAGCTGGTCCCAGTTTCTGGCCTCAGGTTTGTCCCAGTTTCTGGTTCAGAGCTGGTCCCAGTTTCTGGCCTCAGGTTGGTCCCAGTTACTGGCCTCAGGTTGGTCCCAGTTTCTGGCCTCAGGTTGGTCCCAGTTTCTGGCCTCAGGTTGGTCCCAGTTTCTGGTTCAGAGCTGGTACCAGTTTCTGGCCTCAGGTTGATCCCAGTTTCTGGTTCAGAGCTGGTCCCAGTTTCTGGCCTCAGGTTGGTCCCAGTTTCTGGTTCAGAGCTGGTCCCAGTTTCTGGCCTCAGGTTGGTCCCAGTTTCTGGTTCAGGTTGGTCCCAGTTTCTGGCCTCAGAGCAGGACCAAGTTTCTTGCCTCAGGTTGGTCCCAGTTTCTGGTTCAGAGCTGGTCCCAGTTTCTGGCCTCAGAGCTGGACCCAGTTTCTGGCCTCAGGTTGGTCCCAGTTTCTGTTTCAGAGCTGGTACCAGTTTCTGGTTCAGAGCTGGTCCCAGTTTCTGGCCTCAGGTTTGTCCCAGTTTCTGGTTCAGAGCTGGTCCCAGTTTCTGGCCTCAGGTTGGTCCCAGTTACTGGCCTCAGGTTGGTCCCAGTTTCTGGCCTCAGGTTGGTCCCAGTTTGTGGCCTCAGGTTGGTCCCAGTTTCTGGTTCAGAGCTGGTACCAGTTTCTGGCCTCAGGTTGATCCCAGTTTCTGGTTCAGAGCTGGTCCCAGTTTCTGGCCTCAGGTTGGTCCCAGTTTCTGGTTCAGAGCTGGTCCCAGTTTCTGGCCTCAGGTTGGTCCCAGTTTCTGGTTCAGAGCTGGTCCCAGTTTCAGGCCTCAGAGCTGGTCCCAGTTTCTGGCCTTAGTTTGGTCCCAGTTTCTGGTTCAGAGCTGGTCCCAGTTTCTGGCCTCAGGTTGGTCCCAGTTTCTGGCCTCAAGTTGATCCCAGTTTCTGGCCTCAGGTTGGTCCCAGTTTCTGGCCTCAGGTTGGTCCCAGTTTCTGGCCTCAGGTTGGTCCCAGTTTCTGGTTCAGAGCTGGTCCCAGTTTCTGTTTCAGAGCTGGTCCCAGTTTCTGGTTCAGAGCTGGTACCAGTTTCTGGCCTCAGGTTGGTCCCAGTTTCTGGTTCAGAGCTGGTCCCAGTTTCTGGCCTCAGGTTGGTCCCAGTTTCTGGCCTCAAGTTGATCCCAGTTTCTGGCCTCAGGTTGGTCCCAGTTTCTGGCCTCAGGTTGGTCCCAGTTTCTGGCCTCAGGTTGGTCCCAGTTTCTGGTTCAGAGCTGGTCCCAGTTTCTGTTTCAGAGCTGGTCCCAGTTTCTGGTTCAGAGCTGGTACCAGTTTCTGGCCTCAGGTTGGTCCCAGTTTCTGGTTCAGAGCTGGTCCCAGTTTCTGGTTCAGGTTGGTCCCAGTTTCTGGCCTCAGAGCAGGACCCAGTTTCTGGCCTCAGGTTGGTCCCAGTTTCTGGTTCAGAGCTGGTCCCAGTTTCTGGCCTCAGAGCTGGACCCAGTTTCTGGCCTCAGGTTGGTCCCATTTTCTGGTTCAGAGCTGGTCCCAGTTTCTGGTTCAGAGCTGGTCCCAGTTTCTGGTTCAGGTTGGTCCCAGTTTCTGGCCTCAGAGCAGGACCCAGTTTCTTGCCTCAGGTTGGTCCCAGTTTCTGGTTCAGAGCTGGTCCCAGTTTCTGGCCTCAGAGCTGGACCCAGTTTCTGGCCTCAGGTTGGTCCCATTTTCTGGTTCAGAGCTGGTCCCAGTTTCTGGTTCAGAGCTGGTCCCAGTTTCTGGTTCAGAGCTGGTCCCAGTTTCTGGCCTCAGGTTGGTCCCAGTTTCTGGCCTCAGGTTGGTCCCAGTTTCTGGCCTTAGAGCTGGTTCCAGTTTCTGGCCTCAGGTTGGTCCCAGTTTCTGGTTCAGAGCTGGTCCCAGTTTCTGGCCTCAGGTTGGTCCCAGTTTCTGGCCTCAGGTTGGTCCCAGTTTCTGGCCTCAGGTTGGTCCCAGTTTCTGGTTCAGAGCTGGTCCCAGTTTCTGGTTCAGAGCTGGTCCCAGTTTCTGGTTCAGAGCTGGTACCAGTTTCTGGCCTCAGGTTGGTCCCAGTTTCTGGTTCAGAGCTGGTCCCAGTTTATGGTTCAGGTTGGTCCCAGTTTCTGGCCTCAGAGCAGGACCCAGTTTCTTGCCTCAGGTTGGTCCCAGTTTCTGGTTCAGAGCTGGTCCCAGTTTTTGGCCTCAGAGCTGGTTCCAGATTCTGGCCTCAGGTTGGTCCCAGTTTCTGGTTCAGAGCTGGTCCCAGTTTCTGGTTCAGGCTGGTCCCAGTTTCTGGCCTCAGGTTGGTCCCAGTTTCTGGTTCAGAGCTGGTACCAGTTTCTGGTTCAGAGCTGGTCCCAGTTTCTGGCCTCAGGTTTGTCCCAGTTTCTGGTTCAGAGCTGGTCCCAGTTTCTGGCCTCAGGTTGGTCCCAGTTTCTGGTTCAGAGCTGGTACCAGTTTCTGGCCTCAGGTTGATCCCAGTTTCTGGTTCAGAGCTGGTCCCAGTTTCTGGCCTCAGGTTGGTCCCAGTTTCTGGTTCAGAGCTGGTCCCAGTTTCTGGCCTCAGGTTGGTCCCAGTTTCTGGTTCAGAGCTGGTCCCAGTTTCTGGTTCAGAGCTGGTCCCAGTTTCTGGCCTCAGGTTGGTCCCAGTTTCTGGCCTCAGGTTGATCCCAGTTTCTGGCCTCAGGTTGGTCCCAGTTTCTGGCCTCAGGTTGGTCCCAGTTTCTGGCCTCAGGTTGGTCCCAGTTTCTGGTTCAGAGCTGGTCCCAGTTTCTGGTTCAGAGCTGGTACCAGTATCTGGCCTCAGGTTGGTCCCAGTTTCTGGTTCAGAGCTGGTCCCAGTTTCTGGTTCAGGTTGGTCCCAGTTTCTGGCCTCAGAGCAGGACCCAGTTTCTTGCCTCAGGTTGGTCCCAGTTTCTGGTTCAGAGCTGGTCCAAGTTTCTGGCCTCAGAGCTGGACCCAGTTTCTGGCCTCAGGTTGGTCCCATTTTCTGGTTCAGAGCTGGTCCCAGTTTCTGGTTCAGAGCTGGTCCCAGTTTCTGGCCTCAGGTTGGTCCCAGTTTCTGGTTCAGGTTGGTCCCAGTTTCTGGTTCAGAGCTGGTCCCAGTTTCTGGCCTCAAGTTGGTCCCAGTTTCTGGTTCAGAGCTGGTCCCAGTTTCTGGCATCAGGTTGGTCCCAGTTTCTGGTTCAGAGCTGGTCCCAGTTTCTGGCATCAGGTTGGTCCCAGGGCTGGTCAGACGGGTCCGATCGGTCGGTCTTTAATTGTTTCTTCTGTCGGTAAGTTTGGAGTTTCTGTGTTATTCTAAGTCGCTTTAATGAGTTGAGGTCATGTGACCTGTTTTCAGGGTTTAAAACCCTCTTTTTCCCAGATTTAAAACAGTGTTCTCATGTCTAACCAGACAGCGAGGCAGTTTCTGGCCAAAGATGCTGAACTTAACAGGCCTTAATTTGCAATGCCTCCAACTGAACACTATACGGCTTTATTATCTCCACCCTCAGAAGCCGGTTGGCTGCACCAAGCACGTTTCTGGCCTCAGGTTGGTCCCAGTTTCTGGTTCAGAGCTGGTCCCAGTTTCTGGTTCAGAGCTGGTCCCAGTTTCTGGCCTCAGGTTGGTCCCAGTTACTGGCCTCAGGTTGGTCCCAGTTTCTGGTTCAGAGCTGGTCCCAGTTTCTGGTTCAAAGCTGGTCCCAGTTTCTGGCGTCAGGTTGGTCCCAGTTTCTGGTTCAGAGCTGGTCCCAGTTTCTGGCATCAGGTTGGTCCCAGTTTCTGGTTCAGAGCTGGTCCCAGTTTCTGGCATCAGGTTGGTCCCAGTTTCTGGTTCAGAGCTGGTTCCAGTTTCTGGCCTCAGAGCTGGTCCCAGTTTCTGGCCTCAGGTTGGTCCCAGTTTCTGGTTCAGAGCTGGTCCCAGTTTCTGGCCTCAGAGCTGGTCCCAGTTTCTGGCCTCAGGTTGGTCCCAGTTTCTGGCCTCAGGTTGGTCCCATTTTCTGGTTCAGAGCTGGTCCCAGTTTCTGGTTCAGAGCTGGTCCCAGTTTCTGGCCTCAGGTTTGTCCCAGTTTCTGGTTCAGAGCTTGTCCCAGTTTCTGGTTCAGAGCTGGTCCCAGTTTCTGGTTCAGGCTGGTCCCAGTTTCTGGCCTCAGGTTGGTCCCAGTTTCTGGTTCAGAGCTGGTACCAGTTTCTGGTTCAGAGCTGGTCCCAGTTTCTGGCCTCAGGTTTGTCCCAGTTTCTGGTTCACCACTGGTCCCAGTTTCCGGCCTCAGGTTGGTCCCAGTTTCTGGCCTCAGGTTGGTCCCAGTTTCTGGCCTCAGGTTGGTCCCAGTTTCTGGTTCAGAGCTGGTCCCAGTTTCTGGCCTCAGAGCTGGTCCCAGTTTCTTGCCTCAGGTTGGTCCCAGTTTCTGGTTCATAACTGGTCCCAGTTTCTGGCCTAAGGTTGGTCCCAGTTTCTGGTTCAGAGCTGGTCCCAGTTTCTGGCCTCAGGTTGGTCCCAGTTTCTGGTTCAGAGCTGGTCCCAGTTTCTGGCCTCAGAGCTGGTCCCAGTTTCTGGCCTCAGGTTGGTCCCAGTTTCTGGTTCAGAGCTGGTCCCAGTTTCTGGCCTCAGAGCTGGTCCCAGTTTCTGGCCTCAGGTTGGTCCCAGTTTCTGGCCTCAGGTTGGTCCCATTTTCTGGTTCAGAGCTGGTCCCAGTTTCTGGCCTCAGGTTTGTCCCAGTTTCTGGTTCAGAGCTGGTCCCAGTTTCTGGTTCAGGCTGGTCCCAGTTTCTGGCCTCAGGTTGGTCCCAGTTTCTGGTTCAGAGCTGGTACCAGTTTCTGGTTCAGAGCTGGTCCCAGTTTCTGGCCTCAGGTTGGTCCCAGTTTCTGGCCTCAGGTTGGTCCCATTTTCTTGTTCAGAGCTGGTCCCAGTTTCTGGCCTCAGGTTTGTCCCAGTTTCTGGTTCAGAGCTGGTCCCAGTTTCTGGCCTCAGGTTGGTCCCAGTTTCTGGTTCAGAGCTGGTAACAGTTTCTGGTTCAGAGCTGGTCCCAGTTTCTGGCCTCAGGTTTGTCCCAGTTTCTGGTTCAGAGCTGGTCCCAGTTTCTGGCCTCAGGTTGGTCCCAGTTACTGGCCTCAGGTTGGTCCCAGTTTCTGGCCTCAGGTTGGTCACAGTTTCTGGCCTCAGGTTGGTCCCAGTTTCTGGCCTCAGGTTGGTCCCAGTTTCTGGCCTCAGGTTGGTCCCAGTTTCTGGTTCAGAGCTGGTACCAGTTTCTGGCCTCAGGTTGATCCCAGTTTCTGGTTCAGAGCTGGTCCCAGTTTCTGGCATCAGGTTGGTCCCAGTTTCTGGTTCAGAGCTGGTCCCAGTTTCTGGCCTCAGGTTGGTCCCAGTTTCTGGTTCAGAGATGGTCCCAGTTTCTGGCCTCACAGCTGGTCCCAGTTTCTGGCCTCAGGTTGGTCCCAGTTTCTGGTTCAGAGCTGGTCCCAGTTTCTGGCCTCAGGTTGGTCCCAGTTTCTGGCCTCAGGTTGATCCCAGTTTCTGGCCTCAGGTTGGTCCCAGTTTCTGGCCTCAGGTTGGTCCCAGTTTCTGGCCTCAGAGCTGGTCCCAGTTTCTGGCCTCAGGTTGGTCCCAGTTTCTGGTTCAGAGCTGGTCCCAGTTTCTGGCCTCAGAGCTGGTCCCAGTTTCTTGCCTCAGGTTGGTCCCAGTTTCTGGTTCATAACTGGTCCCAGTTTCTGGCCTAAGGTTGGTCCCAGTTTCTGGTTCAGAGCTGGTCCCAGTTTCTGGCCTCAGGTTGGTCCCAGTTTCTGGTTCAGAGCTGGTCCCAGTTTCTGGCCTCAGAGCTGGTCCCAGTTTCTGGCCTCAGGTTGGTCCCAGTTTCTGGTTCAGAGCTGGTCCCAGTTTCTGGCCTCAGAGCTGGTCCCAGTTTCTGGCCTCAGGTTGGTCCCAGTTTCTGGCCTCAGGTTGGTCCCATTTTCTGGTTCAGAGCTGGTCCCAGTTTCTGGCCTCAGGTTTGTCCCAGTTTCTGGTTCAGAGCTGGTCCCAGTTTCTGGTTCAGGCTGGTCCCAGTTTCTGGCCTCAGGTTGGTCCCAGTTTCTGGTTCAGAGCTGGTACCAGTTTCTGGTTCAGAGCTGGTCCCAGTTTCTGGCCTCAGGTTGGTCCCAGTTTCTGGCCTCAGGTTGGTCCCATTTTCTGGTTCAGAGCTGGTCCCAGTTTCTGGCCTCAGGTTTGTCCCAGTTTCTGGTTCAGAGCTGGTCCCAGTTTCTGGCCTCAGGTTGGTCCCAGTTTCTGGTTCAGAGCTGGTACCAGTTTCTGGCCTCAGGTTGGTCCCAGTTTCTGGCCTCAGGTTTGTCCCAGTTTCTGGTTCAGAGCTGGTCCCAGTTTCTGGCCTCAGGTTGGTCCCAGTTACTGGCCTCAGGTTGGTCCCAGTTTCTGGCCTCAGGTTGGTCACAGTTTCTGGCCTCAGGTTGGTCACAGTTTCTGGCCTCAGGTTGGTCCCAGTTTCTGGCCTCAGGTTGGTCCCAGTTTCTGGTTCAGAGCTGGTCCCAGTTTCTGGCCTCAGGTTGATCCCAGTTTCTGGTTCAGAGCTGGTCCCAGTTTCTGGCATCAGAGCTGGTCCCAGTTTCTGGCCTCAGGTTGGTCCCAGTTTCTGGTTCAGAGCTGGTCCCAGTTTCTGGCCTCAGAGCTGGTCCCAGTTTCTGGCCTCAGGTTGGTCCCAGTTTCTGGCCTCAGGTTGGTCCCATTTTCTGGTTCAGAGCTGGTCCCAGTTTCTGGCCTCAGGTTTGTCCCAGTTTCTGGTTCAGAGCTGGTCCCAGTTTCTGGTTCAGGCTGGTCCCAGTTTCTGGCCTCAGGTTGGTCCCAGTTTCTGGTTCAGAGCTGGTACCAGTTTCTGGTTCAGAGCTGGTCCCAGTTTCTGGCCTCAGGTTGGTCCCAGTTTCTGGCCTCAGGTTGGTCCCATTTTCTTGTTCAGAGCTGGTCCCAGT
Organism: Leuresthes tenuis; assembly: GCA_036924055.1. Taxonomy (NCBI): domain Eukaryota; kingdom Metazoa; phylum Chordata; class Actinopteri; order Atheriniformes; family Atherinopsidae; genus Leuresthes; species Leuresthes tenuis. Next base: position 37,613,941 of record JAVGWW010000002.1, on the reverse strand, counting down.
TTCTGGCCTCAGGTTTGTCCCAGTTTCTGGTTCAGAGCTGGTCCCAGTTTCTGGCCTCAGGTTGGTCCCAGTTTCTGGTTCAGAGCTGGTAACAGTTTCTGGTTCAGAGCTGGTCCCAGTTTCTGGCCTCAGGTTTGTCCCAGTTTCTGGTTCAGAGCTGGTCCCAGTTTCTGGCCTCAGGTTGGTCCCAGTTACTGGCCTCAGGTTGGTCCCAGTTTCTGGCCTCAGGTTGGTCACAGTTTCTGGCCTCAGGTTGGTCCCAGTTTCTGGCCTCAGGTTGGTCCCAGTTTCTGGCCTCAGGTTGGTCCCAGTTTCTGGTTCAGAGCTGGTACCAGTTTCTGGCCTCAGGTTGATCCCAGTTTCTGGTTCAGAGCTGGTCCCAGTTTCTGGCATCAGGTTGGTCCCAGTTTCTGGTTCAGAGCTGGTCCCAGTTTCTGGCCTCAGGTTGGTCCCAGTTTCTGGTTCAGAGATGGTCCCAGTTTCTGGCCTCACAGCTGGTCCCAGTTTCTGGCCTCAGGTTGGTCCCAGTTTCTGGTTCAGAGCTGGTCCCAGTTTCTGGCCTCAGGTTGGTCCCAGTTTCTGGCCTCAGGTTGATCCCAGTTTCTGGCCTCAGGTTGGTCCCAGTTTCTGGCCTCAGGTTGGTCCCAGTTTCTGGCCTCAGAGCTGGTCCCAGTTTCTGGCCTCAGGTTGGTCCCAGTTTCTGGTTCAGAGCTGGTCCCAGTTTCTGGCCTCAGAGCTGGTCCCAGTTTCTTGCCTCAGGTTGGTCCCAGTTTCTGGTTCATAACTGGTCCCAGTTTCTGGCCTAAGGTTGGTCCCAGTTTCTGGTTCAGAGCTGGTCCCAGTTTCTGGCCTCAGGTTGGTCCCAGTTTCTGGTTCAGAGCTGGTCCCAGTTTCTGGCCTCAGAGCTGGTCCCAGTTTCTGGCCTCAGGTTGGTCCCAGTTTCTGGTTCAGAGCTGGTCCCAGTTTCTGGCCTCAGAGCTGGTCCCAGTTTCTGGCCTCAGGTTGGTCCCAGTTTCTGGCCTCAGGTTGGTCCCATTTTCTGGTTCAGAGCTGGTCCCAGTTTCTGGCCTCAGGTTTGTCCCAGTTTCTGGTTCAGAGCTGGTCCCAGTTTCTGGTTCAGGCTGGTCCCAGTTTCTGGCCTCAGGTTGGTCCCAGTTTCTGGTTCAGAGCTGGTACCAGTTTCTGGTTCAGAGCTGGTCCCAGTTTCTGGCCTCAGGTTGGTCCCAGTTTCTGGCCTCAGGTTGGTCCCATTTTCTGGTTCAGAGCTGGTCCCAGTTTCTGGCCTCAGGTTTGTCCCAGTTTCTGGTTCAGAGCTGGTCCCAGTTTCTGGCCTCAGGTTGGTCCCAGTTTCTGGTTCAGAGCTGGTACCAGTTTCTGGCCTCAGGTTGGTCCCAGTTTCTGGCCTCAGGTTTGTCCCAGTTTCTGGTTCAGAGCTGGTCCCAGTTTCTGGCCTCAGGTTGGTCCCAGTTACTGGCCTCAGGTTGGTCCCAGTTTCTGGCCTCAGGTTGGTCACAGTTTCTGGCCTCAGGTTGGTCACAGTTTCTGGCCTCAGGTTGGTCCCAGTTTCTGGCCTCAGGTTGGTCCCAGTTTCTGGTTCAGAGCTGGTCCCAGTTTCTGGCCTCAGGTTGATCCCAGTTTCTGGTTCAGAGCTGGTCCCAGTTTCTGGCATCAGGTTGGTCCCAGTTTCTGGTTCAGAGCTGGTCCCAGTTTCTGGCCTCAGGTTGGTCCCAGTTTCTGGTTCAGAGATGGTCCCAGTTTCTGGCCTCACAGCTGGTCCCAGTTTCTGGCCTCAGGTTGGTCCCAGTTTCTGGTTCAGAGCTGGTCCCAGTTTCTGGCCTCAGGTTGGTCCCAGTTTCTGGCCTCAGGTTGATCCCAGTTTCTGGCCTCAGGTTGGTCCCAGTTTCTGGCCTCAGGTTGGTCCCAGTTTCTGGCCTCAGAGCTGGTCCCAGTTTCTGGCCTCAGGTTGGTCCCAGTTTCTGGTTCAGAGCTGGTCCCAGTTTCTGGTTCAAAGCTGGTCCCAGTTTCTGGCGTCAGGTTGGTCCCAGTTTCTGGTTCAGAGCTGGTCCCAGTTTCTGGCATCAGGTTGGTCCCAGTTTCTGGTTCAGAGCTGGTCCCAGTTTCTGGCCTCAGGTTGGTCCCAGTTTCTGGTTCAGAGCTGGTCCCAGTTTCTGGCCTCAGGTTGGTCCCAGTTTCTGGTTCAGAGCTGGTCCCAGTTTCTGGCCTCAGGTTTGTCCCAGTTTCTGGCCTCAGGTTGGTCCCAGTTACTGGCCTCAGGTTGGTCCCAGTTTCTGGCCTCAGGTTGGTCCCAGTTTCTGGCCTCAGGTTGGTCCCAGTTTCTGGTTCAGAGCTGGTACCAGTTTCTGGCCTCAGGTTGATCCCAGTTTCTGGTTCAGAGCTGGTCCCAGTTTCTGGCATCAGGTTGGTCCCAGTTTCTGGTTCAGAGCTGGTCCCAGTTTCTGGCCTCAGGTTGGTCCCAGTTTCTGGTTCAGAGCTGGTCCCAGTTTCTGGCCTCAGAGCTGGTCCCAGTTTCTGGCCTCAGGTTGGTCCCAGTTTCTGGTTCAGAGCTGGTCCCAGTTTCTGGCCTCAGGTTGGTCCCAGTTTCTGGTTCAGAGCTGGTACCAGTTTCTGGTTCAGAGCTGGTCCCAGTTTCTGGCCTCAGGTTTGTCCCAGTTTCTGGTTCAGAGCTGGTCCCAGTTTCTGGCCTCAGGTCTGTCCCAGTTACTGGCCTCAGGTTGGTCCCAGTTTCTGGCCTCAGGTTGGTCCCAGTTTCCTGCCTCAGGTTGGTCCCAGTTTCTGGTTCAGAGCTGGTACCAGTTTCTGGCCTCAGGTTGATCCCAGTTTCTGGCCTCAGGTTGATCCCAGTTTCTGGTTCAGAGCTGGTCCCAGTTTCTGGCATCAGGTTGGTCCCAGTTTCTGGTTCAGAGCTGGTCCCAGTTTCTGGCCTCAGGTTGGTCCCAGTTTCTGGCCTCAGGTTGGTCCCAGTTTCTGGCCTCAGGTTGGTCCCAGTTTCTGGCCTCAGGTTGGTCCCAGTTTCTGGTTCAGAGCTGGTCCCAGTTTCTGGTTCAGAGCTGGTCCCAGTTTCTGGTTCAGAGCTGGTACCAGTTTCTGGCCTCAGGTTGGTCCCAGTTTCTGGTTCAGAGCTGGTCCCAGTTTCTGGCCTCAGGTTGGTCCCAGTTTTTGGTTCAGAGCTGGTCCCAGTTTCTGGCCTCAGGTTGGTCCCAGTTTCTGGTTCAGAGCTGGTCCCAGTTTCTGGCCTCAGAGCTGGTCCCAGTTTCTGGCCTCAGGTTGGTCCCAGTTTCTGGTTCAGAGCTGGTCCCAGTTTCTGGCCTCAGGTTGGTCCCAGTTTCTGGCCTCAGGTTGATCCCAGTTTCTGGCCTCAGGTTGGTCCCAGTTTCTGGCCTCAGGTTGGTCCCAGTTTCTGGTTTAGAGCTGGTCCCAGTTTCTGGCCTCAGAGCTGGTCCCAGTTTCTCTCCTCAGGTTGGTCCCAGTTTCTGGTTCAGAGCTGGTCCCAGTTTCTGGCCTAAGGTTGGTCCCAGTTTCTGGTTCAGAGCTGGTCCCAGTTTCTGGTCTCAGAGCTGGTCCCAGTTTCTGGCCTCAGGTTGGTCCCAGTTTCTGGTTCAGAGCTGGTCCCAGGTTCTGGCCTCAGGTTGGTCCCAGTTTCTGGCCTCAGGTTGATCCCAGTTTCTGGCCTCAGGTTGGTCCCAGTTTCTGGCCTCAGGTTGGTCCCAGTTTCTGGTTCAGAGCTGGTACCAGTTTCTTGCCTCAGGTTGGTCCCAGTTTCTGGTTCAGAGCTGGTCCCAGTTTCTTGCGTCAGGTTGGTCCCAGTTTCTGGTTCAGAGCTGATCCCAGTTTCTGGTTCAAGTTGGTCCCAGTTTCTGGCCTCCGGTTGGTCCCAGTTTCTGGTTCAGAGCTGGTCCCAGTTTCTGGCATCAGGTTGGTCCCAGTTTCTGGTTAAGAGCTGGTCCCAGTTTCTGGCCTCAGAGCTGGTCCCAGTTTCTGGCCTCAGGTTGGTCCCAGTTTCTGGTTCAGAGCTGGTCCCAGTTTCTGGCCTCAGGTTGGTCCCAGTTTCTGGTTCAGAGCTGGTCCCAGTTTCTGGCCTCAGGTTGGTCCCAGTTTCTGGCCTCAGGTTGGTCCCAGTTTCTGGCCTCAGGTTGGTCCCAGTTTCTGGCCTCAGGTTGGTACCAGTTACTGGTTCAGAGCTGGTCCCAGTTTCTGGTTCAGAGATGGTCCCAGTTTCTGGCCTCAGGTTGGTCCCAGTTTCTGGCCTCAGAGCTGGACCCAGTTTCTTGCCTCAGGTTGGTCCCAGTTTCTGGTTCAGAGCTGGTCCCAATTTCTGGCCTCAGGTTGTCCAAGTTTCTGGTTCAGAGCTGGTCCCAGTTTCTAGTTCAAGTTGGTCCCAGTTTCTGGCCTCAGGTTGGTCCCAGTTTCTGGTTCAGAGCTGGTACCAGTTTCTGGTTCAGGTTGGTCCCAGTTTCTGGCCTCAGAGCTGGTCCCAGTTTCTTGCCTCAGGTTGGTCCCAGTTTCTGGTTCAGACCTGGTCCCAGTTTCTGGTTCAGAGCTGGTCCCAGTTTCTGGCCTCAGGTTGGTCCCAGTTTCTGGTTCAGAGCTGGTCCCAGTTTCTGGCCTCAGGTTGGTCCCAGTTTCTGGTTCAGAGCTGGTTCACAGTTTCTGGCCTCAGGTTCGTCCCAGTTTCTGGCCTCAGAGCTTGTCCCAGTTTCTGGTTCAGAGCTGGTCCCAGTTTCTGGCCTCAGGTTGGTCCCAGTTTCTGGTTCAGAGCTGGTCCCAGTTTCTAGTTCAGGTTGGTCCCAGTTTCTGGCCTCAGAGCTGGTCCCAGTTTCTTGCCTCAGGTTGTTCCCAGTTTCTGGTTCAGAACTGGTCCCAGATTCTGGCCTCAGGTTGGTCCCAGTTTCTGGTTCAGAGCTGGTCCCAGTTTCTGGTTCAAAGCTGGTCCCAGTTTCTGGTTCAGAGCTGGTCCTAGTTTCTGGTTCAAAGCTGGTCCCAGTTTCTGGCCTCAGGTTGGTCCCAGTTTCTGGTTCAGAGCTGGTCCCAGTTTCTGGCATCAGGTTGGTCCCAGTTTCTGGTTCAGAGCTGGTCCCAGTTTCTGGCATCAGGTTGGTCCCAGTTTCTGGTTCAGAGCTGGTCCCAGTTTCTGGCCTCAGAGCTGGTCCCAGTTTCTGGCCTCAGGTTGGTCCCAGTTTCTGGTTCAGAGCTGGTCCCAGTTTCTGGCCTCAGGTTGGTCCCAGTTTCTGGCCTCAGGTTTGTCCCAGTTTCTGGTTCAGAGCTGGTCCCAGTTTCTGGTTCAGGCTGGTCCCAGTTTCTGGCCTCAGGTTGGTCCCAGTTTCTAGTTCAGAGCTGGTACCAGTTTCTGGTTCAGAGCTGGTCCCAGTTTCTGGCCTCAGGTTTGTCCCAGTTTCTGGTTCAGAGCTGGTCCCAGTTTTTGGCCTCAGGTTGGTCCCAGTTACTGGCCTCAGGTTGGTCCCAGTTTCTGGCCTCAGGTTGGTCCCAGTTTCTGGCCTCAGGTTGGTCCCAGTTTCTGGTTCAGAGCTGATACCAGTTTCTGGCCTCAGGTTGATCCCAGTTTCTGGTTCAGAGCTGGTCCCAGTTTCTGGCATCAGGTTGGTCCCAGTTTCTGGTTCAGAGCTGGTCCCAGTTTCTGGCCTCAGGTTGGTCCCAGTTTTTGGTTCAGAGCTGGTCCCAGTTTCTGGCCTCAGGTTGGTCCCAGTTTCTGGTTCAGAGCTGGTCCCAGTTTCTGGCCTCAGGTTGGTCCCAGTTTCTGGCCTCAGGTTGGTCCCAGTTTCTGGCCTCAGGTTGGTCCCAGTTTCTGGTTCACAGCTGGTCCCAGTTTCTGGTTCAAAGCTGGTCCCAGTTTCTGGCGTCAGGTTGGTCCCAGTTTCTGGTTCAGAGCTGGTCCCAGTTTCTGGCATCAGGTTGGTCCCAGTTTCTGGTTCAGAGCTGGTCCCAGTTTCTGGCATCAGGTTGGTCCCAGTTTCTGGTTCAGAGCTGGTCCCAGTTTCTGGCCTCAGAGCTGGTCCCAGTTTCTGGCCTCAGGTTGGTCCCAGTTTCTGGTTCAGAGCTGGTCCCAGTTTCTGGCCTCAGAGCTGGTCCCAGTTTCTGGCCTCAGGTTGGTCCCAGTTTCTGGCCTCAGGTTGGTCCCATTTTCTGGTTCAGAGCTGGTCCCAGTTTCTGGTTCAGAGCTGGTCCCAGTTTCTGGCCTCAGGTTTGTCCCAGTTTCTGGTTCAGAGCTGGTCCCAGTTTCTGGTTCAGGCTGGTCCCAGTTTCTGGCCTCAGGTTGGTCCCAGTTTCTGGTTCAGAGCTGGTACCAGTTTCTGGTTCAGAGCTGGTCCCAGTTTCTGGCCTCAGGTTTGTCCCAGTTTCTGGTTCAGAGCTGGTCCCAGTTTCTGGCCTCAGTTTGGTCCCAGTTACTGGCCTCAGGTTGGTCCCAGTTTCTGGCCTCAGGTTGGTCCCAGTTTCTGGCCTCAGGTTGGTCCCAGTTTCTGGTTCAGAGCTGGTACCAGTTTCTGGCCTCAGGTTGATCCCAGTTTCTGGTTCAGAGCTGGTCCCAGTTTCTGGCCTCAGGTTGGTCCCAGTTTCTGGTTCAGAGCTGGTCCCAGTTTCTGGACTCAGAGCTGGTCCCAGTTTCTGGCCTCAGGTTGGTCCCAGATTCTGGTTCAGAGCTGGTCCCAGTTTCTGGCCTCAGGTTGGTCCCAGTTTCTGGCCTCAGAGCTGGTCCCAGTTTCTGGCCTCAGGTTGGTCCCAGTTTCTGGTTCAGAGCTGGTCCCAGTTTCTGGTTCAAAGCTGGTCCCAGTTTCTGGCCTCAGGTTGGTCCCAGTTTCTGGTTCAGAGCTGGTCCCAGTTTCTGGCATCAGGTTGGTCCCAGTTTCTGGTTCAGAGCTGGTCCCAGTTTCTGGCATCAGGTTGGTCCCAGTTTCTGGTTAAGAGCTGGTCCCAGTTTCTGGCTTCAGAGCTGGTCCCAGTTTCTGGCCTCAGGTTGGTCCCAGTTTCTGGTTCAGAGCTGGTCCCAGTTTCTGGCCTCAGAGCTGGTCCCAGTTTCTGGCCTCAGGTTGGTCCCAGTTTCTGGCCTCAGGTTGGTCCCAGTTTCTGGTTCAGAGCTGGTCCCAGTTTCTGGCATCAGGTTGGTCCCAGTTTCTGGTTAAGAGCTGGTCCCAGTTTCTGGCTTCAGAGCTGGTCCCAGTTTCTGGCCTCAGGTTGGTCCCAGTTTCTGGTTCAGAGCTGGTCCCAGTTTCTGGCCTCAGAGCTGGTCCCAGTTTCTGGCCTCAGGTTGGTCCCAGTTTCTGGCCTCAGGTTGGTCCCAGTTTCTGGCCTCAGAGCTGGTCCCAGTTTCTGGCCTCAGAGCTGGTCCCAGTTTTTGGCCTCAGAGCTGGTCCCAGTTTCTGGCCTCAGGTTGGTCCCAGTTTCTGGGTCAGATTTGGTCCCAGTTTCTGGCCTCAGGTTGGTCCCAGTTTCTGGCCTCAGGTTGGTCCCAGTTTCTGGCCTCAGAGCTGATCCCAGTTTCTGGCCTCAGGTTGGTCCCAGTTTCTGGTTCAGAGCTGGTCCCAGTTTCTGGCCTCAGGTTGGTCCCAGTTTCTGGCCTCAGGTTGGTCCCAGTTTCTGGCCTCAGAGCTGATCCCAGTTTCTGGCCTCAGGTTGGTCCCAGTTTCTGGTTCAGAGCTGGTCCCAGTTTCTGGCCTCAGGTTGGTCCCAGTTTCTGGCCTCAGGTTGGTCCCAGTTTCTGGCCTCAGGTTGTTCCCAGTTTCTGGCCTCAGGTTGGTCCCAGTTTCTGGCCTCAGGTTGGTCCCAGTTTCTGGTTCAGAATTGGTCCCAGTTTCTGGTTCAGAGCTGGTCCCAGTTTCTGGTTCAGAGCTGGTCCCAGTTTCTGGTTCAGAGCTGGTACCAGTTTCTGGCCTCAGGTTGGTCCCAGTTTCTGGTTCAGAGCTGGTCCCAGTTTCTGGTTCAGGTTGGTCCCAGTTTCTGGCCTCAGAGCAGGACCCAGTTTCTTGCCTCAGAGCTGGTCCCAGTTTCTGGCCTCGAGCTGGTCCCCGTTTCTGGCCTCAGAGCTGGTCCCAGTTTCTGGCCTCAGAGCTGGTCACAGTTTCTGGCCTCGAGCTGGTCCCAGTTTCTGGCCTCAGAGCTGGTCCCAGTTTCTGGCCTCAGGTTGTTCCCAGTTTCTGGTTCAGAGTTGGTCCCAGTTTCTGGTTCAGAGCTGGTCCCAGTTTCTGGTTCAGAGCTGGTACCAGTTTCTGGCCTCAGGTTGGTCCCAGTTTCTGGCCTCAGGTTGGTCCCAGTTTCTGGCCTCAGAGCTGGTCCCAGTTTCTGGCCTCAGGTTGGTCCCAGTTTCTGGTTCAGAGCTGGTCCCAGTTTCTGGCCTCAGGTTGGTCCCAGTTTCTGGCCTCAGGTTGGTCCCAGTTTCTGGTTCAGAGCTGGTACCAGTTTCTGGTTCAGAGCTGGTCCCAGTTTCTGGCCTCAGGTTTGTCCCAGTTTCTGGTTCAGAGCTGGTCCCAGTTTCTGGCCTCAGGTTGGTCCCAGTTACTGGCCTCAGGTTGGTCCCAGTTTCTGGCCTCAGGTTGGTCCCAGTTTCTGGCCTCAGGTTGGTCCCAGTTTCTGGTTCAGAGCTGGTACCAGTTTCTGGCCTCAGGTTGATCCCAGTTTCTGGTTCAGAGCTGGTCCCAGTTTCTGGCCTCAGGTTGGTCCCAGTTTCTGGTTCAGAGCTGGTCCCAGTTTCTGGCCTCAGGTTGGTCCCAGTTTCTGGTTCAGAGCTGGTCCCAGTTTCAGGCCTCAGAGCTGGTCCCAGTTTCTGGCCTTAGGTTGGTCCCAGTTTCTGGTTCAGAGCTGGTCCCAGTTTCTGGCCTCAGGTTGGTCCCAGTTTCTGGCCTCAGGTTGATCCCAGTTTCTGGCCTCAGGTTGGTCCCAGTTTCTGGCCTCAGGTTGGTCCCAGTTTCTGGCCTCAGGTTGGTCCCAGTTTCTGGTTCAGAGCTGGTCCCAGTTTCTGTTTCAGAGCTGGTCCCAGTTTCTGGTTCAGAGCTGGTACCAGTTTCTGGCCTCAGGTTGGTCCCAGTTTCTGGTTCAGAGCTGGTCCCAGTTTCTGGTTCAGGTTGGTCCCAGTTTCTGGCCTCGGAGCAGGACCCAGTTTCTTGCCTCAGGTTGGTCCCAGTTTCTGGTTCAGAGCTGGTCCCAGTTTCTGGCCTCAGAGCTGGACCCAGTTTCTGGCCTCAGGTTGGTCCCATTTTCTGGTTCAGAACTGGGACCCAGTTTCTGGTTCAGAGCTGGTCCCATTTTCTTGTTCAGGTTGGTCCCAGTTTCTGGCCTCAGAGCAGGACCCAGTTTCTTGCCTCAGGTTGGTCCCAGTTTCTGGTTCAGAGCTGGTCCCAGTTTCTGGCCTCAGAGCTGGTCCCAGTTTCTGGTTCAGAGCTGGTCCCAGTTTCAGGCCTCAGAGCTGGTCCCAGTTTCTGGCCTCAGGTTGGTCCCAGTTTCTGGCCTCAGGTTGGTCCCAGTTTCTGGTTCAGAGCTGGTCCCAGTTTCTGGTTCAGAGTTGGTCCCAGTTTCTGGTTCAGAGCTGGTCCCAGTTTCTGGTTCAGAGCTGGTACCAGTTTCTGGCCTCAGGTTGGTCCCAGTTTCTGGTTCAGAGCTGGTCCCAGTTTCTGGTTCAGGTTGGTCCCAGTTTCTGGCCTCAGAGCAGGACCCAGTTTCTTGCCTCAGGTTGGTCCCAGTTTCTGGTTCAGAGCTGGTCCCAGTTTCTGGCCTCAGAGCTGGTCCCAGTTTCTGGCCTCAGGTTGGTCCCAGTTTCTGGTTCAGAGCTGGTCCCAGTTTCTGGCCTCAGGTTGGTCCCAGTTTCTGGCCTCAGGTTGGTCCCAGTTTCTGGCCTCAGAGCTGGTCCCAGTTTCTGGCCTCAGGTTGGTCCCAGTTTCTGGTTCAGAGCTGGTCCCAGTTTCTGGCCTCAGGTTGTTCCCAGTTTCTGGCCTCAGGTTGGTCCCAGTTTCTGGCCTCAGGTTGGTCCCAGTTTCTGGCCTCAGGTTGGTCCCAGTTTCTGTTTCAGAGCTGGTCCCAGTTTCTGGTTCAGAGCTGGTACCAGTTTCTGGCCTCAGGTTGGTCCCAGTTTCTGGTTCAGAGCTGGTCCCAGTTTCTGGCATCAGGTTGGTCCCAGTTTCTGGTTAAGAGCTGGTCCCAGTTTCTGGCCTCAGAGCTGGTCCCAGTTTCTGGCCTCAGGTTGGTCCCAGTTTCTGGTTCAGAGCTGGTCCCAGTTTCTGGCCTCAGAGCTGGTCCCAGTTTCTGGCCTCAGGTTGGTCCCAGTTTCTGGCCTCATGTTGGTCCCAGTTTCTGGCCTCAGAGCTGGTCCCAGTTTCTGGCCTCAGAGCTGGTCCCAGTTTTTGGCCTCAGAGCTGGTCCCAGTTTCTGGCCTCAGGTTGGTCCCAGTTTCTGGTTCAGAGCTGGTCCCAGTTTCTGGCCTCAGGTTGGTCCCAGTTTCTGGCCTCAGGTTGGTCCCAGTTTCTGGCCTCAGAGCTGATCCCAGTTTCTGGCCTCAGGTTGGTCCCAGTTTCTGGTTCAGAGCTGGTCCCAGTTTCTGGCCTCAGGTTGGTCCCAGTTTCTGGCCTCAGGTTGGTCCCAGTTTCTGGCCTCAGGTTGTTCCCAGTTTCTGGCCTCAGGTTGGTCCCAGTTTCTGGCCTCAGGTTGGTCCCAGTTTCTGGCCTCAGGTTGGTCCCAGTTTCTGGTTCAGAATTGGTCCCAGTTTCTGGTTCAGAGCTGGTCCCAGTTTCTGGTTCAGAGCTGGTCCCAGTTTCTGGTTCAGAGCTGGTACCAGTTTCTGGCCTCAGGTTGGTCCCAGTTTCTGGTTCAGAGCTGGTCCCAGTTTCTGGTTCAGGTTGGTCCCAGTTTCTGGCCTCAGAGCAGGACCCAGTTTCTTGCCTCAGAGCTGGTCCCAGTTTCTGGCCTCGAGCTGGTCCCCGTTTCTGGCCTCAGAGCTGGTCCCAGTTTCTGGCCTCAGAGCTGGTCCCAGTTTCTGGCCTCGAGCTGGTCCCAGTTTCTGGCCTCAGAGCTGGTCCCAGTTTCTGGCCTCAGGTTGTTCCCAGTTTCTGGTTCAGAGTTGGTCCCAGTTTCTGGTTCAGAGCTGGTCCCAGTTTCTGGTTCAGAGCTGGTACCAGTTTCTGGCCTCAGGTTGGTCCCAGTTTCTGGCCTCAGAGCTGGTCCCAGTTTCTGGCCTCAGGTTGGTCCCAGTTTCTGGTTCAGAGCTGGTCCCAGTTTCTGGCCTCAGGTTGGTCCCAGTTTCTGGCCTCAGGTTGTTCCCAGTTTCTGGCCTCAGGTTGGTCCCAGTTTCTGGCCTCAGGTTGGTCCCAGTTTCTGGTTCAGAGCTGGTCCCAGTTTCTGGTTCAGAGCTGGTCCCAGTTTCTGGTTCAGAGCTGGTACCAGTTTCTGGCCTCAGGTTGGTCCCAGTTTCTGGTTCAGAGCTGGTCCCAGATTCTGGTTCAGGTTGGTCCCAGTTTCTGGCCTCAGAGCAGGACCCAGTTTCTTGCCTCAGGTTGGTCCCAGTTTCTGGTTCAGAGCTGGTCCCAGTTTCTGGCCTCAGAGCTGGACCCAGTTTCTGGCCTCAGGTTGGTCCCAGTTTCTGGTTCAGAGCTGGTCCCAGTTTCTGGTTCAGAGCTGTTCCCAGTTTCTGGTTCAGAGCTGGTCCCAGTTTCTGGTTCAGGCTGGTCCCAGTTTCTGGCCTCAGGTTGGTCCCAGTTTCTGGTTCAGAGCTGGTACCAGTTTCTGGTTCAGAGCTGGTCCCAGTTTCTGGCCTCAGGTTTGTCCCAGTTTCTGGTTCAGAGCTGGTCCCAGTTTCTGGCCTCAGGTTGGTCCCAGTTACTGGCCTCAGGTTGGTCCCAGTTTCTGGCCTCAGGTTGGTCCCAGTTTCTGGCCTCAGGTTGGTCCCAGTTTCTGGTTCAGAGCTGGTACCAGTTTCTGGCCTCAGGTTGATCCCAGTTTCTGGTTCAGAGCTGGTCCCAGTTTCTGGCCTCAGGTTGGTCCCAGTTTCTGGTTCAGAGCTGGTCCCAGTTTCTGGCCTCAGGTTGGTCCCAGTTTCTGGTTCAGAGCTGGTCCCAGTTTCAGGCCTCAGAGCTGGTCCCAGTTTCTGGCCTTAGGTTGGTCCCAGTTTCTGGTTCAGAGCTGGTCCCAGTTTCTGGCCTCAGGTTGGTCCCAGTTTCTGGCCTCAGGTTGATCCCAGTTTCTGGCCTCAGGTTGGTCCCAGTTTCTGGCCTCAGGTTGGTCCCAGTTTCTGGCCTCAGGTTGGTCCCAGTTTCTGGTTCAGAGCTGGTCCCAGTTTCTGTTTCAGAGCTGGTCCCAGTTTCTGGTTCAGAGCTGGTACCAGTTTCTGGCCTCAGGTTGGTCCCAGTTTCTGGTTCAGAGCTGGTCCCAGTTTCTGGTTCAGGTTGGTCCCAGTTTCTGGCCTCAGAGCAGGACCCAGTTTCTTGCCTCAGGTTGGTCCCAGTTTCTGGTTCAGAGCTGGTCCCAGTTTCTGGCCTCAGAGCTGGACCCAGTTTCTGGCCTCAGGTTGGTCCCATTTTCTGGTTCAGAACTGGGACCCAGTTTCTGGTTCAGAGCTGGTCCCATTTTCTTGTTCAGGTTGGTCCCAGTTTCTGGCCTCAGAGCAGGACCCAGTTTCTTGCCTCAGGTTGGTCCCAGTTTCTGGTTCAGAGCTGGTCCCAGTTTCTGGCCTCAGAGCTGGTCCCAGTTTCTGGCCTCAGGTTGGTCCCAGTTTCTGGTTCAGAGCTGGTCCCAGTTTCTGGCCTCAGGTTGGTCCCAGTTTCTGGCCTCAGGTTGGTCCCAGTTTCTGGTTCAGGTTGGTCCCAGTTTCTGGCCTCAGAGCAGGACCAAGTTTCTTGCCTCAGGTTGGTCCCAGTTTCTGGTTCAGAGCTGGTCCCAGTTTCTGGCCTCAGAGCTGGACCCAGTTTCTGGCCTCAGGTTGGTCCCAGTTTCTGTTTCAGAGCTGGTACCAGTTTCTGGTTCAGAGCTGGTCCCAGTTTCTGGCCTCAGGTTTGTCCCAGTTTCTGGTTCAGAGCTGGTCCCAGTTTCTGGCCTCAGGTTGGTCCCAGTTACTGGCCTCAGGTTGGTCCCAGTTTCTGGCCTCAGGTTGGTCCCAGTTTCTGGCCTCAGGTTGATCCCAGTTTCTGGTTCAGAGCTGGTCCCAGTTTCTGGCCTCAGGTTGGTCCCAGTTTCTGGTTCAGAGCTGGTCCCAGTTTCTGGCCTCAGGTTGGTCCCAGTTTCTGGTTCAGGTTGGTCCCAGTTTCTGGCCTCAGAGCAGGACCAAGTTTCTTGCCTCAGGTTGGTCCCAGTTTCTGGTTCAGAGCTGGTCCCAGTTTCTGGCCTCAGAGCTGGACCCAGTTTCTGGCCTCAGGTTGGTCCCAGTTTCTGTTTCAGAGCTGGTACCAGTTTCTGGTTCAGAGCTGGTCCCAGTTTCTGGCCTCAGGTTTGTCCCAGTTTCTGGTTCAGAGCTGGTCCCAGTTTCTGGCCTCAGGTTGGTCCCAGTTACTGGCCTCAGGTTGGTCCCAGTTTCTGGCCTCAGGTTGGTCCCAGTTTCTGGCCTCAGGTTGGTCCCAGTTTCTGGCCTCAGGTTGGTCCCAGTTTCTGGCCTCAGGTTGGTCCCAGTTTCTGGTTCAGAGCTGGTACCAGTTTCTGGCCTCAGGTTGATCCCAGTTTCTGGTTCAGAGCTGGTCCCAGTTTCTGGCCTCAGGTTGGTCCCAGTTTCTGGTTCAGAGCTGGTCCCAGTTTCTGGCCTCAGGTTGGTCCCAGTTTCTGGTTCAGAGCTGGTCCCATTTTCAGGCCTCAGAGCTGGTCCCAGTTTCTGGCCTTAGTTTGGTCCCAGTTTCTGGTTCAGAGCTAGTCCCAGTTTCTGGCCTCAGGTTGGTCCCAGTTTCTGGCCTCAAGTTGATCCCAGTTTCTGGCCTCAGGTTGGTCCCAGTTTCTGGCCTCAGGTTGGTCCCAGTTTCTGGCCTCAGGTTGGTCCCAGTTTCTGGTTCAGAGCTGGTCCCAGTTTCTGTTTCAGAGCTGGTCCCAGTTTCTGGTTCAGAGCTGGTACCAGTTTCTGGCCTCAGGTTGGTCCCAGTTTCTGGTTCAGAGCTGGTCCCAGTTTCTGGCCTCAGGTTGGTCCCAGTTTCTGGCCTCAAGTTGATCCCAGTTTCTGGCCTCAGGTTGGTCCCAGTTTCTGGCCTCAGGTTGGTCCCAGTTTCTGGCCTCAGGTTGGTCCCAGTTTCTGGTTCAGAGCTGGTCCCAGTTTCTGTTTCAGAGCTGGTCCCAGTTTCTGGTTCAGAGCTGGTACCAGTTTCTGGCCTCAGGTTGGTCCAAGTTTCTGGTTCAGAGCTGGTCCCAGTTTCTGGTTCAGGTTGGTCCCAGTTTCTGGCCTCAGAGCAGGACCCAGTTTCTGGCCTCAGGTTGGTCCCAGTTTCTGGTTCAGAGCTGGTCCCAGTTTCTGGCCTCAGAGCTGGACCCAGTTTCTGGCCTCAGGTTGGTCCCATTTTCTGGTTCAGAGCTGGTCCCAGTTTCTGGTTCAGAGCTGGTCCCAGTTTCTGGTTCAGGTTGGTCCCAGTTTCTGGCCTCAGAGCAGGACCCAGTTTCTTGCCTCAGGTTGGTCCCAGTTTCTGGTTCAGAGCTGGTCCCAGTTTCTGGCCTCAGAGCTGGACCCAGTTTCTGGCCTCAGGTTGGTCCCATTTTCTGGTTCAGAGCTGGTCCCAGTTTCTGGTTCAGAGCTGGTCCCAGTTTCTGGTTCAGAGCTGGTCCCAGTTTCTGGCCTCAGGTTGGTCCCAGTTTCTGGCCTGAGGTTGGTCCCAGTTTCTGGCCTCAGAGCTGGTCCCAGTTTCTGGCCTCAGGTTGGTCCCAGTTTCTGGTTCAGAGCTGGTCCCAGTTTCTGGCCTCAGGTTGGTCCCAGTTTCTGGCCTCAGGTTGGTCCCAGTTTCTGGCCTCAGGTTGGTCCCAGTTTCTGGCCTCAGGTTGGTCCCAGTTTCTGGTTCAGAGCTGGTCCTAGTTTCTGGTTCAGAGCTGGTCCCAGTTTCTGGTTCAGAGCTGGTACCAGTTTCTGGCCTCAGGTTGGTCCCAGTTTCTGGTTCAGAGCTGGTCCCAGTTTCTGGTTCAGGTTGGTCCCAGTTTCTGGCCTCAGAGCAGGACCCAGTTTCTTGCCTCAGGTTGGTCCCAGTTTCTGGTTCAGAGCTGGTCCCAGTTTCTGGCCTCAGAGCTGGTTCCAGTTTCTGGCCTCAGGTTGGTCCCAGTTTCTGGTTCAGAGCTGGTCCCAGTTTCTGGTTCAGGCTGGTCCCAGTTTCTGGCCTCAGGTTGGTCCCAGTTTCTGGTTCAGAGCTGGTACCAGTTTCTGGTTCAGAGCTGGTCCCAGTTTCTGGCCTCAGGTTTGTCCCAGTTTCTGGTTCAGAGCTGGTCCCAGTTTCTGGCCTCAGGTTGGTCCCAGTTACTGGCCTCAGGTTGGTCCCAGTTTCTGGCCTCAGGTTGGTCCCAGTTTCTGGCCTCAGGTTGGTCCCAGTTTCTGGTTCAGAGCTGGTACCAGTTTCTGGCCTCAGGTTGATCCCAGTTTCTGGTTCAGAGCTGGTCCCAGTTTCTGGCCTCAGGTTGGTCCCAGTTTCTGGTTCAGAGCTGGTCCCAGTTTCTGGCCTCAGGTTGGTCCCAGTTTCTGGTTCAGAGCTGGTTCCAGTTTCTGGCCTCAGAGCTGGTCCCAGTTTCTGGCCTTAGGTTGGTCCCAGTTTCTGGTTCAGAGCTGGTCCCAGTTTCTGGCCTCAGGTTGGTCACAGTTTCTGGCCTCAGGTTGATCCCAGTTTCTGGCCTCAGGTTGGTCCCAGTTTCTGGCCTCAGGTTGGTCCCAGTTTCTGGCCTCAGGTTGGTCCCAGTTTCTGGTTCAGAGCTGGTCCCAGTTTCTGGTTCAGAGCTGGTACCAGTATCTGGCCTCAGGTTGGTCCCAGTTTCTGGTTCAGAGCTGGTCCCAGTTTCTGGTTCAGGTTGGTCCCAGTTTCTGGCCTCAGAGCAGGACCCAGTTTCTTGCCTCAGGTTGGTCCCAGTTTCTGGTTCAGAGCTGGTCCCAGTTTCTGGCCTCAGAGCTGGACCCAGTTTCTGGCCTCAGGTTGGTCCCATTTTCTGGTTCAGAGCTGGTCCCAGTTTCTGGTTCAGAGCTGGTCCCAGTTTCTGGCCTCAGGTTGGTCCCAGTTTCTGGTTCAGGTCGGTCCCAGTTTCTGGTTCAGAGCTGGTCCCAGTTTCTGGCCTCAAGTTGGTCCCAGTTTCTGGTTCAGAGCTGGTCCCAGTTTCTGGCATCAGGTTGGTCCCAGTTTCTGGTTCAGAGCTGGTCCCAGTTTCTGGCATCAGGTTGGTCCCAGGGCTGGTCAGACGGGTCCGATCGGTCGGTCTTTAATTGTTTCTTCTGTCGGTAAGTTTGGAGTTTCTGTGTTATTCTAAGTCGCTTTAATGAGTTGAGGTCATGTGACCTGTTTTCAGGATTTAAAACCCTCTTTTTCCCAGATTTAAAACAGTGTTCTCATGTCTAACCAGACAGCGAGGCAGTTTCTGGCCAAAGATGCTGAACTTAACAGGCCTTAATTTGCAATGCCTCCAACTGAACACTATACGGCTTTATTATCTCCACCCTCAGAAGCCGGTTGGCTGCACCAAGCACGTTTCTGGCCTCAGGTTGGTCCCAGTTTCTGGTTCAGAGCTGGTCCCAGTTTCTGGTTCAGAGCTGGTCCCAGTTTCTGGCCTCAGGTTGGTCCCAGTTACTGGCCTCAGGTTGGTCCCAGTTTCTGGCCTCAGGTTGGTCCCAGTTTCTGGCCTCAGGTTGGTCCCAGTTTCTGGTTCAGAGCTGGTACCAGTTTCTGGCCTCAGGTTGATCCCAGTTTCTGGTTCAGAGCTGGTCCCAGTTTCTGGCCTCAGGTTGGTCCCAGTTTCTGGTTCAGAGCTGGTCCCAGTTTCTGACCTCAGGTTGGTCCCAGTTTCTGGCCTCAGAGCTGGTCCCAGTTTCTGGCCTCAGGTTGGTCCCAGTTTCTGGTTCAGAGCTGGTCCCAGTTTCTGGTTCAAAGCTGGTCCCAGTTTCTGGCCTCAGGTTGGTCCCAGTTTCTGGTTCAGAGCTGGTCCCAGTTTCTGGCATCAGGTTGGTCCCAGTTTCTGGTTCAGAGCTGGTCCCAGTTTCTGGCATCAGGTTGGTCCCAGTTTCTGGTTAAGAGCTGGTCCCAGTTTCTGGCCTCAGAGCTGGTCCCAGTTTCTGGCCTCAGGTTGGTCCCAGTTTCTGGTTCAGAGCTGGTCCCAGTTTCTGGCCTCAGAGCTGGTCCCAGTTTCTGGCCTCAGGTTGGTCCCAGTTTCTGGCCTCAGGTTGGTCCCAGTTTCTGGCCTCAGAGCTGGTCCCAGTTTCTGGCCTCAGAGCTGGTCCCAGTTTTTGGCCTCAGAGCTGGTCCCAGTTTCTGGCCTCAGGTTGGTCCCAGTTTCTGGTTCAGAGCTGGTCCCAGTTTCTGGCCTCAGGTTGGTCCCAGTTTCTGGCCTCAGGTTGGTCCCAGTTTCTGGCCTCAGAGCTGATCCCAGTTTCTGGCCTCAGGTTGGTCCCAGTTTCTGGTTCAGAGCTGGTCCCAGTTTCTGGCCTCAGGTTGGTCCCAGTTTCTGGCCTCAGGTTGGTCCCAGTTTCTGGCCTCAGGTTGTTCCCAGTTTCTGGCCTCAGGTTGGTCCCAATTTCTGGCCTCAGGTTGGTCCCAGTTTCTGGCCTCAGGTTGGTCCCAGTTTCTGGTTCAGAGCTGGTCCCAGTTTCTGGTTCAGAGCTGGTCCCAGTTTCTGGTTCAGAGCTGGTCCCAGTTTCTGGTTCAGAGCTGGTCCCAGTTTCTGGTTCAGAGCTGGTACCAGTTTCTGGCCTCAGGTTGGTCCCAGTTTCTGGTTCAGAGCTGGTCCCAGTTTCTGGTTCAGGTTGGTCCCAGTTTCTGGCCTCAGAGCAGGACCCAGTTTCTTGCCTCAGGTTGGTCCCAGTTTCTGGTTCAGAGCTGGTCCCAGTTTCTGGCCTCAGAGCTGGTCCCAGTTTCTGGCCTCAGGTTGGTCCCAGTTTCTGGTTCAGAGCTGGTCCCAGTTTCTGGCCTCAGGTTGGTCCCAGTTTCTGGCCTCAGGTTGGTCCCAGTTTCTGGCCTCAGAGCTGGTCCCAGTTTCTGGCCTCAGGTTGGTCCCAGTTTCTGGTTCAGAGCTGGTCCAGGTTTCTGGCCTCAGGTTGGTCCCAGTTTCTGGCCTCAGGTTGTTCCCAGTTTCTGGCCTCAGGTTGGTCCCAGTTTCTGGCCTCAGGTTGGTCCCAGTTTCTGGCCTCAGGTTGGGCCCAGTTTCTGGTTCAGAGCTGGTCCCAGTTTCTGGTTCAGAGCTGGTCCCAGTTTCTGGTTCAGAGCTGGTCCCAGTTTCTGGTTCAGAGCTGGTACCAGTTTCTGGCCTCAGGTTGGTCCCAGTTTCTGGTTCAGAGCTGGTCCCAGTTTCTGGCATCAGGTTGGTCCCAGTTTCTGGCCTCAGAGCTGGTCCCAGTTTCTGGCCTCAGGTTGGTCCCAGTTTCTGGCCTCAGGTTGGTCCCAGTTTCTGGCCTCAGAGCTGGTCCCAGTTTCTGGCCTCAGAGCTGGTCCCAGTTTTTGGCCTCAGAGCTGGTCCCAGTTTCTGGCCTCAGGTTGGTCCCAGTTTCTGGCCTCAGGTTGGTCCCAGTTTCTGGCCTCAGAGCTGGTCCCAGTTTCTGGCCTCAGGTTGGTCCCAGTTTCTGGTTCAGAGCTGGTCCAGGTTTCTGGCCTCAGGTTGGTCCCAGTTTCTGGCCTCAGGTTGTTCCCAGTTTCTGGCCTCAGGTTGGTCCCAGTTTCTGGCCTCAGGTTGGTCCCAGTTTCTGGCCTCAGGTTGGGCCCAGTTTCTGGCTCAGAGCTGGTCCCAGTTTCTGGTTCAGAGCTGGTCCCAGTTTCTGGTTCAGAGCTGGTCCCAGTTTCTGGTTCAGAGCTGGTACCAGTTTCTGGCCTCAGGTTGGTCCCAGTTTCTGGTTCAGAGCTGGTCCCAGTTTCTGGCATCAGGTTGGTCCCAGTTTCTGGCCTCAGAGCTGGTCCCAGTTTCTGGCCTCAGGTTGGTCCCAGTTTCTGGCCTCAGGTTGGTCCCAGTTTCTGGCCTCAGAGCTGGTCCCAGTTTCTGGCCTCAGAGCTGGTCCCAGTTTTTGGCCTCAGAGCTGGTCCCAGTTTCTGGCCTCAGGTTGGTCCCAGTTTCTGGTTCAGAGCTGGTCCCAGTTTCTGGCATCAGGTTGGTCCCAGTTTCTGTCTCAGGTTGGTCCCAGTTTCTGGCCTCAGAGCTGATCCCAGTTTCTGGCCTCAGGTTGGTCCCAGTTTCTGGTTCAGAGCTGGTCCCAGTTTCTGGCCTCAGGTTGGTCCCAGTTTCTGGCCTCAGGTTGGTCCCAGTTTCTGGCCTCAGGTTGTTCCCAGTTTCTGGCCTCAGGTTGGTCCCAGTTTCTGGCCTCAGGTTGGTCCCAGTTTCTGGTTCAGAGCTGGTCCCAGTTTCTGGTTCAGAGCTGGTCCCAGTTTCTGGCCTCAGAGCTGGTCCCAGTTTCTGGCCTCAGGTTGGTCCCAGTTTCTGGTTCAGAGCTGGTCCCAGTTTCTGGCCTCAGAGCTGGTCCCAGTTTCTGGCCTCAGAGCTGGTCCCAGTTTCTGGCCTCAGGTTGGTCCCAGTTTCTGGCCTCAGGTTGGTCCCAGTTTCTGGCCTCAGAGCTGGTCCCCGTTTCTGGCCTCAGAGCTGGTCCCAGTTTCTGGCCTCAGAGCTGGTCCCAGTTTCTGGCCTCAGGTTGGTCCCAGTTTCTGGCCTCAGAGCTGGTCCCAGTTTCTGGCCTCAGGTTGGTCCCAGTTTCTGGCCTCAGGTTGTTCCCAGTTTCTGGCCTCAGGTTGGTCCCAGTTTCTGGCCTCAGGTTGGTCCCAGTTTCTGGCCTCAGGTTGGTCCCAGTTTCTGGTTCAGAGCTGGTCCCAGTTTCTGGTTCAGAGTTGGTCCCAGTTTCTGGTTCAGAGCTGGTCCCAGTTTCTGGTTCAGAGCTGGTACCAGTTTCTGGCCTCAGGTTGGTCCCAGTTTCTGGTTCAGAGCTGGTCCCAGTTTCTGGTTCAGGTTGGTCCCAGTTTCTGGCCTCAGAGCAGGACCCAGTTTCTTGCCTCAGGTTGGTCCCAGTTTCTGGTTCAGAGCTGGTCCCAGTTTCTGGCCTCAGAGCTGGTCCCAGTTTCTGGCCTCAGGTTGGTCCCAGTTTCTGGTTCAGAGCTGGTCCCAGTTTCTGGCCTCAGGTTGGTCCCAGTTTCTGGTTCAGAGCTGGTCCCAGTTTCTGGTTCAGGTTGGTCCCAGTTTCTGGCCTCAGAGCAGGACCCAGTTTCTTGCCTCAGGTTGGTCCCAGTTTCTGGTTCAGAGCTGGTCCCAGTTTCTGGCCTCAGGTTGGTCCCAGTTTCTGGTTCAGAGCTGGTCCCAGTTTCTGGCATCAGGTTGGTCCCAGTTTCTGGTTCAGAGCTGGTCCCAGTTTCTGGCCTCAGGTTGGTCCCAGTTTCTGGTTCAGAGCTGGTCCCAGTTTCTGGCCTCAGAGCTGGTCCCAGTTTCTGGCCTCAGGTTGGTCCCAGTTTCTGGTTCAGAGCTGGTCCCAGTTTCTGGCCTCAGGTTGGTCCCAGTTTCTGGCCTCAGAGCTGGTCCCAGTTTCTGGCCTCAGGTTGGTCCCAGTTTCTGGTTCAGAGCTGGTCCCAGTTTCTGGTTCAAAGCTGGTCCCAGTTTCTGGCCTCAGGTTGGTCCCAGTTTCTGGTTCAGAGCTGGTCCCAGTTTCTGGCCTCAGGTTGGTCCCAGTTTCTGGTTCAGAGCTGGTCCCAGTTTCTGGCATCAGGTTGGTCCCAGTTTCTGGTTCAGAGCTGGTCCCAGTTTCTGGCCTCGGAGCTGGTCCCAGTTTCTGGCCTTAGGTTGGTCCCAGTTTCTGGTTCAGAGCTGGTCCCAGTTTCTGGCCTCAGAGCTGGTCCCAGTTTCTGGCCTCAGGTTGGTCCCAGTTTCTGGCCTCAGGTTGGTCCCAGTTTCTGGCCTCGAGCTGGTCCCCGTTTCTGGCCTCAGAGCTGGTCCCAGTTTCTGGCCTCAGAGCTGGTCCCAGTTTCTGGCCTCAGAGCTGGTCTCAGTTTCTGGCCTCGAGCTGGTCCCAGTTTCTGGCCTCAGAGCTGGTCCCAGTTTCTGGCCTCAGGTTGTTCCCAGTTTCTGGTTCAGAGTTGGTCCCAGTTTCTGGTTCAGAGCTGGTCCCAGTTTCTGGTTCAGAGCTGGTACCAGTTTCTGGCCTCAGGTTGGTCCCAGTTTCTGGTTCAGAGCTGGTCCCAGTTTCTGGTTCAGGTTGGTCCCAGTTTCTGGCCTCAGAGCAGGACCCAGTTTCTTGCCTCAGGTTGGTCCCAGTTTCTGGTTCAGAGCTGGTCCCAGTTTCTGGCCTCAGAGCTGGTCCCAGTTTCTGGCCTCAGGTTGGTCCCAGTTTCTGGTTCAGAGCTGGTCCCAGTTTCTGGCCTCAGGTTGGTCCCAGTTTCTGGCCTCAGGTTGGTCCCAGTTTCTGGCCTCAGAGCTGGTCCCAGTTTCTGGCCTCAGGTTGGTCCCAGTTTCTGGTTCAGAGCTGGTCCCAGTTTCTGGCCTCAGAGCTGGTCCCAGTTTCTGGCCTCAGAGCTGGTCCCAGTTTCTGGCCTCATGTTGGTCCCAGTTTCTGGTTCAGAGCTGGTTCCAGTTTCTGGTTCAAAGCTGGTCCCAGTTTCTGGCCTCAGGTTGGTCCCAGTTTCTGGTTCAGAGCTGGTCCCAGTTTCTGGCCTCAGGTTGGTCCCAGTTTCTGGTTCAGAGCTGGTCCCAGTTTCTGGCCTCAGAGCTGGACCCAGTTTCTGGCCTCAGGTTGGTCCCATTTTCTGGTTCAGAGCTGGTCCCAGTTTCTGGTTCAGAGCTGGTCCCAGTTTCTGGCCTCAGGTTGGTCCCAGTTTCTGGTTCAGGTTGGTCCCAGTTTCTGGTTCAGAGCTGGTCCCAGTTTCTGGCCTCAAGTTGGTCCCAGTTTCTGGTTCAGAGCTGGTCCCAGTTTCTGGCATCAGGTTGGTCCCAGTTTCTGGTTCAGAGCTGGTCCCAGTTTCTGGCATCAGGTTGGTCCCAGGGCTGGTCAGACGGGTCCGATCGGTCGGTCTTTAATTGTTTCTTCTGTCGGTAAGTTTGGAGTTTCTGTGTTATTCTAAGTCGCTTTAATGAGTTGAGGTCATGTGACCTGTTTTCAGGGTTTAAAACCCTCTTTTTCCCAGATTTAAAACAGTGTTCTCATGTCTAACCAGACAGCGAGGCAGTTTCTGGCCAAAGATGCTGAACTTAACAGGCCTTAATTTGCAATGCCTCCAACTGAACACTATACGGCTTTATTATCTCCACCCTCAGAAGCCGGTTGGCTGCACCAAGCACGTTTCTGGCCTCAGGTTGGTCCCAGTTTCTGGTTCAGAGCTGGTCCCAGTTTCTGGTTCAGAGCTGGTCCCAGTTTCTGGCCTCAGGTTGGTCCCAGTTACTGGCCTCAGGTTGGTCCCAGTTTCTGGCCTCAGGTTGGTCCCAGTTTCTGGCCTCAGGTTGGTCCCAGTTTCTGGTTCAGAGCTGGTACCAGTTTCTGGCCTCAGGTTGATCCCAGTTTCTGGTTCAGAGCTGGTCCCAGTTTCTGGCCTCAGGTTGGTCCCAGTTTCTGGTTCAGAGCTGGTCCCAGTTTCTGGCCTCAGAGCTGGTCCCAGTTTCTGGCCTCAGGTTGGTCCCAGATTCTTGTTCAGAGCTGGTCCCAGTTTCTGGCCTCAGGTTGGTCCCAGTTTCTGGCCTCAGAGCTGGTCCCAGTTTCTGGCCTCAGGTTGGTCCCAGTTTCTGGTTCAGAGCTGGTCCCAGTTTCTGGTTCAAAGCTGGTCCCAGTTTCTGGCCTCAGGTTGGTCCCAGTTTCTGGTTCAGAGCTGGTCCCAGTTTCTGGCATCAGGTTGGTCCCAGTTTCTGGTTCAGAGCTGGTCCCAGTTTCTGGTTCAAAGCTGGTCCCAGTTTCTGGCCTCAGGTTGGTCCCAGTTTCTGGTTCAGAGCTGGTCCCAGTTTCTGGCCTCAGGTTGGTCCCAGTTTCTGGTTCAGAGCTGGTCCCAGTTTCTGGCATCAGGTTGGTCCCAGTTTCTGGTTCAGAGCTGGTCCCAGTTTCTGGCCTCAGAGCTGGTCCCAGTTTCTGGCCTCAGGTTGGTCCCAGTTTCTGGTTCAGAGCTGGTCCCAGTTTCTGGCCTCAGAGCTGGTCCCAGTTTCTGGCCTCAGGTTGGTCCCAGTTTCTGGCCTCAGGTTGGTCCCAGTTTCTGGCCTCAGAGCTGATCCCAGTTTCTGGCCTCAGAGCTGGTCCCAGTTTCTGGCCTCAGAGCTGGTCCCAGTTTCTGGCCTCGAGCTGGTCCCAGTTTCTGGCCTCAGAGCTGGTCCCAGTTTCTGGCCTCAGGTTGTTCCCAGTTTCTGGTTCAGAGTTGGTCCCAGTTTCTGGTTCAGAGCTGGTCCCAGTTTCTGGTTCAGAGCTGGTACCAGTTTCTGGCCTCAGGTTGGTCCCAGTTTCTGGTTCAGAGCTGGTCCCAGTTTCTGGTTCAGGTTGGTCCCAGTTTCTGGCCTCAGAGCAGGACCCAGTTTCTTGCCTCAGGTTGGTCCCAGTTTCTGGTTCAGAGCTGGTCCCAGTTTCTGGCCTCAGAGCTGGTCCCAGTTTCTGGCCTCAGGTTGGTCCCAGTTTCTGGTTCAGAGCTGGTCCCAGTTTCTGGCCTCAGGTTGGTCCCAGTTTCTGGCCTCAGAGGTGGTCCCAGTTTCTGGCCTCAGGTTGGTCCCAGTTTCTGGTTCAGAGCTGGTCAAAGTTTCTGGCCTCAGGTTGGTCCCAGTTTCTGGCCTCAGGTTGGTCCCAGTTTCTGGCCTCAGGTTGTTCCCAGTTTCTGGCCTCAGGTTGGTCCCAGTTTCTGGCCTCAGGTTGGTCCCATTTTCTGGTTCAGAGCTGGTCCCAGTTTCTGGTTCAGAGCTGGTCCCAGTTTCTGGTTCAGAGCTGGTACCAGTTTCTGGCCTCAGGTTGGTCCCAGTTTCTGGTTCAGAGCTGGTCCCAGATTCTGGTTCAGGTTGGTCCCAGTTTCTGGCCTCAGAGCAGGACCCAGTTTCTTGCCTCAGGTTGGTCCCAGTTTCTGGTTCAGAGCTGGTCCCAGTTTCTGGCCTCAGAGCTGGACCCAGTTTCTGGCCTCAGGTTGGTCCCAGTTTCTGGTTCAGAGCTGGTCCCAGTTTCTGGTTCAGAGCTGGTCCCAGTTTCTGGTTCAGAGCTGTTCCCAGTTTCTGGTTCAGGCTGGTCCCAGTTTCTGGCCTCAGGTTGGTCCCAGTTTCTGGTTCAGAGCTGGTACCAGTTTCTGGTTCAGAGCTGGTCCCAGTTTCTGGTCTCAGGTTTGTCCCAGTTTCTGGTTCAGAGCTGGTCCCAGTTTCTGGCCTCAGGTTGGTCCCAGTTACTGGCCTCAGGTTGGTCCCAGTTTCTGGCCTCAGGTTGGTCCCAGTTTCTGGCCTCAGGTTGGTCCCAGTTTCTGGTTCAGAGCTGGTACCAGTTTCTGGCCTCAGGTTGATCCCAGTTTCTGGTTCAGAGCTGGTCCCAGTTTCTGGCCTCAGGTTGGTCCCAGTTTCTGGTTCAGAGCTGGTCCCAGTTTCTGGCCTCAGGTTGGTCCCAGTTTCTGGTTCAGAGCTGGTCCCAGTTTCAGGCCTCAGAGCTGGTCCCAGTTTCTGGCCTTAGGTTGGTCCCAGTTTCTGGTTCAGAGCTGGTCCCAGTTTCTGGCCTCAGGTTGGTCCCAGTTTCTGGCCTCAGGTTGATCCAAGTTTCTGGCCTCAGGTTGGTCCCAGTTTCTGGCCTCAGGTTGGTCCCAGTTTCTGGCCTCAGGGTGGTCCCAGTTTCTGGTTCAGAGCTGGTCCCAGTTTCTGTTTCAGAGCTGGTCCCAGTTTCTGGTTCAGAGCTGGTACCAGTTTCTGGCCTCAGGTTGGTCCCAGTTTCTGGCCTCAGGTTGGTCCCAGTTTCTGGTTCAGAGCTGGTCCCAGTTTCTGGTTCAGGTTGGTCCCAGTTTCTGGCCTCAGAGCAGGACCCAGTTTCTTGCCTCAGGTTGGTCCCAGTTTCTGGTTCAGAGCTGGTCCCAGTTTCTGGCCTCAGAGCTGGTCCCAGTTTCTGGCCTCAGAGCTGGACCCAGTTTCTGGCCTCAGGTTGGTCCCATTTTCTGGTTC
This sequence comes from Leuresthes tenuis, assembly GCA_036924055.1. NCBI lineage: Eukaryota > Metazoa > Chordata > Actinopteri > Atheriniformes > Atherinopsidae > Leuresthes > Leuresthes tenuis. Next base: position 37,588,750 of record JAVGWW010000002.1, on the reverse strand, counting down.
AGAGCTGGTCCCAGTTTCTGGTTCAGAGCTGGTCCCATTTTCTTGTTCAGGTTGGTCCCAGTTTCTGGCCTCAGAGCAGGACCCAGTTTCTTGCCTCAGGTTGGTCCCAGTTTCTGGTTCAGAGCTGGTCCCAGTTTCTGGCCTCAGAGCTGGTCCCAGTTTCTGGCCTCAGGTTGGTCCCAGTTTCTGGTTCAGAGCTGGTCCCAGTTTCTGGCCTCAGGTTGGTCCCAGTTTCTGGCCTCAGGTTGGTCCCAGTTTCTGGTTCAGGTTGGTCCCAGTTTCTGGCCTCAGAGCAGGACCCAGTTTCTTGCCTCAGGTTGGTCCCAGTTTCTGGTTCAGAGCTGGTCCCAGTTTCTGGCCTCAGAGCTGGACCCAGTTTCTGGCCTCAGGTTGGTCCCAGTTTCTGTTTCAGAGCTGGTACCAGTTTCTGGTTCAGAGCTGGTCCCAGTTTCTGGCCTCAGGTTTGTCCCAGTTTCTGGTTCAGAGCTGGTCCCAGTTTCTGGCCTCAGGTTGGTCCCAGTTACTGGCCTCAGGTTGGTCCCAGTTTCTGGCCTCAGGTTGGTCCCAGTTTCTGGCCTCAGGTTGGTCCCAGTTTCTGGTTCAGAGCTGGTACCAGTTTCTGGCCTCAGGTTGATCCCAGTTTCTGGTTCAGAGCTGGTCCCAGTTTCTGGCCTCAGGTTGGTCCCAGTTTCTGGTTCAGAGCTGGTCCCAGTTTCTGGCCTCAGGTTGGTCCCAGTTTCTGGTTCAGAGCTGGTCCCAGTTTCAGGCCTCAGAGCTGGTCCCAGTTTCTGGCCTTAGTTTGGTCCCAGTTTCTGGTTCAGAGCTGGTCCCAGTTTCTGGCCTCAGGTTGGTCCCAGTTTCTGGCCTCAAGTTGATCCCAGTTTCTGGCCTCAGGTTGGTCCCAGTTTCTGGCCTCAGGTTGGTCCCAGTTTCTGGTTCAGAGCTGGTCCCAGTTTCTCTTTCAGAGCTGGTCCCAGTTTCTGGTTCAGAGCTGGTACCAGTTTCTGGCCTCAGGTTGGTCCCAGTTTCTGGTTCAGAGCTGGTCCCAGTTTCTGGCCTCAGGTTGGTCCCAGTTTCTGGTTCAGAGCTGGTCCCAGTTTCTGGCCTCAGAGCTGGACCCAGTTTCTGGCCTCAGGTTGGTCCCATTTTCTGGTTCAGAGCTGGTCCCAGTTTCTGGTTCAGAGCTGGTCCCAGTTTCTGGTTCAGGTTGGTCCCAGTTTCTGGCCTCAGAGCAGGACCCAGTTTCTTGCCTCAGGTTGGTCCCAGTTTCTGGTTCAGAGCTTGTCCCAGTTTCTGGCCTCAGAGCTGGACCCAGTTTCTGGCCTCAGGTTGGTCCCATTTTCTGGTTCAGAGCTGGTCCCAGTTTCTGGTTCAGAGCTGGTCCCAGTTTCTGGTTCAGAGCTGGTCCCAGTTTCTGGCCTCAGGTTGGTCCCAGTTTCTGGCCTCAGGTTGGTCCCAGTTTCTGGCCTCAGAGCTGGTCCCAGTTTCTGGCCTCAGGTTGGTCCCAGTTTCTGGTTCAGAGCTGGTCCCAGTTTCTGGCCTCAGGTTGGTCCCAGTTTCTGGCCTCAGGTTGGTCCCAGTTTCTGGCCTCAGGTTGGTCCCAGTTTCTGGCCTCAGGTTGGTCCCAGTTTCTGGCCTCAGGTTGGTCCCAGTTTCTGGTTCAGAGCTGGTCCCAGTTTCTGGTTCAGAGCTGGTCCCAGTTTCTGGTTCAGAGCTGGTACCAGTTTCTGGCCTCAGGTTGGTCCCAGTTTCTGGTTCAGAGCTGGTCCCAGTTTCTGGTTCAGGTTGGTCCCAGTTTCTGGCCTCAGAGCAGGACCCAGTTTCTTGCCTCAGGTTGGTCCCAGTTTCTGGTTCAGAGCTGGTCCCAGTTTCTGGCCTCAGAGCTGGTTCCAGTTTCTGGCCTCAGGTTGGTCCCAGTTTCTGGTTCAGAGCTGGTCCCAGTTTCTGGTTCAGAGCTGGTCCCAGTTTCTGGTTCAGAGCTGGTCCCAGTTTCTGGTTCAGGCTGGTCCCAGTTTCTGGCCTCAGGTTGGTCCCAGTTTCTGGTTCAGAGCTGGTACCAGTTTCTGGTTCAGAGCTGGTCCCAGTTTCTGGCCTCAGGTTTTTCCCAGTTTCTGGTTCAGAGCTGGTCCCAGTTTCTGGCCTCAGGTTGGTCCCAGTTACTGGCCTCAGGTTGGTCCCAGTTTCTGGCCTCAGGTTGGTCCCAGTTTCTGGCCTCAGGTTGGTCCCAGTTTCTGGTTCAGAGCTGGTACCAGTTTCTGGCCTCAGGTTGATCCCAGTTTCTGGTTCAGAGCTGGTCCCAGTTTCTGGCCTCAGGTTGGTCCCAGTTTCTGGTTCAGAGCTGGTCCCAGTTTCTGGCCTCAGGTTGGTCCCAGTTTCTGGTTCAGAGCTGGTCCCAGTTTCTGGCCTCAGAGCTGGTCCCAGTTTCTGGCCTTAGGTTGGTCCCAGTTTCTGGTTCAGAGCTGGTCCCAGTTTCTGGCCTCAGGTTGGTCCCAGTTTCTGGCCTCAGGTTGGTCCCAGTTTCTGGTTCAGAGCTGGTCCCAGTTTCTGGTTCAGGTTGGTCCCAGTTTCTGGCCTCAGAGCAGGACCCAGTTTCTTGCCTCAGGTTGGTCCCAGTTTCTGGTTCAGAGCTGGTCCCAGTTTCTGGCCTCAGAGCTGGACCCAGTTTCTGGCCTCAGGTTGGTCCCATTTTCTGGTTCAGAGCTGGTCCCAGTTTCTGGTTCAGAGCTGGTCCCAGTTTCTGGCCTCAGGTTGGTCCCAGTTTCTGGTTCAGGTTGGTCCCAGTTTCTGGTTCAGAGCTGGTCCCAGTTTCTGGCCACAAGTTGGTCCCAGTTTCTGGTTCAGAGCTGGTCCCAGTTTCTGGCATCAGGTTGGTCCCAGTTTCTGGTTCAGAGCTGGTCCCAGTTTCTGGCATCAGGTTGGTCCCAGGGCTGGTCAGACGGGTCCGATCGGTCGGTCTTTAATTGTTTCTTCTGACGGTAAGTTTGGAGTTTCTGTGTTATTCTAAGTCGCTTTAATGAGTTGAGGTCATGTGACCTGTTTTCAGGGTTTAAAACCCTCTTTTTCCCAGATTCTGGTCCAGAGCTGGTCCCAGTTTCTGGCCTCAGGTTGGTCCCAGTTACTGGCCTCAGGTTGGTCCCAGTTTCTGGCCTCAGGTTGGTCCCAGTTTCTGGCCTCAGGTTGGTCCCAGTTTCTGGTTCAGAGCTGGTACCAGTTTCTGGCCTCAGGTTGATCCCAGTTTCTGGTTCAGAGCTGGTCCCAGTTTCTGGCCTCAGGTTGGTCCCAGTTTCTGGTTCAGAGCTGGTCCCAGTTTCTGGCCTCAGGTTGGTCCCAGTTTCTGGTTCAGAGCTGGTCCCAGTTTCTGGCCTCAGAGCTGGTCCCAGTTTCTGGCCTTAGGTTGGTCCCAGTTTCTGGTTCAGAGCTGGTCCCAGTTTCTGGCCTCAGGTTGGTCCCAGTTTCTGGCCTCAGGTTGATCCCAGTTTCTGGCCTCAGGTTGGTCCCAGTTTCTGGCCTCAGGTTGGTCCCAGTTTCTGGCCTCAGGTTGGTCCCAGTTTCTGGTTCAGAGCTGGTCCCAGTTTCTGGTTCAGAGCTGGTACCAGTATCTGGCCTCAGGTTGGTCCCAGTTTCTGGTTCAGAGCTGGTCCCAGTTTCTGGTTCAGGTTGGTCCCAGTTTCTGGCCTCAGAGCAGGACCCAGTTTCTTGCCTCAGGTTGGTCCCAGTTTCTGGTTCAGAGCTGGTCCCAGTTTCTGGCCTCAGAGCTGGACCCAGTTTCTGGCCTCAGGTTGGTCCCATTTTCTGGTTCAGAGCTGGTCCCAGTTTCTGGTTCAGAGCTGGTCCCAGTTTCTGGCCTCAGGTTGGTCCCAGTTTCTGGTTCAGGTTGGTCCCAGTTTCTGGTTCAGAGCTGGTCCCAGTTTCTGGCCTCAAGTTGGTCCCAGTTTCTGGTTCAGAGCTGGTCCCAGTTTCTGGCATCAGGTTGGTCCCAGTTTCTGGTTCAGAGCTGGTCCCAGTTTCTGGCATCAGGTTGGTCCCAGGGCTGGTCAGACGGGTCCGATCGGTCGGTCTTTAATTGTTTCTTCTGTCGGTAAGTTTGGAGTTTCTGTGTTATTCTAAGTCGCTTTAATGAGTTGAGGTCATGTGACCTGTTTTCAGGGTTTAAAACCCTCTTTTTCCCAGATTTAAAACAGTGTTCTCATGTCTAACCAGACAGCGAGGCAGTTTCTGGCCAAAGATGCTGAACTTAACAGGCCTTAATTTGCAATGCCTCCAACTGAACACTATACGGCTTTATTATCTCCACCCTCAGAAGCCGGTTGGCTGCACCAAGCACGTTTCTGGCCTCAGGTTGGTCCCAGTTTCTGGTTCAGAGCTGGTCCCAGTTTCTGGTTCAGAGCTGGTCCCAGTTTCTGGCCTCAGGTTGGTCCCAGTTACTGGCCTCAGGTTGGTCCCAGTTTCTGGCCTCAGGTTGGTCCCAGTTTCTGGCCTCAGGTTGGTCCCAGTTTCTGGTTCAGAGCTGGTACCAGTTTCTGGCCTCAGGTTGATCCCAGTTTCTGGTTCAGAGCTGGTCCCAGTTTCTGGCCTCAGGTTGGTCCCAGTTTCTGGTTCAGAGCTGGTCCCAGTTTCTGGCCTCAGGTTGGTCCCAGTTTCTGGTTCAGAGCTGGTCCCAGTTTCTGGCCTCAGAGCTGGTCCCAGTTTCTGGCCTTAGGTTGGTCCCAGTTTCTGGTTCAGAGCTGGTCCCAGTTTCTGGCCTCAGGTTGGTCCCAGTTTCTGGCCTCAGGTTGATCCCAGTTTCTGGCCTCAGGTTGGTCCCAGTTTCTGGCCTCAGGTTGGTCCCAGTTTCTGGCCTCAGGTTGGTCCCAGTTTCTGGTTCAGAGCTGGTCCCAGTTTCTGGTTCAGAGCTGGTACCAGTATCTGGCCTCAGGTTGGTCCCAGTTTCTGGTTCAGAGCTGGTCCCAGTTTCTGGTTCAGGTTGGTCCCAGTTTCTGGCCTCAGAGCAGGACCCAGTTTCTTGCCTCAGGTTGGTCCCAGTTTCTGGTTCAGAGCTGGTCCCAGTTTCTGGCCTCAGAGCTGGACCCAGTTTCTGGCCTCAGGTTGGTCCCATTTTCTGGTTCAGAGCTGGTCCCAGTTTCTGGTTCAGAGCTGGTCCCAGTTTCTGGCCTCAGGTTGGTCCCAGTTTCTGGTTCAGGTTGGTCCCAGTTTCTGGTTCAGAGCTGGTCCCAGTTTCTGGCCTCAGGTTTTTCCCAGTTTCTGGTTCAGAGCTGGTCCCAGTTTCTGGCCTCAGGTTGGTCCCAGTTACTGGCCTCAGGTTGGTCCCAGTTTCTGGCCTCAGGTTGGTCCCAGTTTCTGGCCTCAGGTTGGTCCCAGTTTCTGGTTCAGAGCTGGTACCAGTTTCTGGCCTCAGGTTGATCCCAGTTTCTGGTTCAGAGCTGGTCCCAGTTTCTGGCCTCAGGTTGGTCCCAGTTTCTGGTTCAGAGCTGGTCCCAGTTTCTGGCCTCAGGTTGGTCCCAGTTTCTGGTTCAGAGCTGGTCCCAGTTTCTGGCCTCAGAGCTGGTCCCAGTTTCTGGCCTTAGGTTGGTCCCAGTTTCTGGTTCAGAGCTGGTCCCAGTTTCTGGCCTCAGGTTGGTCCCAGTTTCTGGCCTCAGGTTGATCCCAGTTTCTGGCCTCAGGTTGGTCCCAGTTTCTGGCCTCAGGTTGGTCCCAGTTTCTGGCCTCAGGTTGGTCCCAGTTTCTGGTTCAGAGCTGGTCCCAGTTTCTGGTTCAGAGCTGGTACCAGTATCTGGCCTCAGGTTGGTCCCAGTTTCTGGTTCAGAGCTGGTCCCAGTTTCTGGTTCAGGTTGGTCCCAGTTTCTGGCCTCAGAGCAGGACCCAGTTTCTTGCCTCAGGTTGGTCCCAGTTTCTGGTTCAGAGCTGGTCCCAGTTTCTGGCCTCAGAGCTGGACCCAGTTTCTGGCCTCAGGTTGGTCCCATTTTCTGGTTCAGAGCTGGTCCCAGTTTCTGGTTCAGAGCTGGTCCCAGTTTCTGGCCTCAGGTTGGTCCCAGTTTCTGGTTCAGGTTGGTCCCAGTTTCTGGTTCAGAGCTGGTCCCAGTTTCTGGCCACAAGTTGGTCCCAGTTTCTGGTTCAGAGCTGGTCCCAGTTTCTGGCATCAGGTTGGTCCCAGTTTCTGGTTCAGAGCTGGTCCCAGTTTCTGGCATCAGGTTGGTCCCAGGGCTGGTCAGACGGGTCCGATCGGTCGGTCTTTAATTGTTTCTTCTGACGGTAAGTTTGGAGTTTCTGTGTTATTCTAAGTCGCTTTAATGAGTTGAGGTCATGTGACCTGTTTTCAGGGTTTAAAACCCTCTTTTTCCCAGATTCTGGTCCAGAGCTGGTCCCAGTTTCTGGCCTCAGGTTGGTCCCAGTTACTGGCCTCAGGTTGGTCCCAGTTTCTGGCCTCAGGTTGGTCCCAGTTTCTGGCCTCAGGTTGGTCCCAGTTTCTGGTTCAGAGCTGGTACCAGTTTCTGGCCTCAGGTTGATCCCAGTTTCTGGTTCAGAGCTGGTCCCAGTTTCTGGCCTCAGGTTGGTCCCAGTTTCTGGTTCAGAGCTGGTCCCAGTTTCTGGCCTCAGGTTGGTCCCAGTTTCTGGTTCAGAGCTGGTCCCAGTTTCTGGCCTCAGAGCTGGTCCCAGTTTCTGGCCTTAGGTTGGTCCCAGTTTCTGGTTCAGAGCTGGTCCCAGTTTCTGGCCTCAGGTTGGTCCCAGTTTCTGGCCTCAGGTTGATCCCAGTTTCTGGCCTCAGGTTGGTCCCAGTTTCTGGCCTCAGGTTGGTCCCAGTTTCTGGCCTCAGGTTGGTCCCAGTTTCTGGTTCAGAGCTGGTCCCAGTTTCTGGTTCAGAGCTGGTACCAGTATCTGGCCTCAGGTTGGTCCCAGTTTCTGGTTCAGAGCTGGTCCCAGTTTCTGGTTCAGGTTGGTCCCAGTTTCTGGCCTCAGAGCAGGACCCAGTTTCTTGCCTCAGGTTGGTCCCAGTTTCTGGTTCAGAGCTGGTCCCAGTTTCTGGCCTCAGAGCTGGACCCAGTTTCTGGCCTCAGGTTGGTCCCATTTTCTGGTTCAGAGCTGGTCCCAGTTTCTGGTTCAGAGCTGGTCCCAGTTTCTGGCCTCAGGTTGGTCCCAGTTTCTGGTTCAGGTTGGTCCCAGTTTCTGGTTCAGAGCTGGTCCCAGTTTCTGGCCTCAAGTTGGTCCCAGTTTCTGGTTCAGAGCTGGTCCCAGTTTCTGGCATCAGGTTGGTCCCAGTTTCTGGTTCAGAGCTGGTCCCAGTTTCTGGCATCAGGTTGGTCCCAGGGCTGGTCAGACGGGTCCGATCGGTCGGTCTTTAATTGTTTCTTCTGTCGGTAAGTTTGGAGTTTCTGTGTTATTCTAAGTCGCTTTAATGAGTTGAGGTCATGTGACCTGTTTTCAGGGTTTAAAACCCTCTTTTTCCCAGATTTAAAACAGTGTTCTCATGTCTAACCAGACAGCGAGGCAGTTTCTGGCCAAAGATGCTGAACTTAACAGGCCTTAATTTGCAATGCCTCCAACTGAACACTATACGGCTTTATTATCTCCACCCTCAGAAGCCGGTTGGCTGCACCAAGCACGTTTCTGGCCTCAGGTTGGTCCCAGTTTCTGGTTCAGAGCTGGTCCCAGTTTCTGGTTCAGAGCTGGTCCCAGTTTCTGGCCTCAGGTTGGTCCCAGTTACTGGCCTCAGGTTGGTCCCAGTTTCTGGCCTCAGGTTGGTCCCAGTTTCTGGCCTCAGGTTGGTCCCAGTTTCTGGTTCAGAGCTGGTACCAGTTTCTGGCCTCAGGTTGATCCCAGTTTCTGGTTCAGAGCTGGTCCCAGTTTCTGGTTCAGAGCTGGTCCCAGTTTCTGGCCTCAGGTTGGTCCCAGTTTCTGGTTCAGAGCTTGTCCCAGTTTCTGGCCTCAGAGCTGGTCCCAGTTTCTGGCCTCAGGTTGGTCCCAGATTCTGGTTCAGAGCTGGTCCCAGTTTCTGGCCTCAGGTTGGTCCCAGTTTCTGGCCTCAGAGCTGGTCCCAGTTTCTGGCCTCAGGTTGGTCCCAGTTTCTGGTTCAGAGCTGGTCCCAGTTTCTGGTTCAAAGCTGGTCCCAGTTTCTGGCCTCAGGTTGGTCCCAGTTTCTGGTTCAGAGCTGGTCCCAGTTTCTGGCATCAGGTTGGTCCCAGTTTCTGGTTCAGAGCTGGTCCCAGTTTCTGGCATCAGGTTGGTCCCAGTTTCTGGTTAAGAGCTGGTCCCAGTTTCTGGCCTCAGAGCTGGTCCCAGTTTCTGGCCTCAGGTTGGTCCCAGTTTCTGGCCTCAGGTTGGTCCCAGTTTCTGGCCTCAGGTTGGTCCCAGTTTCTGGTTCAGAGCTGGTCCCAGTTTCTGTTTCAGAGCTGGTCCCAGTTTCTGGTTCAGAGCTGGTACCAGTTTCTGGCCTCAGGTTGGTCCCAGTTTCTGGTTCAGAGCTGGTCCCAGTTTCTGGTTCAGGTTGGTCCCAGTTTCTGGCCTCAGAGCAGGACCCAGTTTCTTGCCTCAGGTTGGTCCCAGTTTCTGGTTCAGAGCTGGTCCCAGTTTCTGGCCTCAGAGCTGGACCCAGTTTCTGGCCTCAGGTTGGTCCCATTTTCTGGTTCAGAGCTGGTCCCAGTTTCTGGTTCAGAGCTGGTCCCATTTTCTGGTTCAGGTTGGTCCCAGTTTCTGGCCTCAGAGCAGGACCCAGTTTCTTGCCTCAGGTTGGTCCCAGTTTCTGGTTCAGAGCTGGTCCCAGTTTCTGGCCTCAGAGCTGGACCCAGTTTCTGGCCTCAGGTTGGTCCCAGTTTCTGTTTCAGAGCTGGTACCAGTTTCTGGTTCAGAGCTGGTCCCAGTTTCTGGCCTCAGGTTTGTCCCAGTTTCTGGTTCAGAGCTGGTCCCAGTTTCTGGCCTCAGGTTGGTCCCAGTTACTGGCCTCAGGTTGGTCCCAGTTTCTGGCCTCAGGTTGGTCCCAGTTTCTGGCCTCAGGTTGGTCCCAGTTTCTGGTTCAGAGCTGGTACCAGTTTCTGGCCTCAGGTTGATCCCAGTTTCTGGTTCAAAGCTGGTCCCAGTTTCTGGCCTCAGGTTGGTCCCAGTTTCTGGTTCAGAGCTGGTCCCAGTTTCAGGCCTCAGAGCTGGTCCCAGTTTCTGGCCTTAGTTTGGTCCCAGTTTCTGGTTCAGAGCTGGTCCCAGTTTCTGGCCTCAGGTTGGTCCCAGTTTCTGGCCTCAAGTTGATCCCAGTTTCTGGCCTCAGGTTGGTCCCAGTTTCTGGCCTCAGGTTGGTCCCAGTTTCTGGCCTCAGGTTGGTCCCAGTTTCTGGTTCAGAGCTGGTCCCAGTTTCTGTTTCAGAGCTGGTCCCAGTTTCTGGTTCAGAGCTGGTACCAGTTTCTGGCCTCAGGTTGGTCCCAGTTTCTGGTTCAGAGCTGGTCCCAGTGTCTGGTTCAGGTTGGTCCCAGTTTCTGGCCTCAGAGCAGGACCCAGTTTCTGGCCTCAGGTTGGTCCCAGTTTCTGGTTCAGAGCTGGTCCCAGTTTCTGGCCTCAGAGCTGGACCCAGTTTCTGGCCTCAGGTTGGTCCCATTTTCTGGTTCAGAGCTGGTCCCAGTTTCTGGTTCAGAGCTGGTCCCAGTTTCTGGTTCAGGTTGGTCCCAGTTTCTGGCCTCAGAGCAGGACCCAGTTTCTTGCCTCAGGTTGGTCCCAGTTTCTGGTTCAGAGCTGGTCCCATTTTCTGGTTCAGAGCTGGTCCCAGTTTCTGGTTCAGAGCTGGTCCCAGTTTCTGGTTCAGAGCTGGTCCCAGTTTCTGGCCTCAGGTTGGTCCCAGTTTCTGGCCTCAGGTTGGTCCCAGTTTCTGGCCTCAGGTTGGTCCCAGTTTCTGGTTCAGAGCTGGTCCCAGTTTCTGGTTCAGAGCTGGTACCAGTTTCTGGCCTCAGGTTGGTCCCAGTTTCTGGTTCAGAGCTGGTCCCAGTTTCTGGTTCAGGTTGGTCCCAGTTTCTGGCCTCAGAGCAGGACCCAGTTTCTTGCCTCAGGTTGGTCCCAGTTTCTGGTTCAGAGCTGGTCCCAGTTTCTGGCCTCAGAGCTGGTTCCAGTTTCTGGCCTCAGGTTGGTCCCAGTTTCTGGTTCAGAGCTGGTCCCAGTTTCTGGTTCAGAGCTGGTCCCAGTTTCTGGTTCAGAGCTGGTCCCAGTTTCTGGTTCAGGCTGGTCCCAGTTTCTGGCCTCAGGTTGGTCCCAGTTTCTGGTTCAGAGCTGGTACCAGTTTCTGGTTCAGAGCTGGTCCCAGTTTCTGGCCTCAGGTTTTTCCCAGTTTCTGGTTCAGAGCTGGTCCCAGTTTCTGGCCTCAGGTTGGTCCCAGTTACTGGCCTCAGGTTGGTCCCAGTTTCTGGCCTCAGGTTGGTCCCAGTTTCTGGCCTCAGGTTGGTCCCAGTTTCTGGTTCAGAGCTGGTACCAGTTTCTGGCCTCAGGTTGATCCCAGTTTCTGGTTCAGAGCTGGTCCCAGTTTCTGGCCTCAGGTTGGTCCCAGTTTCTGGTTCAGAGCTGGTCCCAGTTTCTGGCCTCAGGTTGGTCCCAGTTTCTGGTTCAGAGCTGGTCCCAGTTTCTGGCCTCAGAGCTGGTCCCAGTTTCTGGCCTTAGGTTGGTCCCAGTTTCTGGTTCAGAGCTGGTCCCAGTTTCTGGCCTCAGGTTGGTCCCAGTTTCTGGCCTCAGGTTGATCCCAGTTTCTGGCCTCAGGTTGGTCCCAGTTTCTGGCCTCAGGTTGGTCCCAGTTTCTGGCCTCAGGTTGGTCCCAGTTTCTGGTTCAGAGCTGGTCCCAGTTTCTGGTTCAGAGCTGGTACCAGTATCTGGCCTCAGGTTGGTCCCAGTTTCTGGTTCAGAGCTGGTCCCAGTTTCTGGTTCAGGTTGGTCCCAGTTTCTGGCCTCAGAGCAGGACCCAGTTTCTTGCCTCAGGTTGGTCCCAGTTTCTGGTTCAGAGCTGGTCCCAGTTTCTGGCCTCAGAGCTGGACCCAGTTTCTGGCCTCAGGTTGGTCCCATTTTCTGGTTCAGAGCTGGTCCCAGTTTCTGGTTCAGAGCTGGTCCCAGTTTCTGGCCTCAGGTTGGTCCCAGTTTCTGGTTCAGGTTGGTCCCAGTTTCTGGTTCAGAGCTGGTCCCAGTTTCTGGCCTCAAGTTGGTCCCAGTTTCTGGTTCAGAGCTGGTCCCAGTTTCTGGCATCAGGTTGGTCCCAGTTTCTGGTTCAGAGCTGGTCCCAGTTTCTGGCATCAGGTTGGTCCCAGGGCTGGTCAGACGGGTCCGATCGGTCGGTCTTTAATTGTTTCTTCTGTCGGTAAGTTTGGAGTTTCTGTGTTATTCTAAGTCGCTTTAATGAGTTGAGGTCATGTGACCTGTTTTCAGGGTTTAAAACCCTCTTTTTCCCAGATTCTGGTCCAGAGCTGGTCCCAGTTTCTGGCCTCAGGTTGGTCCCAGTTACTGGCCTCAGGTTGGTCCCAGTTTCTGGCCTCAGGTTGGTCCCAGTTTCTGGCCTCAGGTTGGTCCCAGTTTCTGGTTCAGAGCTGGTACCAGTTTCTGGCCTCAGGTTGATCCCAGTTTCTGGTTCAGAGCTGGTCCCAGTTTCTGGCCTCAGGTTGGTCCCAGTTTCTGGTTCAGAGCTGGTCCCAGTTTCTGGCCTCAGGTTGGTCCCAGTTTCTGGTTCAGAGCTGGTCCCAGTTTCTGGCCTCAGAGCTGGTCCCAGTTTCTGGCCTTAGGTTGGTCCCAGTTTCTGGTTCAGAGCTGGTCCCAGTTTCTGGCCTCAGGTTGGTCCCAGTTTCTGGCCTCAGGTTGATCCCAGTTTCTGGCCTCAGGTTGGTCCCAGTTTCTGGCCTCAGGTTGGTCCCAGTTTCTGGCCTCAGGTTGGTCCCAGTTTCTGGCCTCAGGTTGGTCCCAGTTTCTGGTTCAGAGCTGGTCCCAGTTTCTGGTTCAGAGCTGGTACCAGTATCTGGCCTCAGGTTGGTCCCAGTTTCTGGTTCAGAGCTGGTCCCAGTTTCTGGTTCAGGTTGGTCCCAGTTTCTGGCCTCAGAGCAGGACCCAGTTTCTTGCCTCAGGTTGGTCCCAGCTTCTGGTTCAGAGCTGGTCCCAGTTTCTGGCCTCAGAGCTGGACCCAGTTTCTGGCCTCAGGTTGGTCCCATTTTCTGGTTCAGAGCTGGTCCCAGTTTCTGGTTCAGAGCTGGTCCCAGTTTCTGGCCTCAGGTTGGTCCCAGTTTCTGGCCTCAAGTTGGTCCCAGTTTCTGGTTCAGAGCTGGTCCCAGTTTCTGGCCTCAAGTTGGTCCCAGTTTCTGGTTCAGAGCTGGTCCCAGTTTCTGGCATCAGGTTGGTCCCAGTTTCTGGTTCAGAGCTGGTCCCAGTTTCTGGCATCAGGTTGGTCCCAGGGCTGGTCAGACGGGTCCGATCGGTCGGTCTTTAATTGTTTCTTCTGTCGGTAAGTTTGGAGTTTCTGTGTTATTCTAAGTCGCTTTAATGAGTTGAGGTCATGTGACCTGTTTTCAGGGTTTAAAACCCTCTTTTTCCCAGATTTAAAACAGTGTTCTCATGTCTAACCAGACAGCGAGGCAGTTTCTGGCCAAAGATGCTGAACTTAACAGGCCTTAATTTGCAATGCCTCCAACTGAACACTATACGGCTTTATTATCTCCACCCTCAGAAGCCGGTTGGCTGCACCAAGCACGTTTCTGGCCTCAGGTTGGTCCCAGTTTCTGGTTCAGAGCTGGTCCCAGTTTCTGGTTCAGAGCTGGTCCCAGTTTCTGGCCTCAGGTTGGTCCCAGTTACTGGCCTCAGGTTGGTCCCAGTTTCTGGCCTCAGGTTGGTCCCAGTTTCTGGCCTCAGGTTGGTCCCAGTTTCTGGTTCAGAGCTGGTACCAGTTTCTGGCCTCAGGTTGATCCCAGTTTCTGGTTCAGAGCTGGTCCCAGTTTCTGGTTCAGAGCTGGTCCCAGTTTCTGGCCTCAGGTTGGTCCCAGTTTCTGGTTCAGAGCTTGTCCCAGTTTCTGGCCTCAGAGCTGGTCCCAGATTCTGGCCTCAGGTTGGTCCCAGATTCTGGTTCAGAGCTGGTCCCAGTTTCTGGCCTCAGGTTGGTCCCAGTTTCTGGCCTCAGAGCTGGTCCCAGTTTCTGGCCTCAGGTTGGTCCCAGTTTCTGGTTCAGAGCTGGTCCCAGTTTCTGGTTCAAAGCTGGTCCCAGTTTCTGGCCTCAGGTTGGTCCCAGTTTCTGGTTCAGAGCTGGTCCCAGTTTCTGGCATCAGGTTGGTCCCAGTTTCTGGTTCAGAGCTGGTCCCAGTTTCTGGCATCAGGTTGGTCCCAGTTTCTGGTTAAGAGCTGGTCCCAGTTTCTGGCCTCAGAGCTGGTCCCAGTTTCTGGCCTCAGGTTGGTCCCAGTTTCTGGTTCAGAGCTGGTCCCAGTTTCTGGCCTCAGAGCTGGTCCCAGTTTCTGGCCTCAGGTTGGTCCCAGTTTCTGGCCTCAGGTTGGTCCCAGTTTCTGGCCTCAGAGCTGGTCCCAGTTTCTGGCCTCAGAGCTGGTCCCAGTTTTTGGCCTCAGAGCTGGTCCCAGTTTCTGGCCTCAGGTTGGTCCCAGTTTCTGGTTCAGAGCTGGTCCCAGTTTCTGGCCTCAGGTTGGTCCCAGTTTCTGGCCTCAGGTTGGTCCCAGTTTCTGGCCTCAGAGCTGATCCCAGTTTCTGGCCTCAGGTTGGTCCCAGTTTCTGGTTCAGAGCTGGTCCCAGTTTCTGGCCTCAGGTTGGTCCCAGTTTCTGGCCTCAGGTTGGTCCCAGTTTCTGGCCTCAGGTTGTTCCCAGTTTCTGGCCTCAGGTTGGTCCCAATTTCTGGCCTCAGGTTGGTCCCAGTTTCTGGCCTCAGGTTGGTCCCAGTTTCTGGTTCAGAGCTGGTCCCAGTTTCTGGTTCAGGTTGGTCCCAGTTTCTGGCCTCAGAGCAGGACCCAGTTTCTTGCCTCAGGTTGGTCCCAGTTTCTGGTTCAGAGCTGGTCCCAGTTTCTGGCCTCAGAGCTGGACCCAGTTTCTGGCCTCAGGTTGGTCCCATTTTCTGGTTCAGAGCTGGTCCCAGTTTCTGGTTCAGAGCTGGTCCCAGTTTCTGGCCTCAGGTTGGTCCCAGTTTCTGGCCTCAGGTTGGTCCCAGTTTCTGGTTCAGAGCTGGTCCCAGTTTCTGGCCTCAAGTTGGTCCCAGTTTCTGGTTCAGAGCTGGTCCCAGTTTCTGGCATCAGGTTGGTCCCAGTTTCTGGTTCAGAGCTGGTCCCAGTTTCTGGCATCAGGTTGGTCCCAGGGCTGGTCAGACGGGTCCGATCGGTCGGTCTTTAATTGTTTCTTCTGTCGGTAAGTTTGGAGTTTCTGTGTTATTCTAAGTCGCTTTAATGAGTTGAGGTCATGTGACCTGTTTTCAGGGTTTAAAACCCTCTTTTTCCCAGATTCTGGTCCAGAGCTGGTCCCAGTTTCTGGCCTCAGGTTGGTCCCAGTTACTGGCCTCAGGTTGGTCCCAGTTTCTGGCCTCAGGTTGGTCCCAGTTTCTGGCCTCAGGTTGGTCCCAGTTTCTGGTTCAGAGCTGGTACCAGTTTCTGGCCTCAGGTTGATCCCAGTTTCTGGTTCAGAGCTGGTCCCAGTTTCTGGCCTCAGGTTGGTCCCAGTTTCTGGTTCAGAGCTGGTCCCAGTTTCTGGCCTCAGGTTGGTCCCAGTTTCTGGTTCAGAGCTGGTCCCAGTTTCTGGCCTCAGAGCTGGTCCCAGTTTCTGGCCTTAGGTTGGTCCCAGTTTCTGGTTCAGAGCTGGTCCCAGTTTCTGGCCTCAGGTTGGTCCCAGTTTCTGGCCTCAGGTTGATCCCAGTTTCTGGCCTCAGGTTGGTCCCAGTTTCTGGCCTCAGGTTGGTCCCAGTTTCTGGCCTCAGGTTGGTCCCAGTTTCTGGCCTCAGGTTGGTCCCAGTTTCTGGTTCAGAGCTGGTCCCAGTTTCTGGTTCAGAGCTGGTACCAGTATCTGGCCTCAGGTTGGTCCCAGTTTCTGGTTCAGAGCTGGTCCCAGTTTCTGGTTCAGGTTGGTCCCAGTTTCTGGCCTCAGAGCAGGACCCAGTTTCTTGCCTCAGGTTGGTCCCAGCTTCTGGTTCAGAGCTGGTCCCAGTTTCTGGCCTCAGAGCTGGTCCCAGTTTCTGGCATCAGGTTGGTCCCAGTTTCTGGTTCAGAGCTGGTCCCAGTTTCTGGCATCAGGTTGGTCCCAGGGCTGGTCAGACGGGTCCGATCGGTCGGTCTTTAATTGTTTCTTCTGTCGGTAAGTTTGGAGTTTCTGTGTTATTCTAAGTCGCTTTAATGAGTTGAGGTCATGTGACCTGTTTTCAGGGTTTAAAACCCTCTTTTTCCCAGATTTAAAACAGTGTTCTCATGTCTAACCAGACAGCGAGGCAGTTTCTGGCCAAAGATGCTGAACTTAACAGGCCTTAATTTGCAATGCCTCCAACTGAACACTATACGGCTTTATTATCTCCACCCTCAGAAGCCGGTTGGCTGCACCAAGCACGTTTCTGGCCTCAGGTTGGTCCCAGTTTCTGGTTCAGAGCTGGTCCCAGTTTCTGGTTCAGAGCTGGTCCCAGTTTCTGGCCTCAGGTTGGTCCCAGTTACTGGCCTCAGGTTGGTCCCAGTTTCTGGCCTCAGGTTGGTCCCAGTTTCTGGCCTCAGGTTGGTCCCAGTTTCTGGTTCAGAGCTGGTACCAGTTTCTGGCCTCAGGTTGATCCCAGTTTCTGGTTCAGAGCTGGTCCCAGTTTCTGGTTCAGAGCTGGTCCCAGTTTCTGGCCTCAGGTTGGTCCCAGTTTCTGGTTCAGAGCTTGTCCCAGTTTCTGGCCTCAGAGCTGGTCCCAGTTTCTGGCCTCAGGTTGGTCCCAGATTCTGGTTCAGAGCTGGTCCCAGTTTCTGGCCTCAGGTTGGTCCCAGTTTCTGGCCTCAGAGCTGGTCCCAGTTTCTGGCCTCAGGTTGGTCCCAGTTTCTGGTTCAGAGCTGGTCCCAGTTTCTGGTTCAAAGCTGGTCCCAGTTTCTGGCCTCAGGTTGGTCCCAGTTTCTGGTTCAGAGCTGGTCCCAGTTTCTGGCATCAGGTTGGTCCCAGTTTCTGGTTCAGAGCTGGTCCCAGTTTCTGGCATCAGGTTGGTCCCAGTTTCTGGTTAAGAGCTGGTCCCAGTTTCTGGCCTCAGAGCTGGTCCCAGTTTCTGGCCTCAGGTTGGTCCCAGTTTCTGGTTCAGAGCTGGTCCCAGTTTCTGGCCTCAGAGCTGGTCCCAGTTTCTGGCCTCAGGTTGGTCCCAGTTTCTGGCCTCAGGTTGGTCCCAGTTTCTGGCCTCAGAGCTGGTCCCAGTTTCTGGCCTCAGAGCTGGTCCCAGTTTTTGGCCTCAGAGCTGGTCCCAGTTTCTGGCCTCAGGTTGATCCCAGTTTCTGGTTCAGAGCTGGTCCCAGTTTCTGGTTCAGAGCTGGTCCCAGTTTCTGGCCTCAGGTTGGTCCCAGTTTCTGGTTCAGAGCTTGTCCCAGTTTCTGGCCTCAGAGCTGGTCCCAGTTTCTGGCCTCAGGTTGGTCCCAGATTCTGGTTCAGAGCTGGTCCCAGTTTCTGGCCTCAGGTTGGTCCCAGTTTCTGGCCTCAGAGCTGGTCCCAGTTTCTGGCCTCAGGTTGGTCCCAGTTTCTGGTTCAGAGCTGGTCCCAGTTTCTGGTTCAAAGCTGGTCCCAGTTTCTGGCCTCAGGTTGGTCCCAGTTTCTGGTTCAGAGCTGGTCCCAGTTTCTGGCATCAGGTTGGTCCCAGTTTCTGGTTCAGAGCTGGTCCCAGTTTCTGGCATCAGGTTGGTCCCAGTTTCTGGTTAAGAGCTGGTCCCAGTTTCTGGCCTCAGAGCTGGTCCCAGTTTCTGGCCTCAGGTTGGTCCCAGTTTCTGGTTCAGAGCTGGTCCCAGTTTCTGGCCTCAGAGCTGGTCCCAGTTTCTGGCCTCAGGTTGGTCCCAGTTTCTGGCCTCAGGTTGGTCCCAGTTTCTGGCCTCAGAGCTGGTCCCAGTTTCTGGCCTCAGAGCTGGTCCCAGTTTTTGGCCTCAGAGCTGGTCCCAGTTTCTGGCCTCAGGTTGGTCCCAGTTTCTGGTTCAGAGCTGGTCCCAGTTTCTGGCCTCAGGTTGGTCCCAGTTTCTGGCCTCAGGTTGGTCCCAGTTTCTGGCCTCAGAGCTGATCCCAGTTTCTGGCCTCAGGTTGGTCCCAGTTTCTGGTTCAGAGCTGGTCCCAGTTTCTGGCCTCAGGTTGGTCCCAGTTTCTGGCCTCACGTTGGTCCCAGTTTCTGGCCTCAGGTTGTTCCCAGTTTCTGGCCTCAGGTTGGTCCCAATTTCTGGCCTCAGGTTGGTCCCAGTTTCTGGCCTCAGGTTGGTCCCAGTTTCTGGTTCAGAGCTGGTCCCAGTTTCTGGTTCAGAGCTGGTCCCAGTTTCTGGTTCAGAGCTGGTCCCAGTTTCTGGTTCAGAGCTGGTACCAGTTTCTGGCCTCAGGTTGGTCCCAGTTTCTGGTTCAGAGCTGGTCCCAGTTTCTGGTTCAGGTTGGTCCCAGTTTCTGGCCTCATAGCAGGACCCAGTTTCTTGCCTCAGGTTGGTCCCAGTTTCTGGTTCAGAGCTGGTCCCAGTTTCTGGCCTCAGAGCTGGTCCCAGTTTCTGGCCTCAGGTTGGTCCCAGTTTCTGGTTCAGAGCTGGTCCCAGTTTCTGGCGTCAGGTTGGTCCCAGTTTCTGGCCTCAGGTTGGTCCCAGTTTCTGGCCTCAGGTTGTTCCCAGTTTCTGGCCTCAGGTTGGTCCCAGTTTCTGGCCTCAGGTTGGTCCCAGTTTCTGGCCTCAGGTTGGGCCCAGTTTCTGGTTCAGAGCTGGTCCCAGTTTCTGGTTCAGAGCTGGTCCCAGTTTCTGGTTCAGAGCTGGTCCCAGTTTCTGGTTCAGAGCTGGTACCAGTTTCTGGCCTCAGGTTGGTCCCAGTTTCTGGTTCAGAGCTGGTCCCAGTTTCTGGCATCAGGTTGGTCCCAGTTTCTGGCCTCAGAGCTGGTCCCAGTTTCTGGCCTCAGGTTGGTCCCAGTTTCTGGCCTCAGGTTGGTCCCAGTTTCTGGCCTCAGAGCTGGTCCCAGTTTCTGGCCTCAGAGCTGGTCCCAGTTTTTGGCCTCAGAGCTGGTCCCAGTTTCTGGCCTCAGGTTGGTCCCAGTTTCTGGCCTCAGGTTGGTCCCAGTTTCTGGCCTCAGAGCTGGTCCCAGTTTCTGGCCTCAGGTTGGTCCCAGTTTCTGGTTCAGAGCTGGTCCAGGTTTCTGGCCTCAGGTTGGTCCCAGTTTCTGGCCTCAGGTTGTTCCCAGTTTCTGGCCTCAGGTTGGTCCCAGTTTCTGGCCTCAGGTTGGGCCCAGTTTCTGGTTCAGAGCTGGTCCCAGTTTCTGGTTCAGAGCTGGTCCCAGTTTCTGGTTCAGAGCTGGTCCCAGTTTCTGGTTCAGAGCTGGTCCCAGTTTCTGGTTCAGAGCTGGTCCCAGTTTCTGGTTCAGAGCTGGTACCAGTTTCAGGCCTCAGGTTGGTCCCAGTTTCTGGTTCAGAGCTGGTCCCAGTTTCTGGCATCAGGTTGGTCCCAGTTTCTGGCCTCAGAGCTGGTCCCAGTTTCTGGCCTCAGGTTGGTCCCAGTTTCTGGCCTCAGGTTGGTCCCAGTTTCTGGCCTCAGAGCTGGTCCCAGTTTCTGGCCTCAGAGCTGGTCCCAGTTTTTGGCCTCAGAGCTGGTCCCAGTTTCTGGCCTCAGGTTGGTCCCAGTTTCTGGTTCAGAGCTGGTCCCAGTTTCTGGCATCAGGTTGGTCCCTGTTTCTGTCTCAGGTTGGTCCCAGTTTCTGGCCTCAGAGCTGATCCCAGTTTCTGGCCTCAGGTTGGTCCCAGTTTCTGGTTCAGAGCTGGTCCCAGTTTCTGGCCTCAGGTTGGTCCCAGTTTCTGGCCTCAGGTTGGTCCCAGTTTCTGGCCTCAGGTTGTTCCCAGTTTCTGGCCTCAGGTTGGTCCCAGTTTCTGGCCTCAGGTTGGTCCCAGTTTCTGGTTCAGAGCTGGTCCCAGTTTCTGGTTCAGAGCTGGTCCCAGTTTCTGGTTCAGAGCTGGTCCCAGTTTCTGGTTCAGAGCTGGTACCAGTTTCTGGCCTCAGGTTGGTCCCAGTTTCTGGTTCAGAGCTGGTCCCAGTTTCTGGTTCAGGTTGGTCCCAGTTTCTGGCCTCAGAGCAGGACCCAGTTTCTTGCCTCAGGTTGGTCCCAGTTTCTGGTTCAGAGCTGGTCCCAGTTTCTGGCCTCAGAGCTGGTCCCAGTTTCTGGCCTCAGGTTGGTCCCAGTTTCTGGCCTCAGGTTGGTCCCAGTTTCTGGCCTCAGGTTGGTCCCAGTTTCTGGTTCAGAGCTGGTCCCAGTTTCTGGTTCAGAGCTGGTCCCAGTTTCTGGCCTCAGGTTTGTCCCAGTTTCTGGTTCATAGCTGGTCCCAGTTTCTGGCCTCAGGTTGGTCCCAGTTACTGGCCTCAGGTTGGTCCCAGTTTCTGGCCTCAAGTTGGTCCCAGTTTCTGGCCTCAGGTTGGTCCCAGTTTCTGGTTCAGAGCTGGTACCAGTTTCTGGCCTCAGGTTGATCCCAGTTTCTGGTTCAGAGCTGGTCCCAGTTTCTGGCCTCAGGTTGGTCCCAGTTTCTGGTTCAGAGCTGGTCCCAGTTTCTGGCCTCAGGTTGGTCCCAGTTTCTGGTTCAGAGCTGGTCCCAGTTTCTGGCCTCAGAGCTGGTCCCAGTTTCTGGCCTTAGGTTGGTCCCAGTTTCTGGTTCAGAGCTGGTCCCAGTTTCTGGCCTCAGGTTGGTCCCAGTTTCTGGCCACAGGTTGATCCCAGTTTCTGGCCTCAGGTTGGTCCCAGTTTCTGGCCTCAGGTTGGTCCCAGTTTCTGGCCTCAGGTTGGTCCCAGTTTCTGGTTCAGAGCTGGTCCCAGTTTCTGGTTCAGAGCTGGTACCAGTATCTGGCCTCAGGTTGGTCCCAGTTTCTGGTTCAGAGCTGGTCCCAGTTTCTGGTTCAGGTTGGTCCCAGTTTCTGGCCTCAGAGCAGGACCCAGTTTCTTGCCTCAGGTTGGTCCCAGTTTCTGGTTCAGAGCTGGTCCCAGTTTCTAGCCTCAGAGCTGGACCCAGTTTCTGGCCTCAGGTTGGTCCCATTTTCTGGTTCAGAGCTGGTCCCAGTTTCTGGTTCAGAGCTGGTCCCAGTTTCTGGCCTCAGGTTGGTCCCAGTTTCTGGTTCAGAGCTGGTCCCAGTTTCTGGCATCAGGTTGGTCCCAGTTTCTGGTTCAGAGCTGGTCCCAGTTTCTGGCATCAGGTTGGTCCCAGGGCTGGTCAGACGGGTCCGATCGATCGGTCTTTAATTGTTTCTTCTGTCGGTAAGTTTGGAGTTTCTGTGTTATTCTAAGTCGCTTTAATGAGTTGAGGTCATGTGACCTGTTTTCAGGGTTTAAAACCCTCTTTTTCCCAGATTTAAAACAGTGTTCTCATGTCTAACCAGACAGCGAGGCAGTTTCTGGCCAAAGATGCTGAACTTAACAGGCCTTAATTTGCAATGCCTCCAACTGAACACTATACGGCTTTATTATCTCCACCCTCAGAAGCCGGTTGGCTGCACCAAGCACGTTTCTGGCCTCAGGTTGGTCCCAGTTTCTGGTTCAGAGCTGGTCCCAGTTTCTGGTTCAGAGCTGGTCCCAGTTTCTGGCCTCAGGTTGGTCCCAGTTTCTGGTTCAGAGCTGGTACCAGTTTCTGGTTCAGAGCTTGTCCCAGTTTCTGGCCTCAGGTTGGTCCCAGTTTCTGGTTCAGAGCTGGTCCCAGTTTCTGGTTCAGAGCTGGTCCAAGTTTCTGGCCTCAGGTTGGTCCCAGTTTCTGGTTCAGAGCTGGTCCCAGTTTCTGGCCTCAGGTTGGTCCCAGTTTCTGGTTCAGAGCTGGTCACAGTTTCTGGCCTCAGAGCTGGTCCCAGTTTCTGGCCTCAGGTTGGTCCCAGTTTCTGGTTCAGAGCTGGTCCCAGTTTCAGGCCTCAGAGCTGGTCCCAGTTTCTGGCCTTAGGTTGGTCCCAGTTTCTGGTTCAGAGCTGGTCCCAGTTTCTGGCCTCAGGTTGGTCCCAGTTTCTGGCCTCAGGTTGATCCCAGTTTCTGGCCTCAGGTTGGTCCCAGTTTCTGGCCTCAGGTTGGTCCCAGTTTCTGGCCTCAGGTTGGTCCCAGTTTCTGGTTCAGAGCTGGTCCCAGTTTCTGTTTCAGAGCTGGTCCCAGTTTCTGGTTCAGAGCTGGTACCAGTTTCTGGCATCAGGTTGGTCCCAGTTTCTGGTTCAGAGCTGGTCCCAGTTTCTGGTTCAGGTTGGTCCCAGTTTCTGGCCTCAGAGCAGGACCCAGTTTCTTGCCTCAGGTTGGTCCCAGTTTCTGGTTCAGAGCTGGTCCCAGTTTCTGGCCTCAGAGCTGGACCCAGTTTCTGGCCTCAGGTTGGTCCCATTTTCTGGTTCAGAGCTGGTCCCAGTTTCTGGTTCAGAGCTGGTCCCAGTTTCTGGTTCAGGTTGGTCCCAGTTTCTGGCCTCAGAGCAGGACCCAGTTTCTTGCCTCAGGTTGGTCCCAGTTTCTGGTTCAGAGCTGGTCCCAGTTTCTGGCCTCAGAGCTGGTCCCAGTTTCTGGCCTCAGGTTGGTCCCAGTTTCTGGTTCAGAGCTGGTCCCAGTTTCTGGCCTCAGGTTGGTCCCAGTTTCTGGCCTCAGGTTGGTCCCAGTTTCTGGCCTCAGAGCTGGTCCCAGTTTCTGGCCTCAGGTTGGTCCCAGTTTCTGGTTCAGAGCTGGTCCCAGTTTCTGGCCTCAGGTTGGTCCCAGTTTCTGGCCTCAGGTTGGTCCCAGTTTCTGGCCTCAGGTTGTTCCCAGTTTCTGGCCTCAGGTTGGTCCCAGTTTCTGGCCTCAGGTTGGTCCCAGTTTCTGGTTCAGAGCTGGTCCCAGTTTCTGTTTCAGAGCTGGTACCAGTTTCTGGCCTCAGGTTGGTCCCAGTTTCTGGTTCAGAGCTGGTCCCAGTTTCTGGTTCAGGTTGGTCCCAGTTTCTGGTCTCAGAGCAGGACCCAGTTTCTTGCCTCAGGTTGGTCCCAGTTTCTGGCCTCAGGTTGGTCCCAGTTTCTGGCCTCAGAGCTGGTCCCAGTTTCTGGCCTCAGAGCTGGTCCCAGTTTTTGGCCTCAGAGCTGGTCCCAGTTTCTGGCCTCAGGTTGGTCCCAGTTTCTGGTTCAGAGCTGGTCCCAGTTTCTGGCATCAGGTTGGTCCCTGTTTCTGTCTCAGGTTGGTCCCAGTTTCTGGCCTCAGAGCTGATCCCAGTTTCTGGCCTCAGGTTGGTCCCAGTTTCTGGTTCAGAGCTGGTCCCAGTTTCTGGCCTCAGGTTGGTCCCAGTTTCTGGCCTCAGGTTGGTCCCAGTTTCTGGCCTCAGGTTGTTCCCAGTTTCTGGCCTCAGGTTGGTCCCAGTTTCTGGCCTCAGGTTGGTCCCAGTTTCTGGTTCAGAGCTGGTCCCAGTTTCTGGTTCAGAGCTGGTCCCAGTTTCTGGTTCAGAGCTGGTCCCAGTTTCTGGTTCAGAGCTGGTACCAGTTTCTGGCCTCAGGTTGGTCCCAGTTTCTGGTTCAGAGCTGGTCCCAGTTTCTGGTTCAGGTTGGTCCCAGTTTCTGGCCTCAGAGCAGGACCCAGTTTCTTGCCTCAGGTTGGTCCCAGTTTCTGGTTCAGAGCTGGTCCCAGTTTCTGGCCTCAGAGCTGGTCCCAGTTTCTGGCCTCAGGTTGGTCCCAGTTTCTGGCCTCAGGTTGGTCCCAGTTTCTGGCCTCAGGTTGGTCCCAGTTTCTGGTTCAGAGCTGGTCCCAGTTTCTGGTTCAGAGCTGGTCCCAGTTTCTGGCCTCAGGTTTGTCCCAGTTTCTGGTTCATAGCTGGTCCCAGTTTCTGGCCTCAGGTTGGTCCCAGTTACTGGCCTCAGGTTGGTCCCAGTTTCTGGCCTCAAGTTGGTCCCAGTTTCTGGCCTCAGGTTGGTCCCAGTTTCTGGTTCAGAGCTGGTACCAGTTTCTGGCCTCAGGTTGATCCCAGTTTCTGGTTCAGAGCTGGTCCCAGTTTCTGGCCTCAGGTTGGTCCCAGTTTCTGGTTCAGAGCTGGTCCCAGTTTCTGGCCTCAGGTTGGTCCCAGTTTCTGGTTCAGAGCTGGTCCCAGTTTCTGGCCTCAGAGCTGGTCCCAGTTTCTGGCCTTAGGTTGGTCCCAGTTTCTGGTTCAGAGCTGGTCCCAGTTTCTGGCCTCAGGTTGGTCCCAGTTTCTGGCCACAGGTTGATCCCAGTTTCTGGCCTCAGGTTGGTCCCAGTTTCTGGCCTCAGGTTGGTCCCAGTTTCTGGCCTCAGGTTGGTCCCAGTTTCTGGTTCAGAGCTGGTCCCAGTTTCTGGTTCAGGTTGGTCCCAGTTTCTGGCCTCAGAGCAGGACCCAGTTTCTTGCCTCAGGTTGGTCCCAGTTTCTGGTTCAGAGCTGGTCCCAGTTTCTAGCCTCAGAGCTGGACCCAGTTTCTGGCCTCAGGTTGGTCCCATTTTCTGGTTCAGAGCTGGTCCCAGTTTCTGGTTCAGAGCTGGTCCCAGTTTCTGGCCTCAGAGCAGGACCCAGTTTCTTGCCTCAGGTTGGTCCCAGTTTCTGGTTCAGAGCTGGTCCCAGTTTCTAGCCTCAGAGCTGGACCCAGTTTCTGGCCTCAGGTTGGTCCCATTTTCTGGTTCAGAGCTGGTCCCAGTTTCTGGTTCAGAGCTGGTCCCAGTTTCTGGCCTCAGGTTGGTCCCAGTTTCTGGTTCAGAGCTGGTCCCAGTTTCTGGCATCAGGTTGGTCCCAGTTTCTGGTTCAGAGCTGGTCCCAGTTTCTGGCATCAGGTTGGTCCCAGGGCTGGTCAGACGGGTCCGATCGATCGGTCTTTAATTGTTTCTTCTGTCGGTAAGTTTGGAGTTTCTGTGTTATTCTAAGTCGCTTTAATGAGTTGAGGTCATGTGACCTGTTTTCAGGGTTTAAAACCCTCTTTTTCCCAGATTTAAAACAGTGTTCTCATGTCTAACCAGACAGCGAGGCAGTTTCTGGCCAAAGATGCTGAACTTAACAGGCCTTAATTTGCAATGCCTCCAACTGAACACTATACGGCTTTATTATCTCCACCCTCAGAAGCCGGTTGGCTGCACCAAGCACGTTTCTGGCCTCAGGTTGGTCCCAGTTTCTGGTTCAGAGCTGGTCCCAGTTTCTGGTTCAGAGCTGGTCCCAGTTTCTGGCCTCAGGTTGGTCCCAGTTTCTGGTTCAGAGCTGGTACCAGTTTCTGGTTCAGAGCTTGTCCCAGTTTCTGGCCTCAGGTTGGTCCCAGTTTCTGGTTCAGAGCTGGTCCCAGTTTCTGGTTCAGAGCTGGTCCAAGTTTCTGGCCTCAGGTTGGTCCCAGTTTCTGGTTCAGAGCTGGTCCCAGTTTCTGGCCTCAGGTTGGTCCCAGTTTCTGGTTCAGAGCTGGTCACAGTTTCTGGCCTCAGAGCTGGTCCCAGTTTCTGGCCTCAGGTTGGTCCCAGTTTCTGGTTCAGAGCTGGTCCCAGTTTCAGGCCTCAGAGCTGGTCCCAGTTTCTGGCCTTAGGTTGGTCCCAGTTTCTGGTTCAGAGCTGGTCCCAGTTTCTGGCCTCAGGTTGGTCCCAGTTTCTGGCCTCAGGTTGATCCCAGTTTCTGGCCTCAGGTTGGTCCCAGTTTCTGGCCTCAGGTTGGTCCCAGTTTCTGGCCTCAGGTTGGTCCCAGTTTCTGGTTCAGAGCTGGTCCCAGTTTCTGTTTCAGAGCTGGTCCCAGTTTCTGGTTCAGAGCTGGTACCAGTTTCTGGCATCAGGTTGGTCCCAGTTTCTGGTTCAGAGCTGGTCCCAGTTTCTGGTTCAGGTTGGTCCCAGTTTCTGGCCTCAGAGCAGGACCCAGTTTCTTGCCTCAGGTTGGTCCCAGTTTCTGGTTCAGAGCTGGTCCCAGTTTCTGGCCTCAGAGCTGGACCCAGTTTCTGGCCTCAGGTTGGTCCCATTTTCTGGTTCAGAGCTGGTCCCAGTTTCTGGTTCAGAGCTGGTCCCAGTTTCTGGTTCAGGTTGGTCCCAGTTTCTGGCCTCAGAGCAGGACCCAGTTTCTTGCCTCAGGTTGGTCCCAGTTTCTGGTTCAGAGCTGGTCCCAGTTTCTGGCCTCAGAGCTGGTCCCAGTTTCTGGCCTCAGGTTGGTCCCAGTTTCTGGTTCAGAGCTGGTCCCGGTTTCTGGCCTCAGGTTGGTCCCAGTTTCTGGCCTCAGGTTGGTCCCAGTTTCTGGCCTAAGAGCTGGTCCCAGTTTCTGGCCTCAGGTTGGTCCCAGTTTCTGGTTCAGAGCTGGTCCCAGTTTCTGGCCTCAGGTTGGTCCCAGTTTCTGGCCTCAGGTTGGTCCCAGTTTCTGGCCTCAGGTTGTTCCCAGTTTCTGGCCTCAGGTTGGTCCCAGTTTCTGGCCTCAGGTTGGTCCCAGTTTCTGGTTCAGAGCTGGTCCCAGTTTCTGTTTCAGAGCTGGTACCAGTTTCTGGCCTCAGGTTGGTCCCAGTTTCTGGTTCAGAGCTGGTCCCAGTTTCTGGTTCAGGTTGGTCCCAGTTTCTGGTCTCAGAGCAGGACCCAGTTTCTTGCCTCAGGTTGGTCCCAGTTTCTGGTTCAGAGCTGGTCCCAGTTTCTGGCCTCAGAGCTGGACCCAGTTTCTGGCCTCAGGTTGGTCCCAGTTTCTGGTTCAGAGCTGGTCCCAGTTTCTGGTTCAGAGCTGGTCCCAGTTTCTGGTTCAGAGCTGGTCCCATTTTCTGGTTCAGGCTGGTCCCAGTTTCTGGCCTCAGGTTGGTCCCAGTTTCTGGTTCAGAGCTGGTATCAGTTTCTGGTTCAGAGCTGGTCCCAGTTTCTGGCCTCAGGTTTGTCCCAGTTTCTGGTTCAGAGCTGGTCCCAGTTTCTGGCCTCAGGTTGGTCCCAGTTACTGGCCTCAGGTTGGTCCCAGTTTCTGGCCTCAGGTTGGTCCCAGTTTCTGGCCTCAGGTTGGTCCCAGTTTCTGGTTCAGAGCTGGTACCAGTTTCTGGCCTCAGGTTGATCCCAGTTTCTGGTTCAGAGCTGGTCCCAGTTTCTGGCCTCAGGTTGGTCCCAGTTTCTGGTTCAGAGCTGGTCCCAGTTTCTGGCCTCAGGTTGGTCCCAGTTTCTGGTTCAGAGCTGGTCCCAGTTTCTGGCCTCAGAGCTGGTCCCAGTTTCTGGCCTTAGGTTGGTCCCAGTTTCTGGTTCAGAGCTGGTCCCAGTTTCTGGCCTCAGGTTGGTCCCAGTTTCTGGCCTCAGGTTGATCCCAGTTTCTGGCCTCAGGTTGGTCCCAGTTTCTGGCCTCAGGTTGGTCCCAGTTTCTGGCCTCAGGTTGGTCCCAGTTTCTGGTTCAGAGCTGGTCCCAGTTTCTGGTTCAGAGCTGGTCCCAGTTTCTGGTTCAGAGCTGGTACCAGTATCTGGCCTCAGGTTGGTCCCAGTTTCTGGTTCAGAGCTGGTCCCAGTTTCTGGTTCAGGTTGGTCCCAGTTTCTGGCCTCAGAGCAGGACCCAGTTTCTTGCCTCAGGTTGGTCCCAGTTTCTGGTTCAGAGCTGGTCCCAGTTTCTGGCCTCAGAGCTGGACCCAGTTTCTGGCCTCAGGTTGGTCCCATTTTCTGGTTCAGAGCTGGTCCCAGTTTCTGGTTCAGAGCTGGTCCCAGTTTCTGGCCTCAGGTTGGTCCCAGTTTCTGGTTCAGGTTGGTCCCAGTTTCTGGTTCAGAGCTGGTCCCAGTTTCTGGCCTCAAGTTGGTCCCAGTTTCTGGTTCAGAGCTGGTCCCAGTTTCTGGCATCAGGTTGGTCCCAGTTTCTGGTTCAGAGCTGGTCCCAGTTTCTGGCATCAGGTTGGTCCCAGGGCTGGTCAGACGGGTCCGATCGATCGGTCTTTAATTGTTTCTTCTGTCGGTAAGTTTGGAGTTTCTGTGTTATTCTACGTCGCTTTAATGAGTTGAGGTCATGTGACCTGTTTTCAGGGTTTAAAACCCTCTTTTTCCCAGATTTAAAACAGTGTTCTCATGTCTAACCAGACAGCGAGGCAGTTTCTGGCCAAAGATGCTGAACTTAACAGGCCTTAATTTGCAATGCCTCCAACTGAACACTATACGGCTTTATTATCTCCACCCTCAGAAGCCGGTTGGCTGCACCAAGCACGTTTCTGGCCTCAGGTTGGTCCCAGTTTCTGGTTCAGAGCTGGTCCCAGTTTCTGGTTCAGAGCTGGTCCCAGTTTCTGGCCTCAGGTTGGTCCCAGTTTCTGGTTCAGAGCTTGTCCCAGTTTCTGGCCTCAGGTTGGTCCCAGTTTCTGGCCTCAGGTTGGTCCCAGTTTCTGGTTCAGAGCTGGTCCCAGTTTCTGGCCTCAGGTTGGTCCCAGTTTCTGGTTCAGAGCTGGTCACAGTTTCTGGCCTCAGAGCTGGTCCCAGTTTCTGGCCTCAGGTTGGTCCCAGTTTCTGGTTCAGAGCTGGTCCCAGTTTCTGGCCTCAGGTTGGTCCCAGTTTCTGGTTCAGAGCTGGTCACAGTTTCTGGCCTCAGAGCTGGTCCCAGTTTCTGGCCTCAGTTTGGTCCCAGTTTCTGGTTCAGAGCTGGTCCCAGTTTCTGGCCTCAGGTTGGTCCCAGTTTCTGGCCTCAGAGCTGGTCCCAGTTTCTGGCCTCAGGTTGGTCCCAGTTTCTGGTTCAGAGCTGGTCCCAGTTTCTGGTTCAGAGCTGGTCCCAGTTTCTGGCATCAGGTTGGTCCCAGTTTCTGGTTCAGAGCTGGTCCCAGTTTCTGGCATCAGGTTGGTCCCAGTTTCTGGTTCAGAGCTGGTCCCAGTTTCTGGCCTCAGAGCTGGTCCCAGTTTCTGGCCTCAGGTTGGTCCCAGTTTCTGGCCTCAGGTTGGTCCCAGTTTCTGGTTCAGAGCTGGTCCCAGTTTCTGGCCTCAGGTTGGTCCCAGTTTCTGGTTCAGAGCTGGTCCCAGTTTCTGGTTCAGAGCTGGTCCCAGTTTCTGGTTCAGAGCTGGTCCCAGTTTCTGGTTCAGAGCTGGTACCAGTTTCTGGCCTCAGGTTGGTCCCAGTTTCTGGTTCAGAGCTGGTCCCAGTTTCTGGTTCAGGTTGGTCCCAGTTTCTGGCCTCAGAGCAGGACCCAGTTTCTTGCCTCAGGTTGGTCCCAGTTTCTGGTTCAGAGCTGGTCCCAGTTTCTGGCCTCAGAGCTGGTCCCAGTTTCTGGCCTCAGGTTGGTCCCAGTTTCTGGTTCAGAGCTGGTCCCAGTTTCTGGCCTCAGGTTGGTCCCAGTTTCTGGCCTCAGGTTGGTCCCAGTTTCTGGCGTCAGAGCTGGTCCCAGTTTCTGGCCTCAGGTTGGTCCCAGTTTCTGGTTCAGAGCTGGTCCCAGTTTCTGGCCTCAGGTTGGTCCCAGTTTCTGGCCTCAGGTTGGTCCCAGTTTCTGGCCTCAGGTTGTTCCCAGTTTCTGGCCTCAGGTTGGTCCCAGTTTCTGGTTCAGAGCTGGTCCCAGTTTCTGGCCTCAGGTTGGTCCCAGTTTCTGGCCTCAGGTTGGTCCCAGTTTCTGGCCTCAGGTTGGTCCCAGTTTCTGGCCTCAGGTTGGTCCCAGTTTCTGGCCTCAGGTTGGTCCCAGTTTCTGGTTCAGAGCTGGTCCCAGTTTCTGGTTCAGAGCTGGTACCAGTTTCTGGCCTCAGGTTGGTCCCAGTTTCTGGTTCAGAGCTGGTCCCAGTTTCTGGTTCAGGTTGGTCCCAGTTTCTGGCCTCAGAGCAGGACCCAGTTTCTTGCCTCAGGTTGGTCCCAGTTTCTGGTTCAGAGCTGGTCCCAGTTTCTGGCCTCAGGTTGGTCCCAGTTTCTGGTTCAGAGCTGGTCCCAGTTTCTGGCATCAGGTTGGTCCCAGTTTCTGGTTCAGAGCTGGTCCCGGTTTCTGGCCTCAGGTTGGTCCCAGTTTCTGGTTCAGAGCTGGTCCCAGTTTCTGGCCTCAGAGCTGGTCCCAGTTTCTGGCCTCAGGTTGGTCCCAGTTTCTGGTTCAGAGCTGGTCCCAGTTTCTGGCCTCAGGTTGGTCCCAGTTTCTGGCCTCAGAGCTGGTCCCAGTTTCTGGCCTCAGAGCTGGTCCCAGTTTCTGGCCTCAGGTTGGTCCCAGTTTCTGGTTCAGAGCTGGTACCAGTTTCTGGTTCAGAGCTGGTCCCAGTTTCTGGCCTCAGGTTGGTCCCAGTTTCTGGTTCAGAGCTGGTCCCAGTTTCTGGCATCAGGTTGGTCCCAGTTTCTGGTTCAGAGCTGGTCCCAGTTTCTGGCATCAGGTTGGTCCCAGTTTCTGGTTCAGAGCTGGTCCCAGTTTCTGGCCTCAGGTTGGTCCCAGTTTCTGGTTCAGAGCTGGTCCCAGTTTCTGGCCTCAGGTTGGTCCCAGTTTCTGGTTCAGAGCTGGTCCCAGTTTCTGGCCTCAGAGCTGGTCCCAGTTTCTGGCCTTAGGTTGGTCCCAGTTTCTGGTTCAGAGCTGGTCCCAGTTTCTGGCCTCAGGTTGGTCCCAGTTACTGGCCTCAGGTTGGTCCCAGTTTCTGGCCTCAGGTTGGTCCCAGTTTCTGGCCTCAGGTTGGTCCCAGTTTCTGGTTCAGAGCTGGTACCAGTTTCTGGCCTCAGGTTGATCCCAGTTTCTGGTTCAGAGCTGGTCCCAGTTTCTGGCCTCAGGTTGGTCCCAGTTTCTGGTTCAGAGCTGGTCCCAGTTTCTGGCCTCAGGTTGGTCCCAGTTTCTGGTTCAGAGCTGGTCCCAGTTTCTGGCCTCAGAGCTGGTCCCAGTTTCTGGCCTTAGGTTGGTCCCAGTTTCTGGTTCAGAGCTGGTCCCAGTTTCTGGCCTCAGGTTGGTCCCAGTTTCTGGCCACAGGTTGATCCCAGTTTCTGGCCTCAGGTTGGTCCCAGTTTCTGGCCTCAGGTTGGTCCCAGTTTCTGGCCTCAGGTTGGTCCCAGTTTCTGGTTCAGAGCTGGTCTCAGTTTCTGGTTCAGAGCTGGTCCCAGTTTCTGGTTCAGAGCTGGTACCAGTATCTGGCCTCAGGTTGGTCCCAGTTTCTGGTTCAGAGCTGGTCCCAGTTTCTGGTTCAGGTTGGTCCCAGTTTCTGGCCTCAGAGCAGGACCCAGTTTCTTGCCTCAGGTTGGTCCCAGTTTCTGGTTCAGAGCTGGTCCCAGTTTCTGGCCTCAGAGCTGGACCCAGTTTCTGGCCTCAGGTTGGTCCCATTTTCTGGTTCAGAGCTGGTCCCAGTTTCTGGTTCAGAGCTGGTCCCAGTTTCTGGCCTCAGGTTGGTCCCAGTTTCTGGTTCAGGTTGGTCCCAGTTTCTGGTTCAGAGCTGGTCCCAGTTTCTGGCCTCAAGTTGGTCCCAGTTTCTGGTTCAGAGCTGGTCCCAGTTTCTGGCATCAGGTTGGTCCCAGTTTCTGGTTCAGAGCTGGTCCCAGTTTCTGGCATCAGGTTGGTCCCAGGGCTGGTCAGACGGGTCCGATCGATCGGTCTTTAATTGTTTCTTCTGTCGGTAAGTTTGGAGTTTCTGTGTTATTCTAAGTCGCTTTAATGAGTTGAGGTCATGTGACCTGTTTTCAGGGTTTAAAACCCTCTTTTTCCCAGATTTAAAACAGTGTTCTCATGTCTAACCAGACAGCGAGGCAGTTTCTGGCCAAAGATGCTGAACTTAACAGGCCTTAATTTGCAATGCCTCCAACTGAACACTATACGGCTTTATTATCTCCACCCTCAGAAGCCGGTTGGCTGCACCAAGCACGTTTCTGGCCTCAGGTTGGTCCCAGTTTCTGGTTCAGAGCTGGTCCCAGTTTCTGGTTCAGAGCTGGTCCCAGTTTCTGGCCTCAGGTTGGTCCCAGTTTCTGGTTCAGAGCTGGTACCAGTTTCTGGTTCAGAGCTTGTCCCAGTTTCTGGCCTCAGGTTGGTCCCAGTTTCTGGCCTCAGGTTGGTCCCAGTTTCTGGTTCAGAGCTGGTCCCAGTTTCTGGCCTCAGGTTGGTCCCAGTTTCTGGTTCAGAGCTGGTCACAGTTTCTGGCCTCAGAGCTGGTCCCAGTTTCTGGCCTCAGGTTGGTCCCAGTTTCTGGTTCAGAGCTGGTCCCAGTTTCAGGCCTCAGAGCTGGTCCCAGTTTCTGGCCTTAGGTTGGTCCCAGTTTCTGGTTCAGAGCTGGTCCCAGTTTCTGGCCTCAGGTTGGTCCCAGTTTCTGGCCTCAGGTTGATCCCAGTTTCTGGCCTCAGGTTGGTCCCAGTTTCTGGCCTCAGGTTGGTCCCAGTTTCTGGCCTCAGGTTGGTCCCAGTTTCTGGTTCAGAGCTGGTCCCAGTTTCTGTTTCAGAGCTGGTCCCAGTTTCTGGTTCAGAGCTGGTACCAGTTTCTGGCATCAGGTTGGTCCCAGTTTCTGGTTCAGAGCTGGTCCCAGTTTCTGGTTCAGGTTGGTCCCAGTTTCTGGCCTCAGAGCAGGACCCAGTTTCTTGCCTCAGGTTGGTCCCAGTTTCTGGTTCAGAGCTGGTCCCAGTTTCTGGCCTCAGAGCTGGACCCAGTTTCTGGCCTCAGGTTGGTCCCATTTTCTGGTTCAGAGCTGGTCCCAGTTTCTGGTTCAGAGCTGGTCCCAGTTTCTGGTTCAGGTTGGTCCCAGTTTCTGGCCTCAGAGCAGGACCCAGTTTCTTGCCTCAGGTTGGTCCCAGTTTCTGGTTCAGAGCTGGTCCCAGTTTCTGGCCTCAGAGCTGGTCCCAGTTTCTGGCCTCAGAGCTGGACCCAGTTTCTGGCCTCAGGTTGGTCCCAGTTTCTGGTTCAGAGCTGGTCCCAGTTTCTGGTTCAGAGCTGGTCCCAGTTTCTGGTTCAGAGCTGGTCCCATTTTCTGGTTCAGGCTGGTCCCAGTTTCTGGCCTCAGGTTGGTCCCAGTTTCTGGTTCAGAGCTGGTACCAGTTTCTGGTTCAGAGCTGGTCCCAGTTTCTGGCCTCAGGTTTGTCCCAGTTTCTGGTTCAGAGCTGGTCCCAGTTTCTGGCCTCAGGTTGGTCCCAGTTACTGGCCTCAGGTTGGTCCCAGTTTCTGGCCTCAGGTTGGTCCCAGTTTCTGGCCTCAGGTTGGTCCCAGTTTCTGGTTCAGAGCTGGTACCAGTTTCTGGCCTCAGGTTGATCCCAGTTTCTGGTTCAGAGCTGGTCCCAGTTTCTGGCCTCAGGTTGGTCCCAGTTTCTGGTTCAGAGCTGGTCCCAGTTTCTGGCCTCAGGTTGGTCCCAGTTTCTGGTTCAGAGCTGGTCCCAGTTTCTGGCCTCAGAGCTGGTCCCAGTTTCTGGCCTTAGGTTGGTCCCAGTTTCTGGTTCAGAGCTGGTCCCAGTTTCTGGCCTCAGGTTGGTCCCAGTTTCTGGCCTCAGGTTGATCCCAGTTTCTGGCCTCAGGTTGGTCCCAGTTTCTGGCCTCAGGTTGGTCCCAGTTTCTGGCCTCAGGTTGGTCCCAGTTTCTGGTTCAGAGCTGGTCCCAGTTTCTGGTTCAGAGCTGGTCCCAGTTTCTGGTTCAGAGCTGGTACCAGTATCTGGCCTCAGGTTGGTCCCAGTTTCTGGTTCAGAGCTGGTCCCAGTTTCTGGTTCAGAGCTGGTCCCAGTTTCTGGTTCAGGTTGGTCCCAGTTTCTGGCCTCAGAGCAGGACCCAGTTTCTTGCCTCAGGTTGGTCCCAGTTTCTGGTTCAGAGCTGGTCCCAGTTTCTGGCCTCAGAGCTGGACCCAGTTTCTGGCCTCAGGTTGGTCCCATTTTCTGGTTCAGAGCTGGTCCCAGTTTCTGGTTCAGAGCTGGTCCCAGTTTCTGGCCTCAGGTTGGTCCCAGTTTCTGGTTCAGGTTGGTCCCAGTTTCTGGTTCAGAGCTGGTCCCAGTTTCTGGCCTCAAGTTGGTCCCAGTTTCTGGTTCAGAGCTGGTCCCAGTTTCTGGCATCAGGTTGGTCCCAGTTTCTGGTTCAGAGCTGGTCCCAGTTTCTGGCATCAGGTTGGTCCCAGGGCTGGTCAGACGGGTCCGATCGATCGGTCTTTAATTGTTTCTTCTGTCGGTAAGTTTGGAGTTTCTGTGTTATTCTAAGTCGCTTTAATGAGTTGAGGTCATGTGACCTGTTTTCAGGGTTTAAAACCCTCTTTTTCCCAGATTTAAAACAGTGTTCTCATGTCTAACCAGACAGCGAGGCAGTTTCTGGCCAAAGATGCTGAACTTAACAGGCCTTAATTTGCAATGCCTCCAACTGAACACTATACGGCTTTATTATCTCCACCCTCAGAAGCCGGTTGGCTGCACCAAGCACGTTTCTGGCCTCAGGTTGGTCCCAGTTTCTGGTTCAGAGCTGGTCCCAGTTTCTGGTTCAGAGCTGGTCCCAGTTTCTGGCCTCAGGTTGGTCCCAGTTTCTGGTTCAGAGCTGGTACCAGTTTCTGGTTCAGAGCTTGTCCCAGTTTCTGGCCTCAGAGCTGGACCCAGTTTCTGGCCTCAGGTTGGTCCCAGTTTCTGGTTCAGAGCTGGTCCCAGTTTCTGGTTCAGAGCTGGTCCCAGTTTCTGGTTCAGAGCTGGTCCCATTTTCTGGTTCAGGCTGGTCCCAGTTTCTGGCCTCAGGTTGGTCCCAGTTTCTGGTTCAGAGCTGGTACCAGTTTCTGGTTCAGAGCTGGTCCCAGTTTCTGGCCTCAGGTTTGTCCCAGTTTCTGGTTCAGAGCTGGTCCCAGTTTCTGGCCTCAGGTTGGTCCCAGTTACTGGCCTCAGGTTGGTCCCAGTTTCTGGCCTCAGGTTGGTCCAAGTTTCTGGCCTCAGGTTGGTCCCAGTTTCTGGTTCAGAGCTGGTACCAGTTTCTGGCCTCAGGTTGGTCCCAGTTTCTGGTTCAGAGCTGGTCCCAGTTTCTGGCCTCAGAGCTGGTCCCAGTTTCTGGCCTTAGGTTGGTCCCAGTTTCTGGTTCAGAGCTGGTCCCAGTTTCTGGCCTCAGGTTGGTCCCAGTTTCTGGCCTCAGGTTGATCCCAGTTTCTGGCCTCAGGTTGGTCCCAGTTTCTGGCCTCAGGTTGGTCCCAGTTTCTGGCCTCAGGTTGGTCCCAGTTTCTGGTTCAGAGCTGGTCCCAGTTTCTGGTTCAGAGCTGGTCCCAGTTTCTGGTTCAGAGCTGGTACCAGTATCTGGCCTCAGGTTGGTCCCAGTTTCTGGTTCAGAGCTGGTCCCAGTTTCTGGTTCAGGTTGGTCCCAGTTTCTGGCCTCAGAGCAGGACCCAGTTTCTTGCCTCAGGTTGGTCCCAGTTTCTGGTTCAGAGCTGGTCCCAGTTTCTGGCCTCAGAGCTGGACCCAGTTTCTGGCCTCAGGTTGGTCCCATTTTCTGGTTCAGAGCTGGTCCCAGTTTCTGGTTCAGAGCTGGTCCCAGTTTCTGGCCTCAGGTTGGTCCCAGTTTCTGGTTCAGGTTGGTCCCAGTTTCTGGTTCAGAGCTGGTCCCAGTTTCTGGCCTCAAGTTGGTCCCAGTTTCTGGTTCAGAGCTGGTCCCAGTTTCTGGCATCAGGTTGGTCCCAGTTTCTGGTTCAGAGCTGGTCCCAGTTTCTGGCATCAGGTTGGTCCCAGGGCTGGTCAGACGGGTCCGATCGATCGGTCTTTAATTGTTTCTTCTGTCTGTAAGTTTGGAGTTTCTGTGTTATTCTAAGTCGCTTTAATGAGTTGAGGTCATGTGACCTGTTTTCAGGGTTTAAAACCCTCTTTTTCCCAGATTTAAAACAGTGTTCTCATGTCTAACCAGACAGCGAGGCAGTTTCTGGCCAAAGATGCTGAACTTAACAGGCCTTAATTTGCAATGCCTCCAACTGAACACTATACGGCTTTATTATCTCCACCCTCAGAAGCCGGTTGGCTGCACCAAGCATGTTTCTGGCCTCAGGTTGGTCCCAGTTTCTGGTTCAGAGCTGGTCCCAGTTTCTGGTTCAGAGCTGGTCCCAGTTTCTGGCCTCAGGTTTGTCCCAGTTTCTGGTTCAGAGCTGGTACCAGTTTCTGGTTCAGAGCTTGTCCCAGTTTCTGGCCTCAGGTTGGTCCCAGTTTCTGGCCTCAGGTTGGTCCCAGTTTCTGGTTCAGAGCTGGTCCCAGTTTCTGGCCTCAGGTTGGTCCCAGTTTCTGGTTCAGAGCTGGTCACAGTTTCTGGCCTTAGAGCTGGTCCCAGTTTCTGGCCTCAGGTTGGTCCCAGTTTCTGGTTCAGAGCTGGTCCCAGTTTCTGGCCTCAGGTTGGTCCCAGTTTCTGGCCTCAGAGCTGGTCCCAGTTTCTGGCCTCAGGTTGGTCCCAGTTTCTGGTTCAGAGCTGGTCCCAGTTTCTGGTTCAGAGCTGGTCCCAGTTTCTGGCATCAGGTTGGTCCCAGTTTCTGGTTCAGAGCTGGTCCCAGTTTCTGGCATCAGGTTGGTCCCAGTTTCTGGTTCAGAGCTGGTCCCAGTTTCTGGCCTCAGAGCTGGTCCCAGTTTCTGGCCTCAGGTTGGTCCCAGTTTCTGGCCTCAGGTTGGTCCCAGTTTCTGGTTCAGAGCTGGTCCCAGTTTCTGGCCTCAGGTTGGTCCCAGTTTCTGGTTCAGAGCTGGTCCCAGTTTCTGGTTCAGAGCTGGTCCCAGTTTCTGGTTCAGAGCTGGTCCCAGTTTCTGGTTCAGAGCTGGTACCAGTTTCTGGCCTCAGGTTGGTCCCAGTTTCTGGTTCAGAGCTGGTCCCAGTTTCTGGTTCAGGTTGGTCCCAGTTTCTGGCCTCAGAGCAGGACCCAGTTTCTTGCCTCAGGTTGGTCCCAGTTTCTGGTTCAGAGCTGGTCCCAGTTTCTGGCCTCAGAGCTGGTCCCAGTTTCTGGCCTCAGGTTGGTCCCAGTTTCTGGTTCAGAGCTGGTCCCAGTTTCTGGCCTCAGGTTGGTCCCAGTTTCTGGCCTCAGGTTGGTCCCAGTTTCTGGCGTCAGAGCTGGTCCCAGTTTCTGGCCTCAGGTTGGTCCCAGTTTCTGGTTCAGAGCTGGTCCCAGTTTCTGGCCTCAGGTTGGTCCCAGTTTCTGGCCTCAGGTTTGTCCCAGTTTCTGGCCTCAGGTTGTTCCCAGTTTCTGGCCTCAGGTTGGTCCCAGTTTCTGGTTCAGAGCTGGTCCCAGTTTCTGGCCTCAGGTTGGTCCCAGTTTCTGGCCTCAGGTTGGTCCCAGTTTCTGGCCTCAGGTTGGTCCCAGTTTCTGGCCTCAGGTTGGTCCCAGTTTCTGGCCTCAGGTTGGTCCCAGTTTCTGGTTCAGAGCTGGTCCCAGTTTCTGGTTCAGAGCTGGTACCAGTTTCTGGCCTCAGGTTGGTCCCAGTTTCTGGTTCAGAGCTGGTCCCAGTTTCTGGTTCAGGTTGGTCCCAGTTTCTGGCCTCAGAGCAGGACCCAGTTTCTTGCCTCAGGTTGGTCCCAGTTTCTGGTTCAGAGCTGGTCCCAGTTTCTGGCCTCAGGTTGGTCCCAGTTTCTGGTTCAGAGCTGGTCCCAGTTTCTGGCATCAGGTTGGTCCCAGTTTCTGGTTCAGAGCTGGTCCCAGTTTCTGGCCTCAGGTTGGTCCCAGTTTCTGGTTCAGAGCTGGTCCCAGTTTCTGGCCTCAGAGCTGGTCCCAGTTTCTGGCCTCAGGTTGGTCCCAGTTTCTGGTTCAGAGCTGGTCCCAGTTTCTGGCCTCAGGTTGGTCCCAGTTTCTGGCCTCAGAGCTGGTCCCAGTTTCTGGCCTCAGAGCTGGTCCCAGTTTCTGGCCTCAGGTTGGTCCCAGTTTCTGGTTCAGAGCTGGTACCAGTTTCTGGTTCAGAGCTGGTCCCAGTTTCTGGCCTCAGGTTGGTCCCAGTTTCTGGTTCAGAGCTGGTCCCAGTTTCTGGCATCAGGTTGGTCCCAGTTTCTGGTTCAGAGCTGGTCCCAGTTTCTGGCATCAGGTTGGTCCCAGTTTCTGGTTCAGAGCTGGTCCCAGTTTCTGGCCTCAGGTTGGTCCCAGTTTCTGGTTCAGAGCTGGTCCCAGTTTCTGGCCTCAGGTTGGTCCCAGTTTCTGGTTCAGAGCTGGTCCCAGTTTCTGGCCTCAGAGCTGGTCCCAGTTTCTGGCCTTAGGTTGGTCCCAGTTTCTGGTTCAGAGCTGGTCCCAGTTTCTGGCCTCAGGTTGGTCCCAGTTACTGGCCTCAGGTTGGTCCCAGTTTCTGGCCTCAGGTTGGTCCCAGTTTCTGGCCTCAGGTTGGTCCCAGTTTCTGGTTCAGAGCTGGTACCAGTTTCTGGCCTCAGGTTGATCCCAGTTTCTGGCCTCAGGTTGGTCCCAGTTTCTGGTTCAGAGCTGGTCCCAGTTTCTGGCCTCAGGTTGGTCCCAGTTTCTGGTTCAGAGCTGGTCCCAGTTTCTGGCCTCAGAGCTGGTCCCAGTTTCTGGCCTTAGGTTGGTCCCAGTTTCTGGTTCAGAGCTGGTCCCAGTTTCTGGCCTCAGGTTGGTCCCAGTTTCTGGCCACAGGTTGATCCCAGTTTCTGGCCTCAGGTTGGTCCCAGTTTCTGGCCTCAGGTTGGTCCCAGTTTCTGGCCTCAGGTTGGTCCCAGTTTCTGGTTCAGAGCTGGTCTCAGTTTCTGGTTCAGAGCTGGTCCCAGTTTCTGGTTCAGAGCTGGTACCAGTATCTGGCCTCAGGTTGGTCCCAGTTTCTGGTTCAGAGCTGGTCCCAGTTTCTGGTTCAGGTTGGTCCCAGTTTCTGGCCTCAGAGCAGGACCCAGTTTCTTGCCTCAGGTTGGTCCCAGTTTCTGGTTCAGAGCTGGTCCCAGTTTCTGGCCTCAGAGCTGGACCCAGTTTCTGGCCTCAGGTTGGTCCCATTTTCTGGTTCAGAGCTGGTCCCAGTTTCTGGTTCAGAGCTGGTCCCAGTTTCTGGCCTCAGGTTGGTCCCAGTTTCTGGTTCAGGTTGGTCCCAGTTTCTGGTTCAGAGCTGGTCCCAGTTTCTGGCCTCAAGTTGGTCCCAGTTTCTGGTTCAGAGCTGGTCCCAGTTTCTGGCATCAGGTTGGTCCCAGTTTCTGGTTCAGAGCTGGTCCCAGTTTCTGGCATCAGGTTGGTCCCAGGGCTGGTCAGACGGGTCCGATCGATCGGTCTTTAATTGTTTCTTCTGTCGGTAAGTTTGGAGTTTCTGTGTTATTCTAAGTCGCTTTAATGAGTTGAGGTCATGTGACCTGTTTTCAGGGTTTAAAACCCTCTTTTTCCCAGATTTAAAACAGTGTTCTCATGTCTAACCAGACAGCGAGGCAGTTTCTGGCCAAAGATGCTGAACTTAACAGGCCTTAATTTGCAATGCCTCCAACTGAACACTATACGGCTTTATTATCTCCACCCTCAGAAGCCGGTTGGCTGCACCAAGCACGTTTCTGGCCTCAGGTTGGTCCCAGTTTCTGGTTCAGAGCTGGTCCCAGTTTCTGGTTCAGAGCTGGTCCCAGTTTCTGGCCTCAGGTTGGTCCCAGTTTCTGGTTCAGAGCTGGTACCAGTTTCTGGTTCAGAGCTTGTCCCAGTTTCTGGCCTCAGGTTGGTCCCAGTTTCTGGCCTCAGGTTGGTCCCAGTTTCTGGTTCAGAGCTGGTCCCAGTTTCTGGCCTCAGGTTGGTCCCAGTTTCTGGTTCAGAGCTGGTCACAGTTTCTGGCCTCAGAGCTGGTCCCAGTTTCTGGCCTCAGGTTGGTCCCAGTTTCTGGTTCAGAGCTGGTCCCAGTTTCAGGCCTCAGAGCTGGTCCCAGTTTCTGGCCTTAGGTTGGTCCCAGTTTCTGGTTCAGAGCTGGTCCCAGTTTCTGGCCTCAGGTTGGTCCCAGTTTCTGGCCTCAGGTTGATCCCAGTTTCTGGCCTCAGGTTGGTCCCAGTTTCTGGCCTCAGGTTGGTCCCAGTTTCTGGCCTCAGGTTGGTCCCAGTTTCTGGTTCAGAGCTGGTCCCAGTTTCTGTTTCAGAGCTGGTCCCAGTTTCTGGTTCAGAGCTGGTACCAGTTTCTGGCATCAGGTTGGTCCCAGTTTCTGGTTCAGAGCTGGTCCCAGTTTCTGGTTCAGGTTGGTCCCAGTTTCTGGCCTCAGAGCAGGACCCAGTTTCTTGCCTCAGGTTGGTCCCAGTTTCTGGTTCAGAGCTGGTCCCAGTTTCTGGCCTCAGAGCTGGACCCAGTTTCTGGCCTCAGGTTGGTCCCATTTTCTGGTTCAGAGCTGGTCCCAGTTTCTGGTTCAGAGCTGGTCCCAGTTTCTGGTTCAGGTTGGTCCCAGTTTCTGGCCTCAGAGCAGGACCCAGTTTCTTGCCTCAGTTTGGTCCCAGTTTCTGGTTCAGAGCTGGTCCCAGTTTCTGGCCTCAGAGCTGGTCCCAGTTTCTGGCCTCAGAGCTGGACCCAGTTTCTGGCCTCAGGTTGGTCCCAGTTTCTGGTTCAGAGCTGGTCCCAGTTTCTGGTTCAGAGCTGGTCCCAGTTTCTGGTTCAGAGCTGGTCCCATTTTCTGGTTCAGGCTGGTCCCAGTTTCTGGCCTCAGGTTGGTCCCAGTTTCTGGTTCAGAGCTGGTACCAGTTTCTGGTTCAGAGCTGGTCCCAGTTTCTGGCCTCAGGTTTGTCCCAGTTTCTGGTTCAGAGCTGGTCCCAGTTTCTGGCCTCAGGTTGGTCCCAGTTACTGGCCTCAGGTTGGTCCCAGTTTCTGGCCTCAGGTTGGTCCCAGTTTCTGGCCTCAGGTTGGTCCCAGTTTCTGGTTCAGAGCTGGTACCAGTTTCTGGCCTCAGGTTGATCCCAGTTTCTGGTTCAGAGCTGGTCCCAGTTTCTGGCCTCAGGTTGGTCCCAGTTTCTGGTTCAGAGCTGGTCCCAGTTTCTGGCCTCAGGTTGGTCCCAGTTTCTGGTTCAGAGCTGGTCCCAGTTTCTGGCCTCAGAGCTGGTCCCAGTTTCTGGCCTTAGGTTGGTCCCAGTTTCTGGTTCAGAGCTGGTCCCAGTTTCTGGCCTCAGGTTGGTCCCAGTT
The DNA here is from genome assembly GCA_036924055.1 of Leuresthes tenuis. Taxonomy (NCBI): domain Eukaryota; kingdom Metazoa; phylum Chordata; class Actinopteri; order Atheriniformes; family Atherinopsidae; genus Leuresthes; species Leuresthes tenuis. The sequence goes on along the minus strand of JAVGWW010000002.1, from coordinate 37,548,884 downwards.
TCTGGCCTCAGGTTGATCCCAGTTTCTGGCCTCAGGTTGGTCCCAGTTTCTGGCCTCAGGTTGGTCCCAGTTTCTGGCCTCAGGTTGGTCCCAGTTTCTGGTTCAGAGCTGGTCCCAGTTTCTGGTTCAGAGCTGGTCCCAGTTTCTGGTTCAGAGCTGGTACCAGTATCTGGCCTCAGGTTGGTCCCAGTTTCTGGTTCAGAGCTGGTCCCAGTTTCTGGTTCAGGTTGGTCCCAGTTTCTGGCCTCAGAGCAGGACCCAGTTTCTTGCCTCAGGTTGGTCCCAGTTTCTGGTTCAGAGCTGGTCCCAGTTTCTGGCCTCAGAGCTGGACCCAGTTTCTGGCCTCAGGTTGGTCCCATTTTCTGGTTCAGAGCTGGTCCCAGTTTCTGGTTCAGAGCTGGTCCCAGTTTCTGGCCTCAGGTTGGTCCCAGTTTCTGGTTCAGGTTGGTCCCAGTTTCTGGTTCAGAGCTGGTCCCAGTTTCTGGCCTCAAGTTGGTCCCAGTTTCTGGTTCAGAGCTGGTCCCAGTTTCTGGCATCAGGTTGGTCCCAGTTTCTGGTTCAGAGCTGGTCCCAGTTTCTGGCATCAGGTTGGTCCCAGGGCTGGTCAGACGGGTCCGATCGATCGGTCTTTAATTGTTTCTTCTGTCGGTAAGTTTGGAGTTTCTGTGTTATTCTAAGTCGCTTTAATGAGTTGAGGTCATGTGACCTGTTTTCAGGGTTTAAAACCCTCTTTTTCCCAGATTTAAAACAGTGTTCTCATGTCTAACCAGACAGCGAGGCAGTTTCTGGCCAAAGATGCTGAACTTAACAGGCCTTAATTTGCAATGCCTCCAACTGAACACTATACGGCTTTATTATCTCCACCCTCAGAAGCCGGTTGGCTGCACCAAGCACGTTTCTGGCCTCAGGTTGGTCCCAGTTTCTGGTTCAGAGCTGGTCCCAGTTTCTGGTTCAGAGCTGGTCCCAGTTTCTGGCCTCAGGTTGGTCCCAGTTTCTGGTTCAGAGCTGGTACCAGTTTCTGGTTCAGAGCTTGTCCCAGTTTCTGGCCTCAGAGCTGGACCCAGTTTCTGGCCTCAGGTTGGTCCCAGTTTCTGGTTCAGAGCTGGTCCCAGTTTCTGGTTCAGAGCTGGTCCCAGTTTCTGGTTCAGAGCTGGTCCCATTTTCTGGTTCAGGCTGGTCCCAGTTTCTGGCCTCAGGTTGGTCCCAGTTTCTGGTTCAGAGCTGGTACCAGTTTCTGGTTCAGAGCTGGTCCCAGTTTCTGGCCTCAGGTTTGTCCCAGTTTCTGGTTCAGAGCTGGTCCCAGTTTCTGGCCTCAGGTTGGTCCCAGTTACTGGCCTCAGGTTGGTCCCAGTTTCTGGCCTCAGGTTGGTCCCAGTTTCTGGCCTCAGGTTGGTCCCAGTTTCTGGTTCAGAGCTGGTACCAGTTTCTGGCCTCAGGTTGATCCCAGTTTCTGGTTCAGAGCTGGTCCCAGTTTCTGGCCTCAGGTTGGTCCCAGTTTCTGGTTCAGAGCTGGTCCCAGTTTCTGGCCTCAGGTTGGTCCCAGTTTCTGGTTCAGAGCTGGTCCCAGTTTCTGGCCTCAGAGCTGGTCCCAGTTTCTGGCCTTAGGTTGGTCCCAGTTTCTGGTTCAGAGCTGGTCCCAGTTTCTGGCCTCAGGTTGGTCCCAGTTTCTGGCCTCAGGTTGATCCCAGTTTCTGGCCTCAGGTTGGTCCCAGTTTCTGGCCTCAGGTTGGTCCCAGTTTCTGGCCTCAGGTTGGTCCCAGTTTCTGGTTCAGAGCTGGTCCCAGTTTCTGGTTCAGAGCTGGTCCCAGTTTCTGGTTCAGAGCTGGTACCAGTATCTGGCCTCAGGTTGGTCCCAGTTTCTGGTTCAGAGCTGGTCCCAGTTTCTGGTTCAGGTTGGTCCCAGTTTCTGGCCTCAGAGCAGGACCCAGTTTCTTGCCTCAGGTTGGTCCCAGTTTCTGGTTCAGAGCTGGTCCCAGTTTCTGGCCTCAGAGCTGGACCCAGTTTCTGGCCTCAGGTTGGTCCCATTTTCTGGTTCAGAGCTGGTCCCAGTTTCTGGTTCAGAGCTGGTCCCAGTTTCTGGCCTCAGGTTGGTCCCAGTTTCTGGTTCAGGTTGGTCCCAGTTTCTGGTTCAGAGCTGGTCCCAGTTTCTGGCCTCAAGTTGGTCCCAGTTTCTGGTTCAGAGCTGGTCCCAGTTTCTGGCATCAGGTTGGTCCCAGTTTCTGGTTCAGAGCTGGTCCCAGTTTCTGGCATCAGGTTGGTCCCAGGGCTGGTCAGACGGGTCCGATCGATCGGTCTTTAATTGTTTCTTCTGTCGGTAAGTTTGGAGTTTCTGTGTTATTCTAAGTCGCTTTAATGAGTTGAGGTCATGTGACCTGTTTTCAGGGTTTAAAACCCTCTTTTTCCCAGATTTAAAACAGTGTTCTCATGTCTAACCAGACAGCGAGGCAGTTTCTGGCCAAAGATGCTGAACTTAACAGGCCTTAATTTGCAATGCCTCCAACTGAACACTATACGGCTTTATTATCTCCACCCTCAGAAGCCGGTTGGCTGCACCAAGCACGTTTCTGGCCTCAGGTTGGTCCCAGTTTCTGGTTCAGAGCTGGTCCCAGTTTCTGGTTCAGAGCTGGTACCAGTTTCTGGTTCAGAGCTTGTCCCAGTTTCTGGCCTCAGGTTGGTCCCAGTTTCTGGCCTCAGGTTGGTCCCAGTTTCTGGTTCAGAGCTGGTCCCAGTTTCTGGCCTCAGGTTGGTCCCAGTTTCTGGTTCAGAGCTGGTCACAGTTTCTGGCCTCAGAGCTGGTCCCAGTTTCTGGCCTCAGGTTGGTCCCAGTTTCTGGTTCAGAGCTGGTCCCAGTTTCTGGCCTCAGGTTGGTCCCAGTTTCTGGCCTCAGAGCTGGTCCCAGTTTCTGGCCTCAGGTTGGTCCCAGTTTCTGGTTCAGAGCTGGTCCCAGTTTCTGGTTCAGAGCTGGTCCCAGTTTCTGGCATCAGGTTGGTCCCAGTTTCTGGTTCAGAGCTGGTCCCAGTTTCTGGCATCAGGTTGGTCCCAGTTTCTGGTTCAGAGCTGGTCCCAGTTTCTGGCCTCAGAGCTGGTCCCAGTTTCTGGCCTCAGGTTGGTCCCAGTTTCTGGCCTCAGGTTGGTCCCAGTTTCTGGTTCAGAGCTGGTCCCAGTTTCTGGCCTCAGGTTGGTCCCAGTTTCTGGTTCAGAGCTGGTCCCAGTTTCTGGTTCAGAGCTGGTCCCAGTTTCTGGTTCAGAGCTGGTCCCAGTTTCTGGTTCAGAGCTGGTACCAGTTTCTGGCCTCAGGTTGGTCCCAGTTTCTGGTTCAGAGCTGGTCCCAGTTTCTGGTTCAGGTTGGTCCCAGTTTCTGGCCTCAGAGCAGGACCCAGTTTCTTGCCTCAGGTTGGTCCCAGTTTCTGGTTCAGAGCTGGTCCCAGTTTCTGGCCTCAGAGCTGGTCCCAGTTTCTGGCCTCAGGTTGGTCCCAGTTTCTGGTTCAGAGCTGGTCCCAGTTTCTGGCCTCAGGTTGGTCCCAGTTTCTGGCCTCAGGTTGGTCCCAGTTTCTGGCGTCAGAGCTGGTCCCAGTTTCTGGCCTCAGGTTGGTCCCAGTTTCTGGTTCAGAGCTGGTCCCAGTTTCTGGCCTCAGGTTGGTCCCAGTTTCTGGCCTCAGGTTGGTCCCAGTTTCTGGCCTCAGGTTGTTCCCAGTTTCTGGCCTCAGGTTGGTCCCAGTTTCTGGCCTCAGGTTGGTCCCAGTTTCTGGCCTCAGGTTGGTCCCAGTTTCTGGTTCAGAGCTGGTCCCAGTTTCTGGTTCAGAGCTGGTACCAGTTTCTGGCCTCAGGTTGGTCCCAGTTTCTGGTTCAGAGCTGGTCCCAGTTTCTGGTTCAGGTTGGTCCCAGTTTCTGGTTCAGAGCTGGACCCAGTTTCTGGCCTCAGAGCTGGTCCCAGTTTCTGGTTCAGAGCTGGTCCCAGTTTCTGGTTCAGAGCTGGTACCAGTTTCTGGCCTCAGGTTGGTCCCAGTTTCTGGTTCAGAGCTGGTCCCAGTTTCTGGTTCAGGTTGGTCCCAGTTTCTGGCCTCAGAGCAGGACCCAGTTTCTTGCCTCAGGTTGGTCCCAGTTTCTGGTTCAGAGCTGGTCCCAGTTTCTGGCCTCAGAGCTAGTCCCAGTTTCTGGCCTCAGGTTGGTCCCAGTTTCTGGTTCAGAGCTGGTCCCAGTTTCTGGCCTCAGGTTGGTCCCAGTTTCTGGTTCAGAGCTGGTCCCAGTTTCTGGCCTCAGGTTGGTCCCAGTTTCTGGCCTCAGGTTGGTCCCAGTTTCTGGCCTCAGGTTGGTCCCAGTTTCTGGCCTCAGGTTGGTCCCAGTTTCTGGTTCAGAGCTGGTCCCAGTTTCTGGTTCAGAGCTGGTCCCAGTTTCTGGTTCAGAGCTGGTACCAGTTTCTGGCCTCAGGTTGGTCCCAGTTTCTGGTTCAGAGCTGGTCCCAGTTTCTGGTTCAGGTTGGTCCCAGTTTCTGGCCTCAGAGCAGGACCCAGTTTCTTGCCTCAGGTTGGTCCCAGTTTCTGGTTCAGAGCTGGTCCCAGTTTCTGGCCTCAGAGCTGGACCCAGTTTCTGGCCTCAGGTTGGTCCCATTTTCTGGTTCAGAGCTGGTCCCAGTTTCTGGTTCAGAGCTGGTCCCAGTTTCTGGCCTCAGGTTGGTCCCAGTTTCTGGGCTCAGGTTGGTCCCAGTTTCTGGTTCAGAGCTGGTACCAGTTTCTGGCCTCAGGTTGATCCCAGTTTCTGGTTCAGAGCTGGTCCCAGTTTCTGGCATCAGGTTGGTCCCAGTTTCTGGTTCAGAGCTGGTACCAGTTTCTGGCCTCAGGTTGTTCCCAGTTTCTGGCCTCAGGTTGGTCCCAGTTTCTGGCCTCAGGTTGGTCCCAGTTTCTGGCCTCAGGTTGGTCCCAGTTTCTGGTTCAGAGCTGGTCCCAGTTTCTGGTTCAGAGCTGGTCCCAGTTTCTGGTTCAGAGCTGGTACCAGTGTCTGGCCTCAGGTTGGTCCCAGTTTCTTGTTCAGAGCTGGTCCCAGTTTCTGGTTCAGGTTGGTCCCAGTTTCTGGCCTCAGAGCAGGACCCAGTTTCTTGCCTCAGGTTGGTCCCAGTTTCTGGTTCAGAGCTGGTCCCAGTTTCTGGCCTCAGAGCTGGACCCAGTTTCTGGCCTCAGGTTGGTCCCAGTTTCTGGTTCAGAGCTGGTCCCAGTTTCTGGTTCAGAGCTGGTCCCAGTTTCTGGTTCAGGCTGGTCCCAGTTTCTGGCCTCAGGTTGGTCCCAGTTTCTGGTTCAGAGCTGGTACCAGTTTCTGGTTCAGAGCTGGTCCCAGTTTCTGGCCTCAGGTTTGTCCCAGTTTCTGGTTCAGAGCTGGTCCCAGTTTCTGGCCTCAGGTTGGTCCCAGTTACTGGCCTCAGGTTGGTCCCAGTTTCTGGCCTCAGGTTGGTCCCAGTTTCTGGCCTCAGGTTGGTCCCAGTTTCTGGGCTCAGGTTGGTCCCAGTTTCTGGTTCAGAGCTGGTACCAGTTTCTGGCCTCAGGTTGATCCCAGTTTCTGGTTCAGAGCTGGTCCCAGTTTCTGGCATCAGGTTGGTCCCAGTTTCTGGTTCAGAGCTGGTACCAGTTTCTGGCCTCAGGTTGATCCCAGTTTCTGGTTCAGAGCTGGTCCCAGTTTCTGGCATCAGGTTGGTCCCAGTTTCTGGTTCAGAGCTGGTCCCAGTTTCTGGCCTGAGGTTGGTCCCAGTTTCTGGTTCAGAGCTGGTCCCAGTTTCTGGCCTCAGAGCTGGTCCCAGTTTCTGGCCTCAGGTTGGTCCCAGTTTCTGGTTCAGAGCTGGTCCCAGTTTCTGGCCTCAGGTTGGTCCCAGTTTCTGGCCTCAGGTTGATCCCAGTTTCTGGCCTCAGGTTGGTCCCAGTTTCTGGCCTCAGGTTGGTCCCAGTTTCTGGCCTCAGGTTGGTCCCAGTTTCTGGTTCAGAGCTGGTCCCAGTTTCTGGTTCAGAGCTGGTCCCAGTTTCTGGTTCAGAGCTGGTACCAGTTTCTGGCCTCAGGTTGGTCCCAGTTTCTGGTTCAGAGCTGGTCCCAGTTTCTGGTTCAGGTTGGTCCCAGTTTCTGGCCTCAGAGCAGGACCCAGTTTCTTGCCTCAGGTTGGTCCCAGTTTCTGGTTCAGAGCTGGTCCCAGTTTCTGGCCTCAGAGCTGGACCCAGTTTCTGGCCTCAGGTTGGTCCCATTTTCTGGTTCAGAGCTGGTCCCAGTTTCTGGTTCAGAGCTGGTCCCAGTTTCTGGCCTCAGGTTGGTCCCAGTTTCTGGTTCAGGTTGGTCCCAGTTTCTGGTTCAGAGCTGGTCCCAGTTTCTGGCCTCAAGTTGGTCCCAGTTTCTGGTTCAGAGCTGGTCCCAGTTTCTGGCATCAGGTTGGTCCCAGTTTCTGGTTCAGAGCTACTGGGACCAAGCTACTGGGCTGGTCCCAGTTTCTGGCCTCAGGTTGGTCCCAGTTTCTGGCCAACCTGGCCAAGTTTCTGGTTCAGAGCAGGTACCAGTTTCTGGCCTACGGTTTCTGGTTCAGAGCTGGTCCCAGTTTCTGGCCTCAGAGCTGGTCCCAGTTTCTGGTTCAGAGCTGGTCCCAGTTTCTGGCCTGAGGTTGGTCCCAGTTTCTGGTTCAGAGCTGGTCCCAGTTTCTGGCCTCAGAGCTGGTCCCAGTTTCTGGCCTCAGGTTGGTCCCAGTTTCTGGTTCAGAGCTGGTCCCAGTTTCTGGCCTCAGGTTGGTCCCAGTTTCTGGCCTCAGGTTGATCCCAGTTTCTGGCCTCAGGTTGGTCCCAGTTTCTGGCCTCAGGTTGGTCCCAGTTTCTGGCCTCAGGTTGGTCCCAGTTTCTGGCCTCAGGTTGGTCCCAGTTTCTGGCCTCAGGTTGGTCCCAGTTTCTGGTTCAGAGCTGGTCCCAGTTTCTGGTTCAGAGCTGGTCCCAGTTTCTGGTTCAGGTTGGTCCCAGTTTCTGGCCTCAGAGCAGGACCCAGTTTCTTGCCTCAGGTTGGTCCCAGTTTCTGGTTCAGAGCTGGTCCCAGTTTCTGGCCTCAGAGCTGGACCCAGTTTCTGGCCTCAGGTTGGTCCCATTTTCTGGTTCAGAGCTGGTCCCAGTTTCTGGTTCAGAGCTGGTCCCAGTTTCTGGCCTCAGGTTGGTCCCAGTTTCTGGTTCAGGTTGGTCCCAGTTTCTGGTTCAGAGCTGGTCCCAGTTTCTGGCCTCAAGTTGGTCCCAGTTTCTGGTTCAGAGCTGGTCCCAGTTTCTGGCATCAGGTTGGTCCCAGTTTCTGGTTCAGAGCTACTGGGACCAAGCTACTGGGCTGGTCCCAGTTTCTGGCCTCAGGTTGGTCCCAGTTTCTGGCCTCAGGTTGGTCCCAGTTTCTGGTTCAGAGCAGGTACCAGTTTCTGGCCTCAGGTTTCTGGTTCAGAGCTGGTCCCAGTTTCTGGCCTCAGAGCTGGTCCCAGTTTCTGGCCTCAGGTTGGTCCCAGTTTCTGGTTCAGAGCTGGTCCCAGTTTCTGGCCTCAGGTTGGTCCCATTTTCTGGTTCAGAGCTGGTCCCAGTTTCTGGTTCAGAGCTGGTCCCAGTTTCTGGCCTCAGGTTTGTCCCAGTTTCTGGTTCAGAGCTGGTCCCAGTTTCTGGTTCAGGCTGGTCCCAGTTTCTGGCCTCAGGTTGGTCCTAGTTTCTGGTTCAGAGCTGGTCCCAGTTTCTGGTTCAGAGCTGGTCCCAGTTTCTGGCCTCAGGTTGGTCCCAGTTTCTGGTTCAGAGCTGGTACCAGTTTCTGGTTCAGAGCTTGTCCCAGTTTCTGGCCTCAGAGCTGGACCCAGTTTCTGGCCTCAGGTTGGTCCCAGTTTCTGGTTCAGAGCTGGTCCCAGTTTCTGGTTCAGAGCTGGTCCCAGTTTCTGGTTCAGAGCTGGTCCCATTTTCTGGTTCAGGCTGGTCCCAGTTTCTGGCCTCAGGTTGGTCCCAGTTTCTGGTTCAGAGCTGGTACCAGTTTCTGGTTCAGAGCTGGTCCCAGTTTCTGGCCTCAGGTTTGTCCCAGTTTCTGGTTCAGAGCTGGTCCCAGTTTCTGGCCTCAGGTTGGTCCCAGTTACTGGCCTCAGGTTGGTCCCAGTTTCTGGCCTCAGGTTGGTCCCAGTTTCTGGCCTCAGGTTGGTCCCAGTTTCTGGTTCAGAGCTGGTACCAGTTTCTGGCCTCAGGTTGATCCCAGTTTCTGGTTCAGAGCTGGTCCCAGTTTCTGGCCTCAGGTTGGTCCCAGTTTCTGGTTCAGAGCTGGTCCCAGTTTCTGGCCTCAGGTTGGTCCCAGTTTCTGGTTCAGAGCTGGTCCCAGTTTCTGGCCTCAGAGCTGGTCCCAGTTTCTGGCCTTAGGTTGGTCCCAGTTTCTGGTTCAGAGCTGGTCCCAGTTTCTGGCCTCAGGTTGGTCCCAGTTTCTGGCCTCAGGTTGATCCCAGTTTCTGGCCTCAGGTTGGTCCCAGTTTCTGGCCTCAGGTTGGTCCCAGTTTCTGGCCTCAGGTTGGTCCCAGTTTCTGGTTCAGAGCTGGTCCCAGTTTCTGGTTCAGAGCTGGTCCCAGTTTCTGGTTCAGAGCTGGTACCAGTATCTGGCCTCAGGTTGGTCCCAGTTTCTGGTTCAGAGCTGGTCCCAGTTTCTGGTTCAGGTTGGTCCCAGTTTCTGGCCTCAGAGCAGGACCCAGTTTCTTGCCTCAGGTTGGTCCCAGTTTCTGGTTCAGAGCTGGTCCCAGTTTCTGGCCTCAGAGCTGGACCCAGTTTCTGGCCTCAGGTTGGTCCCATTTTCTGGTTCAGAGCTGGTCCCAGTTTCTGGTTCAGAGCTGGTCCCAGTTTCTGGCCTCAGGTTGGTCCCAGTTTCTGGTTCAGGTTGGTCCCAGTTTCTGGTTCAGAGCTGGTCCCAGTTTCTGGCCTCAAGTTGGTCCCAGTTTCTGGTTCAGAGCTGGTCCCAGTTTCTGGCATCAGGTTGGTCCCAGTTTCTGGTTCAGAGCTGGTCCCAGTTTCTGGCATCAGGTTGGTCCCAGGGCTGGTCAGACGGGTCCGATCGATCGGTCTTTAATTGTTTCTTCTGTCGGTAAGTTTGGAGTTTCTGTGTTATTCTAAGTCGCTTTAATGAGTTGAGGTCATGTGACCTGTTTTCAGGGTTTAAAACCCTCTTTTTCCCAGATTTAAAACAGTGTTCTCATGTCTAACCAGACAGCGAGGCAGTTTCTGGCCAAAGATGCTGAACTTAACAGGCCTTAATTTGCAATGCCTCCAACTGAACACTATACGGCTTTATTATCTCCACCCTCAGAAGCCGGTTGGCTGCACCAAGCACGTTTCTGGCCTCAGGTTGGTCCCAGTTTCTGGTTCAGAGCTGGTCCCAGTTTCTGGTTCAGAGCTGGTCCCAGTTTCTGGCCTCAGGTTGGTCCCAGTTTCTGGTTCAGAGCTGGTACCAGTTTCTGGTTCAGAGCTTGTCCCAGTTTCTGGCCTCAGGTTGGTCCCAGTTTCTGGCCTCAGGTTGGTCCCAGTTTCTGGTTCAGAGCTGGTCCCAGTTTCTGGCCTCAGGTTGGTCCCAGTTTCTGGTTCAGAGCTGGTCACAGTTTCTGGCCTCAGAGCTGGTCCCAGTTTCTGGCCTCAGGTTGGTCCCAGTTTCTGGTTCAGAGCTGGTCCCAGTTTCTGGCCTCAGGTTGGTCCCAGTTTCTGGCCTCAGAGCTGGTCCCAGTTTCTGGCCTCAGGTTGGTCCCAGTTTCTGGTTCAGAGCTGGTCCCAGTTTCTGGTTCAGAGCTGGTCCCAGTTTCTGGCATCAGGTTGGTCCCAGTTTCTGGTTCAGAGCTGGTCCCAGTTTCTGGCATCAGGTTGGTCCCAGTTTCTGGTTCAGAGCTGGTCCCAGTTTCTGGCCTCAGAGCTGGTCCCAGTTTCTGGCCTCAGGTTGGTCCCAGTTTCTGGCCTCAGGTTGGTCCCAGTTTCTGGTTCAGAGCTGGTCCCAGTTTCTGGCCTCAGGTTGGTCCCAGTTTCTGGTTCAGAGCTGGTCCCAGTTTCTGGTTCAGAGCTGGTCCCAGTTTCTGGTTCAGAGCTGGTCCCAGTTTCTGGTTCAGAGCTGGTACCAGTTTCTGGCCTCAGGTTGGTCCCAGTTTCTGGTTCAGAGCTGGTCCCAGTTTCTGGTTCAGGTTGGTCCCAGTTTCTGGCCTCAGAGCAGGACCCAGTTTCTTGCCTCAGGTTGGTCCCAGTTTCTGGTTCAGAGCTGGTCCCAGTTTCTGGCCTCAGAGCTGGTCCCAGTTTCTGGCCTCAGGTTGGTCCCAGTTTCTGGTTCAGAGCTGGTCCCAGTTTCTGGCCTCAGGTTGGTCCCAGTTTCTGGCCTCAGGTTGGTCCCAGTTTCTGGCGTCAGAGCTGGTCCCAGTTTCTGGCCTCAGGTTGGTCCCAGTTTCTGGTTCAGAGCTGGTCCCAGTTTCTGGCCTCAGGTTGGTCCCAGTTTCTGGCCTCAGGTTGGTCCCAGTTTCTGGCCTCAGGTTGTTCCCAGTTTCTGGCCTCAGGTTGGTCCCAGTTTCTGGCCTCAGGTTGGTCCCAGTTTCTGGCCTCAGGTTGGTCCCAGTTTCTGGTTCAGAGCTGGTCCCAGTTTCTGGTTCAGAGCTGGTACCAGTTTCTGGCCTCAGGTTGGTCCCAGTTTCTGGTTCAGAGCTGGTCCCAGTTTCTGGTTCAGGTTGGTCCCAGTTTCTGGTTCAGAGCTGGACCCAGTTTCTGGCCTCAGAGCTGGTCCCAGTTTCTGGTTCAGAGCTGGTCCCAGTTTCTGGTTCAGAGCTGGTACCAGTTTCTGGCCTCAGGTTGGTCCCAGTTTCTGGTTCAGAGCTGGTCCCAGTTTCTGGTTCAGGTTGGTCCCAGTTTCTGGCCTCAGAGCAGGACCCAGTTTCTTGCCTCAGGTTGGTCCCAGTTTCTGGTTCAGAGCTGGTCCCAGTTTCTGGCCTCAGAGCTAGTCCCAGTTTCTGGCCTCAGGTTGGTCCCAGTTTCTGGTTCAGAGCTGGTCCCAGTTTCTGGCCTCAGGTTGGTCCCAGTTTCTGGTTCAGAGCTGGTCCCAGTTTCTGGCCTCAGGTTGGTCCCAGTTTCTGGCCTCAGGTTGGTCCCAGTTTCTGGCCTCAGGTTGGTCCCAGTTTCTGGCCTCAGGTTGGTCCCAGTTTCTGGTTCAGAGCTGGTCCCAGTTTCTGGTTCAGAGCTGGTCCCAGTTTCTGGTTCAGAGCTGGTACCAGTTTCTGGCCTCAGGTTGGTCCCAGTTTCTGGTTCAGAGCTGGTCCCAGTTTCTGGTTCAGGTTGGTCCCAGTTTCTGGCCTCAGAGCAGGACCCAGTTTCTTGCCTCAGGTTGGTCCCAGTTTCTGGTTCAGAGCTGGTCCCAGTTTCTGGCCTCAGAGCTGGACCCAGTTTCTGGCCTCAGGTTGGTCCCATTTTCTGGTTCAGAGCTGGTCCCAGTTTCTGGTTCAGAGCTGGTCCCAGTTTCTGGCCTCAGGTTGGTCCCAGTTTCTGGGCTCAGGTTGGTCCCAGTTTCTGGTTCAGAGCTGGTACCAGTTTCTGGCCTCAGGTTGATCCCAGTTTCTGGTTCAGAGCTGGTCCCAGTTTCTGGCATCAGGTTGGTCCCAGTTTCTGGTTCAGAGCTGGTACCAGTTTCTGGCCTCAGGTTGTTCCCAGTTTCTGGCCTCAGGTTGGTCCCAGTTTCTGGCCTCAGGTTGGTCCCAGTTTCTGGCCTCAGGTTGGTCCCAGTTTCTGGTTCAGAGCTGGTCCCAGTTTCTGGTTCAGAGCTGGTCCCAGTTTCTGGTTCAGAGCTGGTACCAGTGTCTGGCCTCAGGTTGGTCCCAGTTTCTTGTTCAGAGCTGGTCCCAGTTTCTGGTTCAGGTTGGTCCCAGTTTCTGGCCTCAGAGCAGGACCCAGTTTCTTGCCTCAGGTTGGTCCCAGTTTCTGGTTCAGAGCTGGTCCCAGTTTCTGGCCTCAGAGCTGGACCCAGTTTCTGGCCTCAGGTTGGTCCCAGTTTCTGGTTCAGAGCTGGTCCCAGTTTCTGGTTCAGAGCTGGTCCCAGTTTCTGGTTCAGGCTGGTCCCAGTTTCTGGCCTCAGGTTGGTCCCAGTTTCTGGTTCAGAGCTGGTACCAGTTTCTGGTTCAGAGCTGGTCCCAGTTTCTGGCCTCAGGTTTGTCCCAGTTTCTGGTTCAGAGCTGGTCCCAGTTTCTGGCCTCAGGTTGGTCCCAGTTACTGGCCTCAGGTTGGTCCCAGTTTCTGGCCTCAGGTTGGTCCCAGTTTCTGGCCTCAGGTTGGTCCCAGTTTCTGGGCTCAGGTTGGTCCCAGTTTCTGGTTCAGAGCTGGTACCAGTTTCTGGCCTCAGGTTGATCCCAGTTTCTGGTTCAGAGCTGGTCCCAGTTTCTGGCATCAGGTTGGTCCCAGTTTCTGGTTCAGAGCTGGTACCAGTTTCTGGCCTCAGGTTGATCCCAGTTTCTGGTTCAGAGCTGGTCCCAGTTTCTGGCATCAGGTTGGTCCCAGTTTCTGGTTCAGAGCTGGTCCCAGTTTCTGGCCTGAGGTTGGTCCCAGTTTCTGGTTCAGAGCTGGTCCCAGTTTCTGGCCTCAGAGCTGGTCCCAGTTTCTGGCCTCAGGTTGGTCCCAGTTTCTGGTTCAGAGCTGGTCCCAGTTTCTGGCCTCAGGTTGGTCCCAGTTTCTGGCCTCAGGTTGATCCCAGTTTCTGGCCTCAGGTTGGTCCCAGTTTCTGGTCTCAGGTTGGTCCCAGTTTCTGGCCTCAGGTTGGTCCCAGTTTCTGGTTCAGAGCTGGTCCCAGTTTCTGGTTCAGAGCTGGTCCCAGTTTCTGGTTCAGAGCTGGTACCAGTTTCTGGCCTCAGGTTGGTCCCAGTTTCTGGTTCAGAGCTGGTCCCAGTTTCTGGTTCAGGTTGGTCCCAGTTTCTGGCCTCAGAGCAGGACCCAGTTTCTTGCCTCAGGTTGGTCCCAGTTTCTGGTTCAGAGCTGGTCCCAGTTTCTGGCCTCAGAGCTGGACCCAGTTTCTGGCCTCAGGTTGGTCCCATTTTCTGGTTCAGAGCTGGTCCCAGTTTCTGGTTCAGAGCTGGTCCCAGTTTCTGGCCTCAGGTTGGTCCCAGTTTCTGGTTCAGGTTGGTCCCAGTTTCTGGTTCAGAGCTGGTCCCAGTTTCTGGCCTCAAGTTGGTCCCAGTTTCTGGTTCAGAGCTGGTCCCAGTTTCTGGCATCAGGTTGGTCCCAGTTTCTGGTTCAGAGCTACTGGGACCAAGCTACTGGGCTGGTCCCAGTTTCTGGCCTCAGGTTGGTCCCAGTTTCTGGCCAACCTGGCCAAGTTTCTGGTTCAGAGCAGGTACCAGTTTCTGGCCTACGGTTTCTGGTTCAGAGCTGGTCCCAGTTTCTGGCCTCAGAGCTGGTCCCAGTTTCTGGTTCAGAGCTGGTCCCAGTTTCTGGCCTGAGGTTGGTCCCAGTTTCTGGTTCAGAGCTGGTCCCAGTTTCTGGCCTCAGAGCTGGTCCCAGTTTCTGGCCTCAGGTTGGTCCCAGTTTCTGGTTCAGAGCTGGTCCCAGTTTCTGGCCTCAGGTTGGTCCCAGTTTCTGGCCTCAGGTTGATCCCAGTTTCTGGCCTCAGGTTGGTCCCAGTTTCTGGCCTCAGGTTGGTCCCAGTTTCTGGCCTCAGGTTGGTCCCAGTTTCTGGCCTCAGGTTGGTCCCAGTTTCTGGCCTCAGGTTGGTCCCAGTTTCTGGTTCAGAGCTGGTCCCAGTTTCTGGTTCAGAGCTGGTCCCAGTTTCTGGTTCAGGTTGGTCCCAGTTTCTGGCCTCAGAGCAGGACCCAGTTTCTTGCCTCAGGTTGGTCCCAGTTTCTGGTTCAGAGCTGGTCCCAGTTTCTGGCCTCAGAGCTGGACCCAGTTTCTGGCCTCAGGTTGGTCCCATTTTCTGGTTCAGAGCTGGTCCCAGTTTCTGGTTCAGAGCTGGTCCCAGTTTCTGGCCTCAGGTTGGTCCCAGTTTCTGGTTCAGGTTGGTCCCAGTTTCTGGTTCAGAGCTGGTCCCAGTTTCTGGCCTCAAGTTGGTCCCAGTTTCTGGTTCAGAGCTGGTCCCAGTTTCTGGCATCAGGTTGGTCCCAGTTTCTGGTTCAGAGCTACTGGGACCAAGCTACTGGGCTGGTCCCAGTTTCTGGCCTCAGGTTGGTCCCAGTTTCTGGCCTCAGGTTGGTCCCAGTTTCTGGTTCAGAGCAGGTACCAGTTTCTGGCCTCAGGTTTCTGGTTCAGAGCTGGTCCCAGTTTCTGGCCTCAGAGCTGGTCCCAGTTTCTGGCCTCAGGTTGGTCCCAGTTTCTGGTTCAGAGCTGGTCCCAGTTTCTGGCCTCAGGTTGGTCCCATTTTCTGGTTCAGAGCTGGTCCCAGTTTCTGGTTCAGAGCTGGTCCCAGTTTCTGGCCTCAGGTTTGTCCCAGTTTCTGGTTCAGAGCTGGTCCCAGTTTCTGGTTCAGGCTGGTCCCAGTTTCTGGCCTCAGGTTGGTCCTAGTTTCTGGTTCAGAGCTGGTCCCAGTTTCTGGCATCAGGTTGGTCCCAGTTTCTGGTTCAGAGCTGGTCCCAGTTTCTGGCCTCAGAGCTGGTCCCAGTTTCTGGCCTCAGAGCTGGTACCAGTTTCTGGTTCAGAGCTGGTCCCAGTTTCTGGCCTCAGGTTGGTCCCAGTTTCTGGTTCAGAGCTGGTCCCAGTTTCTGGCATCAGGTTGGTCCCAGTTTCTGGTTCAGAGCTGGTCCCAGTTTCTGGCATCAGGTTGGTCCCAGTTTCTGGTTCAGAGCTGGTCCCAGTTTCTGGCCTCAGAGCTGGTCCCAGTTTCTGGCCTCAGAGCTGGTCCCAGTTTCTGGCCTCAGGTTGGTCCCAGTTTCTGGTTCAGAGCTGGTCCCAGTTTCTGGCCTCAGGTTGGTCCCAGTTTCTGGCCTCAGGTTGGTCCCAGTTTCTGGCCTCAGAGCTGGTCCAAATTTCTGGCCTCAGGTTGGTCCCAGTTTCTGGTTCAGAGCTGGTCCCAGTTTCTGGCCTCAGGTTGGTCCCAGTTTCTGGCCTCAGGTTGGTCCCAGTTTCTGGCCTCAGGTTGTTCCCAGTTTCTGGCTTCAGGTTGGTCCCAGTTTCTGGCCTCAGGTTGGTCCCAGTTTCTGGCCTCAGGTTGGTCCTAGTTTCTGGTTCAGAGCTGGTCGCAGTTTCTGGTTCAGAGCTGGTCCCAGTTTCTGGTTCAGAGCTGGTACCAGTTTCTGGCCTCAGGTTGGTCCCAGTTTCTGGTTCAGAGCTGGTCCCAGTTTCTGGTTCAGGCTGGTCCCAGTTTCTGGCCTCAGAGCAGGACCCAGTTTCTTGCCTCAGGTTGGTCCCAGTTTCTGGTTCAGAGCTGGTCCCAGTTTCTGGCCTCAGAGCTGGTCCCAGTTTCTGGCCTCAGGTTGGTCCCAGTTTCTGGTTCAGAGCTGGTCCCAGTTTCTGGCCTCAGAGCTGGACCCAGTTTCTGGCCTCAGGTTGGTCCCATTTTCTGGTTCAGAGCTGGTCCCAGTTTCTGGTTCAGAGCTGGTCCCAGTTTCTGGCCTCAGGTTGGTCCCAGTTTCTGGGCTCAGGTTGGTCCCAGTTTCTGGTTCAGAGCTGGTACCAGTTTCTGGCCTCAGGTTGATCCCAGTTTCTGGTTCAGAGCTGGTCCCAGTTTCTGGCATCAGGTTGGTCCCAGTTTCTGGTTCAGAGCTGGTACCAGTTTCTGGCCTCAGGTTGTTCCCAGTTTCTGGCCTCAGGTTGGTCCCAGTTTCTGGCCTCAGGTTGGTCCCAGTTTCTGGCCTCAGGTTGGTCCCAGTTTCTGGTTCAGAGCTGGTCCCAGTTTCTGGTTCAGAGCTGGTCCCAGTTTCTGGTTCAGAGCTGGTACCAGTGTCTGGCCTCAGGTTGGTCCCAGTTTCTTGTTCAGAGCTGGTCCCAGTTTCTGGTTCAGGTTGGTCCCAGTTTCTGGCCTCAGAGCAGGACCCAGTTTCTTGCCTCAGGTTGGTCCCAGTTTCTGGTTCAGAGCTGGTCCCAGTTTCTGGCCTCAGAGCTGGACCCAGTTTCTGGCCTCAGGTTGGTCCCAGTTTCTGGTTCAGAGCTGGTCCCAGTTTCTGGTTCAGGCTGGTCCCAGTTTCTGGCCTCAGGTTGGTCCCAGTTTCTGGTTCAGAGCTGGTACCAGTTTCTGGTTCAGAGCTGGTCCCAGTTTCTGGCCTCAGGTTTGTCCCAGTTTCTGGTTCAGAGCTGGTCCCAGTTTCTGGCCTCAGGTTGGTCCCAGTTACTGGCCTCAGGTTGGTCCCAGTTTCTGGCCTCAGGTTGGTCCCAGTTTCTGGCCTCAGGTTGGTCCCAGTTTCTGGGCTCAGGTTGGTCCCAGTTTCTGGTTCAGAGCTGGTACCAGTTTCTGGCCTCAGGTTGATCCCAGTTTCTGGTTCAGAGCTGGTCCCAGTTTCTGGCATCAGGTTGGTCCCAGTTTCTGGTTCAGAGCTGGTACCAGTTTCTGGCCTCAGGTTGATCCCAGTTTCTGGTTCAGAGCTGGTCCCAGTTTC
Source organism: Leuresthes tenuis (assembly GCA_036924055.1). Lineage (NCBI taxonomy): Eukaryota > Metazoa > Chordata > Actinopteri > Atheriniformes > Atherinopsidae > Leuresthes > Leuresthes tenuis. The sequence goes on along the minus strand of JAVGWW010000002.1, from coordinate 37,532,368 downwards.
TGGCATCAGGTTGGTCCCAGTTTCTGGTTCAGAGCTGGTCCCAGTTTCTGGCCTGAGGTTGGTCCCAGTTTCTGGTTCAGAGCTGGTCCCAGTTTCTGGCCTCAGAGCTGGTCCCAGTTTCTGGCCTCAGGTTGGTCCCAGTTTCTGGTTCAGAGCTGGTCCCAGTTTCTGGCCTCAGGTTGGTCCCAGTTTCTGGCCTCAGGTTGATCCCAGTTTCTGGCCTCAGGTTGGTCCCAGTTTCTGGCCTCAGGTTGGTCCCAGTTTCTGGCCTCAGGTTGGTCCCAGTTTCTGGTTCAGAGCTGGTCCCAGTTTCTGGTTCAGAGCTGGTCCCAGTTTCTGGTTCAGAGCTGGTACCAGTTTCTGGCCTCAGGTTGGTCCCAGTTTCTGGTTCAGAGCTGGTCCCAGTTTCTGGTTCAGGTTGGTCCCAGTTTCTGGCCTCAGAGCAGGACCCAGTTTCTTGCCTCAGGTTGGTCCCAGTTTCTGGTTCAGAGCTGGTCCCAGTTTCTGGCCTCAGAGCTGGACCCAGTTTCTGGCCTCAGGTTGGTCCCATTTTCTGGTTCAGAGCTGGTCCCAGTTTCTGGTTCAGAGCTGGTCCCAGTTTCTGGCCTCAGGTTGGTCCCAGTTTCTGGTTCAGGTTGGTCCCAGTTTCTGGTTCAGAGCTGGTCCCAGTTTCTGGCCTCAAGTTGGTCCCAGTTTCTGGTTCAGAGCTGGTCCCAGTTTCTGGCATCAGGTTGGTCCCAGTTTCTGGTTCAGAGCTACTGGGACCAAGCTACTGGGCTGGTCCCAGTTTCTGGCCTCAGGTTGGTCCCAGTTTCTGGCCAACCTGGCCAAGTTTCTGGTTCAGAGCAGGTACCAGTTTCTGGCCTACGGTTTCTGGTTCAGAGCTGGTCCCAGTTTCTGGCCTCAGAGCTGGTCCCAGTTTCTGGTTCAGAGCTGGTCCCAGTTTCTGGCCTGAGGTTGGTCCCAGTTTCTGGTTCAGAGCTGGTCCCAGTTTCTGGCCTCAGAGCTGGTCCCAGTTTCTGGCCTCAGGTTGGTCCCAGTTTCTGGTTCAGAGCTGGTCCCAGTTTCTGGCCTCAGGTTGGTCCCAGTTTCTGGCCTCAGGTTGATCCCAGTTTCTGGCCTCAGGTTGGTCCCAGTTTCTGGCCTCAGGTTGGTCCCAGTTTCTGGCCTCAGGTTGGTCCCAGTTTCTGGCCTCAGGTTGGTCCCAGTTTCTGGCCTCAGGTTGGTCCCAGTTTCTGGTTCAGAGCTGGTCCCAGTTTCTGGTTCAGAGCTGGTCCCAGTTTCTGGTTCAGGTTGGTCCCAGTTTCTGGCCTCAGAGCAGGACCCAGTTTCTTGCCTCAGGTTGGTCCCAGTTTCTGGTTCAGAGCTGGTCCCAGTTTCTGGCCTCAGAGCTGGACCCAGTTTCTGGCCTCAGGTTGGTCCCATTTTCTGGTTCAGAGCTGGTCCCAGTTTCTGGTTCAGAGCTGGTCCCAGTTTCTGGCCTCAGGTTGGTCCCAGTTTCTGGTTCAGGTTGGTCCCAGTTTCTGGTTCAGAGCTGGTCCCAGTTTCTGGCCTCAAGTTGGTCCCAGTTTCTGGTTCAGAGCTGGTCCCAGTTTCTGGCATCAGGTTGGTCCCAGTTTCTGGTTCAGAGCTACTGGGACCAAGCTACTGGGCTGGTCCCAGTTTCTGGCCTCAGGTTGGTCCCAGTTTCTGGCCTCAGGTTGGTCCCAGTTTCTGGTTCAGAGCAGGTACCAGTTTCTGGCCTCAGGTTTCTGGTTCAGAGCTGGTCCCAGTTTCTGGCCTCAGAGCTGGTCCCAGTTTCTGGCCTCAGGTTGGTCCCAGTTTCTGGTTCAGAGCTGGTCCCAGTTTCTGGCCTCAGGTTGGTCCCATTTTCTGGTTCAGAGCTGGTCCCAGTTTCTGGTTCAGAGCTGGTCCCAGTTTCTGGCCTCAGGTTTGTCCCAGTTTCTGGTTCAGAGCTGGTCCCAGTTTCTGGTTCAGGCTGGTCCCAGTTTCTGGCCTCAGGTTGGTCCTAGTTTCTGGTTCAGAGCTGGTCCCAGTTTCTGGCATCAGGTTGGTCCCAGTTTCTGGTTCAGAGCTGGTCCCAGTTTCTGGCCTCAGAGCTGGTCCCAGTTTCTGGCCTCAGAGCTGGTACCAGTTTCTGGTTCAGAGCTGGTCCCAGTTTCTGGCCTCAGGTTGGTCCCAGTTTCTGGTTCAGAGCTGGTCCCAGTTTCTGGCATCAGGTTGGTCCCAGTTTCTGGTTCAGAGCTGGTCCCAGTTTCTGGCATCAGGTTGGTCCCAGTTTCTGGTTCAGAGCTGGTCCCAGTTTCTGGCCTCAGAGCTGGTCCCAGTTTCTGGCCTCAGGTTGGTCCCAGTTTCTGGTTCAGAGCTGGTCCCAGTTTCTGGCCTCAGGTTGGTCCCAGTTTCTGGCCTCAGGTTGGTCCCAGTTTCTGGCCTCAGAGCTGGTCCAAATTTCTGGCCTCAGGTTGGTCCCAGTTTCTGGTTCAGAGCTGGTCCCAGTTTCTGGCCTCAGGTTGGTCCCAGTTTCTGGCCTCAGGTTGGTCCCAGTTTCTGGCCTCAGGTTGTTCCCAGTTTCTGGCTTCAGGTTGGTCCCAGTTTCTGGCCTCAGGTTGGTCCCAGTTTCTGGCCTCAGGTTGGTCCTAGTTTCTGGTTCAGAGCTGGTCGCAGTTTCTGGTTCAGAGCTGGTCCCAGTTTCTGGTTCAGAGCTGGTACCAGTTTCTGGCCTCAGGTTGGTCCCAGTTTCTGGTTCAGAGCTGGTCCCAGTTTCTGGTTCAGGCTGGTCCCAGTTTCTGGCCTCAGAGCAGGACCCAGTTTCTTGCCTCAGGTTGGTCCCAGTTTCTGGTTCAGAGCTGGTCCCAGTTTCTGGCCTCAGAGCTGGTCCCAGTTTCTGGCCTCAGGTTGGTCCCAGTTTCTGGTTCAGAGCTGGTCCCAGTTTCTGGCCTCAGGTTGGTCCCAGTTTCTGGCCTCAGAGCTGGTCCCAGTTTCTGGCCTCAGGTTGGTCCCAGTTTCTGGTTCAGAGCTGGTCCCAGTTTCTGGCCTCAGGTTGGTCCCAGTTTCTGGCCTCAGGTTGGTCCCAGTTTCTGGCCTCAGGTTGGTCCCAGTTTCTGGCCTCAGGTTGGTCCCAGTTTCTGGCCTCAGGTTGGTCCCAGTTTCTGGTTCAGAGCTGGTCCCAGTTTCTGGTTCAGAGCTGGTCCCAGTTTCTGGTTCAGAGCTGGTCCCAGTTTCTGGTTCAGAGCTGGTACCAGTTTCTGGCCTCAGGTTGGTCCCAGTTTCTGGTTCAGAGCTGGTCCCAGTTTCTGGTTCAGGTTGGTCCCAGTTTCTGGCCTCAGAGCAGGACCCAGTTTCTTGCCTCAGGTTGGTCCCAGTTTCTGGTTCAGAGCTGGTCCCAGTTTCTGGCCTCAGAGCTGGACCCAGTTTCTGGCCTCAGGTTGGTCCCAGTTTCTGGTTCAGAGCTGGTCCCAGTTTCTGGTTCAGAGCTGGTCCCAGTTTCTGGTTCAGGCTGGTCCCAGTTTCTGGCCTCAGGTTGGTCCCAGTTTCTGGTTCAGAGCTGGTACCAGTTTCTGGTTCAGAGCTGGTCCCAGTTTCTGGCCTCAGGTTTGTCCCAGTTTCTGGTTCAGAGCTGGTCCCAGTTTATGGCCTCAGGTTGGTCCCAGTTACTGGCCTCAGGTTGGTCCCAGTTTCTGGCCTCAGGTTGGTCCCAGTTTCTGGCCTCAGGTTGGTCCCAGTTTCTGGGCTCAGGTTGGTCCCAGTTTCTGGTTCAGAGCTGGTACCAGTTTCTGGCCTCAGGTTGATCCCAGTTTCTGGTTCAGAGCTGGTCCCAGTTTCTGGCATCAGGTTGGTCCCAGTTTCTGGTTCAGAGCTGGTACCAGTTTCTGGCCTCAGGTTGGTCCCAGTTTCTGGCCTCAGGTTGGTCCCAGTTTCTGGCCTCAGGTTGTTCCCAGTTTCTGGCCTCAGGTTGGTCCCAGTTTCTGGCCTCAGGTTGGTCCCAGTTTCTGGTTCAGAGCTGGTCCCAGTTTCTGGTTCAGAGCTGGTCCCAGTTTCTGGTTCAGGTTGGTCCCAGTTTCTGGCCTCAGAGCAGGACCCAGTTTCTTGCCTCAGGTTGGTCCCAGTTTCTGGTTCAGAGCTGGTCCCAGTTTCTGGCCTCAGAGCTGGTCCCAGTTTCTGGCCTCAGGTTGGTCCAAGTTTCTGGTTCAGAGCTGGTCCCAGTTTCTGGCCTCAGGTTGGTCCCAGTTTCTGGCCTCAGAGCTGGTCCCAGTTTCTGGCCTCAGGTTGGTCCCAGTTTCTGGTTCAGAGCTGGTCCCAGTTTCTGGCCTCAGGTTGGTCCCAGTTTCTGGCCTCAGGTTGGTCCCAGTTTCTGGCCTCAGGTTGTTCCCAGTTTCTGGCCTCAGGTTGGTCCCAGTTTCTGGCCTCAGAGCTGGTCCCAGTTTCTGGCCTCAGGTTGGTCCCAGTGTCTGGTTCAGAGCTGGTCCCAGTTTCTGGCCTCAGGTTGGTCCCAGTTTCTGGCCTCAGGTTGGTCCCAGTTTCTGGCCTCAGGTTGGTCCCAGTTTCTGGCCTCAGGTTGGTCCCAGTTTCTGGTTCAGAGCTGGTCCCAGTTTCTGGTTCAGAGCTGGTCCCAGTTTCTGGTTCAGAGCTGGTACCAGTTTCTGGCCTCAGGTTGGTCCCAGTTTCTGGTTCAGAGCTGGTCCCAGTTTCTGGTTCAGGTTGGTCCCAGTTTCTGGTTCAGAGCTGGTCCCAGTTTCTGGCCTCAGAGCTGGTCCCATTTTCTGGCCTCAGGTTGGTCCCAGTTTCTGGTTCAGAGCTGGTCCCAGTTTCTGGCCTCAGGTTGGTCCCAGTTTCTGGCCTCAGAGATGGTCCCAGTTTCTGGCCTCAGGTTGGTCCCAGTTTCTGGTTCAGAGCTGGTCCCAGTTTCTGGCGTCAGGTTGGTCCCAGTTTCTGGCCTCAGGTTGGTCCCAGTTTCTGGCCTCAGGTTGTTCCCAGTTTCTGGCCTCAGGTTGGTCCCAGTTTCTGGCCTCAGGTTGGTCCCAGTTTCTGGCCTCAGGTTGGTCCCAGTTTCTGGTTCAGAGCTGGTCCCAGTTTCTGGTTCAGAGCTGGTCCCAGTTTCTGGTTCAGAGCTGGTACCAGTTTCTGGCCTCAGGTTGGTCCCAGTTTCTGGTTCAGAGCTGGTCCCAGTTTCTTGTTCAGGTTGGTCCCAGTTTCTGGCCTCAGAGCTGGACCCAGTTTCTTGCCTCAGGTTGGTCCCAGTTTCTGGTTCAGAGCTGGTCCCAGTTTCTGGCCTCAGAGCTGGACCCAGTTTCTGGCCTCAGGTTGGTCCCAGTTTCTGGTTCAGAGCTGGTCCCAGTTTCTGGTTCAGAGCTGGTCCCAGTTTCTGGTTCAGAGCTGGTCCCAGTTTCTGGTTCAGGCTGGTCCCAGTTTCTGGCCTCAGGTTGGTCCCAGTTTCTGGTTCAGAGCTGGTACCAGTTTCTGGTTCAGAGCTGGTCCCAGTTTCTGGCCTCAGGTTTGTCCCAGTTTCTGGTTCAGAGCTGGTCCCAGTTTCTGGCCTCAGGTTGGTCCCAGTTACTGGCCTCAGGTTGGTCCCAGTTTCTGGCCTCAGGTTGGTCCCAGTTTCTGGCCTCAGGTTGGTCCCAGTTTCTGGGCTCAGGTTGGTCCCAGTTTCTGGTTCAGAGCTGGTACCAGTTTCTGGCCTCAGGTTGATCCCATTTTCTGGTTCAGAGCTGGTCCCAGTTTCTGGCATCAGGTTGGTCCCAGTTTCTGGTTCAGAGCTGGTACCAGTTTCTGGCCTCAGGTTGGTCCCAGTTTCTGGCCTCAGGTTGTTCCCAGTTTCTGGCCTCCGGTTGGTCCCAGTTTCTGGCCTCAGGTTGGTCCCAATTTCTGGTTCAGAGCTGGTCCCAGTTTCTGGTTCAGAGCTGGTCCCAGTTTCTGGTTCAGAGCTGGTACCAGTTTTTGGCCTCAGGTTGGTCCCAGTTTCTGGTTCAGAGCTGGTCCCAGTTTCTGGTTCAGGTTGGTCCCAGTTTCTGGCCTCAGGTTGGTCCCAGTTTCTGGTTCAGAGCTGGTCCCAGTTTCTGGTTCAGAGCTGGTCCCAGTTTCTGGTTCAGAGCTGGTACCAGTTTCTGGCCTCAGGTTGGTCCCAGTTTCTGGTTCAGAGCTGGTCCCAGTTTCTTGTTCAGGTTGGTCCCAGTTTCTGGCCTCAGAGCTGGACCCAGTTTCTTGCCTCAGGTTGGTCCCAGTTTCTGGTTCAGAGCTGGTCCCAGTTTCTGGCCTCAGAGCTGGACCCAGTTTCTGGCCTCAGGTTGGTCCCAGTTTCTGGTTCAGAGCTGGTCCCAGTTTCTGGTTCAGAGCTGGTCCCAGTTTCTGGTTCAGAGCTGGTCCCAGTTTCTGGTTCAGGCTGGTCCCAGTTTCTGGCCTCAGGTTGGTCCCAGTTTCTGGTTCAGAGCTGGTACCAGTTTCTGGTTCAGAGCTGGTCCCAGTTTCTGGCCTCAGGTTTGTCCCAGTTTCTGGTTCAGAGCTGGTCCCAGTTTCTGGCCTCAGGTGGTACCAGTTACTGGCCTCAGGTTGGTCCCAGTTTCTGGCCTCAGGTTGGTCCCAGTTTCTGGCCTCAGGTTGGTCCCAGTTTCTGGGCTCAGGTTGGTCCCAGTTTCTGGTTCAGAGCTGGTACCAGTTTCTGGCCTCAGGTTGATCCCAGTTTCTGGTTCAGAGCTGGTCCCAGTTTCTGGCATCAGGTTGGTCCCAGTTTCTGGTTCAGAGCTGGTACCAGTTTCTGGCCTCAGGTTGGTCCCAGTTTCTGGCCTCAGGTTGTTCCCAGTTTCTGGCCTCAGGTTGGTCCCAGTTTCTGGCCTCAGGTTGGTCCCAGTTTCTGGTTCAGAGCTGGTCCCAGTTTCTGGTTCAGAGCTGGTCCCAGTTTCTGGTTCAGAGCTGGTCCCAGTTTCTGGTTCAGAGCTGGTACCAGTTTCTGGCCTCAGGTTGGTCCCAGTTTCTGGTTCAGAGCTGGTCCCAGTTTCTGGTTCAGGTTGGTCCCAGTTTCTGGCCTCAGAGCAGGACCCAGTTTCTTGCCTCAGGTTGGTCCCAGTTTCTGGTTCAGAGCTGGTCCCAGTTTCTGGCCTCAGAGCTGGTCCCAGTTTCTGGCCTCAGGTTGGTCCCAGTTTCTGGTTCAGAGCTGGTCCCAGTTTCTGGCCTCAGGTTGGTCCCAGTTTCTGGCCTCAGAGCTGGTCCCAGTTTCTGGCCTCAGGTTGGTCCCAGTTTCTGGTTCAGAGCTGGTCCCAGTTTCTGGCCTCAGGTTGGTCCCAGTTTCTGGCCTCAGGTTGGTCCCAGTTTCTGGCCTCAGGTTGGTCCCAGTTTCTGGTTCAGAGCTGGTCCCAGTTTCTGGTTCAGGTTGGTCCCAGTTTCTGGCCTCAGAGCAGGACCCAGTTTCTGGCCTCAGGTTGGTCCCAGTTTCTGGTTCAGAGCTGGTCCCAGTTTCTGGTTCAGAGCTGGTCCCAGTTTCTGGTTCAGGCTGGTCCCAGTTTCTGGCCTCAGGTTGGTCCCAGTTTCTGGTTCAGAGCTGGTACCAGTTTCTGGTTCAAAGCTGGTCCCAGTTTCTGGCCTCAGGTTTGTCCCAGTTTCTGGTTCAGAGCTGGTCCCAGTTTCTGGCCTCAGGTTGGTCCCAGTTACTGGCCTCAGGTTGGTCCCAGTTTCTGGCCTCAGGTTGGTCCCAGTTTCTGGCCTCAAGTTGGTCCCAGTTTCTGGCCTCAGGTTGATCCCAGTTTCTGGTTCAGAGCTGGTCCCAGTTTCTGGCATCAGGTTGGTCCCAGTTTCTGGTTCAGAGCTGGTACCAGTTTCTGGCCTCAGGTTGATCCCAGTTTCTGGTTCAGAGCTGGTCCCAGTTTCTGGCATCAGGTTGGTCCCAGTTTCTGGTTCAGAGCTGGTCCCAGTTTCTGGCCTGAGGTTGGTCCCAGTTTCTGGTTCAGAGCTGGTCCCAGTTACTGGCCTCAGAGCTGGTCCCAGTTTCTGGCCTCAGGTTGGTCCCAGTTTCTGGCCTCAGGTTGTTCCCAGTTTCTGGCCTCAGGTTGGTCCCAGTTTCTGGCCTCAGGTTGGTCCCAGTTTCTGGCCTCAGGTTGGTCCCAGTTTCTGGCCTCAGGTTGGTCCCAGTTTCTGGTTCAGAGCTGGTCCCAGTTTCTGGTTCAGAGCTGGTCCCAGTTTCTGGTTCAGAGCTGGTACCAGTTTCTGGCCTCAGGTTGGTCCCAGTTTCTGGTTCAGAGCTGGTCCCAGTTTCTGGTTCAGGTTGGTCCCAGTTTCTGGCCTCAGAGCAGGACCCAGTTTCTTGCCTCAGGTTGGTCCCAGTTTCTGGTTCAGAGCTGGTCCCAGTTTCTGGCCTCAGAGCTGGACCCAGTTTCTGGCCTCAGGTTGGTCCCATTTTCTGATTCAGAGCTGGTCCCAGTTTCTGGTTCAGAGCTGGTCCCAGTTTCTGGCCTCAGGTTGGTCCCAGTTTCTGGTTCAGAGCTACTGGGACCAAGCTCCTGGGCTGGTCCCAGTTTCTGGCCTCAGGTTGGTCCCAGTTTCTGGCCTCAGGTTGGTCCCAGTTTCTGGTTCAGAGCAGGTACCAGTTTCTGGCCTCAGGTTTCTGGTTCAGAGCTGGTCCCAGTTTCTGGCCTCAGAGCTGGTCCCAGTTTCTGGCCTCAGGTTGGTCCCAGTTTCTGGTTCAGAGCTGGTCCCAGTTTCTGGTTCAGAGCTGGTCCCAGTTTCTGGCCTCAGGTTTGTCCCAGTTTCTGGTTCAGGCTGGTCCCAGTTTCTGGCCTCAGGTTTGTCCCAGTTTCTGGTTCAGAGCTGGTACCAGTTTCTGGCCTCAGGTTGGTCCCAGTTTCTGGTTCAGAGCTGGTCCCAGTTTCTTGTTCAGGTTGGTCCCAGTTTCTGGCCTCAGAGCTGGACCCAGTTTCTTGCCTCAGGTTGGTCCCAGTTTCTGGTTCAGAGCTGGTACCAGTTTCTGGCCTCAGGTTGGTCCCAGTTTCTGGTTCAGAGCTGGTCCCAGTTTCTGGTTCAGAGCTGGTCCCATGTTCTGGTTCAGAGCTGGTCCCAGTTTCTGGTTCAGAGCTGGTCCCAGTTTCTGGTTCAGGCTGGTCCCAGTTTCTGGCCTCAGGTTGGTCCCAGTTTCTGGTTCAGAGCTGGTACCAGTTTCTGGTTCAGAGCTGGTCCCAGTTTCTGGCCTCAGGTTTGTCCCAGTTTCTGGTTCAGAGCTGGTCCCAGTTTCTGGCCTCAGGTTGGTCCCAGTTACTGGCCTCAGGTTGGTCCCAGTTTCTGGCCTCAGGTTGGTCCCAGTTTCTGGCCTCAGAGCTGGTCCCAGTTTCTGGGCTCAGGTTGGTCCCAGTTTCTGGTTCAGAGCTGGTACCAGTTTCTGGCCTCAGGTTGATCCCAGTTTCTGGTTCAGAGCTGGTCCCAGTTTCTGGCATCAGGTTGGTCCCAGTTTCTGGTTCAGAGCTGGTACCAGTTTCTGGCCTCAGGTTGGTCCCAGTTTCTGGCCTCAGGTTGGTCCCAGTTTCTGGCCTCTGGTTGTTCCCAGTTTCTGGCCTCAGGTTGGTCCCAGTTTCTGGCCTCAGGTTGGTCCCAGTTTCTGGTTCAGAGCTGGTCCCAGTTTCTGTTTCAGAGCTGGTCCCAGTTTCTGGTTCATAGCTGGTCCCAGTTTCTGGTTCAGAGCTGGTACCAGTTTCTGGCCTCAGGTTGGTCCCAGTTTCTGGTTCAGAGCTTGTCCCAGTTTCTGGTTCAGGTTGGTCCCAGTTTCTGGCCTCAGAGCAGGACCCAGTTTCTTGCCTCAGGTTGGTCCCAGTTTCTGGTTCAGAGCTGGTCCCAGTTTCTGGCCTCAGAGCTGGTCCCAGTTTCTGGCCTCAGGTTGGTCCCAGTTTCTGGTTCAGAGCTGGTCCCAGTTTCTGGCCTCAGGTTGGTCCCAGTTTCTGGCCTCAGAGCTGGTCCCAGTTTCTGGCCTAGGGCTGGTCCCAGTTTCTGGTTCAGAGCTGGTCCCAGTTTCTGGCCTCAGGTTGGTCCCAGTTTCTGGCCTCAGGTTGGTCCCAGTTTCTGGCTTCAGGTTGTTCCCAGTTTCTGGCCTCAGGTTGGTCCCGGTTTCTGGCCTCAGGTTGGTCCCAGTTTCTGGTTCAGAGCTGGTCCCAGTTTCTGGTTCAGAGCTGGTCCCAGTTTCTGGTTCAGAGCTGGTACCAGTTTCTGGCCTCAGGTTGGTCCCAGTTTCTGGTTCAGAGCTGGTCCCAGTTTCTGGTTCAGGTTGGTCCCAGTTTCTGGCCTCAGAGCAGGACCCAGTTTCTTGCCTCAGGTTGGTCCCAGTTTCTGGTTCAGAGCTGGTCCCAGTTTCTGGCCTCAGAGCTGGACCCAGTTTCTGGCCTCAGGTTGGTCCCAGTTTCTGGTTCAGAGCTGGTCCCAGTTTCTGGTTCAGAGCTGGTCCCAGTTTCTGGTTCAGGCTGGTCCCAGTTTCTGGCCTCAGGTTGGTCCCAGTTTCTGGCCTCAGGTTGGTCCCAGTTTCTGGCCTCAGGTTGTTCCCAGTTTCTGGCCTCAGGTTGGTCCCAGTTTCTGGCCTCAGGTTGGTCCCAGTTTCTGGCCTCAGAGCTGGTCCCAGTTTCTGGCCTCAGGTTGGTCCCAGTTTCTGGCCTCAGGTTGGTCCCAGTTTCTGGCCTCAGAGCTGGTCCCAGTTTCTGGCCTCAGGTTGGTCCCAGTTTCTGGTTCAGAGCTGGTCCCAGTTTCTGGCCTCAGGTTGGTCCCAGTTTCTGGCCTCAGGTTGGTCCCAGTTTCTGGCCTCAGGTTGGTCCCAGTTTCTGGTTCAGAGCTGGTCCCAGTTTCTGGTTCAGGTTGGTCCCAGTTTCTGGCCTCAGAGCAGGACCCAGTTTCTGGCCTCAGGTTGGTCCCAGTTTCTGGTTCAGAGCTGGTCCCAGTTTCTGGTTCAGAGCTGGTCCCAGTTTCTGGTTCAGGCTGGTCCCAGTTTCTGGCCTCAGGTTGGTCCCAGTTTCTGGTTCAGAGCTGGTACCAGTTTCTGGTTCAAAGCTGGTCCCAGTTTCTGGCCTCAGGTTTGTCCCAGTTTCTGGTTCAGAGCTGGTCCCAGTTTCTGGCCTCAGGTTGGTCCTAGTTACTGGCCTCAGGTTGGTCCCAGTTTCTGGCCTCAGGTTGGTCCCAGTTTGTGGCCTCAAGTTGGTCCCAGTTTCTGGCCTCAGGTTGATCCCAGTTTCTGGTTCAGAGCTGGTCCCAGTTTCTGGCATCAGGTTGGTCCCAGTTTCTGGTTCAGAGCTGGTACCAGTTTCTGGCCTCAGGTTGATCCCAGTTTCTGGTTCAGAGCTGGTCCCAGTTTCTGGCATCAGGTTGGTCCCAGTTTCTGGTTCAGAGCTGGTCCCAGTTTCTGGCCTGAGGTTGGTCCCAGTTTCTGGTTCAGAGCTGGTCCCAGTTTCTGGCCTCAGAGCTGGTCCCAGTTTCTGGCCTCAGGTTGGTCCCAGTTTCTGGTTCAGAGCTGGTCCCAGTTTCTGGCCTCAGGTTGGTCCCAGTTTCTGGCCTCAGGTTGATCCCAGTTTCTGGCCTCAGGTTGGTCCCAGTTTCTGGCCTCAGGTTGGTCCCAGTTTCTGGCCTCAGGTTGGTCCCAGTTTCTGGCCTCAGGTTGGTCCCAGTTTCTGGTTCAGAGCTGGTCCCAGTTTCTGGTTCAGAGCTGGTCCCAGTTTCTGGTTCAGAGCTGGTACCAGTTTCTGGCCTCAGGTTGGTCCCAGTTTCTGGTTCAGAGCTGGTCCCAGTTTCTGGTTCAGGTTGGTCCCAGTTTCTGGCCTCAGAGCAGGACCCAGTTTCTGGCCTCAGGTTGGTCCCAGTTTCTGGTTCAGAGCTGGTCCCAGTTTCTGGCCTCAGAGCTGGACCCAGTTTCTGGCCTCAGGTTGGTCCCATTTTCTGATTCAGAGCTGGTCCCAGTTTCTGGTTCAGAGCTGGTCCCAGTTTCTGGCCTCAGGTTGGTCCCAGTTTCTGGTTCAGGTTGGTCCCAGTTTCTGGTTCAGAGCTGGTCCCAGTTTCTGGCCTCAAGTTGGTCCCAGTTTCTGGTTCAGAGCTGGTCCCAGTTTTTGGCATCAGGTTGGTCCCAGTTTCTGGTTCAGAGCTACTGGGACCAAGCTCCTGGGCTGGTCCCAGTTTCTGGCCTCAGGTTGGTCCCAGTTTCTGGCCTCAGGTTGGTCCCAGTTTCTGGTTCAGAGCAGGTACCAGTTTCTGGCCTCAGGTTTCTGGTTCAGAGCTGGTCCCAGTTTCTGGCCTCAGAGCTGGTCCCAGTTTCTGGCCTCAGGTTGGTCCCAGTTTCTGGTTCAGAGCTGGTCCCAGTTTCTGGCCTCAGGTTTGTCCCAGTTTCTGGTTCAGGCTGGTCCCAGTTTCTGGCCTCAGGTTTGTCCCAGTTTCTGGTTCAGAGCTGGTACCAGTTTCTGGCCTCAGGTTGGTCCCAGTTTCTGGTTCAGAGCTGGTCCCAGTTTCTTGTTCAGGTTGGTCCCAGTTTCTGGCCTCAGAGCTGGACCCAGTTTCTTGCCTCAGGTTGGTCCCAGTTTCTGGTTCAGAGCTGGTACCAGTTTCTGGCCTCAGGTTGGTCCCAGTTTCTGGTTCAGAGCTGGTCCCAGTTTCTGGTTCAGAGCTGGTCCCATGTTCTGGTTCAGAGCTGGTCCCAGTTTCTGGTTCAGAGCTGGTCCCAGTTTCTGGTTCAGGCTGGTCCCAGTTTCTGGCCTCAGGTTGGTCCCAGTTTCTGGTTCAGAGCTGGTACCAGTTTCTGGTTCAGAGCTGGTCCCAGTTTCTGGCCTCAGGTTTGTCCCAGTTTCTGGTTCAGAGCTGGTCCCAGTTTCTGGCCTCAGGTTGGTCCCAGTTACTGGCCTCAGGTTGGTCCCAGTTTCTGGCCTCAGGTTGGTCCCAGTTTCTGGCCTCAGAGCTGGTCCCAGTTTCTGGGCTCAGGTTGGTCCCAGTTTCTGGTTCAGAGCTGGTACCAGTTTCTGGCCTCAGGTTGATCCCAGTTTCTGGTTCAGAGCTGGTCCCAGTTTCTGGCATCAGGTTGGTCCCAGTTTCTGGTTCAGAGCTGGTACCAGTTTCTGGCCTCAGGTTGGTCCCAGTTTCTGGCCTCAGGTTGGTCCCAGTTTCTGGCCTCAGGTTGTTCCCAGTTTCTGGCCTCAGGTTGGTCCCAGTTTCTGGCCTCAGGTTGGTCCCAGTTTCTGGTTCAGAGCTGGTCCCAGTTTCTGTTTCAGAGCTGGTCCCAGTTTCTGGTTCAGAGCTGGTCCCAGTTTCTGGTTCAGAGCTGGTACCAGTTTCTGGCCTCAGGTTGGTCCCAGTTTCTGGTTCAGAGCTTGTCCCAGTTTCTGGTTCAGGTTGGTCCCAGTTTCTGGCCTCAGAGCAGGACCCAGTTTCTTGCCTCAGGTTGGTCCCAGTTTCTGGTTCAGAGCTGGTCCCAGTTTCTGGCCTCAGAGCTGGTCCCAGTTTCTTGCCTCAGGTTGGTCCCAGTTTCTGGTTCAGAGCTGGTCCCAGTTTCTGGCCTCAGAGCTGGTCCCAGTTTCTGGCCTCAGGTTGGTCCCAGTTTCTGGTTCAGAGCTGGTCCCAGTTTCTGGCCTCAGGTTGGTCCCAGTTTCTGGCCTCAGAGCTGGTCCCAGTTTCTGGCCTCAGGCTGGTCCCAGTTTCTGGTTCAGAGCTGGTCCCAGTTTCTGGCCTCAGGTTGGTCCCAGTTTCTGGCCTCAGGTTGGTCCCAGTTTCTGGCTTCAGGTTGTTCCCAGTTTCTGGCCTCAGGTTGGTCCCGGTTTCTGGCCTCAGGTTGGTCCCAGTTTCTGGTTCAGAGCTGGTCCCAGTTTCTGGTTCAGAGCTGGTCCCAGTTTCTGGTTCAGAGCTGGTACCAGTTTCTGGCCTCAGGTTGGTCCCAGTTTCTGGTTCAGAACTGGTCCCAGTTTCTGGTTCAGGTTGGTCCCAGTTTCTGGCCTCAGAGCAGGACCCAGTTTCTTGCCTCAGGTTGGTCCCAGTTTCTGGTTCAGAGCTGGTCCCAGTTTCTGGCCTCAGAGCTGGACCCAGTTTCTGGCCTCAGGTTGGTCCCAGTTTCTGGTTCAGAGCTGGTCCCAGTTTCTGGTTCAGAGCTGGTCCCAGTTTCTGGTTCAGGCTGGTCCCAGTTTCTGGCCTCAGGTTGGTCCCAGTTTCTGGCCTCAGGTTGGTCCCAGTTTCTGGCCTCAGGTTGTTCCCAGTTTCTGGCCTCAGGTTGGTCCCAGTTTCTGGCCTCAGGTTGGTCCCAGTTTCTGGCCTCAGGTTGGTCCCAGTTTCTGGTTCAGAGCTGGTCCCAGTTTCTGGTTCAGAGCTGGTCCCAGTTTCTGGTTCAGAGCTGGTACCAGTTTCTGGCCTCAGGTTGGTCCCAGTTTCTGGTTCAGAGCTGGTCCCAGTTTCTTGTTCAGGTTGGTCCCAGTTTCTGGCCTCAGAGCTGGACCCAGTTTCTTGCCTCAGGTTGGTCCCAGTTTCTGGTTCAGAGCTGGTCCCAGTTTCTGGCCTCAGAGCTGGACCCAGTTTCTGGCCTCAGGTTGATCCCAGTTTCTGGTTCAGAGCTGGTCCCAGTTTCTGGCATCAGGTTGGTCCCAGTTTCTGGTTCAGAGCTGGTACCAGTTTCTGGCCTCAGGTTGGTCCCAGTTTCTGGCCTCAGGTTGGTCCCAGTTTCTGGCCTCAGGTTGTTCCCAGTTTCTGGCCTCAGGTTGGTCCCAGTTTCTGGCCTCAGGTTGGTCCCAGTTTCTGGTTCAGAGCTGGTCCCAGTTTCTGTTTCAGAGCTGGTCCCAGTTTCTGGTTCATAGCTGGTCCCAGTTTCTGGTTCAGAGCTGGTACCAGTTTCTGGCCTCAGGTTGGTCCCAGTTTCTGGTTCAGAGCTTGTCCCAGTTTCTGGTTCAGGTTGGTCCCAGTTTCTGGCCTCAGAGCAGGACCCAGTTTCTTGCCTCAGGTTGGTCCCAGTTTCTGGTTCAGAGCTGGTCCCAGTTTCTGGCCTCAGAGCTGGTCCCAGTTTCTGGCCTCAGGTTGGTCCCAGTTTCTGGTTCAGAGCTGGTCCCAGTTTCTGGCCTCAGGTTGGTCCCAGTTTCTGGCCTCAGAGCTGGTCCCAGTTTCTGGCCTCAGGCTGGTCCCAGTTTCTGGTTCAGAGCTGGTCCCAGTTTCTGGCCTCAGGTTGGTCCCAGTTTCTGGCCTCAGGTTGGTCCCAGTTTCTGGCTTCAGGTTGTTCCCAGTTTCTGGCCTCAGGTTGGTCCCGGTTTCTGGCCTCAGGTTGGTCCCAGTTTCTGGTTCAGAGCTGGTCCCAGTTTCTGGTTCAGAGCTGGTCCCAGTTTCTGGTTCAGAGCTGGTACCAGTTTCTGGCCTCAGGTTGGTCCCAGTTTCTGGTTCAGAGCTGGTCCCAGTTTCTGGTTCAGGTTGGTCCCAGTTTCTGGCCTCAGAGCAGGACCCAGTTTCTTGCCTCAGGTTGGTCCCAGTTTCTGGTTCAGAGCTGGTCCCAGTTTCTGGCCTCAGAGCTGGACCCAGTTTCTGGCCTCAGGTTGGTCCCAGTTTCTGGTTCAGAGCTGGTCCCAGTTTCTGGTTCAGAGCTGGTCCCAGTTTCTGGTTCAGGCTGGTCCCAGTTTCTGGCCTCAGGTTGGTCCCAGTTTCTGGCCTCAGGTTGGTCCCAGTTTCTGGCCTCAGGTTGTTCCCAGTTTCTGGCCTCAGGTTGGTCCCAGTTTCTGGCCTCAGGTTGGTCCCAGTTTCTGGCCTCAGGTTGGTCCCAGTTTCTGGTTCAGAGCTGGTCCCAGTTTCTGGTTCAGAGCTGGTCCCAGTTTCTGGTTCAGAGCTGGTACCAGTTTCTGGCCTCAGGTTGGTCCCAGTTTCTGGTTCAGAGCTGGTCCCAGTTTCTTGTTCAGGTTGGTCCCAGTTTCTGGCCTCAGAGCTGGACCCAGTTTCTTGCCTCAGGTTGGTCCCAGTTTCTGGTTCAGAGCTGGTCCCAGTTTCTGGCCTCAGAGCTGGACCCAGTTTCTGGCCTCAGGTTGGTCCCAGTTTCTGGTTCAGAGCTGGTCCCAGTTTCTGGTTCAGAGCTGGTCCCAGTTTCTGGTTCAGAGCTGGTCCCAGTTTCTGGTTCAGGCTGGTCCCAGTTTCTGGCCTCAGGTTGGTCCCAGTTTCTGGTTCAGAGCTGGTACCAGTTTCTGGTTCAGAGCTGGTCCCAGTTTCTGGCCTCAGGTTTGTCCCAGTTTCTGGTTCAGAGCTGGTCCCAGTTTCTGGCCTCAGGTTGGTCCCAGTTACTGGCCTCAGGTTGGTCCCAGTTTCTGGCCTCAGGTTGGTCCCAGTTTCTGGCCTCAGGTTGGTCCCAGTTTCTGGGCTCAGGTTGGTCCCAGTTTCTGGTTCAGAGCTGGTACCAGTTTCTGGCCTCAGGTTGATCCCAGTTTCTGGTTCAGAGCTGGTCCCAGTTTCTGGCATCAGGTTGGTCCCAGTTTCTGGTTCAGAGCTGGTCCCAGTTTCTGGTTCAGGCTGGTCCCAGTTTCTGGCCTCAGGTTGGTCCCAGTTTCTGGTTCAGAGCTGGTACCAGTTTCTGGTTCAGAGCTGGTCCCAGTTTCTGGCCTCAGGTTTGTCCCAGTTTCTGGTTCAGAGCTGGTCCCAGTTTCTGGCCTCAGGTTGGTCCCAGTTACTGGCCTCAGGTTGGTCCCAGTTTCTGGCCTCAGGTTGGTCCCAGTTTCTGGCCTCAGGTTGGTCCCAGTTTCTGGGCTCAGGTTGGTCCCAGTATCTGGTTCAGAGCTGGTACCAGTTTCTGGCCTCAGGTTGATCCCAGTTTCTGGTTCAGAGCTGGTCCCAGTTTCTGGCATCAGGTTGGTCCCAGTTTCTGGTTCAGAGCTGGTACCAGTTTCTGGCCTCAGGTTGGTCCCAGTTTCTGGCCTCAGGTTGTTCCCAGTTTCTGGCCTCAGGTTGGTCCCAGTTTCTGGCCTCAGGTTGGTCCCAGTTTCTGGTTCAGAGCTGGTCCCAGTTTCTGGTTCAGAGCTGGTCCCAGTTTCTGGTTCAGAGCTGGTACCAGTTTCTGGCCTCAGGTTGGTCCCAGTTTCTGGTTCAGAGCTGGTCCCAGTTTCTGGTTCAGGTTGGTCCCAGTTTCTGGCCTCAGGTTGGTCCCAGTTTCTGGTTCAGAGCTGGTCCCAGTTTCTGGTTCAGAGCTGGTCCCAGTTTCTGGTTCAGAGCTGGTACCAGTTTCTGGCCTCAGGTTGGTCCCAGTTTCTGGTTCAGAGCTGGTCCCAGTTTCTTGTTCAGGTTGGTCCCAGTTTCTGGCCTCAGAGCTGGACCCAGTTTCTTGCCTCAGGTTGGTCCCAGTTTCTGGTTCAGAGCTGGTCCCAGTTTCTGGCCTCAGAGCTGGACCCAGTTTCTGGCCTCAGGTTGGTCCCAGTTTCTGGTTCAGAGCTGGTCCCAGTTTCTGGTTCAGAGCTGGTCCCAGTTTCTGGTTCAGAGCTGGTCCCAGTTTCTGGTTCAGGCTGGTCCCAGTTTCTGGCCTCAGGTTGGTCCCAGTTTCTGGTTCAGAGCTGGTACCAGTTTCTGGTTCAGAGCTGGTCCCAGTTTCTGGCCTCAGGTTTGTCCCAGTTACTGGCCTCAGGTTGGTCCCAGTTTCTGGCCTCAGGTTGGTCCCAGTTTCTGGCCTCAGGTTGGTCCCAGTTTCTGGGCTCAGGTTGGTCCCAGTTTCTGGTTCAGAGCTGGTACCAGTTTCTGGCCTCAGGTTGATCCCAGTTTCTGGTTCAGAGCTGGTCCCAGTTTCTGGCATCAGGTTGGTCCCAGTTTCTGGTTCAGAGCTGGTACCAGTTTCTGGCCTCAGGTTGGTCCCAGTTTCTGGCCTCAGGTTGTTCCCAGTTTCTGGCCTCAGGTTGGTCCCAGTTTCTGGCCTCAGGTTGGTCCCAGTTTCTGGTTCAGAGCTGGTCCCAGTTTCTGGTTCAGAGCTGGTCCCAGTTTCTGGTTCAGAGCTGGTACCAGTTTCTGGCCTCAGGTTGGTCCCAGTTTCTGGTTCAGAGCTGGTCCCAGTTTCTGGTTCAGGTTGGTCCCAGTTTCTGGCCTCAGAGCTGGACCCAGTTTCTTGCCTCAGGTTGGTCCCAGTTTCTGGTTCAGAGCTGGTCCCAGTTTCTGGCCTCAGAGCTGGTCCCAGTTTCTGGCCTCAGGTTGGTCCCAGTTTCTGGTTCAGAGCTGGTCCCAGTTTCTGGCCTCAGGTTGGTCCCAGTTTCTGGTTCAGAGCTGGTCCCAGTTTCTGGCCTCAGGTTGGTCCCAGTTTCTGGCCTCAGGTTGGTCCCAGTTTCTGGCCTCAGGTTGATCCCAGTTTCTGGCCTCAGGTTGGTCCCAGTTTCTGGTTCAGAGCTGGTCCCAGTTTCTGGTTCAGAGCTGGTACCAGTTTCTGGCCTCAGGTTGGTCCCAGTTTCTGGTTCAGAGCTGGTCCCAGTTTCTGGTTCAGGTTGGTCCCAGTTTCTGGCCTCAGAGCAGGACCCAGTTTCTGGCCTCAGGTTGGTCCCAGTTTCTGGTTCAGAGCTGGTCCCAGTTTCTGGTTCAGAGCTGGTCCCAGTTTCTGGTTCAGGCTGGTCCCAGTTTCTGGCCTCAGGTTGGTCCCAGTTTCTGGTTCAGAGCTGGTACCAGTTTCTGGTTCAAAGCTGGTCCCAGTTTCTGGCCTCAGGTTTGTCCCAGTTTCTGGTTCAGAGCTGGTCCCAGTTTCTGGCCTCAGGTTGGTCCCAGTTACTGGCCTCAGGTTGGTCCCAGTTTCTGGCCTCAGGTTGGTCCCAGTTTCTGGCCTCAAGTTGGTCCCAGTTTCTGGCCTCAGGTTGATCCCAGTTTCTGGTTCAGAGCTGGTCCCAGTTTCTGGCATCAGGTTGGTCCCAGTTTCTGGTTCAGAGCTGGTCCCAGTTTCTGGCATCAGGTTGGTCCCAGTTTGTGGTTCAGAGCTGGTCCCAGTTTCTGGCCTGAGGTTGGTCCCAGTTTCTGGTTCAGAGCTGGTCCCAGTTTCTGGCCTCAGAGCTGGTCCCAGTTTCTGGCCTCAGGTTGGTCCCAGTTTCTGGTTCAGAGCTGGTCCCAGTTTCTGGCCTCAGGTTGGTCCCAGTTTCTGGCCTCAGGTTGATCCCAGTTTCTGGCCTCAGGTTGGTCCCAGTTTCTGGCCTCAGGTTGGTCCCAGTTTCTGGCCTCAGGTTGGTCCCAGTTTCTGGCCTCAGGTTGGTCCCAGTTTCTGGTTCAGAGCTGGTCCCAGTTTCTGGTTCAGAGCTGGTCCCAGTTTCTGGTTCAGAGCTGGTACCAGTTTCTGGCCTCAGGTTGGTCCCAGTTTCTTGTTCAGAGCTGGTCCCAGTTTCTGGTTCAGGTTGGTCCCAGTTTCTGGCCTCAGAGCAGGACCCAGTTTCTGGCCTCAGGTTGGTCCCAGTTTCTGGTTCAGAGCTGGTCCCAGTTTCTGGTTCAGGTTGGTCCCAGTTTCTGGCCTCAGAGCAGGACCCAGTTTCTGGCCTCAGGTTGGTCCCAGTTTCTGGCCTCAGAGCTGGTCCCAGTTTCTGGCCTCAGGTTGGTCCCAGTTTCTGGTTCAGAGCTGGTCCCAGTTTCTGGCCTCAGGTTGGTCCCAGTTTCTGGCCTCAGGTTGGTCCCAGTTTCTGGCTTCAGGTTGTTCCCAGTTTCTGGCCTCAGGTTGGTCCCGGTTTCTGGCCTCAGGTTGGTCCCAGTTTCTGGTTCAGAGCTGGTCCCAGTTTCTGGTTCAGAGCTGGTCCCAGTTTCTGGTTCAGAGCTGGTACCAGTTTCTGGCCTCAGGTTGGTCCCAGTTTCTGGTTCAGAGCTGGTCCCAGTTTCTGGTTCAGGTTGGTCCCAGTTTCTGGCCTCAGAGCAGGACCCAGTTTCTTGCCTCAGGTTGGTCCCAGTTTCTGGTTCAGAGCTGGTCCCAGTTTCTGGCCTCAGAGCTGGACCCAGTTTCTGGCCTCAGGTTGGTCCCAGTTTCTGGTTCAGAGCTGGTCCCAGTTTCTGGTTCAGAGCTGGTCCCAGTTTCTGGTTCAGGCTGGTCCCAGTTTCTGGCCTCAGGTTGGTCCCAGTTTCTGGCCTCAGGTTGGTCCCAGTTTCTGGCCTCAGGTTGTTCCCAGTTTCTGGCCTCAGGTTGGTCCCAGTTTCTGGCCTCAGGTTGGTCCCAGTTTCTGGCCTCAGGTTGGTCCCAGTTTCTGGTTCAGAGCTGGTCCCAGTTTCTGGTTCAGAGCTGGTCCCAGTTTCTGGTTCAGAGCTGGTACCAGTTTCTGGCCTCAGGTTGGTCCCAGTTTCTGGTTCAGAGCTGGTCCCAGTTTCTTGTTCAGGTTGGTCCCAGTTTCTGGCCTCAGAGCTGGACCCAGTTTCTTGCCTCAGGTTGGTCCCAGTTTCTGGTTCAGAGCTGGTCCCAGTTTCTGGCCTCAGAGCTGGACCCAGTTTCTGGCCTCAGGTTGGTCCTAGTTTCTGGTTCAGAGCTGGTCCCAGTTTCTGGTTCAGAGCTGGTCCCAGTTTCTGGTTCAGAGCTGGTCCCAGTTTCTGGTTCAGGCTGGTCCCAGTTTCTGGCCTCAGGTTGGTCCCAGTTTCTGGTTCAGAGCTGGTACCAGTTTCTGGTTCAGAGCTGGTCCCAGTTTCTGGCCTCAGGTTTGTCCCAGTTTCTGGTTCAGAGCTGGTCCCAGTTTCTGGCCTCAGGTTGGTCCCAGTTACTGGCCTCAGGTTGGTCCCAGTTTCTGGCCTCAGGTTGGTCCCAGTTTCTGGCCTCAGGTTGGTCCCAGTTTCTGGGCTCAGGTTGGTCCCAGTTTCTGGTTCAGAGCTGGTACCAGTTTCTGGCCTCAGGTTGATCCCAGTTTCTGGTTCAGAGCTGGTCCCAGTTTCTGGCATCAGGTTGGTCCCAGTTTCTGGTTCAGAGCTGGTCCCAGTTTCTGGTTCAGGCTGGTCCCAGTTTCTGGCCTCAGGTTGGTCCCAGTTTCTGGTTCAGAGCTGGTACCAGTTTCTGGCCTCAGGTTGGTCCCAGTTTCTGGTTCAGAGCTGGTCCCAGTTTCTGGTTCAGAGCTGGTCCCAGTTTCTGGTTCAGAGCTGGTACCAGTTTCTGGCCTCAGGTTGGTCCCAGTTTCTTGTTCAGAGCTGGTCCCAGTTTCTGGTTCAGGTTGGTCCCAGTTTCTGGCCTCAGAGCAGGACCCAGTTTCTGGCCTCAGGTTGGTCCCAGTTTCTGGTTCAGAGCTGGTCCCAGTTTCTGGTTCAGGTTGGTCCCAGTTTCTGGCCTCAGAGCAGGACCCAGTTTCTGGCCTCAGGTTGGTCCCAGTTTCTGGCCTCAGAGCTGGTCCCAGTTTCTGGCCTCAGGTTGGTCCCAGTTTCTGGTTCAGAGCTGGTCCCAGTTTCTGGCCTCAGGTTGGTCCCAGTTTCTGGTTCAGAGCTGGTCCCAGTTTCTGGCCTCAGAGCTGGACCCAGTTTCTGGCCTCAGGTTGGTCCCAGTTTCTGGTTCAGAGCTGGTCCCAGTTTCTGGTTCAGAGCTGGTCCCAGTTTCTGGTTCAGAGCTGGTCCCAGTTTCTGGTTCAGGCTGGTCCCAGTTTCTGGCCTCAGGTTGGTCCCAGTTTCTGGTTCAGAGCTGGTACCAGTTTCTGGTTCAGAGCTGGTCCCAGTTTCTGGCCTCAGGTTTGTCCCAGTTTCTGGTTCAGAGCTGGTCCCAGTTTCTGGCCTCAGGTTGGTCCCAGTTACTGGCCTCAGGTTGGTCCCAGTTTCTGGCCTCAGGTTGGTCCCAGTTTCTGGCCTCAGGTTGGTCCCAGTTTCTGGGCTCAGGTTGGTCCCAGTTTCTGGTTCAGAGCTGGTACCAGTTTCTGGCCTCAGGTTGATCCCAGTTTCTGGTTCAGAGCTGGTCCCAGTTTCTGGCATCAGGTTGGTCCCAGTTTCTGGTTCAGAGCTGGTCCCAGTTTCTGGTTCAGGCTGGTCCCAGTTTCTGGCCTCAGGTTGGTCCCAGTTTCTGGTTCAGAGCTGGTACCAGTTTCTGGTTCAGAGCTGGTCCCAGTTTCTGGCCTCAGGTTTGTCCCAGTTTCTGGTTCAGAGCTGGTCCCAGTTTCTGGCCTCAGGTTGGTCCCAGTTACTGGCCTCAGGTTGGTCCCAGTTTCTGGCCTCAGGTTGGTCCCAGTTTCTGGCCTCAGGTTGGTCCCAGTTTCTGGGCTCAGGTTGGTCCCAGTTTCTGGTTCAGAGCTGGTACCAGTTTCTGGCCTCAGGTTGATCCCAGTTTCTGGTTCAGAGCTGGTCCCAGTTTCTGGCATCAGGTTGGTCCCAGTTTCTGGTTCAGAGCTGGTACCAGTTTCTGGCCTCAGGTTGGTCCCAGTTTCTGGCCTCAGGTTGTTCCCAGTTTCTGGCCTCAGGTTGGTCCCAGTTTCTGGCCTCAGGTTGGTCCCAGTTTCTGGTTCAGAGCTGGTCCCAGTTTCTGGTTCAGAGCTGGTCCCAGTTTCTGGTTCAGAGCTGGTCCCAGTTTCTGGTTCAGAGCTGGTACCAGTTTCTGGCCTCAGGTTGATCCCAGTTTCTGGTTCAGAGCTGGTCCCAGTTTCTGGCATCAGGTTGGTCCCAGTTTCTGGTTCAGAGCTGGTCCCAGTTTCTGGTTCAGGCTGGTCCCAGTTTCTGGCCTCAGGTTGGTCCCAGTTTCTGGTTCAGAGCTGGTACCAGTTTCTGGTTCAGAGCTGGTCCCAGTTTCTGGCCTCAGGTTTGTCCCAGTTTCTGGTTCAGAGCTGGTCCCAGTTTCTGGCCTCAGGTTTGTCCCAGTTACTGGCCTCAGGTTGGTCCCAGTTTCTGGCCTCAGGTTGGTCCCAGTTTCTGGCCTCAGGTTGGTCCCAGTTTCTGGGCTCAGGTTGGTCCCAGTTTCTGGTTCAGAGCTGGTACCAGTTTCTGGCCTCAGGTTGATCCCAGTTTCTGGTTCAGAGCTGGTACCAGTTTCTGGCCTCAGGTTGGTCCCAGTTTCTGGTTCAGAGCTGGTACCAGTTTCTGGCCTCAGGTTGGTCCCAGTTTCTGGCCTCAGGTTGTTCCCAGTTTCTGGCCTCAGGTTGGTCCCAGTTTCTGGCCTCAGGTTGGTCCCAGTTTCTGGTTCAGAGCTGGTCCCAGTTTCTGGTTCAGAGCTGGTCCCAGTTTCTGGTTCAGAGCTGGTCCCAGTTTCTGGTTCAGAGCTGGTACCAGTTTCTGGCCTCAGGTTGGTCCCAGTTTCTGGTTCAGAGCTGGTCCCAGTTTCTGGTTCAGGTTGGTCCCAGTTTCTGGCCTCAGGTTGGTCCCAGTTTCTGGTTCAGAGCTGGTCCCAGTTTCTGGTTCAGAGCTGGTCCCAGTTTCTGGTTCAGAGCTGGTACCAGTTTCTGGCCTCAGGTTGGTCCCAGTTTCTGGTTCAGAGCTGGTCCCAGTTTCTTGTTCAGGTTGGTCCCAGTTTCTGGCCTCAGAGCTGGACCCAGTTTCTTGCCTCAGGTTGTTCCCAGTTTCTGGTTCAGAGCTGGTCCCAGTTTCTGGCCTCAGAGCTGGACCCAGTTTCTGGCCTCAGGTTGGTCCCAGTTTCTGGTTCAGAGCTGGTCCCAGTTTCTGGTTCAGAGCTGGTCCCAGTTTCTGGTTCAGAGCTGGTCCCAGTTTCTGGTTCAGGCTGGTCCCAGTTTCTGGCCTCAGGTTGGTCCCAGTTTCTGGTTCAGAGCTGGTACCAGTTTCTGGTTCAGAGCTGGTCCCAGTTTCTGGCCTCAGGTTTGTCCCAGTTACTGGCCTCAGGTTGGTCCCAGTTTCTGGCCTCAGGTTGGTCCCAGTTTCTGGCCTCAGGTTGGTCCCAGTTTCTGGGCTCAGGTTGGTCCCAGTTTCTGGTTCAGAGCTGGTACCAGTTTCTGGCCTCAGGTTGATCCCAGTTTCTGGTTCAGAGCTGGTCCCAGTTTCTGGCATCAGGTTGGTCCCAGTTTCTGGTTCAGAGCTGGTACCAGTTTCTGGCCTCAGGTTGGTCCCAGTTTCTGGCCTCAGGTTGGTCCCAGTTTCTGGCCTCAGGTTGGTCCCAGTTTCTGGTTCAGAGCTGGTCCCAGTTTCTGGTTCAGAGCTGGTCCCAGTTTCTGGTTCAGAGCTGGTACCAGTTTCTGGCCTCAGGTTGGTCCCAGTTTCTGGTTCAGAGCTGGTCCCAGTTTCTGGTTCAGAGCTGGTCCCAGTTTCTGGTTCAGGTTGGTCCCAGTTTCTGGCCTCAGAGCAGGACCCAGTTTCTTGCCTCAGGTTGGTCCCAGTTTCTGGTTCAGAGCTGGTCCCAGTTTCTGGCCTCAGAGCTGGTCCCAGTTTCTGGCCTCAGGTTTGTCCCAGTTTCTGGTTCAGAGCTGGTCCCAGTTTCTGGCCTCAGGTTGGTCCCAGTTTCTGGTTCAGAGCTGGTCCCAGTTTCTGGCCTCAGGTTGGTCCCAGTTTCTGGCCTCAGGTTGGTCCCAGTTTCTGGCCTCAGGTTGGTCCCAGTTTCTGGCCTCAGGTTGGTCCCAGTTTCTGGTTCAGAGCTGGTCCCAGTTTCTGGTTCAGAGCTGGTACCAGTTTCTGGCCTCAGGTTGGTCCCAGTTTCTGGTTCAGAGCTGGTCCCAGTTTCTGGTTCAGGTTGGTCCCAGTTTCTGGCCTCAGAGCAGGACCCAGTTTCTGGCCTCAGGTTGGTCCCAGTTTCTGGTTCAGAGCTGGTCCCAGTTTCTGGTTCAGAGCTGGTCCCAGTTTCTGGTTCAGGCTGGTCCCAGTTTCTGGCCTCAGGTTGGTCCCAGTTTCTGGTTCAGAGCTGGTACCAGTTTCTGGTTCAAAGCTGGTCCCAGTTTCTGGCCTCAGGTTTGTCCCAGTTTCTGGTTCAGAGCTGGTCCCAGTTTCTGGCCTCAGGTTGGTCCCAGTTACTGGCCTCAGGTTGGTCCCAGTTTCTGGCCTCAGGTTGGTCCCAGTTTCTGGCCTCAAGTTGGTCCCAGTTTCTGGCCTCAGGTTGATCCCAGTTTCTGGTTCAGAGCTGGTCCCAGTTTCTGGCATCAGGTTGGTCCCAGTTTCTGGTTCAGAGCTGGTACCAGTTTCTGGCCTCAGGTTGATCCCAGTTTCTGGTTCAGAGCTGGTCCCAGTTTCTGGCATCAGGTTGGTCCCAGTTTCTGGTTCAGAGCTGGTCCCAGTTTCTGGCCTGAGGTTGGTCCCAGTTTCTGGTTCAGAGCTGGTCCCAGTTTCTGGCCTCAGAGCTGGTCCCAGTTTCTGGCCTCAGGTTGGTCCCAGTTTCTGGTTCAGAGCTGGTCCCAGTTTCTGGCCTCAGGTTGGTCCCAGTTTCTGGCCTCAGGTTGATCCCAGTTTCTGGCCTCAGGTTGGTCCCAGTTTCTGGCCTCAGGTTGGTCCCAGTTTCTGGCCTCAGGTTGGTCCCAGTTTCTGGCCTCAGGTTGGTCCCAGTTTCTGGTTCAGAGCTGGTCCCAGTTTCTGGTTCAGAGCTGGTCCCAGTTTCTGGTTCAGAGCTGGTACCAGTTTCTGGCCTCAGGTTGGTCCCAGTTTCTGGTTCAGAGCTGGTCCCAGTTTCTGGTTCAGGTTGGTCCCAGTTTCTGGCCTCAGAGCAGGACCCAGTTTCTTGCCTCAGGTTGGTCCCAGTTTCTGGTTCAGAGCTGGTCCCAGTTTCTGGCCTCAGAGCTGGACCCAGTTTCTGGCCTCAGGTTGGTCCCAGTTTCTGGTTCAGAGCTGGTCCCAGTTTCTGGTTCAGAGCTGGTCCCAGTTTCTAGCCTCAGGTTGGTCCCAGTTTCTGGTTCAGGTTGGTCCCAGTTTCTGGTTCAGAGCTGGTCCCAGTTTCTGGCCTCAAGTTGGTCCCAGTTTCTGGTTCAGAGCTGGTCCCAGTTTCTGGCATCAGGTTGGTCCCAGTTTCTGGCCTCAGGTTGGTCCCAGTTTCTGGCCTCAGGTTGGTCCCAGTTTCTGGTTCAGAGCAGGTACCAGTTTCTGGCCTCAGGTTTCTGGTTCAGAGCTGGTCCCAGTTTCTGGCCTCAGAGCTGGTCCCAGTTTCTGGCCTCAGGTTGGTCCCAGTTTCTGGTTCAGAGCTGGTCCCAGTTTCTGGCCTCAGGTTGGTCCCATTTTCTGGTTCAGAGCTGGTCCCAGTTTCTGGTTCAGAGCTGGTCCCAGTTTCTGGCCTCAGGTTTGTCCCAGTTTCTGGTTCAGGCTGGTCCCAGTTTCTGGCCTCAGGTTTGTCCCAGTTTCTGGTTCAGAGCTGGTACCAGTTTCTGGCCTCAGGTTGGTCCCAGTTTCTGGTTCAGAGCTGGTCCCAGTTTCTTGTTCAGGTTGGTCCCAGTTTCTGGCCTCAGAGCTGGACCCAGTTTCTTGCCTCAGGTTGGTCCCAGTTTCTGGTTCAGAGCTGGTACCAGTTTCTGGCCTCAGGTTGGTCCCAGTTTCTGGTTCAGAGCTGGTCCCAGTTTCTGGTTCAGAGCTGGTCCCAGTTTCTGGCCTCAGAGCTGGACCCAGTTTCTGGCCTCAGGTTGGTCCCAGTTTCTGGTTCAGAGCTGGTCCCAGTTTCTGGTTCAGAGCTGGTCCCAGTTTCTAGCCTCAGGTTGGTCCCAGTTTCTGGTTCAGGTTGGTCCCAGTTTCTGGTTCAGAGCTGGTCCCAGTTTCTGGCCTCAAGTTGGTCCCAGTTTCTGGTTCAGAGCTGGTCCCAGTTTCTGGCATCAGGTTGGTCCCAGTTTCTGGCCTCAGGTTGGTCCCAGTTTCTGGCCTCAGGTTGGTCCCAGTTTCTGGTTCAGAGCAGGTACCAGTTTCTGGCCTCAGGTTTCTGGTTCAGAGCTGGTCCCAGTTTCTGGCCTCAGAGCTGGTCCCAGTTTCTGGCCTCAGGTTGGTCCCAGTTTCTGGTTCAGAGCTGGTCCCAGTTTCTGGCCTCAGGTTGGTCCCATTTTCTGGTTCAGAGCTGGTCCCAGTTTCTGGTTCAGAGCTGGTCCCAGTTTCTGGCCTCAGGTTTGTCCCAGTTTCTGGTTCAGGCTGGTCCCAGTTTCTGGCCTCAGGTTTGTCCCAGTTTCTGGTTCAGAGCTGGTACCAGTTTCTGGCCTCAGGTTGGTCCCAGTTTCTGGTTCAGAGCTGGTCCCAGTTTCTGGTTCAGAGCTGGTCCCAGTTTCTGGCCTCAGAGCTGGTCCCAGTTTCTGGTTCAGAGCTGGTCCCAGTTTCTGGTTCAGGCTGGTCCCAGTTTCTGGCCTCAGGTTGGTCCCAGTTTCTGGTTCAGAGCTGGTACCAGTTTCTGGTTCAGAGCTGGTCCCAGTTTCTGGCCTCAGGTTTGTCCCAGTTTCTGGTTCAGAGCTGGTCCCAGTTTCTGGCCTCAGGTTGGTCCCAGTTACTGGCCTCAGGTTGGTCCCAGTTTCTGGCCTCAGGTTGGTCCCAGTTTCTGGGCTCAGGTTGGTCCCAGTTTCTGGTTCAGAGCTGGTACCAGTTTCTGGCCTCAGGTTGATCCCAGTTTCTGGTTCAGAGCTGGTCCCAGTTTCT
This sequence comes from Leuresthes tenuis, assembly GCA_036924055.1. Taxonomy (NCBI): domain Eukaryota; kingdom Metazoa; phylum Chordata; class Actinopteri; order Atheriniformes; family Atherinopsidae; genus Leuresthes; species Leuresthes tenuis. The sequence goes on along the minus strand of JAVGWW010000002.1, from coordinate 37,505,032 downwards.
GGCATCAGGTTGGTCCCAGTTTCTGGTTCAGAGCTGGTACCAGTTTCTGGCCTCAGGTTGGTCCCAGTTTCTGGCCTCAGGTTGTTCCCAGTTTCTGGCCTCAGGTTGGTCCCAGTTTCTGGCCTCAGGTTGGTCCCAGTTTCTGGTTCAGAGCTGGTCCCAGTTTCTGGTTCAGAGCTGGTCCCAGTTTCTGGTTCAGAGCTGGTACCAGTTTCTGGCCTCAGGTTGGTCCCAGTTTCTGGTTCAGAGCTGGTCCCAGTTTCTGGTTCAGGTTGGTCCCAGTTTCTGGCCTCAGGTTGGTCCCAGTTTCTGGTTCAGAGCTGGTCCCAGTTTCTGGTTCAGAGCTGGTCCCAGTTTCTGGTTCAGAGCTGGTACCAGTTTCTGGCCTCAGGTTGGTCCCAGTTTCTGGTTCAGAGCTGGTCCCAGTTTCTTGTTCAGGTTGGTCCCAGTTTCTGGCCTCAGAGCTGGACCCAGTTTCTTGCCTCAGGTTGGTCCCAGTTTCTGGTTCAGAGCTGGTCCCAGTTTCTGGCCTCAGAGCTGGACCCAGTTTCTGGCCTCAGGTTGGTCCCAGTTTCTGGTTCAGAGCTGGTTCCAGTTTCTGGTTCAGAGCTGGTCCCAGTTTCTGGTTCAGAGCTGGTCCCAGTTTCTGGTTCAGGCTGGTCCCAGTTTCTGGCCTCAGGTTGGTCCCAGTTTCTGGTTCAGAGCTGGTACCAGTTTCTGGTTCAGAGCTGGTCCCAGTTTCTGGCCTCAGGTTTGTCCCAGTTTCTGGTTCAGAGCTGGTCCCAGTTTCTGGCCTCAGGTTGGTCCCAGTTACTGGCCTCAGGTTGGTCCCAGTTTCTGGCCTCAGGTTGGTCCCAGTTTCTGGCCTCAGGTTGGTCCCAGTTTCTGGGCTCAGGTTGGTCCCAGTTTCTGGTTCAGAGCTGGTACCAGTTTCTGGCCTCAGGTTGATCCCAGTTTCTGGTTCAGAGCTGGTCCCAGTTTCTGGCATCAGGTTGGTCCCAGTTTCTGGTTCAGAGCTGGTACCAGTTTCTGGCCTCAGGTTGGTCCCAGTTTCTGGCCTCAGGTTGTTCCCAGTTTCTGGCCTCAGGTTGGTCCCAGTTTCTGGCCTCAGGTTGGTCCCAGTTTCTGGTTCAGAGCTGGTCCCAGTTTCTGGTTCAGAGCTGGTCCCAGTTTCTGGTTCAGAGCTGGTCCCAGTTTCTGGTTCAGAGCTGGTACCAGTTTCTGGCCTCAGGTTGGTCCCAGTTTCTGGTTCAGAGCTGGTCCCAGTTTCTGGTTCAGGTTGGTCCCAGTTTCTGGCCTCAGAGCAGGACCCAGTTTCTTGCCTCAGGTTTGTCCCAGTTTCTGGTTCAGAGCTGGTCCCAGTTTCTGGCCTCAGAGCTGGTCCCAGTTTCTGGCCTCAGGTTGGTCCCAGTTTCTGGTTCAGAGCTGGTCCCAGTTTCTGGCCTCAGGTTGGTCCCAGTTTCTGGCCTCAGAGCTGGTCCCAGTTTCTGGCCTCAGGTTGGTCCCAGTTTCTGGTTCAGAGCTGGTCCCAGTTTCTGGCCTCAGGTTGGTCCCAGTTTCTGGCCTCAGGTTGGTCCCAGTTTCTGGCCTCAGGTTGGTCCCAGTTTCTGGCCTCAGGTTGGTCCCAGTTTCTGGCCTCAGGTTGGTCCCAGTTTCTGGTTCAGAGCTGGTCCCAGTTTCTGGTTCAGAGCTGGTACCAGTTTCTGGCCTCAGGTTGGTCCCAGTTTCTGGTTCAGGTTGGTCCCAGTTTCTGGCCTCAGAGCAGGACCCAGTTTCTGGCCTCAGGTTGGTCAGAGTTTCTGGTTCAGAGCTGGTCCCAGTTTCTGGTTCAGGCTGGTCCCAGTTTCTGGCCTCAGGTTGGTCCCAGTTTCTGGTTCAGAGCTGGTACCAGTTTCTGGTTCAAAGCTGGTCCCAGTTTCTGGCCTCAGGTTTGTCCCAGTTTCTGGTTCAGAGCTGGTCCCAGTTTCTGGCCTCAGGTTGGTCCCAGTTACTGGCCTCAGGTTGGTCCCAGTTTCTGGCCTCAGGTTGGTCCCAGTTTCTGGCCTCAAGTTGGTCCCAGTTTCTGGCCTCAGGTTGATCCCAGTTTCTGGTTCAGAGCTGGTCCCAGTTTCTGGCATCAGGTTGGTCCCAGTTTCTGGTTCAGAGCTGGTACCAGTTTCTGGCCTCAGGTTGATCCCAGTTTCTGGTTCAGAGCTGGTCCCAGTTTCTGGCATCAGGTTGGTCCCAGTTTCTGGTTCAGAGCTGGTCCCAGTTTCTGGCCTGAGGTTGGTCCCAGTTTCTGGTTCAGAGCTGGTCCCAGTTTCTGGCCTCAGAGCTGGTCCCAGTTTCTGGCCTCAGGTTGGTCCCAGTTTCTGGTTCAGAGCTGGTCCCAGTTTCTGGCCTCAGGTTGGTCCCAGTTTCTGGCCTCAGGTTGATCCCAGTTTCTGGCCTCAGGTTGGTCCCAGTTTCTGGCCTCAGGTTGGTCCCAGTTTCTGGCCTCAGGTTGGTCCCAGTTTCTGGCCTCAGGTTGGTCCCAGTTTCTGGTTCAGAGCTGGTCCCAGTTTCTGGTTCAGAGCTGGTCCCAGTTTCTGGTTCAGAGCTGGTCCCAGTTTCTGGCCTCAGGTTGGTCCCAGTTTCTGGTTCAGAGCTGGTCCCAGTTTCTGGTTCAGGTTGGTCCCAGTTTCTGGCCTCAGAGCAGGACCCAGTTTCTTGCCTCAGGTTGGTCCCAGTTTCTGGTTCAGAGTTGGTCCCAGTTTCTGGCCTCAGAGCTGGACCCAGTTTCTGGCCTCAGGTTGGTCCCATTTTCTGGTTCAGAGCTGGTCCCAGTTTCTGGTTCAGAGCTGGTCCCAGTTTCTGGCCTCAGGTTGGTCCCAGTTTCTGGTTCAGGTTGGTCCCAGTTTCTGGTTCAGAGCAGGTACCAGTTTCTGGCCTCAGGTTTCTGGTTCAGAGCTGGTCCCAGTTTCTGGCCTCAGAGCTGGTCCCATTTTCTGGCCTTAGGTTGGTCCCAGTTTCTGGTTCAGAGCTGGTCCCAGTTTCTGGCCTCAAGTTGGTCCCATTTTCTGGTTCAGAGCTGGTCCCAGTTTCTGGTTCAGAGCTGGTCCCAGTTTCTGGCCTCAGGTTTGTCCCAGTTTCTGGTTCAGGCTGGTCCCAGTTTCTGGCCTCAGGTTTGTCCCAGTTTCTGGTTCAGAGCTGGTACCAGTTTCTGGCCTCAGGTTGGTCCCAGTTTCTGGTTCAGAGCTGGTCCCAGTTTCTTGTTCAGGTTGGTCCCAGTTTCTGGCCTCAGAGCTGGACCCAGTTTCTTGCCTCAGGTTGGTCCCAGTTTCTGGTTCAGAGCTGGTACCAGTTTCTGGCCTCAGGTTGGTCCCAGTTTCTGGTTCAGAGCTGGTCCCAGTTTCTGGTTCAGAGCTGGTCCCATGTTCTGGTTCAGAGCTGGTCCCAGTTTCTGGTTCAGAGCTGGTCCCAGTTTCTGGTTCAGGCTGGTCCCAGTTTCTGGCCTCAGGTTGGTCCCAGTTTCTGGTTCAGAGCTGGTACCAGTTTCTGGTTCAGAGCTGGTCCCAGTTTCTGGCCTCAGGTTTGTCCCAGTTTCTGGTTCAGAGCTGGTCCCAGTTTCTGGCCTCAGGTTGGTCCCAGTTACTGGCCTCAGGTTGGTCCCAGTTTCTGGCCTCAGGTTGGTCCCAGTTTCTGGCCTCAGAGCTGGTCCCAGTTTCTGGGCTCAGGTTGGTCCCAGTTTCTGGTTCAGAGCTGGTCCCAGTTTCTGGCCTCAGGTTGATCCCAGTTTCTGGTTCAGAGCTGGTCCCAGTTTCTGGCATCAGGTTGGTCCCAGTTTCTGGTTCAGAGCTGGTACCAGTTTCTGGCCTCAGGTTGGTCCCAGTTTCTGGCCTCAGGTTGGTCCCAGTTTCTGGCCTCAGGTTGTTCCCAGTTTCTGGCCTCAGGTTGGTCCCAGTTTCTGGCCTCAGGTTGGTCCCAGTTTCTGGTTCAGAGCTGGTCCCAGTTTCTGGTTCAGAGCTGGTCCCAGTTTCTGGTTCATAGCTGGTCCCAGTTTCTGGTTCAGAGCTGGTACCAGTTTCTGGCCTCAGGTTGGTCCCAGTTTCTGGTTCAGAGCTTGTCCCAGTTTCTGGTTCAGGTTGGTCCCAGTTTCTGGCCTCAGAGCTGGTCCCAGTTTCTTGCCTCAGGTTGGTCCCAGTTTCTGGTTCAGAGCTGGTCCCAGTTTCTGGCCTCAGAGCTGGTCCCAGTTTCTGGCCTCAGGTTGGTCCCAGTTTCTGGTTCAGAGCTGGTCCCAGTTTCTGGCCTCAGGTTGGTCCCAGTTTCTGGCCTCAGAGCTGGTCCCAGTTTCTGGCCTCAGGTTGGTCCCAGTTTCTGGTTCAGAGCTGGTCCCAGTTTCTGGCCTCAGGTTGGTCCCAGTTTCTGGCCTCAGGTTGGTCCCAGTTTCTGGCTTCAGGTTGTTCCCAGTTTCTGGCCTCAGGTTGGTCCCAGTTTCTGGCCTCAGGTTGGTCCCAGTTTCTGGTTCAGAGCTGGTCCCAGTTTCTGGTTCAGAGCTGGTCCCAGTTTCTGGTTCAGAGCTGGTACCAGTTTCTGGCCTCAGGTTGGTCCCAGTTTCTGGTTCAGAGCTGGTCCCAGTTTCTGGTTCAGGTTGGTCCCAGTTTCTGGCCTCAGAGCAGGACCCAGTTTCTTGCCTCAGGTTGGTCCCAGTTTCTGTTTCAGAGCTGGTCCCAGTTTCTGGCCTCAGAGCTGGACCCAGTTTCTGGCCTCAGGTTGGTCCCAGTTTCTGGTTCAGAGCTGGTCCCAGTTTCTGGTTCAGAGCTGGTCCCAGTTTCTGGTTCAGGCTGGTCCCAGTTTCTGGCCTCAGGTTGGTCCCAGTTTCTGGTTCAGAGCTGGTCCCAGTTTCTGGTTCAGGTTGGTCCCAGTTTCTGGCCTCAGAGCAGGACCCAGTTTCTGGCCTCAGGTTGGTCCCAGTTTCTGGTTCAGAGCTGGTCCCAGTTTCTGGCCTCAGAGCTGGTCCCAGTTTCTGGCCTCAGGTTGGTCCCAGTTTCTGGTTCAGAGCTGGTCCCAGTTTCTGGCCTCAGGTTGGTCCCAGTTTCTGGCCTCAGAGCTGGTCCCAGTTTCTGGCCTCAGGTTGGTCCCAGTTTCTGGTTCAGAGCTGGTCCCAGTTTCTGGCCTCAGGTTGGTCCCAGTTTCTGGCCTCAGGTTGGTCCCAGTTTCTGGCCTCAGGTTGGTCCCAGTTTCTGGCCTCAGGTTGGTCCCAGTTTCTGGCCTCAGGTTGGTCCCAGTTTCTGGTTCAGAGCTGGTCCCAGTTTCTGGTTCAGAGCTGGTACCAGTTTCTGGCCTCAGGTTGGTCCCAGTTTCTGGTTCAGGTTTGTCCCAGTTTCTGGCCTCAGAGCAGGACCCAGTTTCTGGCCTCAGGTTGGTCCGAGTTTCTGGTTCAGAGCTGGTCCCAGTTTCTGGTTCAGGCTGGTCCCAGTTTCTGGCCTCAGGTTGGTCCCAGTTTCTGGTTCAGAGCTGGTACCAGTTTCTGGTTCAAAGCTGGTCCCAGTTTCTGGCCTCAGGTTTGTCCCAGTTTCTGGTTCAGAGCTGGTCCCAGTTTCTGGCCTCAGGTTGGTCCCAGTTACTGGCCTCAGGTTGGTCCCAGTTTCTGGCCTCAGGTTGGTCCCAGTTTCTGGCCTCAAGTTGGTCCCAGTTTCTGGCCTCAGGTTGATCCCAGTTTCTGGTTCAGAGCTGGTCCCAGTTTCTGGCATCAGGTTGGTCCCAGTTTCTGGTTCAGAGCTGGTACCAGTTTCTGGCCTCAGGTTGATCCCAGTTTCTGGTTCAGAGCTGGTCCCAGTTTCTGGCATCAGGTTGGTCCCAGTTTCTGGTTCAGAGCTGGTCCCAGTTTCTGGCCTGAGGTTGGTCCCAGTTTCTGGTTCAGAGCTGGTCCCAGTTTCTGGCCTCAGAGCTGGTCCCAGTTTCTGGCCTCAGGTTGGTCCCAGTTTCTGGTTCAGAGCTGGTCCCAGTTTCTGGCCTCAGGTTGGTCCCAGTTTCTGGCCTCAGGTTGATCCCAGTTTCTGGCCTCAGGTTGGTCCCAGTTTCTGGCCTCAGGTTGGTCCCAGTTTCTGGCCTCAGGTTGGTCCCAGTTTCTGGTTCAGAGCTGGTCCCAGTTTCTGGTTCAGAGCTGGTCCCAGTTTCTGGTTCAGAGCTGGTCCCAGTTTCTGGCCTCAGGTTGGTCCCAGTTTCTGGTTCAGAGCTGGTCCCAGTTTCTGGTTCAGGTTGGTCCCAGTTTCTGGCCTCAGAGCAGGACCCAGTTTCTTGCCTCAGGTTGGTCCCAGTTTCTGGTTCAGAGTTGGTCCCAGTTTCTGGCCTCAGAGCTGGACCCAGTTTCTGGCCTCAGGTTGGTCCCATTTTCTGGTTCAGAGCTGGTCCCAGTTTCTGGTTCAGAGCTGGTCCCAGTTTCTGGCCTCAGGTTGGTCCCAGTTTCTGGTTCAGGTTGGTCCCAGTTTCTGGTTCAGAGCAGGTACCAGTTTCTGGCCTCAGGTTTCTGGTTCAGAGCTGGTCCCAGTTTCTGGCCTCAGAGCTGGTCCCAGTTTCTGGCCTCAGGTTGGTCCCAGTTTCTGGTTCAGAGCTGGTCCCAGTTTCTGGCCTCAGGTTGGTCCCAGTTTCTGGTTCAGAGCTGGTCCCAGTTTCTGGTTCAGAGCTGGTCCCAGTTTCTGGCCTCAGGTTTGTCCCAGTTTCTGGTTCAGGCTGGTCCCAGTTTCTGGCCTCAGGTTTGTCCCAGTTTCTGGTTCAGAGCTGGTACCAGTTTCTGGCCTCAGGTTGGTCCCAGTTTCTGGTTCAGAGCTGGTCCCAGTTTCTTGTTCAGGTTGGTCCCAGTTTCTGGCCTCAGAGCTGGACCCAGTTTCTTGCCTCAGGTTGGTCCCAGTTTCTGGTTCAGAGCTGGTACCAGTTTCTGGCCTCAGGTTGGTCCCAGTTTCTGGTTCAGAGCTGGTCCCAGTTTCTGGTTCAGAGCTGGTCCCATGTTCTGGTTCAGAGCTGGTCCCAGTTTCTGGTTCAGAGCTGGTCCCAGTTTCTGGTTCAGGCTGGTCCCAGTTTCTGGCCTCAGGTTGGTCCCAGTTTCTGGTTCAGAGCTGGTACCAGTTTCTGGCCTCAGGTTGATCCCAGTTTCTGGTTCAGAGCTGGTCCCAGTTTCTGGCATCAGGTTGGTCCCAGTTTCTGGTTCAGAGCTGGTCCCAGTTTCTGGCCTGAGGTTGGTCCCAGTTTCTGGTTCAGAGCTGGTCCCAGTTTCTGGCCTCAGAGCTGGTCCCAGTTTCTGGCCTCAGGTTGGTCCCAGTTTCTGGTTCAGAGCTGGTCCCAGTTTCTGGCCTCAGGTTGGTCCCAGTTTCTGGCCTCAGGTTGATCCCAGTTTCTGGCCTCAGGTTGGTCCCAGTTTCTGGCCTCAGGTTGGTCCCAGTTTCTGGCCTCAGGTTGGTCCCAGTTTCTGGTTCAGAGCTGGTCCCAGTTTCTGGCCTCAGGTTGGTCCCATTTTCTGGTTCAGAGCTGGTCCCAGTTTCTGGTTCAGAGCTGGTCCCAGTTTCTGGCCTCAGGTTGGTCCCAGTTTCTGGTTCAGGTTGGTCCCAGTTTCTGGTTCAGAGCTGGTCCCAGTTTCTGGCCTCAAGTTGGTCCCAGTTTCTGGTTCAGAGCTGGTCCCAGTTTCTGGCATCAGGTTGGTCCCAGTTTCTGGTTCAGAGCTACTGGGACCAAGCTACTGGGCTGGTCCCAGTTTCTGGCCTCAGGTTGGTCCCAGTTTCTGGCCTCAGGTTGGTCCCAGTTTCTGGTTCAGAGCAGGTACCAGTTTCTGGCCTCAGGTTTCTGGTTCAGAGCTGGTCCCAGTTTCTGGCCTCAGAGCTGGTCCCAGTTTCTGGCCTCAGGTTGGTCCCAGTTTCTGGTTCAGAGCTGGTCCCAGTTTCTGGCCTCAGGTTGGTCCCATTTTCTGGTTCAGAGCTGGTCCCAGTTTCTGGTTCAGAGCTGGTCCCAGTTTCTGGCCTCAGGTTTGTCCCAGTTTCTGGTTCAGAGCTGGTCCCAGTTTCTGGTTCAGGCTGGTCCCAGTTTCTGGTTCAGAGCTGGTCCCAGTTTCTGGCCTCAGGTTTGTCCCAGTTTCTGGTTCAGAGCTGGTCCCAGTTTCTGGTTCAGGCTGGTCCCAGTTTCTGGCCTCAGGTTTGTCCCAGTATCTGGTCCAGAGCTGGTCCCAGTTTCTGGCCTCAGGTTGGTCCCAGTTTCTGGTTCAGAGCTGGTCCCAGTTTCTGGCCTCAGGTTGGTCCCAGTTTCTGTTTAAGAGCTGGTCCCAGTTTCTGGTTCAGAGCTGGTCCCAGTTTCTGGTTCAGAGCTGGTACCAGTTTCTGGCCTCAGGTTGGTCCCAGTTTCTGGTTCAGAGCTGGTCCCAGTTTCTGGTTCAGGTTGGTCCCAGTTTCTGGCCTCAGAGCTGGACCCAGTTTCTTGCCTCAGGTTGGTCCCAGTTTCTGGTTCAGAGCTGGTCCCAGTTTCTGGCCTCAGGTTGGTCCCAGTTTCTGGTTCAGAGCTGGTCCCAGTTTCTGGCATCAGGTTGGTCCCAGTTTCTGGTTCAGAGCTGGTCCCAGTTTCTGGCCTCAGAGCTGGTCCCAGTTTCTGGCCTCAGGTTGGTCCCAGTTTCTGGTTCAGAGCTGGTCCCAGTTTCTGGCATCAGGTTGGTCCCAGTTTCTGGTTCAGAGCTGGTCCCAGTTTCTGGCCTCAGAGCTGGTCCCAGTTTCTGTCCTCAGGTTGGTCCCAGTTTCTGGTTCAGAGCTGGTCCCAGTTTCTGGCCTCAGGTTGGTCCCAGTTTCTGGTTCAGAGCTGGTCCCAGTTTCTGGTTCAGAGCTGGTCCCAGTTTCTGGCATCAGGTTGGTCCCAGTTTCTGGTTCAGAGCTGGTCCCAATTTCTGGTTCAGAGCTGGTCCCAGTTTCTGGCCTCAGGTTGGTCCCAGTTTCTGGTTCAGAGCTGGTCCCAGTTTCTGGCATCAGGTTGGTCCCAGTTTCTGGTTCAGAGCTGGTCCCAGTTTCTGGCCTCAGAGCTGGTCCCAGTTTCTGGTTCAGAGCTGGTCCCAGTTTCTGGCCTCAGGTTGGTCCCATTTTCTGGTTCAGAGCTGGTCCCAGTTTCTGGCCTCAGGTTTGTCCCAGTTTCTGGTTCAGAGCTGGTCCCAGTTTCTGGTTCAGGCTGGTCCCAGTTTCTGGCCTCAGGTTGGTCCCAGTTACTGGCCTCAGGTTGGTCCCAGTTACTGGCCTCAGGTTGGTCCCAGTTTCTGGCCTCAGGTTGGTCCCAGTTACTGGCCTCGGGTTGGTCCCAGTTACTAGCCTCAGGTTGGTCCCAGTTTCTGGCCTCAGGTTGGTCCCAGTTTCTGGTTCAGAGCTGGTACCAGTTTCTGGCCTCAGGTTGATCCCAGTTTCTGGTTCAGAGCTGGTCCCAGTTTCTGGCCTCAGGTTGGTCCCAGTTTCTGGTTCAGAGCTGGTACCAGTTTCTGGCCTCAGGTTGGTCCCAGTTTCTGGTTCAGAGCTGGACCCAGTTTCTTGCCTCAGGTTGGTCCCAGTTTCTGGTTCAGAGCTGGTCCCAGTTTCTGGCCTCAGGTTGGTCCCATTTTCTGGTTCAGAGCTGGTCCCAGTTTTTGGTTCAGAGCTGGTCCCAGTTTCTGGCCTCAGGTTGGTCCCAGTTTCTGGTTCAGGTTGGTCCCAGTTTCTGGCCTCAGAGCTGGAACCAGTTTCTTGCCTCATAGCTGGTCCCAGTTTCTGGTTCAGAGCTGGTCCCAGTTTCTGGCCTCAAGTTGGTCCCAGTTTCTGGTTCAGAGCTGGTCCCAGTTTCTGGCATCAGGTTGGTCCCAGTTTCTGGTTCAGAGCTGGTCCCAGTTTCTGGCATCAGGTTGGTCCCAGGTCTGGTCAGACAGGTCCGATCGGTCGGTCTTTAATTGTTTCTTCTGTCGGTAAGTTTGGAGTTTCTGTGTTATTCTAAGTCGCTTTAATGAGTTGAGGTCATGTGACCTGTTTTCAGGGTTTAAAACCCTCTTTTTCCCAGATTTAAAACCGTGTTCTCATGTCTAACCAGACAGCGAGGCAGTTTCTGGCCAAAGATGCTGAACTTAACAGGCCTTAATTTGCAATGCCTCCAACTGAACACTATACGGCTTTATTATCTCCAACCTCAGAAGCCGGTTGGCTGCACCAAGCACGTTTCTGGCCTCAGGTTGGTCCCAGTTTCTGGTTCAGAGCTGGTCCCAGTTTCTGGTTCAGAGCTGGTCCCAGTTTCTGGCCTCAGGTTGGTCCCAGTTTCTGGTTCAGAGCTGGTCCCAGTTTCTGGCCTCAGAGCTGGTCCCAATTTCTGGCCTCAGGTTGGTCCCAGTTTCAGGTTCAGAGCTGGTCCCAGTTTCTGGTTCAGAGCTGGTCCCAGTTTCTGGCCTCAGGTTGGTCCCAGTTTCTGGTTCAGAGCTGGTCCCAGTTTCTGGCCTCAGGTTGGTCCCAGTTTCTGGTTCAGAGCTGGTCCCAGTTTCTGGTTCAGAGCTGGTCCCAGTTTCTGGCATCAGGTTGGTCCCAGTTTCTGGTTCAGAGCTGGTCCCAGTTTCTGGTTCAGAGCTGGTCCCAGTTTCTGGCCTCAGAGCTGGTCCCAGTTTCTGGCCTCAGGTTGGTCCCAGTTTCTGGTTCAGAGCTGGTCCCAGTTTCTGGCCTCAGGTTGGTCCCATTTTCTGGTTCAGAGCTGGTCCCAGTTTCTGGCCTCAGGTTTGTCCCAGTTTCTGGTTCAGAGCTGGTCCCAGTTTCTGGTTCAGGCTGGTCCCAGTTTCTGGCCTCAGGTTGGTCCCAGTTACTGGCCTCAGGTTGGTCCCAGTTACTGGCCTCAGGTTGGTCCCAGTTTCTGGCCTCAGGTTGGTCCCAGTTACTGGCCTCAGGTTGGTCCCAGTTACTGGCCTCAGGTTGGTCCCAGTTTCTGGCCTCAGGTTGGTCCCAGTTTCTGGCCTCAGGTTGGTCCCAGTTTCTGGTTCAGAGCTGGTACCAGTTTCTGGCCTCAGGTTGATCCCAGTTTCTGGTTCAGAGCTGGTCCCAGTTTCTGGCCTCAGGTTGGTCCCAGTTTCTGGTTCAGAGCTGGTACCAGTTTCTGGCCTCAGGTTGGTCCCAGTTTCTGGTTCAGAGCTGGACCCAGTTTCTTGCCTCAGGTTGGTCCCAGTTTCTGGTTCAGAGCTGGTCCCAGTTTCTGGTTCAGAGCTGGACCCAGTTTCTGGCCTCAGGTTGGTCCCATTTTCTGGTTCAGAGCTGGTCCCAGTTTTTGGTTCAGAGCTGGTCCCAGTTTCTGGCCTCAGGTTGGTCCCAGTTTCTGGTTCAGGTTGGTCCCAGTTTCTGGCCTCAGAGCTGGACCCAGTTTCTTGCCTCAGAGCTGGTCCCAGTTTCTGGTTCAGAGCTGGTCCCAGTTTCTGGCCTCAAGTTGGTCCCAGTTTCTGGTTCAGAGCTGGTCCCAGTTTCTGGCATCAGGTTGGTCCCAGTTTCTGGTTCAGAGCTGGTCCCAGTTTCTGGCATCAGGTTGGTCCCAGGTCTGGTCAGACAGGTCCGATCGGTCGGTCTTTAATTGTTTCTTCTGTCGGTAAGTTTGGAGTTTCTGTGTTATTCTAAGTCGCTTTAATGAGTTGAGGTCATGTGACCTGTTTTCAGGGTTTAAAACCCTCTTTTTCCCAGATTTAAAACCGTGTTCTCATGTCTAACCAGACAGCGAGGCAGTTTCTGGCCAAAGATGCTGAACTTAACAGGCCTTAATTTGCAATGCCTCCAACTGAACACTATACGGCTTTATTATCTCCAACCTCAGAAGCCGGTTGGCTGCACCAAGCACGTTTCTGGCCTCAGGTTGGTCCCAGTTTCTGGTTCAGAGCTGGTCCCAGTTTCTGGTTCAGAGCTGGTCCCAGTTTCTGGCCTCAGGTTGGTCCCAGTTTCTGGTTCAGAGCTGGTCCCAATTTCTGGCCTCAGGTTGGTCCCAGTTTCAGGTTCAGAGCTGGTCCCAGTTTCTGGTTCAGAGCTGGTCCCAGTTTCTGGCCTCAGGTTGGTCCCAGTTTCTGGTTCAGAGCTGGTCCCAGTTTCTGGTTCAGAGCTGGACCCAGTTTCTGGCCTCAGGTTGGTCCCATTTTCTGGTTCAGAGCTGGTCCCATTTTCTGGTTCAGAGCTGGTCCCAGTTTCTGGCCTCAGAGCTGGTCCCAGTTTCTGGCCTCAGGTTGGTCCCAGTTTCTGGTTCAGAGCTGGTCCCAGTTTCTGGCCTCAGAGCTGGTCCCAATTTCTGGCCTCAGGTTGGTCCCAGTTTCTGGTTCAGAGCTGGTCCCAGTTTCTGGCCTCAGAGCTGGTCCCAGTTTCTGGCCTCAGGTTGGTCCCAGTTTCTGGCCTCAGAGCTGGTCCCAGTTTCTGGCCTCAGGTTGGTCCCAGTTTCTGGTTCAGAGCTGGTCCCAGTTTCTGGCCTCAGGTTGGTCCCATTTTCTGGTTCAGAGCTGGTCCCAGTTTCTGGTTCAGAGCTGGTCCCAGTTTCTGGCCTCAGGTTTGTCCCAGTTTCTGGTTCAGAGCTGGTCCCAGTTTCTGGTTCAGGCTGGTCCCAGTTTCTGGCCTCAGGTTTGTCCCAGTATCTGGTCCAGAGCTGGTCCCAGTTTCTGGCCTCAGGTTGGTCCCAGTTTCTGGTTCAGAGCTGGTCCCAGTTTCTGGCCTCAGGTTGGTCCCAGTTTCTGTTTAAGAGCTGGTCCCAGTTTCTGGTTCAGAGCTGGTCCCAGTTTCTGGTTCAGAGCTGGTACCAGTTTCTGGCCTCAGGTTGGTCCCAGTTTCTGGTTCAGAGCTGGTCCCAGTTTCTGGCCTCAGGTTGGTCCCAGTTTCTGGCCTCAGGTTGTTCCCAGTTTCTGGCCTCAGGTTGTTCCCAGTTTCTGGCCTCAGGTTGGTCCCAGTTTCTGGTTCAGAGCTGGTCCCAGTTTCTGGTTCAGAGCTGGTACCAGTTTCTGGTTCAGAGCTGGTACCAGTTTCTGGCCTCAGGTTGGTCCCAGTTTCTGGTTCAGAGCTGGTCCCAGTTTCTGGTTCAGGTTGGTCCCAGTTTCTGGCCTCAGAGCAGGACCCAGTTTCTTGCCTCAGGTTGGTCCCAGTTTCTGGTTCAGAGCTGGTCCCAGTTTCTGGCCTCAGAGCTGGACCCAGTTTCTGGCCTCAGGTTGGTCCCAGTTTCTGGTTCAGAGCTGGTCCCAGTTTCTGGCCTCAGGTTTGTCCCAGTTTCTGGTTCAGAGCTGGACCCAGTTTCTTGCCTCAGGTTGGTCCCAGTTTCTGGTTCAGAGCTGGTCCCAGTTTCTGGTTCAGAGCTGGTCCCAGTTTCTGGCCTCAGGTTGGTCCCATTTTCTGGTTCAGAGCTGGTCCCAGTTTTTGGTTCAGAGCTGGTCCCAGTTTCTGGCCTCAGGTTGGTCCCAGTTTCTGGTTCAGGTTGGTCCCAGTTTCTGGCCTCAGAGCTGGAACCAGTTTCTTGCCTCATAGCTGGTCCCAGTTTCTGGTTCAGAGCTGGTCCCAGTTTCTGGCCTCAAGTTGGTCCCAGTTTCTGGTTCAGAGCTGGTCCCAGTTTCTGGCATCAGGTTGGTCCCAGTTTCTGGTTCAGAGCTGGTCCCAGTTTCTGGCATCAGGTTGGTCCCAGGTCTGGTCAGACAGGTCCGATCGGTCGGTCTTTAATTGTTTCTTCTGTCGGTAAGTTTGGAGTTTCTGTGTTATTCTAAGTCGCTTTAATGAGTTGAGGTCATGTGACCTGTTTTCAGGGTTTAAAACCCTCTTTTTCCCAGATTTAAAACCGTGTTCTCATGTCTAACCAGACAGCGAGGCAGTTTCTGGCCAAAGATGCTGAACTTAACAGGCCTTAATTTGCAATGCCTCCAACTGAACACTATACGGCTTTATTATCTCCAACCTCAGAAGCCGGTTGGCTGCACCAAGCACGTTTCTGGCCTCAGGTTGGTCCCAGTTTCTGGTTCAGAGCTGGTCCCAGTTTCTGGTTCAGAGCTGGTCCCAGTTTCTGGCCTCAGGTTGGTCCCAGTTTCTGGTTCAGAGCTGGTCCCAATTTCTGGCCTCAGGTTGGTCCCAGTTTCAGGTTCAGAGCTGGTCCCAGTTTCTGGTTCAGAGCTGGTCCCAGTTTCTGGCCTCAGGTTGGTCCCAGTTTCTGGTTCAGAGCTGGTCCCAGTTTCTGGTTCAGAGCTGGACCCAGTTTCTGGCCTCAGGTTGGTCCCATTTTCTGGTTCAGAGCTGGTCCCATTTTCTGGTTCAGAGCTGGTCCCAGTTTCTGGCCTCAGAGCTGGTCCCAGTTTCTGGCCTCAGGTTGGTCCCAGTTTCTGGTTCAGAGCTGGTCCCAGTTTCTGGCCTCAGAGCTGGTCCCAATTTCTGGCCTCAGGTTGGTCCCAGTTTCTGGTTCAGAGCTGGTCCCAGTTTCTGGCCTCAGAGCTGGTCCCAGTTTCTGGCCTCAGGTTGGTCCCAGTTTCTGGCCTCAGAGCTGGTCCCAGTTTCTGGCCTCAGGTTGGTCCCAGTTTCTGGTTCAGAGCTGGTCCCAGTTTCTGGCCTCAGGTTGGTCCCATTTTCTGGTTCAGAGCTGGTCCCAGTTTCTGGTTCAGAGCTGGTCCCAGTTTCTGGCCTCAGGTTTGTCCCAGTTTCTGGTTCAGAGCTGGTCCCAGTTTCTGGTTCAGGCTGGTCCCAGTTTCTGGCCTCAGGTTTGTCCCAGTATCTGGTCCAGAGCTGGTCCCAGTTTCTGGCCTCAGGTTGGTCCCAGTTTCTGGTTCAGAGCTGGTCCCAGTTTCTGGCCTCAGGTTGGTCCCAGTTTCTGTTTAAGAGCTGGTCCCAGTTTCTGGTTCAGAGCTGGTCCCAGTTTCTGGTTCAGAGCTGGTACCAGTTTCTGGCCTCAGGTTGGTCCCAGTTTCTGGTTCAGAGCTGGTCCCAGTTTCTGGCCTCAGGTTGGTCCCAGTTTCTGGCCTCAGGTTGTTCCCAGTTTCTGGCCTCAGGTTGTTCCCAGTTTCTGGCCTCAGGTTGGTCCCAGTTTCTGGTTCAGAGCTGGTCCCAGTTTCTGGTTCAGAGCTGGTACCAGTTTCTGGTTCAGAGCTGGTACCAGTTTCTGGCCTCAGGTTGGTCCCAGTTTCTGGTTCAGAGCTGGTCCCAGTTTCTGGTTCAGGTTGGTCCCAGTTTCTGGCCTCAGAGCAGGACCCAGTTTCTTGCCTCAGGTTGGTCCCAGTTTCTGGTTCAGTGCTGGTCCCAGTTTCTGGCCTCAGAGCTGGACCCAGTTTCTGGCCTCAGGTTGGTCCCAGTTTCTGGTTCAGAGCTGGTCCCAGTTTCTGGTTCAGAGCTGGTCCCAGTTTCTGGTTCAGGCTGGTCCCAGTTTCTGGCCTCAGGTTGGTCCCAGTTTCTGGTTCAGAGCTGGTACCAGTTTCTGGTTCAGAGCTGGTCCCAGTTTCTGGCCTCAGGTTTGTCCCAGTTTCTGGTTCAGAGCTGGTCCCAGTTTCTGGCCTCAGGTTGGTCCCAGTTACTGGCCTCAGGTTGGTCCCAGTTTCTGGCCTCAGGTTGGTCCCAGTTTCTGGCCTCAAGTTGGTCCCAGTTTCTGGGCTCAGGTTGGTCCCAGTTTCTGGTTCAGAGCTGGTACCAGTTTCTGGCCTCAGGTTGATCCCAGTTTCTGGTTCAGAGCTGGTCCCAGTTTCTGGCATCAGGTTGGTCCCAGTTTCTGGTTCAGAGCTGGTACCAGTTTCTGGCCTCAGGTTGATCCCAGTTTCTGGTTCAGAGCTGGTCCCAGTTTCTGGCATCAGGTTGGTCCCAGTTTCTGGTTCAGAGCTGGTCCCAGTTTCTGGCCTGAGGTTGGTCCCAGTTTCTGGTTCAGAGCTGGTCCCAGTTTCTGGCCTCAGAGCTGGTCCCAGTTTCTGGCCTCAGGTTGGTCCCAGTTTCTGGTTCAGAGCTGGTCCCAGTTTCTGGCCTCAGGTTGGTCCCAGTTTCTGGCCTCAGGTTGATCCCAGTTTCTGGCCTCAGGTTTGTCCCAGTTTCTGGCCTCAGGTTGGTCCCAGTTTCTGGCCTCAGGTTGGTCCCAGTTTCTGGCCTCAGGTTGGTCCCAGTTTCTGGCCTCAGGTTGGTCCCAGTTTCTGGTTCAGAGCTGGTCCCAGTTTCTGGTTCAGAGCTGGTCCCAGTTTCTGGTTCAGAGCTGGTACCAGTTTCTGGCCTCAGGTTGGTCCCAGTTTCTGGTTCAGAGCTGGTCCCAGTTTCTGGTTCAGGTTGGTCCCAGTTTCTGGCCTCAGAGCAGGACCCAGTTTCTTGCCTCAGGTTGGTCCCAGTTTCTGGTTCAGAGCTGGTCCCAGTTTCTGGCCTCAGAGCTGGACCCAGTTTCTGGCCTCAGGTTGGTCCCATTTTCTGGTTCAGAGCTGGTCCCAGTTTCTGGTTCAGAGCTGGTCCCAGTTTCTGGCCTCAGGTTGGTCCCAGTTTCTGGTTCAGGTTGGTCCCAGTTTCTGGTTCAGAGCTGGTCCCAGTTTCTGGCCTCAAGTTGGTCCCAGTTTCTGGTTCAGAGCTGGTCCCAGTTTCTGGCATCAGGTTGGTCCCAGTTTCTGGTTCAGAGCTACTGGGACCAAGCTACTGGGCTGGTCCCAGTTTCTGGCCTCAGGTTGGTCCCAGTTTCTGGCCTCAGGTTGGTCCCAGTTTCTGGTTCAGAGCAGGTACCAGTTTCTGGCCTCAGGTTGATCCCAGTTTCTGGTTCAGAGCTGGTCCCAGTTTCTGGCCTCAGGTTGGTCCCAGTTTCTGGTTCAGAGCTGGTACCAGTTTCTGGCCTCAGGTTGGTCCCAGTTTCTGGTTCAGAGCTTGACCCAGTTTCTTGCCTCAGGTTGGTCCCAGTTTCTGGTTCAGAGCTGGTCCCAGTTTCTGGCCTCAGGTTGGTCCCATTTTCTGGTTCAGAGCTGGTCCCAGTTTTTGGTTCAGAGCTGGTCCCAGTTTCTGGCCTCAGGTTGGTCCCAGTTTCTGGTTCAGGTTGGTCCCAGTTTCTGGCCTCAGAGCTGGACCCAGTTTCTTGCCTCATAGCTGGTCCCAGTTTCTGGTTCAGAGCTGGTCCCAGTTTCTGGCCTCAAGTTGGTCCCAGTTTCTGGTTCAGAGCTGGTCCCAGTTTCTGGCATCAGGTTGGTCCCAGTTTCTGGTTCAGAGCTGGTCCCAGTTTCTGGCATCAGGTTGGTCCCAGGTCTGGTCAGACAGGTCCGATCGGTCGGTCTTTAATTGTTTCTTCTGTCGGTAAGTTTGGAGTTTCTGTGTTATTCTAAGTCGCTTTAATGAGTTGAGGTCATGTGACCTGTTTTCAGGGTTTAAAACCCTCTTTTTCCCAGATTTAAAACCGTGTTCTCATGTCTAACCAGACAGCGAGGCAGTTTCTGGCCAAAGATGCTGAACTTAACAGGCCTTAATTTGCAATGCCTCCAACTGAACACTATACGGCTTTATTATCTCCAACCTCAGAAGCCGGTTGGCTGCACCAAGCACGTTTCTGGCCTCAGGTTGGTCCCAGTTTCTGGTTCAGAGCTGGTCCCAGTTTCTGGTTCAGAGCTGGTCCCAGTTTCGGGTTCAGAGCTGGTCCCACTTTCTGGCCTCAGGTTGGTCCCAGTTTCTGGTTCAGAGCTGGTCCCAGTTTCTGGCCTCAGAGCTGGTCCCAATTTCTGGCCTCAGGTTGGTCCCAGTTTCAGGTTCAGAGCTGGTCCCAGTTTCTGGTTCAGAGCTGGTCCCAGTTTCTGGCCTCAGGTTGGTCCCAGTTTCTGGTTCAGAGCTGGTCCCAGTTTCTGGCCTCAGGTTGGTCCCAGTTTCTGGTTCAGAGCTGGTCCCAGTTTCTGGTTCAGAGCTGGTCCCAGTTTCTGGCATCAGGTTGGTCCCAGTTTCTGGTTCAGAGCTGGTCCCAGTTTCTGGTTCAGAGCTGGTCCCAGTTTCTGGCCTCAGAGCTGGTCCCAGTTTCTGGCCTCAGGTTGGTCCCAGTTTCTGGTTCAGAGCTGGTCCCAGTTTCTGGCCTCAGGTTGGTCCCATTTTCTGGTTCAGAGCTGGTCCCAGTTTCTGGCCTCAGGTTTGTCCCAGTTTCTGGTTCAGAGCTGGTCCCAGTTTCTGGTTCAGGCTGGTCCCAGTTTCTGGCCTCAGGTTGGTCCCAGTTACTGGCCTCAGGTTGGTCCCAGTTACTGGCCTCAGGTTGGTCCCAGTTTCTGGCCTCAGGTTGGTCCCAGTTACTGGCCTCAGGTTGGTCCCAGTTACTGGCCTCAGGTTGGTCCCAGTTTCTGGCCTCAGGTTGGTCCCAGTTTCTGGCCTCAGGTTGGTCCCAGTTTCTGGTTCAGAGCTGGTACCAGTTTCTGGCCTCAGGTTGATCCCAGTTTCTGGTTCAGAGCTGGTCCCAGTTTCTGGCCTCAGGTTGGTCCCAGTTTCTGGTTCAGAGCTGGTACCAGTTTCTGGCCTCAGGTTGGTCCCAGTTTCTGGTTCAGAGCTGGACCCAGTTTCTTGCCTCAGGTTGGTCCCAGTTTCTGGTTCAGAGCTGGTCCCAGTTTCTGGTTCAGAGCTGGACCCAGTTTCTGGCCTCAGGTTGGTCCCATTTTCTGGTTCAGAGCTGGTCCCAGTTTTTGGTTCAGAGCTGGTCCCAGTTTCTGGCCTCAGGTTGGTCCCAGTTTCTGGTTCAGGTTGGTCCCAGTTTCTGGCCTCAGAGCTGGACCCAGTTTCTTGCCTCAGAGCTGGTCCCAGTTTCTGGTTCAGAGCTGGTCCCAGTTTCTGGCCTCAAGTTGGTCCCAGTTTCTGGTTCAGAGCTGGTCCCAGTTTCTGGCATCAGGTTGGTCCCAGTTTCTGGTTCAGAGCTGGTCCCAGTTTCTGGCATCAGGTTGGTCCCAGGTCTGGTCAGACAGGTCCGATCGGTCGGTCTTTAATTGTTTCTTCTGTCGGTAAGTTTGGAGTTTCTGTGTTATTCTAAGTCGCTTTAATGAGTTGAGGTCATGTGACCTGTTTTCAGGGTTTAAAACCCTCTTTTTCCCAGATTTAAAACCGTGTTCTCATGTCTAACCAGACAGCGAGGCAGTTTCTGGCCAAAGATGCTGAACTTAACAGGCCTTAATTTGCAATGCCTCCAACTGAACACTATACGGCTTTATTATCTCCAACCTCAGAAGCCGGTTGGCTGCACCAAGCACGTTTCTGGCCTCAGGTTGGTCCCAGTTTCTGGTTCAGAGCTGGTCCCAGTTTCTGGTTCAGAGCTGGTCCCAGTTTCTGGCCTCAGGTTGGTCCCAGTTTCTGGTTCAGAGCTGGTCCCAATTTCTGGCCTCAGGTTGGTCCCAGTTTCAGGTTCAGAGCTGGTCCCAGTTTCTGGTTCAGAGCTGGTCCCAGTTTCTGGCCTCAGGTTGGTCCCAGTTTCTGGTTCAGAGCTGGTCCCAGTTTCTGGTTCAGAGCTGGACCCAGTTTCTGGCCTCAGGTTGGTCCCATTTTCTGGTTCAGAGCTGGTCCCATTTTCTGGTTCAGAGCTGGTCCCAGTTTCTGGCCTCAGAGCTGGTCCCAGTTTCTGGCCTCAGGTTGGTCCCAGTTTCTGGTTCAGAGCTGGTCCCAGTTTCTGGCCTCAGAGCTGGTCCCAATTTCTGGCCTCAGGTTGGTCCCAGTTTCTGGTTCAGAGCTGGTCCCAGTTTCTGGCCTCAGAGCTGGTCCCAGTTTCTGGCCTCAGGTTGGTCCCAGTTTCTGGCCTCAGAGCTGGTCCCAGTTTCTGGCCTCAGGTTGGTCCCAGTTTCTGGTTCAGAGCTGGTCCCAGTTTCTGGCCTCAGGTTGGTCCCATTTTCTGGTTCAGAGCTGGTCCCAGTTTCTGGTTCAGAGCTGGTCCCAGTTTCTGGCCTCAGGTTTGTCCCAGTTTCTGGTTCAGAGCTGGTCCCAGTTTCTGGTTCAGGCTGGTCCCAGTTTCTGGCCTCAGGTTTGTCCCAGTATCTGGTCCAGAGCTGGTCCCAGTTTCTGGCCTCAGGTTGGTCCCAGTTTCTGGTTCAGAGCTGGTCCCAGTTTCTGGCCTCAGGTTGGTCCCAGTTTCTGTTTAAGAGCTGGTCCCAGTTTCTGGTTCAGAGCTGGTCCCAGTTTCTGGTTCAGAGCTGGTACCAGTTTCTGGCCTCAGGTTGGTCCCAGTTTCTGGTTCAGAGCTGGTCCCAGTTTCTGGCCTCAGGTTGGTCCCAGTTTCTGGCCTCAGGTTGGTCCCAGTTTCTGGCCTCAGGTTGGTCCCAGTTTCTGGCCTCAGGTTGTTCCCAGTTTCTGGCCTCAGGTTGGTCCCAGTTTCTGGTTCAGAGCTGGTCCCAGTTTCTGGTTCAGAGCTGGTCCCAGTTTCTGGTTCAGAGCTGGTACCAGTTTCTGGCCTCAGGTTGGTCCCAGTTTCTGGTTCAGAGCTGGTCCCAGTTTCTGGTTCAGGTTGGTCCCAGTTTCTGGCCTCAGAGCAGGACCCAGTTTCTTGCCTCAGGTTGGTCCCAGTTTCTGGTTCAGAGCTGGTCCCAGTTTCTGGCCTCAGAGCTGGACCCAGTTTCTGGCCTCAGGTTGGTCCCAGTTTCTGGTTCAGAGCTGGTCCCAGTTTCTGGTTCAGAGCTGGTCCCAGTTTCTGGTTCAGGCTGGTCCCAGTTTCTGGCCTCAGGTTGGTCCCAGTTTCTGGTTCAGAGCTGGTACCAGTTTCTGGTTCAGAGCTGGTCCCAGTTTCTGGCCTCAGGTTTGTCCCAGTTTCTGGTTCAGAGCTGGTCCCAGTTTCTGGCCTCAGGTTGGTCCCAGTTACTGGCCTCAGGTTGGTCCCAGTTTCTGGCCTCAGGTTGGTCCCAGTTTCTGGCCTCAAGTTGGTCCCAGTTTCTGGGCTCAGGTTGGTCCCAGTTTCTGGTTCAGAGCTGGTACCAGTTTCTGGCCTCAGGTTGATCCCAGTTTCTGGTTCAGAGCTGGTCCCAGTTTCTGGCATCAGGTTGGTCCCAGTTTCTGGTTCAGAGCTGGTCCCAGTTTCTGGCCTGAGGTTGGTCCCAGTTTCTGGTTCAGAGCTGGTCCCAGTTTCTGGCCTCAGAGCTGGTCCCAGTTTCTGGCCTCAGGTTGGTCCCAGTTTCTGGTTCAGAGCTGGTCCCAGTTTCTGGCCTCAGGTTGGTCCCAGTTTCTGGCCTCAGGTTGATCCCAGTTTCTGGCCTCAGGTTGGTCCCAGTTTCTGGCCTCAGGTTGGTCCCAGTTTCTGGCCTCAGGTTGGTCCCAGTTTCTGGCCTCAGGTTGGTCCCAGTTTCTGGCCTCAGGTTGGTCCCAGTTTCTGGTTCAGAGCTGGTCCCAGTTTCTGGTTCAGAGCTGGTCCCAGTTTCTGGTTCAGAGCTGGTACCAGTTTCTGGCCTCAGGTTGGTCCCAGTTTCTGGTTCAGAGCTGGTCCCAGTTTCTGGTTCAGGTTGGTCCCAGTTTCTGGCCTCAGAGCAGGACCCAGTTTCTTGCCTCAGGTTGGTCCCAGTTTCTGGTTCAGAGCTGGTCCCAGTTTCTGGCCTCAGAGCTGGACCCAGTTTCTGGCCTCAGGTTGGTCCCATTTTCTGGTTCAGAGCTGGTCCCAGTTTCTGGTTCAGAGCTGGTCCCAGTTTCTGGCCTCAGGTTGGTCCCAGTTTCTGGTTCAGGTTGGTCCCAGTTTCTGGTTCAGAGCTGGTCCCAGTTTCTGGCCTCAAGTTGGTCCCAGTTTCTGGTTCAGAGCTGGTCCCAGTTTCTGGCATCAGGTTGGTCCCAGTTTCTGGTTCAGAGCTACTGGGACCAAGCTACTGGGCTGGTCCCAGTTTCTGGCCTCAGGTTGGTCCCAGTTTCTGGCCTCAGGTTGGTCCCAGTTTCTGGTTCAGAGCAGGTACCAGTTTCTGGCCTCAGGTTTCTGGTTCAGAGCTGGTCCCAGTTTCTGGCCTCAGAGCTGGTCCCAGTTTCTGGCCTCAGGTTGGTCCCAGTTTCTGGTTCAGAGCTGGTCCCAGTTTCTGGCCTCAGGTTGGTCCCATTTTCTGGTTCAGAGCTGGTCCCAGTTTCTGGTTCAGAGCTGGTCCCAGTTTCTGGCCTCAGGTTTGTCCCAGTTTCTGGTTCAGGCTGGTCCCAGTTTCTGGCCTCAGGTTTGTCCCAGTTTCTGGTTCAGAGCTGGTACCAGTTTCTGGTTCAGAGCTGGTCCCAGTTTCTGGCCTCAGGTTTGTCCCAGTTTCTGGTTCAGAGCTGGTCCCAGTTTCTGGCCTCAGGTTGGTCCCAGTTACTGGCCTCAGGTTGGTCCCAGTTTCTGGCCTCAGGTTGGTCCCAGTTTCTGGCCTCAAGTTGGTCCCAGTTTCTGGGCTCAGGTTGGTCCCAGTTTCTGGTTCAGAGCTGGTACCAGTTTCTGGCCTCAGGTTGATCCCAGTTTCTGGTTCAGAGCTGGTCCCAGTTTCTGGCATCAGGTTGGTCCCAGTTTCTGGTTCAGAGCTGGTACCAGTTTCTGGCCTCAGGTTGATCCCAGTTTCTGGTTCAGAGCTGGTCCCAGTTTCTAGTTCAAGTTGGTTCCAGTTTCTGGCCTCAGGTTGGTCCCAGTTTCTGGTTCAGAGCTTGTCCCAGTTTCTGGCCTCAGAGCTGGACCCAGTTTCTTGCCTGAGAGCTGGTCCCAGTTTCTGGTTCAGAGCTGGTCCCAGTTTCTGGCCTCAGGTTGGTCCCAATTTCTGGTTCAGAGCTGGTCCCAGTTTCTGGTTCAGAGCTGGTCCCAGTTTCTGGCCTCAGGTTTGTCCCAGTTTCTGGTTCAGGCTGGTCCCAGTTTCTGGCCTCAGGTTTGTCCCAGTTTCTGGTTCAGAGCTGGTACCAATTTCTGGCCTCAGGTTGGTCCCAGTTTCTGGTTCAGAGCTGGTCCCAGTTTCTTGTTCAGGTTGGTCCCAGTTTCTGGCCTCAGAGCTGGACCCAGTTTCTTGCCTCAGGTTGGTCCCAGTTTCTGGTTCAGAGCTGGTACCAGTTTCTGGCCTCAGGTTGGTCCCAGTTTCTGGTTCAGAGCTGGTCCCAGTTTCTGGTTCAGAGCTGGTCCCATGTTCTGGTTCAGAGCTGGTCCCAGTTTCTGGTTCAGAGCTGGTCCCAGTTTCTGGTTCAGGCTGGTCCCAGTTTCTGGCCTCAGGTTGGTCCCAGTTTCTGGTTCAGAGCTGGTACCAGTTTCTGGTTCAGAGCTGGTCCCAGTTTCTGGCCTCAGGTTTGTCCCAGTTTCTGGTTCAGAGCTGGTCCCAGTTTCTGGCCTCAGGTTGGTCCCAGTTACTGGCCTCAGGTTGGTCCCAGTTTCTGGCCTCAGGTTGGTCCCAGTTTCTGGCCTCAGAGCTGGTCCCAGTTTCTGGGCTCAGGTTGGTCCCAGTTTCTGGTTCAGAGCTGGTACCAGTTTCTGGCATCAGGTTGATCCCAGTTTCTGGTTCAGAGCTGGTCCCAGTTTCTGGCATCAGGTTGGTCCCAGTTTCTGGTTCAGAGCTGGTACCAGTTTCTGGCCTCAGGTTGGTCCCAGTTTCTGGCCTCAGGTTGTTCCCAGTTTCTGGCCTCAGGTTGGTCCCAGTTTCTGGCCTCAGGTTGGTCCCAGTTTCTGGTTCAGAGCTGGTCCCAGTTTCTGGTTCAGAGCTGGTCCCAGTTTCTGGTTCAGAGCTGGTCCCAGTTTCTGGTTCAGAGCTGGTACCAGTTTCTGGCCTCAGGTTGGTCCCAGTTTCTGGTTCAGAGCTTGTCCCAGTTTCTGGTTCAGGTTGGTCCCAGTTTCTGGCCTCAGAGCAGGACCCAGTTTCTTGCCTCAGGTTGGTCCCAGTTTCTGGTTCAGAGCTGGTCCCAGTTTCTGGCCTCAGAGCTGGTCCCAGTTTCTGGCCTCAGAGCTGGTCCCAGTTTCTGGCCTCAGGTTGGTCCCAGTTTCTGGACTCAGAGCTGGTCCCAGTTTCTGGCCTCAGGTTGGTCCCAGTTTCTGGCCTCAGGTTGGTCCCAGTTTCTGGTTCAGAGCTGGTCCCAGTTTCTGGTTCAGAGCTGGTCCCAGTTTCTGGTTCAGAGCTGGTACCAGTTTCTGGTTCAGAGCTGGTACCAGTTTCTGGCCTCAGGTTGGTCCCAGTTTCTGGTTCAGGTTGGTCCCAGTTTCTGGCCTCAGAGCAGGACCCAGTTTCTTGCCTCAGGTTGGTCCCAGTTTCTGGTTCAGAGCTGGTCCCAGTTTCTGGCCTCAGAGCTGGTCCCAGTTTCTGGCCTCAGGTTGGTCCCAGTTTCTGGTTCAGAGCTGGTCCCAGTTTCTGGCCTCAGGTTGGTCCCAGTTTCTGGCCTCAGAGCTGGTCCCAGTTTCTGGCCTCAGGTTGGTCCCAGTTTCTGGTTCAGAGCTGGTCCCAGTTTCTGGCCTCAGGTTGGTCCCAGTTTCTGGCCTCAGGTTGGTCCCAGTTTCTGGCCTCAGGTTGTTCCCTGTTTCTGGCCTCAGGTTGGTCCCGGTTTCTGGCCTCAGGTTGGTCCCAGTTTCTGGTTCAGAGCTGGTCCCAGTTTCTGGTTCAGAGCTGGTCCCAGTTTCTGGTTCAGAGCTGGTACCAGTTTCTGGCCTCAGGTTGGTCCCAGTTTCTGGTTCAGAGCTGGTCCCAGTTTCTGGTTCAGGTTGGTCCCAGTTTCTGGCCTCAGAGCAGGACCCAGTTTCTTGCCTCAG
Organism: Leuresthes tenuis; assembly: GCA_036924055.1. Lineage (NCBI taxonomy): Eukaryota > Metazoa > Chordata > Actinopteri > Atheriniformes > Atherinopsidae > Leuresthes > Leuresthes tenuis. The sequence continues at coordinate 37,480,492 of JAVGWW010000002.1, read as the reverse complement.
GTTGGTCCCAGTTTCTGGTTCAGAGCTGGTCCCAGTTTCTGGCCTCAGAGCTGGACCCAGTTTCTGGCCTCAGGTTGGTCCCAGTTTCTGGTTCAGAGCTGGTCCCAGTTTCTGGTTCAGAGCTGGTCCCAGTTTCTGGTTCAGGCTGGTCCCAGTTTCTGGCCTCAGGTTGGTCCCAGTTTCTGGTTCAGAGCTGGTACCAGTTTCTGGTTCAGAGCTGGTCCCAGTTTCTGGCCTCAGGTTTGTCCCAGTTTCTGGTTCAGAGCTGGTCCCAGTTTCTGGTTCAGGTTGGTCCCAGATACTGGCCTCAGGTTGGTCCCAGTTTCTGGCCTCAGGTTGGTCCCAGTTTCTGGCCTCAGGTTGGTCCCAGTTTCTGGGCTCAGGTTGGTCCCAGTTTCTGGTTCAGAGCTGGTACCAGTTTCTGGCCTCAGGTTGATCCCAGTTTCTGGTTCAGAGCTGGTCCCAGTTTCTGGCATCAGGTTGGTCCCAGTTTCTGGTTCAGAGCTGGTACCAGTTTCTGGCCTCAGGTTGATCCCAGTTTCTGGTTCAGAGCTGGTCCCAGTTTCTGGCATCAGGTTGGTCCTAGTTTCTGGTTCAGAGCTGGTCCCAGTTTCTGGCCTGAGGTTGGTCCCAGTTTCTGGTTCAGAGCTGGTCCCAGTTTCTGGCCTCAGAGCTGGTCCCAGTTTCTGGCCTCAGGTTGGTCCCAGTTTCTGGTTCAGAGCTGGTCCCAGTTTATGGCCTCAGGTTGGTCCCAGTTTCTGGCCTCAGGTTGATCCCAGTTTCTGGCCTCAGGTTGGTCCCAGTTTCTGGCCTCAGGTTGGTCCCAGTTTCTGGCCTCAGGTTGGTCCCAGTTTCTGGCCTCAGGTTGGTCCCAGTTTCTGGTTCAGAGCTGGTCCCAGTTTCTGGTTCAGAGCTGGTCCCAGTTTCTGGTTCAGAGCTGGTACCAGTTTCTGGCCTCAGGTTGGTCCCAGTTTCTGGTTCAGAGCTGGTCCCAGTTTCTGGTTCAGGTTGGTCCCAGTTTCTGGCCTCAGAGCAGGACCCAGTTTCTTGCCTCAGGTTGGTCCCAGTTTCTGGTTCAGAGCTGGTCCCAGTTTCTGGCCTCAGAGCTGGACCCAGTTTCTGGCCTCAGGTTGGTCCCATTTTCTGGTTCAGAGCTGGTCCCAGTTTCTGGTTCAGAGCTGGTCCCAGTTTCTGGCCTCAGGTTGGTCCCAGTTTCTGGTTCAGGTTGGTCCCAGTTTCTGGTTCAGAGCTGGTCCCAGTTTCTGGCCTCAAGTTGGTCCCAGTTTCTGGTTCAGAGCTGGTCCCAGTTTCTGGCATCAGGTTGGTCCCAGTTTCTGGTTCAGAGCTACTGGGACCAAGCTACTGGGCTGGTCCCAGTTTCTGGCCTCAGGTTGGTCCCAGTTTCTGGCCTCAGGTTGGTCCCAGTTTCTGGTTCAGAGCAGGTACCAGTTTCTGGCCTCAGGTTTCTGGTTCAGAGCTGGTCCCAGTTTCTGGCCTCAGAGCTGGTCCCAGTTTCTGGCCTCAGGTTGGTCCCAGTTTCTGGTTCAGAGCTGGTCCCAGTTTCTGGCCTCAGGTTGGTCCCATTTTCTGGTTCAGAGCTGGTCCCAGTTTCTGGTTCAGAGCTGGTCCCAGTTTCTGGCCTCAGGTTTGTCCCAGTTTCTGGTTCAGAGCTGGTCCCAGTTTCTGGTTCAGGCTGGTCCCAGTTTCTGGCCTCAGGTTGGTCCCAGTTTCTGGCCTCAGAGCTGGTCCCAGTTTCTGGCCTCAGGTTGGTCCCAGTTTCTGGTTCAGAGCTGGTCCCAGTTTCTGGCCTCAGGTTGGTCCCATTTTCTGGTTCAGAGCTGGTCCCAGTTTCTGGTTCAGAGCTGGTCCCAGTTTCTGGCCTCAGGTTTGTCCCAGTTTCTGGTTCAGAGCTGGTCCCAGTTTCTGGTTCAGGCTGGTCCCAGTTTCTGGCCTCAGGTTTGTCCCAGTATCTGGTCCAGAGCTGGTCCCAGTTTCTGGCCTCAGGTTGGTCCCAGTTTCTGGTTCAGAGCTGGTCCCAGTTTCTGGCCTCAGGTTGGTCCCAGTTTCTGTTTAAGAGCTGGTCCCAGTTTCTGGTTCAGAGCTGGTCCCAGTTTCTGGTTCAGAGCTGGTACCAGTTTCTGGCCTCAGGTTGGTCCCAGTTTCTGGTTCAGAGCTGGTCCCAGTTTCTGGCCTCAGGTTGGTCCCAGTTTCTGGCCTCAGGTTGGTCCCAGTTTCTGGCCTCAGGTTGGTCCCAGTTTCTGGCCTCAGGTTGTTCCCAGTTTCTGGCCTCAGGTTGGTCCCAGTTTCTGGTTCAGAGCTGGTCCCAGTTTCTGGTTCAGAGCTGGTCCCAGTTTCTGGTTCAGAGCTGGTACCAGTTTCTGGCCTCAGGTTGGTCCCAGTTTCTGGTTCAGAGCTGGTCCCAGTTTCTGGTTCAGGTTGGTCCCAGTTTCTGGCCTCAGAGCAGGACCCAGTTTCTTGCCTCAGGTTGGTCCCAGTTTCTGGTTCAGAGCTGGTCCCAGTTTCTGGCCTCAGAGCTGGACCCAGTTTCTGGCCTCAGGTTGGTCCCAGTTTCTGGTTCAGAGCTGGTCCCAGTTTCTGGTTCAGAGCTGGTCCCAGTTTCTGGTTCAGGCTGGTCCCAGTTTCTGGCCTCAGGTTGGTCCCAGTTTCTGGTTCAGAGCTGGTACCAGTTTCTGGTTCAGAGCTGGTCCCAGTTTCTGGCCTCAGGTTTGTCCCAGTTTCTGGTTCAGAGCTGGTCCCAGTTTCTGGCCTCAGGTTGGTCCCAGTTACTGGCCTCAGGTTGGTCCCAGTTTCTGGCCTCAGGTTGGTCCCAGTTTCTGGCCTCAAGTTGGTCCCAGTTTCTGGGCTCAGGTTGGTCCCAGTTTCTGGTTCAGAGCTGGTACCAGTTTCTGGCCTCAGGTTGATCCCAGTTTCTGGTTCAGAGCTGGTCCCAGTTTCTGGCATCAGGTTGGTCCCAGTTTCTGGTTCAGAGCTGGTCCCAGTTTCTGGCCTGAGGTTGGTCCCAGTTTCTGGTTCAGAGCTGGTCCCAGTTTCTGGCCTCAGAGCTGGTCCCAGTTTCTGGCCTCAGGTTGGTCCCAGTTTCTGGTTCAGAGCTGGTCCCAGTTTCTGGCCTCAGGTTGGTCCCAGTTTCTGGCCTCAGGTTGATCCCAGTTTCTGGCCTCAGGTTGGTCCCAGTTTCTGGCCTCAGGTTGGTCCCAGTTTCTGGCCTCAGGTTGGTCCCAGTTTCTGGCCTCAGGTTGGTCCCAGTTTCTGGCCTCAGGTTGGTCCCAGTTTCTGGTTCAGAGCTGGTCCCAGTTTCTGGTTCAGAGCTGGTCCCAGTTTCTGGTTCAGAGCTGGTACCAGTTTCTGGCCTCAGGTTGGTCCCAGTTTCTGGTTCAGAGCTGGTCCCAGTTTCTGGTTCAGGTTGGTCCCAGTTTCTGGCCTCAGAGCAGGACCCAGTTTCTTGCCTCAGGTTGGTCCCAGTTTCTGGTTCAGAGCTGGTCCCAGTTTCTGGCCTCAGAGCTGGACCCAGTTTCTGGCCTCAGGTTGGTCCCATTTTCTGGTTCAGAGCTGGTCCCAGTTTCTGGTTCAGAGCTGGTCCCAGTTTCTGGCCTCAGGTTGGTCCCAGTTTCTGGTTCAGGTTGGTCCCAGTTTCTGGTTCAGAGCTGGTCCCAGTTTCTGGCCTCAAGTTGGTCCCAGTTTCTGGTTCAGAGCTGGTCCCAGTTTCTGGCATCAGGTTGGTCCCAGTTTCTGGTTCAGAGCTACTGGGACCAAGCTACTGGGCTGGTCCCAGTTTCTGGCCTCAGGTTGGTCCCAGTTTCTGGCCTCAGGTTGGTCCCAGTTTCTGGTTCAGAGCAGGTACCAGTTTCTGGCCTCAGGTTTCTGGTTCAGAGCTGGTCCCAGTTTCTGGCCTCAGAGCTGGTCCCAGTTTCTGGCCTCAGGTTGGTCCCAGTTTCTGGTTCAGAGCTGGTCCCAGTTTCTGGCCTCAGGTTGGTCCCATTTTCTGGTTCAGAGCTGGTCCCAGTTTCTGGTTCAGAGCTGGTCCCAGTTTCTGGCCTCAGGTTTGTCCCAGTTTCTGGTTCAGGCTGGTCCCAGTTTCTGGCCTCAGGTTTGTCCCAGTTTCTGGTTCAGAGCTGGTACCAGTTTCTGGTTCAGAGCTGGTCCCAGTTTCTGGCCTCAGGTTTGTCCCAGTTTCTGGTTCAGAGCTGGTCCCAGTTTCTGGCCTCAGGTTGGTCCCAGTTACTGGCCTCAGGTTGGTCCCAGTTTCTGGCCTCAGGTTGGTCCCAGTTTCTGGCCTCAAGTTGGTCCCAGTTTCTGGGCTCAGGTTGGTCCCAGTTTCTGGTTCAGAGCTGGTACCAGTTTCTGGCCTCAGGTTGATCCCAGTTTCTGGTTCAGAGCTGGTCCCAGTTTCTGGCATCAGGTTGGTCCCAGTTTCTGGTTCAGAGCTGGTACCAGTTTCTGGCCTCAGGTTGATCCCAGTTTCTGGTTCAGAGCTGGTCCCAGTTTCTAGTTCAAGTTGGTTCCAGTTTCTGGCCTCAGGTTGGTCCCAGTTTCTGGTTCAGAGCTTGTCCCAGTTTCTGGCCTCAGAGCTGGACCCAGTTTCTTGCCTGAGAGCTGGTCCCAGTTTCTGGTTCAGAGCTGGTCCCAGTTTCTGGCCTCAGGTTGGTCCCAATTTCTGGTTCAGAGCTGGTCCCAGTTTCTGGTTCAGAGCTGGTCCCAGTTTCTGGCCTCAGGTTTGTCCCAGTTTCTGGTTCAGGCTGGTCCCAGTTTCTGGCCTCAGGTTTGTCCCAGTTTCTGGTTCAGAGCTGGTACCAATTTCTGGCCTCAGGTTGGTCCCAGTTTCTGGTTCAGAGCTGGTCCCAGTTTCTTGTTCAGGTTGGTCCCAGTTTCTGGCCTCAGAGCTGGACCCAGTTTCTTGCCTCAGGTTGGTCCCAGTTTCTGGTTCAGAGCTGGTACCAGTTTCTGGCCTCAGGTTGGTCCCAGTTTCTGGTTCAGAGCTGGTCCCAGTTTCTGGTTCAGAGCTGGTCCCATGTTCTGGTTCAGAGCTGGTCCCAGTTTCTGGTTCAGAGCTGGTCCCAGTTTCTGGTTCAGGCTGGTCCCAGTTTCTGGCCTCAGGTTGGTCCCAGTTTCTGGTTCAGAGCTGGTACCAGTTTCTGGTTCAGAGCTGGTCCCAGTTTCTGGCCTCAGGTTTGTCCCAGTTTCTGGTTCAGAGCTGGTCCCAGTTTCTGGCCTCAGGTTGGTCCCAGTTACTGGCCTCAGGTTGGTCCCAGTTTCTGGCCTCAGGTTGGTCCCAGTTTCTGGCCTCAGAGCTGGTCCCAGTTTCTGGGCTCAGGTTGGTCCCAGTTTCTGGTTCAGAGCTGGTACCAGTTTCTGGCATCAGGTTGATCCCAGTTTCTGGTTCAGAGCTGGTCCCAGTTTCTGGCATCAGGTTGGTCCCAGTTTCTGGTTCAGAGCTGGTACCAGTTTCTGGCCTCAGGTTGGTCCCAGTTTCTGGCCTCAGGTTGTTCCCAGTTTCTGGCCTCAGGTTGGTCCCAGTTTCTGGCCTCAGGTTGGTCCCAGTTTCTGGTTCAGAGCTGGTCCCAGTTTCTGGTTCAGAGCTGGTCCCAGTTTCTGGTTCAGAGCTGGTCCCAGTTTCTGGTTCAGAGCTGGTACCAGTTTCTGGCCTCAGGTTGGTCCCAGTTTCTGGTTCAGAGCTTGTCCCAGTTTCTGGTTCAGGTTGGTCCCAGTTTCTGGCCTCAGAGCAGGACCCAGTTTCTTGCCTCAGGTTGGTCCCAGTTTCTGGTTCAGAGCTGGTCCCAGTTTCTGGCCTCAGAGCTGGTCCCAGTTTCTGGCCTCAGAGCTGGTCCCAGTTTCTGGCCTCAGGTTGGTCCCAGTTTCTGGACTCAGAGCTGGTCCCAGTTTCTGGCCTCAGGTTGGTCCCAGTTTCTGGCCTCAGGTTGGTCCCAGTTTCTGGTTCAGAGCTGGTCCCAGTTTCTGGTTCAGAGCTGGTCCCAGTTTCTGGTTCAGAGCTGGTACCAGTTTCTGGTTCAGAGCTGGTACCAGTTTCTGGCCTCAGGTTGGTCCCAGTTTCTGGTTCAGGTTGGTCCCAGTTTCTGGCCTCAGAGCAGGACCCAGTTTCTTGCCTCAGGTTGGTCCCAGTTTCTGGTTCAGAGCTGGTCCCAGTTTCTGGCCTCAGAGCTGGTCCCAGTTTCTGGCCTCAGGTTGGTCCCAGTTTCTGGTTCAGAGCTGGTCCCAGTTTCTGGCCTCAGGTTGGTCCCAGTTTCTGGCCTCAGAGCTGGTCCCAGTTTCTGGCCTCAGGTTGGTCCCAGTTTCTGGTTCAGAGCTGGTCCCAGTTTCTGGCCTCAGGTTGGTCCCAGTTTCTGGCCTCAGGTTGGTCCCAGTTTCTGGCCTCAGGTTGTTCCCTGTTTCTGGCCTCAGGTTGGTCCCGGTTTCTGGCCTCAGGTTGGTCCCAGTTTCTGGTTCAGAGCTGGTCCCAGTTTCTGGTTCAGAGCTGGTCCCAGTTTCTGGTTCAGAGCTGGTACCAGTTTCTGGCCTCAGGTTGGTCCCAGTTTCTGGTTCAGAGCTGGTCCCAGTTTCTGGTTCAGGTTGGTCCCAGTTTCTGGCCTCAGAGCAGGACCCAGTTTCTTGCCTCAGGTTGGTCCCAGTTTCTGGTTCAGAGCTGGTCCCAGTTTCTGGCCTCAGAGCTGGACCCAGTTTCTGGCCTCAGGTTGGTCCCAGTTTCTGGTTCAGAGCTGGTCCCAGTTTCTGGTTCAGAGCTGGTCCCAGTTTCTGGTTCAGGCTGGTCCCAGTTTCTGGCCTCAGGTTGGTCCCAGTTTCTGGTTCAGAGCTGGTACCAGTTTCTGGTTCAGAGCTGGTCCCAGTTTCTGGCCTCAGGTTTGTCCCAGTTTCTGGTTCAGAGCTGGTCCCAGTTTCTGGTTCAGGTTGGTCCCAGATACTGGCCTCAGGTTGGTCCCAGTTTCTGGCCTCAGGTTGGTCCCAGTTTCTGGCCTCAGGTTGGTCCCAGTTTCTGGGCTCAGGTTGGTCCCAGTTTCTGGTTCAGAGCTGGTACCAGTTTCTGGCCTCAGGTTGATCCCAGTTTCTGGTTCAGAGCTGGTCCCAGTTTCTGGCATCAGGTTGGTCCCAGTTTCTGGTTCAGAGCTGGTACCAGTTTCTGGCCTCAGGTTGATCCCAGTTTCTGGTTCAGAGCTGGTCCCAGTTTCTGGCATCAGGTTGGTCCCAGTTTCTGGTTCAGAGCTGGTCCCAGTTTCTGGCCTGAGGTTGGTCCCAGTTTCTGGTTCAGAGCTGGTCCCAGTTTCTGGCCTCAGAGCTGGTCCCAGTTTCTGGCCTCAGGTTGGTCCCAGTTTCTGGTTCAGAGCTGGTCCCAGTTTATGGCCTCAGGTTGGTCCCAGTTTCTGGCCTCAGGTTGATCCCAGTTTCTGGCCTCAGGTTGGTCCCAGTTTCTGGCCTCAGGTTGGTCCCAGTTTCTGGCCTCAGGTTGGTCCCAGTTTCTGGCCTCAGGTTGGTCCCAGTTTCTGGTTCAGAGCTGGTCCCAGTTTCTGGTTCAGAGCTGGTCCCAGTTTCTGGTTCAGAGCTGGTACCAGTTTCTGGCCTCAGGTTGGTCCCAGTTTCTGGTTCAGAGCTGGTCCCAGTTTCTGGTTCAGGTTGGTCCCAGTTTCTGGCCTCAGAGCAGGACCCAGTTTCTTGCCTCAGGTTGGTCCCAGTTTCTGGTTCAGAGCTGGTCCCAGTTTCTGGCCTCAGAGCTGGACCCAGTTTCTGGCCTCAGGTTGGTCCCATTTTCTGGTTCAGAGCTGGTCCCAGTTTCTGGTTCAGAGCTGGTCCCAGTTTCTGGCCTCAGGTTGGTCCCAGTTTCTGGTTCAGGTTGGTCCCAGTTTCTGGTTCAGAGCTGGTCCCAGTTTCTTGCCTCAAGTTGGTCCCAGTTTCTGGTTCAGAGCTGGTCCCAGTTTCTGGCATTAGGTTGGTCCCAGTTTCTGGTTCAGAGCTACTGGGACCAAGCTACTGGGCTGGTCCCAGTTTCTGGCCTCAGGTTGGTCCCAGTTTCTGGCCTCAGGTTGGTCCCAGTTTCTGGTTCAGAGCAGGTACCAGTTTCTGGCCTCAGGTTTCTGGTTCAGAGCTGGTCCCAGTTTCTGGCCTCAGAGCTGGTCCCAGTTTCTGGCCTCAGGTTGGTCCCAGTTTCTGGTTCAGAGCTGGTCCCAGTTTCTGGCCTCAGGTTGGTCCCATTTTCTGGTTCAGAGCTGGTCCCAGTTTCTGGTTCAGAGCTGGTCCCAGTTTCTGGCCTCAGGTTTGTCCCAGTTTCTGGTTCAGAGCTGGTCCCAGTTTCTGGTTCAGGCTGGTCCCAGTTTCTGGCCTCAGGTTTGTCCCAGTATCTGGTCCAGAGCTGGTCCCAGTTTCTGGCCTCAGGTTGGTCCCAGTTTCTGGTTCAGAGCTGGTCCCAGTTTCTGGTTCAGAGCTGGTACCAGTTTCTGGCCTCAGGTTGGTCCCAGTTTCTGGTTCAGAGCTGGTCCCAGTTTCTGGTTCAGGTTGGTCCCAGTTTCTGGCCTCAGAGCTGGACCCAGTTTCTTGCCTCAGGTTGGTCCCAGTTTCTGGTTCAGAGCTGGTCCCAGTTTCTGGCCTCAGGTTGGTCCCAGTTTCTGGTTCAGAGCTGGTCCCAGTTTCTGGCATCAGGTTGGTCCCAGTTTCTGGTTCAGAGCTGGTCCCAGTTTCTGGCCTCAGAGCTGGTCCCAGTTTCTGGCCTCAGGTTGGTCCCAGTTTCTGGTTCAGAGCTGGTCCCAGTTTCTGGCCTCAGGTTGGTCCCAGTTTCTGGTTCAGAGCTGGTCCCAGTTTCTGGCCTCAGGTTGGTCCCAGTTTCTGTTTAAGAGCTGGTCCCAGTTTCTGGTTCAGAGCTGGTCCCAGTTTCTGGTTCAGAGCTGGTACCAGTTTCTGGCATCAGGTTGGTCCCAGTTTCTGGTTCAGAGCTGGTCCCAGTTTCTGGCCTCAGAGCTGGTCCCAGTTTCTGGCCTCATGTTGGTCCCAGTTTCTGGTTCAGAGCTGGTCCCAGTTTCTGGCATCAGGTTGGTCCCAGTTTCTGGTTCAGAGCTGGTCCCAGTTTCTGGCCTCAGAGCTGGTCCCAGTTTCTGTCCTCAGGTTGGTCCCAGTTTCTGGTTCAGAGCTGGTCCCAGTTTCTGGCCTCAGGTTGGTCCCAGTTTCTGGTTCAAAGCTGGTCCCAGTTTCTGGTTCAGAGCTGGTCCCAGTTTCTGGCATCAGGTTGGTCCCAGTTTCTGGTTCAGAGCTGGTCCCAATTTCTGGTTCAGAGCTGGTCCCAGTTTCTGGCCTCAGGTTGGTCCCAGTTTCTGGTTCAGAGCTGGTCCCAGTTTCTGGCATCAGGTTGGTCCCAGTTTCTGGTTCAGAGCTGGTCCCAGTTTCTGGCCTCAGAGCTGGTCCCAGTTTCTGGCCTCAGGTTGGTCCCAGTTTCTGGTTCAGAGCTGGTCCCAGTTTCTGGCCTCAGGTTGGTCCCATTTTCTGGTTCAGAGCTGGTCCCAGTTTCTGGCCTCAGGTTTGTCCCAGTTTCTGGTTCAGAGCTGGTCCCAGTTTCTGGTTCAGGCTGGTCCCAGTTTCTGGCCTCAGGTTGGTCCCAGTTACTGGCCTCAGGTTGGTCCCAGTTACTGGCCTCAGGTTGGTCCCAGTTTCTGGCCTCAGGTTGGTCCCAGTTACTGGCCTCAGGTTGGTCCCAGTTACTGGCCTCAGGTTGGTCCCAGTTTCTGGCCTCAGGTTGGTCCCAGTTTCTGGCCTCAGGTTGGTCCCAGTTTCTGGTTCAGAGCTGGTACCAGTTTCTGGCCTCAGGTTGATCCCAGTTTCTGGTTCAGAGCTGGTCCCAGTTTCTGGCCTCAGGTTGGTCCCAGTTTCTGGTTCAGAGCTGGTACCAGTTTCTGGCCTCAGGTTGGTCCCAGTTTCTGGTTCAGAGCTGGACCCAGTTTCTTGCCTCAGGTTGGTCCCAGTTTCTGGTTCAGAGCTGGTCCCAGTTTCTGGTTCAGAGCTGGACCCAGTTTCTGGCCTCAGGTTGGTCCCATTTTCTGGTTCAGAGCTGGTCCCAGTTTTTGGTTCAGAGCTGGTCCCAGTTTCTGGCCTCAGGTTGGTCCCAGTTTCTGGTTCAGGTTGGTCCCAGTTTCTGGCCTCAGAGCTGGACCCAGTTTCTTGCCTCAGAGCTGGTCCCAGTTTCTGGTTCAGAGCTGGTCCCAGTTTCTGGCCTCAAGTTGGTCCCAGTTTCTGGTTCAGAGCTGGTCCCAGTTTCTGGCATCAGGTTGGTCCCAGTTTCTGGTTCAGAGCTGGTCCCAGTTTCTGGCATCAGGTTGGTCCCAGGTCTGGTCAGACAGGTCCGATCGGTCGGTCTTTAATTGTTTCTTCTGTCGGTAAGTTTGGAGTTTCTGTGTTATTCTAAGTCGCTTTAATGAGTTGAGGTCATGTGACCTGTTTTCAGGGTTTAAAACCCTCTTTTTCCCAGATTTAAAACCGTGTTCTCATGTCTAACCAGACAGCGAGGCAGTTTCTGGCCAAAGATGCTGAACTTAACAGGCCTTAATTTGCAATGCCTCCAACTGAACACTATACGGCTTTATTATCTCCAACCTCAGAAGCCGGTTGGCTGCACCAAGCACGTTTCTGGCCTCAGGTTGGTCCCAGTTTCTGGTTCAGAGCTGGTCCCAGTTTCTGGTTCAGAGCTGGTCCCAGTTTCTGGCCTCAGGTTGGTCCCAGTTTCTGGTTCAGAGCTGGTCCCAGTTTCTGGCCTCAGAGCTGGTCCCAATTTCTGGCCTCAGGTTGGTCCCAGTTTCAGGTTCAGAGCTGGTCCCAGTTTCTGGTTCAGAGCTGGTCCCAGTTTCTGGCCTCAGGTTGGTCCCAGTTTCTGGTTCAGAGCTGGTCCCAGTTTCTGGTCTCAGGTTGGTCCCAGTTTCTGGTTCAGAGCTGGTCCCAGTTTCTGGTTCAGAGCTGGTCCCAGTTTCTGGCATCAGGTTGGTCCCAGTTTCTGGTTCAGAGCTGGTCCCAGTTTCTGGTTCAGAGCTGGTCCCAGTTTCTGGCCTCAGAGCTGGTCCCAGTTTCTGGCCTCAGGTTGGTCCCAGTTTCTGGTTCAGAGCTGGTCCCAGTTTCTGGCCTCAGGTTGGTCCCATTTTCTGGTTCAGAGCTGGTCCCAGTTTCTGGCCTCAGGTTTGTCCCAGTTTCTGGTTCAGAGCTGGTCCCAGTTTCTGGTTCAGGCTGGTCCCAGTTTCTGGCCTCAGGTTGGTCCCAGTTACTGGCCTCAGGTTGGTCCCAGTTACTGGCCTCAGGTTGGTCCCAGTTTCTGGCCTCAGGTTGGTCCCAGTTACTGGCCTCAGGTTGGTCCCAGTTACTGGCCTCAGGTTGGTCCCAGTTTCTGGCCTCAGGTTGGTCCCAGTTTCTGGCCTCAGGTTGGTCCCAGTTTCTGGTTCAGAGCTGGTACCAGTTTCTGGCCTCAGGTTGGTCCCAGTTTCTGGTTCAGAGCTGGTCCCAGTTTCTGGCCTCAGGTTGGTCCCAGTTTCTGGTTCAGAGCTGGTACCAGTTTCTGGCCTCAGGTTGGTCCCAGTTTCTGGTTCAGAGCTGGACCCAGTTTCTTGCCTCAGGTTGGTCCCAGTTTCTGGTTCAGAGCTGGTCCCAGTTTCTGGTTCAGAGCTGGACCCATTTTCTGGCCTCAGGTTGGTCCCATTTTCTGGTTCAGAGCTGGTCCCAGTTTTTGGTTCAGGTTGGTCCCAGTTTCTGGCCTCAGAGCTGGACCCAGTTTCTTGCCTCAGAGCTGGTCCCAGTTTCTGGTTCAGAGCTGGTCCCAGTTTCTGGCCTCAAGTTGGTCCCAGTTTCTGGTTCAGAGCTGGTCCCAGTTTCTGGCATCAGGTTGGTCCCAGTTTCTGGTTCAGAGCTGGTCCCAGTTTCTGGCATCAGGTTGGTCCCAGGTCTGGTCAGACAGGTCCGATCGGTCGGTCTTTAATTGTTTCTTCTGTCGGTAAGTTTGGAGTTTCTGTGTTATTCTAAGTCGCTTTAATGAGTTGAGGTCATGTGACCTGTTTTCAGGGTTTAAAACCCTCTTTTTCCCAGATTTAAAACCGTGTTCTCATGTCTAACCAGACAGCGAGGCAGTTTCTGGCCAAAGATGCTGAACTTAACAGGCCTTAATTTGCAATGCCTCCAACTGAACACTATACGGCTTTATTATCTCCAACCTCAGAAGCCGGTTGGCTGCACCAAGCACGTTTCTGGCCTCAGGTTGGTCCCAGTTTCTGGTTCAGAGCTGGTCCCAGTTTCTGGTTCAGAGCTGGTCCCAGTTTCTGGCCTCAGGTTGGTCCCAGTTTCTGGTTCAGAGCTGGTCCCAGTTTCTGGCCTCAGAGCTGGTCCCAATTTCTGGCCTCAGGTTGGTCCCAGTTTCAGGTTCAGAGCTGGTCCCAGTTTCTGGTTCAGAGCTGGTCCCAGTTTCTGGCCTCAGGTTGGTCCCAGTTTCTGGTTCAGAGCTGGTCCCAGTTTCTGGTTCAGAGCTGGACCCAGTTTCTGGCCTCAGGTTGGTCCCATTTTCTGGTTCAGAGCTGGTCCCATTTTCTGGTTCAGAGCTGGTCCCAGTTTCTGGCCTCAGAGCTGGTCCCAGTTTCTGGCCTCAGGTTGGTCCCAGTTTCTGGTTCAGAGCTGGTCCCAGTTTCTGGCCTCAGAGCTGGTCCCAATTTCTGGCCTCAGGTTGGTCCCAGTTTCTGGTTCAGAGCTGGTCCCAGTTTCTGGTTCAGAGCTGGTCCCAGTTTCTGGCCTCAGGTTGGTCCCAGTTTCTGGTTCAGAGCTGGTCCCAGTTTCTGGTTCAGAGCTGGTCCCAGTTTCTGGCCTCAGGTTGGTCCCATTTTCTGGTTCAGGTTGGTCCCAGTTTCTGGCCTCAGAGCTGGACCCAGTTTCTTGCCTCAGAGCTGGTCCCAGTTTCTGGTTCAGAGCTGGTCCCAGTTTCTGGCCTCAAGTTGGTCCCAGTTTCTGGTTCAGAGCTGGTCCCAGTTTCTGGCATCAGGTTGGTCCCAGTTTCTGGTTCAGAGCTGGTCCCAGTTTCTGGCATCAGGTTGGTCCCAGTTTCTGGTTCAGAGCTGGTCCCAGTTTCTGGCATCAGGTTGGTCCCAGGTCTGGTCAGACAGGTCCGATCGGTCGGTCTTTAATTGTTTCTTCTGTCGGTAAGTTTGGAGTTTCTGTGTTATTCTAAGTCGCTTTAATGAGTTGAGGTCATGTGACCTGTTTTCAGGGTTTAAAACCCTCTTTTTCCCAGATTTAAAACCGTGTTCTCATGTCTAACCAGACAGCGAGGCAGTTTCTGGCCAAAGATGCTGAACGTAACAGGCCTTAATTTGCAATGCCTCCAACTGAACACTATACGGCTTTATTATCTCCACCCTCAGAAGCCGGTTGGCTGCACCAAGCACGTTTCTGGCCTCAGGTTGGTCCCAGTTTCTGGTTCAGAGCTGGTCCCAGTTTCTGGCCTCAGGTTGGTCCCAGTTTCTGGTTCAGAGCTGGTACCAGTTTCTGGTTCAGAGCTTGTCCCAGTTTCTGGCCTCAGGTTGGTCCCAGTTTCTGGTTCAGAGCTGGTACCAGTTTCTGGTTCAGAGCTGGTCCCAGTTTCTGGCATCAGGTTGGTCCCAGTTTCTGGTTCAGAGCTGGTCCCAGTTTCTGGCATCAGGTTGGTCCCAGGTCTGGTCAGACAGGTCCGATCGGTCGGTCTTTAATTGTTTCTTCTGTCGGTAAGTTTGGAGTTTCTGTGTTATTCTAAGTCGCTTTAATGAGTTGAGGTAATGTGACCTGTTTTCAGGGTTTAAAACCCTCTTTTTCCCAGATTTAAAACCGTGTTCTCATGTCTAACCAGACAGCGAGGGAGTTTCTGGCCAAAGATGCTGAACTTAACAGGCCTTAATTTGCAATGCCTCCAACTGAACACTATACGGCTTTATTATCTCCACCCTCAGAAGCCGGTTGGCTGCACCAAGCACGTTTCTGGCCTCAGGTTGGTCCCAGTTTCTGGTTCAGAGCTGGTCCCAGTTTCTGGCCTCAGGTTGGTCCCAGTTTCTGGTTCAGAGCTGGTCCCAGTTTCTGGCCTCAGAGCTGGTCCCAGTTTCTGGCCTCAGGTTGGTCCCAGTTTCTGGTTCAGAGCTGGTCCCAGTTTCTGGCCTCAGGTTGGTCCCAGTTTCTGGCCTCAGGTTGATCCCAGTTTCTGGCCTCAGGTTGGTCCCAGTTTCTGGCCTCAGGTTGGTCCCAGTTTCTGGTTCAGAGCTGGTCCCAGTTTCTGGCCTCAGAGCTGGTCCCAGTTTCTGGCCTCAGGTTGGTCCCAGTTTCTGGCCTCAGGTTGGTCCCAGTTTCTGGCCTCAGGTTGGTCCCAGTTTCTGGTTCAGAGCTGGTCCCAGTTTCTGGTTCAAAGCTGGTACCAGTTTCTGGCCTCAGGTTGGTCCCAGTTTCTGGTTCAGAGCTGGTCCCAGTTTCTGGTTCAGGTTGGTCCCAGTTTCTGGCCTCAGAGCAGGACCCAGTTTCTTGCCTCAGGTTGGTCCCAGTTTCTGGTTCAGAGCTGGTCCCAGTTTCTGGCCTCAGAGCTGGACCCAGTTTCTGGCCTCAGGTTGGTCCCATTTTCTGGTTCAGAGCTGGTCCCAGTTTCTGGTTCAGAGCTGGTCCCAGTTTCTGGCCTCAGGTTGGTCCCAGTTTCTGGTTCAGGTTGGTCCCAGTTTCTGGCCTCAGAGCTGGACCAAGTTTCTTGCCTCAGAGCTGGTCCCAGTTTCTGGTTCAGAGCTGGTCCCAGTTTCTGGCCTCAAGTTGGTCCCAGTTTCTGGTTCAGAGCTGGTCCCATTTTCTGGCATCAGGTTGGTCCCAGTTTCTGGTTCAGAGCTGGTCCCAGTTTCTGGCCTTAGGTTGGTCCCAGTTTCTGGTTCAGAGCTGGTCCCAGTTTTTGGCCTCAGGTTTGTCCCAGTTTCTGGTTCAGAGCTTGTCCCAGTTTCTGGTTCAGGCTGGTCCCAGTTTCTGGCCTCAGGTTTGTCCCAGTTTCTGGTCCAGAGCTGGTCCCAGTTTCTGGCCTCAGGTTTGTCCCAGTTTCTGTTTCAGAGCTGGTCCCAGTTTCTGTTTCAGAGCTGGTCCCAGTTTCTGGTTCAGAGCTGGTCCCAGTTTCTGGTCCAGAGCTGGTCCCAGTTTCTGGTTCCTAGCTGGTCCCAGTTTCTGGCCTCAGGTTGGTCCCAGTTACTGGCCTCAGGTTGGTCCCAGTTACTGGCCTCAGGTTGGTCCCAGTTTCTGGCCTCAGGTTGGTCCCAGTTTCTGGCCTCAGGTTGGTCCCAGTTTCTGGTTCAGAGCTGGTCCCAGTTTCTGGCCTTAGGTTTGTCCCAGTTTCTGGTTCAGAGCTGGTCCCAGTTTCTGGCCTCAGGTTGGTCCCAGTTTCTGGTTCAGAGCTGGTCCCAGTTTCTGGCCTCAGTTTGGTCCCAGTTTCTGGCCTCAGGTTGATCCCAGTTTCTGGCCTCAGGTTGGTCCCAGTTTCTGGCCTCAGGTTGGTCCCAGTTTCTGGTTCAGAGCTGGTCCCAGTTTCTGGCCTCAGGTTGGTCCCAGTTACTGGCCTCAGGTTGGTCCCAGTTTCTGGCCTCAGGTTGGTCCCAGTTTCTGGCCTCAGGTTGGTCCCAGTTTCTGGTTCAGAGCTGGTCCCAGTTTCTGGCCTTAGGTTGTTCCCAGTTTTTGGTTCAGAGCTGGTCCCAGTTTCTGGCCTCAGGTTGGTCCCAGTTTCTGGCCTCAGGTTGATCCCAGTTACTGGCCTCAGGTTGGTCCCAGTTTCTGGCCTCAGGTTGGTCCCAGTTTCTGGCCTCAGGTTGGTCCCAGTTTCTGGTTCAGAGCTGGTCCCAGTTTCTGGCCTCAGGTTGGTCCCAGTTTCTGGTTCAGAGCTGGTCCCAGTTTCTGGTTCAGGTTCGTCCCAGTTTCTGGCCTCAGAGCTGGACCCAGTTTCTTGCCTCAGGTTGGTCCCAGTTTCTGGTTCAGAGCTGGTCCCAGTTTCTGGCATCAGGTTGGTCCCAGTTTCTGGTTCAGAGCTGGTCCCAGTTTCTGGCATCAGGTTGGTCCCAGTTTCTGGTTCAGAGCTGTTCCCAGTTTCTGGCCTCAGAGCTGGTCCCAGTTTCTGGCCTCAGGTTGGTCCCAGTTTCTGGTTCAGAGCTGGTCCCAGTTTCTGGCCTCAGGTTGGTCCCATTTTCTGGTTCAGAGCTGGTCCCAGTTTCTGGTTCAGAGCTGGTCCCAGTTTCTGGCCTCAGGTTTGTCCCAGTTTCTGGTTCAGAGCTGGTCCCAGTTTCTGGTTCAGGTTGGTCCCAGTTTCTGGCCTCAGGTTTGTCCCAGTTTCTGTTCCAGAGCTGGTCCCAGTTTCTGGCCTCAGGTTGGTCCCAGTTTCTGGTTCCTAGCTGGTCCCAGTTTCTGGCCTCAGGTTGGTCCCATTTACTGGCCTCAGGTTGGTCCAAGTTTCTGGTTCAGAGCTGGTCCCAGTTTCTGGCCTCAGGTTGGTCCCAGTTTCTGGTTCAAAGCTGGTCCCAGTTTCTGGCCTCAGGTTGGTCCCAGTTACTGGCCTCAGGTTGGTCCCAGTTTCTGGCCTCAGGTTGGTCCCAGTTTCTGGCCTCAGGTTGGTCCCAGTTTCTGGTTCAGAGCTGGTACCAGTTTCTGGCCTCAGGTTGATCCCAGTTTCTGGTTCAGAGCTGGTCCCAGTTTCTGGCCTCAGGTTGGTCCCAGTTTCTGGTTCAGAGCTGGTACCAGTTTCTGGCCTCAGGTTGGTCCCAGTTTCTGGTTCAGAGCTGGTCCTCGTTTCTGGCCTCAGGTTGATCCCAGTTTCTGGCCTCAGGTTCGTCCCAGTTTCTGGCCTCAGGTTGGTCCCAGTTTCTGGTTCAGAGCTGGTCCCAGTTTCTGGCCTCAGAGCTGGTCCCAGTTTCTTGCCTCAGAGCTGGTCCCAGTTTCTGGTTCAGAGCTGGTCCCAGTTTCTGGCCTCAAGTTGGTCCCAGTTTCTGGTTCAGAGCTGGTCCCAGTTTCTGGCATCAGGTTGGTCCCAGTTTCTGGTTCAGAGCTGGTCCCAGTTTCTGGCATCAGGTTGGTCCCAGGTCTGGTCAGACAGGTCCGATCGGTCGGTCTTTAATTGTTTCTTCTGTCGGTAAGTTTGGAGTTTCTGTGTTATTCTAAGTCGCTTTAATGAGTTGAGGTCATGTGACCTGTTTTCAGGGTTTAAAACCCTCTTTTTCCCAGATTTAAAACCGTGTTCTCATGTCTAACCAGACAGCGAGGCAGTTTCTGGCCAAAGATGCTGAACTTAACAGGCCTTAATTTGCAATAGCTCCAACTGAACACTATACGGCTTTATTATCTCCACCCTCAGAAGCCGGTTGGCTGCACCAAGCACGTTTCTGGCCTCAGGTTGGTCCCAGTTTCTGGTTCAGAGCTGGTCCCAGTTTCTGGCCTCAGGTTGGTCCCAGTTTCTGGTTCAGAGCTGGTCCCAGTTTCTGGCCTCAGGTTGGTCCCAGTTTCTGGTTCAGAGCTGGTCCCAGTTTCTGGTTCAGAGCTGGTCCCAGTTTCTGGCCTCAGGTTGGTCCCAGTTTCTGGCCTCAGGTTGATCCCAGTTTCTGGCCTCAGGTTGATCCCAGTTTCTGGCCTCAGCTTGGTCCCAGTTTCTGGCCTCAGGTTGGTCCCAGTTTCTGGCCTCAGGTTGGTCCCAGTTTCTGGTTCAGAGCTGGTCCCAGTTTCTGGTTCAAAGCTGGTACCAGTTTCTGGCCTCAGGTTGGTCCCAGTTTCTGGTTCAGAGCTGGTCCCAGTTTCTGGTTCAGGTTGGTCCCAGTTTCTGGCCTCAGAGCAGGACCCAGTTTCTTGCCTCAGGTTGGTCCCAGTTTCTGGTTCAGAGCTGGTCCCAGTTTCTGGCCTCAGAGCTGGACCCAGTTTCTGGCCTCAGGTTGGTCCCATTTTCTGGTTCAGAGCTGGTCCCAGTTTCTGGTTCAGAGCTGGTCCCAGTTTCTGGCCTCAGGTTGGTCCCAGTTTCTGGTTCAGGTTGGTCCCAGTTTCTGGCCTCAGAGCTGGACCAAGTTTCTTGCCTCAGAGCTGGTCCCAGTTTCTGGTTCAGAGCTGGTCCCAGTTTCTGGCCTCAAGTTGGTCCCAGTTTCTGGTTCAGAGCTGGTCCCATTTTCTGGCATCAGGTTGGTCCCAGTTTCTGGTTCAGAGCTGGTCCCAGTTTCTGGCCTTAGGTTGGTCCCAGTTTCTGGTTCAGAGCTGGTCCCAGTTTCTGGTTCAGAGCTGGTCCCAGTTTTTGGCCTCAGGTTGGTCCCAGTTACTGGCCTCAGGTTGGTCCCAGTTTCTGGCCTCAGGTTGGTCCCAGTTTCTGGCCTCAGGTTGGTCCCAGTTTCTGGTTCAGAGCTGGTCCCAGTTTCTGGCCTTAGGTTGTTCCCAGTTTCTGGTTCAGAGCTGGTCCCAGTTTCTGGCCTCAGGTTGGTCCCAGTTTCTGGCCTCAGGTTGATCCCAGTTTCTGGCCTCAGGTTGGTCCCAGTTTCTGGCCTCAGGTTGGTCCCAGTTTCTGGCCTCAGGTTGGTCCCAGTTTCTGGTTCAGAGCTGGTCCCAGTTTCTGGTTCAGAGTTGGTCCCAGTTTCTGGTTCAGAGCTGGTACCAGTTTCTGGCCTCAGGTTGGTCCCAGTTTCTGGTTCAGAGCTGGTCCCAGTTTCTGGTTCAGGTTCGTCCCAGTTTCTGGCCTCAGAGCTGGACCCAGTTTCTTGCCTCAGGTTGGTCCCAGTTTCTGGTTCAGAGCTGGTCCCAGTTTCTGGCCTCAGGTTGGTCCCAGTTTCTGGTTCAGAGCTGGTCCCAGTTTCTGGCCTCAGAGCTGGTCCCAGTTTCTGGCCTCAGGTTGGTCCCAGTTTCTGGTTCAGAGCTGGTCCCAGTTTCTGGCCTCAGGTTGGTCCCAGTTTCTGGCCTCAGGTTGATCCCAGTTTCTGGCCTCAGGTTGGTCCCAGTTTCTGGCCTCAGGTTGGTCCCAGTTTCTGGTTCAGAGCTGGTCCCAGTTTCTGGCCTCAGAGCTGGTCCCAGTTTCTGGCCTCAGGTTGGTCCCAGTTTCTGGTTCAGAGCTGGTCCCAGTTTCTGGCATCAGGTTGGTCCCAGGTCTGGTCAGACAGGTCCGATCGGTCGGTCTTTAATTGTTTCTTCTGTCGGTAAGTTTGGAGTTTCTGTGTTATTCTAAGTCGCTTTAATGAGTTGAGGTCATGTGACCTGTTTTCAGGGTTTAAAACCCTCTTTTTCCCAGATTTAAAACCGTGTTCTCATGTCTAACCAGACAGCGAGGCAGTTTCTGGCCAAAGATGCTGAACTTAACAGGCCTTAATTTGCAATAGCTCCAACTGAACACTATACGGCTTTATTATCTCCACCCTCAGAAGCCGGTTGGCTGCACCAAGCACGTTTCTGGCCTCAGGTTGGTCCCAGTTTCTGGTTCAGAGCTGGTCCCAGTTTCTGGCCTCAGGTTGGTCCCAGTTTCTGGTTCAGAGCTGGTCCCAGTTTCTGGCCTCAGGTTGGTCCCAGTTTCTGGTTCAGAGCTGGTCCCAGTTTCTGGTTCAGAGCTGGTCCCAGTTTCTGGCCTCAGGTTGGTCCCAGTTTCTGGCCTCAGGTTGATCCCAGTTTCTGGCCTCAGGTTGATCCCAGTTTCTGGCCTCAGCTTGGTCCCAGTTTCTGGCCTCAGGTTGGTCCCAGTTTCTGGCCTCAGGTTGGTCCCAGTTTCTGGTTCAGAGCTGGTCCCAGTTTCTGGTTCAAAGCTGGTACCAGTTTCTGGCCTCAGGTTGGTCCCAGTTTCTGGTTCAGAGCTGGTCCCAGTTTCTGGTTCAGGTTGGTCCCAGTTTCTGGCCTCAGAGCAGGACCCAGTTTCTTGCCTCAGGTTGGTCCCAGTTTCTGGTTCAGAGCTGGTCCCAGTTTCTGGCCTCAGAGCTGGACCCAGTTTCTGGCCTCAGGTTGGTCCCATTTTCTGGTTCAGAGCTGGTCCCAGTTTCTGGTTCAGAGCTGGTCCCAGTTTCTGGCCTCAGGTTGGTCCCAGTTTCTGGTTCAGGTTGGTCCCAGTTTCTGGCCTCAGAGCTGGACCAAGTTTCTTGCCTCAGAGCTGGTCCCAGTTTCTGGTTCAGAGCTGGTCCCAGTTTCTGGCCTCAAGTTGGTCCCAGTTTCTGGTTCAGAGCTGGTCCCATTTTCTGGCATCAGGTTGGTCCCAGTTTCTGGTTCAGAGCTGGTCCCAGTTTCTGGCCTTAGGTTGGTCCCAGTTTCTGGTTCAGAGCTGGTCCCAGTTTCTGGTTCAGAGCTGGTCCCAGTTTTTGGCCTCAGGTTGGTCCCAGTTACTGGCCTCAGGTTGGTCCCAGTTTCTGGCCTCAGGTTGGTCCCAGTTTCTGGCCTCAGGTTGGTCCCAGTTTCTGGTTCAGAGCTGGTCCCAGTTTCTGGCCTTAGGTTGTTCCCAGTTTCTGGTTCAGAGCTGGTCCCAGTTTCTGGCCTCAGGTTGGTCCCAGTTTCTGGCCTCAGGTTGATCCCAGTTTCTGGCCTCAGGTTGGTCCCAGTTTCTGGCCTCAGGTTGGTCCCAGTTTCTGGCCTCAGGTTGGTCCCAGTTTCTGGTTCAGAGCTGGTCCCAGTTTCTGGTTCAGAGTTGGTCCCAGTTTCTGGTTCAGAGCTGGTACCAGTTTCTGGCCTCAGGTTGGTCCCAGTTTCTGGTTCAGAGCTGGTCCCAGTTTCTGGTTCAGGTTCGTCCCAGTTTCTGGCCTCAGAGCTGGACCCAGTTTCTTGCCTCAGGTTGGTCCCAGTTTCTGGTTCAGAGCTGGTCCCAGTTTCTGGCCTCAGGTTGGTCCCAGTTTCTGGTTCAGAGCTGGTCCCAGTTTCTGGCCTCAGAGCTGGTCCCAGTTTCTGGCCTCAGGTTGGTCCCAGTTTCTGGTTCAGAGCTGGTCCCAGTTTCTGGCCTCAGGTTGGTCCCAGTTTCTGGCCTCAGGTTGATCCCAGTTTCTGGCCTCAGGTTGGTCCCAGTTTCTGGCCTCAGGTTGGTCCCAGTTTCTGGTTCAGAGCTGGTCCCAGTTTCTGGCCTCAGAGCTGGTCCCAGTTTCTGGCCTCAGGTTGGTCCCAGTTTCTGGCCTCAGGTTGGTCCCAGTTTCTGGCCTCAGGTTGGTCCCAGTTTCTGGTTCAGAGCTGGTCCCAGTTTCTGGTTCAAAGCTGGTACCAGTTTCTGGCCTCAGGTTGGTCCCAGTTTCTGGTTCAGAGCTGGTCCCAGTTTCTGGTTCAGGTTGGTCCCAGTTTCTGGCCTCAGAGCAGGACCCAGTTTCTTGCCTCAGGTTGGTCCCAGTTTCTGGTTCAGAGCTGGTCCCAGTTTCTGGCCTCAGAGCTGGACCCAGTTTCTGGCCTCAGGTTGGTCCCATTTTCTGGTTCAGAGCTAGTCCCAGTTTCTGGTTCAGAGCTGGTCCCAGTTTCTGGCCTCAGGTTGGCCCCAGTTTCTGGTTCAGGTTGGTCCCAGTTTCTGGCCTCAGAGCTGGACCAAGTTTCTTGCCTCAGAGCTGGTCCCAGTTTCTGGTTCAGAGCTGGTCCCAGTTTCTGGCCTCAAGTTGGTCCCAGTTTCTGGTTCAGAGCTGGTCCCATTTTCTGGCATCAGGTTGGTCCCAGTTTCTGGTTCAGAGCTGGTCCCAGTTTCTGGCCTTAGGTTGGTCCCAGTTTCTGGTTCAGAGCTGGTCCCAGTTTTTGGCCTCAGGTTTGTCCCAGTTTCTGGTTCAGAGCTTGTCCCAGTTTCTGGTTCAGGCTGGTCCCAGTTTCTGGCCTCAGGTTTGTCCCAGTTTCTGGTCCAGAGCTGGTCCCAGTTTCTGGCCTCAGGTTTGTCCCAGTTTCTGTTTCAGAGCTGGTCCCAGTTTCTGTTTCAGAGCTGGTCCCAGTTTCTGGTTCAGAGCTGGTCCCAGTTTCTGGTCCAGAGCTGGTCCCAGTTTCTGGTTCCTAGCTGGTCCCAGTTTCTGGCCTCAGGTTGGTCCCAGTTACTGGCCTCAGGTTGGTCCCAGTTACTGGCCTCAGGTTGGTCCCAGTTTCTGGCCTCAGGTTGGTCCCAGTTTCTGGCCTCAGGTTGGTCCCAGTTTCTGGTTCAGAGCTGGTCCCAGTTTCTGGCCTTAGGTTTGTCCCAGTTTCTGGTTCAGAGCTGGTCCCAGTTTCTGGCCTCAGGTTGGTCCCAGTTTCTGGTTCAGAGCTGGTCCCAGTTTCTGGCCTCAGTTTGGTCCCAGTTTCTGGCCTCAGGTTGATCCCAGTTTCTGGCCTCAGGTTGATCCCAGTTTCTGGCCTCAGGTTGGTCCCAGTTTCTGGCCTCAGGTTGGTCCCAGTTTCTGGTTCAGAGCTGGTCCCAGTTTCTGGCCTCAGGTTGGTCCCAGTTACTGGCCTCAGGTTGGTCCCAGTTTCTGGCCTCAGGTTGGTCCCAGTTTCTGGCCTCAGGTTGGTCCCAGTTTCTGGTTCAGAGCTGGTCCCAGTTTCTGGCCTTAGGTTGTTCCCAGTTTTTGGTTCAGAGCTGGTCCCAGTTTCTGGCCTCAGGTTGGTCCCAGTTTCTGGCCTCAGGTTGATCCCAGTTACTGGCCTCAGGTTGGTCCCAGTTTCTGGCCTCAGGTTGGTCCCAGTTTCTGGCCTCAGGTTGGTCCCAGTTTCTGGTTCAGAGCTGGTCCCAGTTTCTGGCCTCAGGTTGGTCCCAGTTTCTGGTTCAGAGCTGGTCCCAGTTTCTGGTTCAGGTTCGTCCCAGTTTCTGGCCTCAGAGCTGGACCCAGTTTCTTGCCTCAGGTTGGTCCCAGTTTCTGGTTCAGAGCTGGTCCCAGTTTCTGGCATCAGGTTGGTCCCAGTTTCTGGTTCAGAGCTGGTCCCAGTTTCTGGCATCAGGTTGGTCCCAGTTTCTGGTTCAGAGCTGTTCCCAGTTTCTGGCCTCAGAGCTGGTCCCAGTTTCTGGCCTCAGGTTGGTCCCAGTTTCTGGTTCAGAGCTGGTCCCAGTTTCTGGCCTCAGGTTGGTCCCATTTTCTGGTTCAGAGCTGGTCCCAGTTTCTGGTTCAGAGCTGGTCCCAGTTTCTGGCCTCAGGTTTGTCCCAGTTTCTGGTTCAGAGCTGGTCCCAGTTTCTGGTTCAGGTTGGTCCCAGTTTCTGGCCTCAGGTTTGTCCCAGTTTCTGTTCCAGAGCTGGTCCCAGTTTCTGGCCTCAGGTTGGTCCCAGTTTCTGGTTCCTAGCTGGTCCCAGTTTCTGGCCTCAGGTTGGTCCCATTTACTGGCCTCAGGTTGGTCCAAGTTTCTGGTTCAGAGCTGGTCCCAGTTTCTGGCCTCAGGTTGGTCCCAGTTTCTGGTTCAAAGCTGGTCCCAGTTTCTGGCCTCAGGTTGGTCCCAGTTACTGGCCTCAGGTTGGTCCCAGTTTCTGGCCTCAGGTTGGTCCCAGTTTCTGGCCTCAGGTTGGTCCCAGTTTCTGGTTCAGAGCTGGTACCAGTTTCTGGCCTCAGGTTGATCCCAGTTTCTGGTTCAGAGCTGGTCCCAGTTTCTGGCCTCAGGTTGGTCCCAGTTTCTGGTTCAGAGCTGGTACCAGTTTCTGGCCTCAGGTTGGTCCCAGTTTCTGGTTCAGAGCTGGTCCTCGTTTCTGGCCTCAGGTTGGTCCCAGTTTCTGGTTCAGAGCTGGTCCCAGTTTCTGGCATCAGGTTGGTCCCAGGTCTGGTCAGACAGGTCCGATCGGTCGGTCTTTAATTGTTTCTTCTGTCGGTAAGTTTGGAGTTTCTGTGTTATTCTAAGTCGCTTTAATGAGTTGAGGTCATGTGACCTGTTTTCAGGGTTTAAAACCCTCTTTTTCCCAGATTTAAAACCGTGTTCTCATGTCTAACCAGACAGCGAGGCAGTTTCTGGCCAAAGATGCTGAACTTAACAGGCCTTAATTTGCAATAGCTCCAACTGAACACTATACGGCTTTATTATCTCCACCCTCAGAAGCCGGTTGGCTGCACCAAGCACGTTTCTGGCCTCAGGTTGGTCCCAGTTTCTGGTTCAGAGCTGGTCCCAGTTTCTGGCCTCAGGTTGGTCCCAGTTTCTGGTTCAGAGCTGGTCCCAGTTTCTGGCCTCAGGTTGGTCCCAGTTTCTGGTTCAGAGCTGGTCCCAGTTTCTGGTTCAGAGCTGGTCCCAGTTTCTGGCCTCAGGTTGGTCCCAGTTTCTGGCCTCAGGTTGATCCCAGTTTCTGGCCTCAGGTTGATCCCAGTTTCTGGCCTCAGCTTGGTCCCAGTTTCTGGCCTCAGGTTGGTCCCAGTTTCTGGCCTCAGGTTGGTCCCAGTTTCTGGTTCAGAGCTGGTCCCAGTTTCTGGTTCAAAGCTGGTACCAGTTTCTGGCCTCAGGTTGGTCCCAGTTTCTGGTTCAGAGCTGGTCCCAGTTTCTGGTTCAGGTTGGTCCCAGTTTCTGGCCTCAGAGCAGGACCCAGTTTCTTGCCTCAGGTTGGTCCCAGTTTCTGGTTCAGAGCTGGTCCCAGTTTCTGGCCTCAGAGCTGGACCCAGTTTCTGGCCTCAGGTTGGTCCCATTTTCTGGTTCAGAGCTGGTCCCAGTTTCTGGTTCAGAGCTGGTCCCAGTTTCTGGCCTCAGGTTGGTCCCAGTTTCTGGTTCAGGTTGGTCCCAGTTTCTGGCCTCAGAGCTGGACCAAGTTTCTTGCCTCAGAGCTGGTCCCAGTTTCTGGTTCAGAGCTGGTCCCAGTTTCTGGCCTCAAGTTGGTCCCAGTTTCTGGTTCAGAGCTGGTCCCATTTTCTGGCATCAGGTTGGTCCCAGTTTCTGGTTCAGAGCTGGTCCCAGTTTCTGGCCTTAGGTTGGTCCCAGTTTCTGGTTCAGAGCTGGTCCCAGTTTCTGGTTCAGAGCTGGTCCCAGTTTTTGGCCTCAGGTTTGTCCCAGTTTCTGGTTCAGAGCTTGTCCCAGTTTCTGGTTCAGGCTGGTCCCAGTTTCTGGCCTCAGGTTGGTCCCAGTTTCTGGTCCAGAGCTGGTCCCAGTTTCTGGCCTCAGGTTTGTCCCAGTTTCTGTTTCAGAGCTGGTCCCAGTTTCTGTTTCAGAGCTGGTCCCAGTTTCTGGTTCAGAGCTGGTCCCAGTTTCTGGTCCAGAGCTGGTCCCAGTTTCTGGTTCCTAGCTGGTCCCAGTTTCTGGCCTCAGGTTGGTCCCAGTTACTGGCCTCAGGTTGGTCCCAGTTACTGGCCTCAGGTTGGTCCCAGTTTCTGGCCTCAGGTTGGTCCCAGTTTCTGGCCTCAGGTTGGTCCCAGTTTCTGGTTCAGAGCTGGTCCCAGTTTCTGGCCTTAGGTTGGTCCCAGTTTCTGGTTCAGAGCTGGTCCCAGTTTCTGGCCTCAGGTTGGTCCCAGTTTCTGGTTCAGAGCTGGTCCCAGTTTCTGGCCTCAGTTTGGTCCCAGTTTCTGGCCTCAGGTTGATCCCAGTTTCTGGCCTCAGGTTGGTCCCAGTTTCTGGCCTCAGGTTGGTCCCAGTTTCTGGTTCAGAGCTGGTCCCAGTTTCTGGCCTCAGGTTGGTCCCAGTTACTGGCCTCAGGTTGGTCCCAGTTTCTGGCCTCAGGTTGGTCCCAGTTTCTGGCCTCAGGTTGGTCCCAGTTTCTGGTTCAGAGCTGGTCCCAGTTTCTGGCCTTAGGTTGTTCCCAGTTTCTGGTTCAGAGCTGGTCCCAGTTTCTGGCCTCAGGTTGGTCCCAGTTTCTGGCCTCAGGTTGATCCCAGTTTCTGGCCTCAGGTTGGTCCCAGTTTCTGGCCTCAGGTTGGTCCCAGTTTCTGGCCTCAGGTTGGTCCCAGTTTCTGGTTCAGAGCTGGTCCCAGTTTCTGGTTCAGAGTTGGTCCCAGTTTCTGGTTCAGAGCTGGTACCAGTTTCTGGCCTCAGGTTGGTCCCAGTTTCTGGTTCAGAGCTGGTCCCAGTTTCTGGTTCAGGTTCGTCCCAGTTTCTGGCCTCAGAGCTGGACCCAGTTTCTTGCCTCAGGTTGGTCCCAGTTTCTGGTTCAGAGCTGGTCCCAGTTTCTGGCATCAGGTTGGTCCCAGTTTCTGGTTCAGAGCTGGTCCCAGTTTCTGGCATCAGGTTGGTCCCAGTTTCTGGTTCAGAGCTGTTCCCAGTTTCTGGCCTCAGAGCTGGTCCCAGTTTCTGGCCTCAGGTTGGTCCCAGTTTCTGGTTCAGAGCTGGTCCCAGTTTCTGGCCTCAGGTTGGTCCCATTTTCTGGTTCAGAGCTGGTCCCAGTTTCTGGTTCAGAGCTGGTCCCAGTTTCTGGCCTCAGGTTTGTCCCAGTTTCTGGTTCAGAGCTGGTCCCAGTTTCTGGTTCAGGTTGGTCCCAGTTTCTGGCCTCAGGTTTGTCCCAGTTTCTGTTCCAGAGCTGGTCCCAGTTTCTGGCCTCAGGTTGGTCCCAGTTTCTGGTTCCTAGCTGGTCCCAGTTTCTGGCCTCAGGTTGGTCCCATTTACTGGCCTCAGGTTGGTCCAAGTTTCTGGTTCAGAGCTGGTCCCAGTTTCTGGCCTCAGGTTGTTCCCAGTTTCTGGTTCAAAGCTGGTCCCAGTTTCTGGCCTCAGGTTGGTCCCAGTTACTGGCCTCAGGTTGGTCCCAGTTTCTGGCCTCAGGTTGGTCCCAGTTTCTGGCCTCAGGTTGGTCCCAGTTTCTGGTTCAGAGCTGGTACCAGTTTCTGGCCTCAGGTTGATCCCAGTTTCTGGTTCAGAGCTGGTCCCAGTTTCTGGCCTCAGGTTGGTCCCAGTTTCTGGTTCAGAGCTGGTACCAGTTTCTGGCCTCAGGTTGGTCCCAGTTTCTGGTCCAGAGCTGGTCCCAGTTTCTGGCCTCAGGTTGGTCCCAGTTTCTGGTTCAGAGCTGGTCCCAGTTTCTGGCCTCAGGTTGGTCCCAGTTTCTGGTTCAGAGCTGGTCCCAGTTTCTGGCCTCAGTTTGGTCCCAGTTTCTGGCCTCAGGTTGATCCCAGTTTCTGGCCTCAGGTTGGTCCCAGTTTCTGGCCTCAGGTTGGTCCCAGTTTCTGGTTCAGAGCTGGTCCCAGTTTCTGGCCTTAGGTTGGTCCCAGTTTCTGGTTCAGAGCTGGTCCCAGTTTCTGGCCTCAGGTTGGTCCCAGTTTCTGGTTCAGAGCTGGTCCCAGTTTCTGGCCTCAGTTTGGTCCCAGTTTCTGGCCTCAGGTTGATCCCAGTTTCTGGCCTCAGGTTGGTCCCAGTTTCTGGCCTCAGGTTGGTCCCAGTTTCTGGTTCAGAGCTGGTCCCAGTTTCTGGCCTCAGGTTGGTCCCAGTTACTGGCCTCAGGTTGGTCCCAGTTTCTGGCCTCAGGTTGGTCCCAGTTTCTGGCCTCAGGTTGGTCCCAGTTTCTGGTTCAGAGCTGGTCCCAGTTTCTGGCCTTAGGTTGTTCCCAGTTTCTGGTTCAGAGCTGGTCCCAGTTTCTGGCCTCAGGTTGGTCCCAGTTTCTGGCCTCAGGTTGATCCCAGTTTCTGGCCTCAGGTTGGTCCCAGTTTCTGGCCTCAGGTTGGTCCCAGTTTCTGGCCTCAGGTTGGTCCCAGTTTCTGGTTCAGAGCTGGTCCCAGTTTCTGGTTCAGAGTTGGTCCCAGTTTCTGGTTCAGAGCTGGTACCAGTTTCTGGCCTCAGGTTGGTCCCAGTTTCTGGTTCAGAGCTGGTCCCAGTTTCTGGTTCAGGTTCGTCCCAGTTTCTGGCCTCAGAGCTGGACCCAGTTTCTTGCCTCAGGTTGGTCCCAGTTTCTGGTTCAGAGCTGGTCCCAGTTATTGGCATCAGGTTGGTCCCAGTTTCTGGTTCAGAGCTGGTCCCAGTTTCTGGCATCAGGTTCGTCCCAGTTTCTGGTTCAGAGCTGTTCCCAGTTTCTGGCCTCAGAGCTGGTCCCAGTTTCTGGCCTCAGGTTGGTCCCAGTTTCTGGTTCAGAGCTGGTCCCAGTTTCTGGCCTCAGGTTGGTCCCATTTTCTGGTT
The DNA here is from genome assembly GCA_036924055.1 of Leuresthes tenuis. Lineage (NCBI taxonomy): Eukaryota > Metazoa > Chordata > Actinopteri > Atheriniformes > Atherinopsidae > Leuresthes > Leuresthes tenuis. Next base: position 37,452,597 of record JAVGWW010000002.1, on the reverse strand, counting down.
CAGAGCTGGTCCCAGTTTCTGGTTCAGAGCTGGTCCCAGTTTCTGGCCTCAGGTTTGTCCCAGTTTCTGGTTCAGAGCTGGTCCCAGTTTCTGGTTCAGGTTGGTCCCAGTTTCTGGCCTCAGGTTTGTCCCAGTTTCTGTTCCAGAGCTGGTCCCAGTTTCTGGCCTCAGGTTGGTCCCAGTTTCTGGTTCCTAGCTGGTCCCAGTTTCTGGCCTCAGGTTGGTCCCATTTACTGGCCTCAGGTTGGTCCAAGTTTCTGGTTCAGAGCTGGTCCCAGTTTCTGGCCTCAGGTTGGTCCCAGTTTCTGGTTCAAAGCTGGTCCCAGTTTCTGGCCTCAGGTTGGTCCCAGTTACTGGCCTCAGGTTGGTCCCAGTTTCTGGCCTCAGGTTGGTCCCAGTTTCTGGCCTCAGGTTGGTCCCAGTTTCTGGTTCAGAGCTGGTACCAGTTTCTGGCCTCAGGTTGATCCCAGTTTCTGGTTCAGAGCTGGTCCCAGTTTCTGGCCTCAGGTTGGTCCCAGTTTCTGGTTCAGAGCTGGTACCAGTTTCTGGCCTCAGGTTGGTCCCAGTTTCTGGTTCAGAGCTGGTCCTCGTTTCTGGCCTCAGGTTGATCCCAGTTTCTGGCCTCAGGTTCGTCCCAGTTTCTGGCCTCAGGTTGGTCCCAGTTTCTGGTTCAGAGCTGGTCCCAGTTTCTGGCCTCAGAGCTGGTCCCAGTTTCTTGCCTCAGAGCTGGTCCCAGTTTCTGGTTCAGAGCTGGTCCCAGTTTCTGGCCTCAAGTTGGTCCCAGTTTCTGGTTCAGAGCTGGTCCCAGTTTCTGGCATCAGGTTGGTCCCAGTTTCTGGTTCAGAGCTGGTCCCAGTTTCTGGCATCAGGTTGGTCCCAGGTCTGGTCAGACAGGTCCGATCGGTCGGTCTTTAATTGTTTCTTCTGTCGGTAAGTTTGGAGTTTCTGTGTTATTCTAAGTCGCTTTAATGAGTTGAGGTCATGTGACCTGTTTTCAGGGTTTAAAACCCTCTTTTTCCCAGATTTAAAACCGTGTTCTCATGTCTAACCAGACAGCGAGGCAGTTTCTGGCCAAAGATGCTGAACTTAAGAGGCCTTAATTTGCAATAGCTCCAACTGAACACTATACGGCTTTATTATCTCCACCCTCAGAAGCCGGTTGGCTGCACCAAGCACGTTTCTGGCCTCAGGTTGGTCCCAGTTTCTGGTTCAGAGCTGGTCCCAGTTTCTGGCCTCAGGTTGGTCCCAGTTTCTGGTTCAGAGCTGGTCCCAGTTTCTGGCCTCAGGTTGGTCCCAGTTTCTGGTTCAGAGCTGGTCCCAGTTTCTGGTTCAGAGCTGGTCCCAGTTTCTGGCCTCAGGTTGGTCCCAGTTTCTGGCCTCAGGTTGATCCCAGTTTCTGGCCTCAGCTTGGTCCCAGTTTCTGGCCTCAGGTTGGTCCCAGTTTCTGGTTCAGAGCTGGTCCCAGTTTCTGCCCTCAGAGCTGGTCCCAGTTTCTGGCCTCAGGTTGGTCCCAGTTTCTGGCCTCAGGTTGATCCCAGTTTCTGGCCTCAGGTTGGTCCCAGTTTCTGGCCTCAGGTTGGTCCCAGTTTCTGGTTCAGAGCTGGTCCCAGTTTCAGGTTCAGAGCTGGTCCCAGTTTCTGGCCTCAGGTTGGTCCCAGTTTCTGGCCTCAGGTTGATCCCAGTTTCTGGCCTCAGGTTGGTCCCAGTTTCTGGCCTCAGGTTGGTCCCAGTTTCTGGCCTTAGGTTGGTCCCAGTTTCTGGTTCAGAGCTGGTCCCAGTTTCTGATTCAGAGCTGGTCCCAGTTTCTGGCCTCAGGTTGGTCCCAGTTTCTGGCCTCAGGTTGATCCCAGTTTCTGGCCTCAGGTTGGTCCCAGTTTCTGGCCTCAGGTTGGTCCCAGTTTCTGGCCTCAGGTTGGTCCCAGTTTCTGGTTCAGAGCTGGTCCCAGTTTCTGGTTCAGAGCTGGTACCAGTTTCTGGCCTCAGGTTGGTCCCAGTTTCTGGTTCAGAGCTGGTCCCAGTTTCTGGCCTCAGGTTGGTCCCAGTTACTGGCCTCAGGTTTGTCCCAGTTTCTGGCCTGAGGTTGGTCCCAGTTTCTGGCCTCAGGTTGGTCCCAGTTTCTGGTTCAGAGCTGGTACCAGTTTCTGGCCTCAGGTTGATCCCAGTTTCTGGTTCAGAGCTGGTCCCAGTTTCTGGCCTCAGGTTGGTCCCAGTTTCTGGTTAGGAGGTGGTCCCAGTTTCTGGCCTCAGGTTGGTCCCAGTTTCTGGTTCAGAGCTGGTCCCAGTTTCTGGCCTCAGGTTGGTCCCAGTTTCTGGTTCAGAGCTGGTCCCAGTTTCTGGCCTCAGGTTGATCACAATTTCTGGCCTCAGGTTGGTCCCAGTTTCTTGCCTCAGGTTGGTCCCAGTTTCTGGCCTCAGGTTGGTCCCAGTTTCTGGTTCAGAGCTGGTCCCAGTTTCTGGTTCAGAGCTTGTCCCAGTTTCTGGTTCATGTTGGTCCCAGTTTCTGGTTCAGTGCTGGTCCCAGTTTCTGGTTCAGAGCTGGTCCCAGTTTCTGGCCTCGGGTTGGTCCCAGTTTCTGGTTCAGAGCTGGTCCCAGATTCTGGTTCAGGTTGGTCCCAGTTTCTGGCCTCGGAGCTGGACCCAGTTCCTGGCCTCAGGTTGGTCCAAGTTACTGGCCTCAGGTTGGTCCCAGTTTCTGGCCTCAGGTTGGTCCCAGTTTCTGGTTCAGAGCTGGTACCAGTTTCTGGCCTCAGGTTGGTCCCAGTTTCTGGTTCAGAGCTGGTCCCAGTTTCTGGCCTCAGGTTGGTCCCAGTTTCTGGCCTCAGGTTGGTCCCAGTTACTGGCCTCAGGTTGGTCCCAGTTTCTGGTTCAGAGCTGGTCCCAGTTTCTGGCCTCAGGTTGGTCCCAGTTTCTGGTTCAGAGCTGGTCCCAGTTTCTGGCCTCAGGTTGGTCCCAGTTTCTGGCCTCAGGTTGGTCCCAGTTTCTGGCCTCAGGTTGGTCCCAGTTTCTGGTTCAGAGCTGGTACCAATTTCTGGTTCAGAGCTGGTCCCAGTTTCTGGCCTCAGGTTGGTCCCAGTTTCTGGCCTCAGGTTGGTCCCAGTTTCTGGTTCAGAGCTGGTCCCAGTTTCTGGCCTCAGGTTGGTCCCAGTTTCTGGCCTCAGGTTGGTCCCAGTTTCTGGTTCAGAGCTGGTACCAGTTTCTGGCCTCAGGTTGGTCCCAGTTTCTGGTTCAGAGCTGGTCCCAGTTTCTGGCCTCAGGTTGGTCCCAGTTACTGGCCTCAGGTTGGTCCCAGTTTCTGGTTCAGAGCTGGTCCCAGTTTCTGGCCTCAGGTTGGTCCCAGTTTCTGGTTCAGAGCTGGTCCCAGTTTCTGGCCTCAGGTTGGTCCCAGTTACTGGCCTCAGGTTGGTCCCAGTTTCTGGCCTCAGGTTGGTCCCAGTTTCTGGCCTCAGGTTGGTCCCAGTTTCTGGTTCAGAGCTGGTACCAGTTTCTGGTTCAGAGCTAGTCCCAGTTTCTGGCCTCAGGTTGGTCCCATTTTCTGGTTCAGAGCTGGTACCAGTTTCTGGTTCAGAGCTTGTCCCAGTTTCTGGCCTCAGGTTGGTCCCAGTTTCTGGTTCAGAGCTGGTCCCAGTTTCTGGCCTCAGGTTGGTCCCAGTTTCTGGTTCAGAGCTGGTACCAGTTTCTGGTTCAGAGCTGGTCCCAGTTTCTGGCCTCAGGTTGGTCCCAGTTTCTGGTTCAGAGCTGGTCCCAGTTTCTGGCCTCAGGTTGGTCCCAGTTTCTGGTTCAGAGCTGGTCCCAGTTTCTGGCCTCAGGTTGGTCCCAGTTTCTGGTTCAGAGCTGGTCCCAGTTTCTGGCCTCAGGTTGGTCCCAGTTTCTGGTTCAGAGCTGGTCCCAGTTTCTGGCCTCAGAGCTGGTCCCAGTTTCTGGCCTCAGGTTGGTCCCAGTTTCTGGTTCAGAGCTGGTCCCAGTTTCTGGCCTCAGATTGATCCCAGTTTCTGTTCTCAGGTTGGTCCCAGTTTCTGGCCTCAGGTTGGTCCCAGTTTCTGGTTCAGAGCTGGTCCCAGTTTCTGGTTCAGAGCTGGTCCCAGTTTCTGCCCTCAGAGCTGGTCCCAGTTTCTGGCCTCAGGTTGGTCCCAGTTTCTGGTTCAGAGCTGGTCCCAGTTTCTGCCCTCAGAGCTGGTCCCAGTTTCTGGCCTCAGGTTGGTCCCAGTTTCTGGCCTCAGGTTGGTCCCAGTTTCTGGCCTCAGGTTGGTCCCAGTTTCTGGTTCAGAGCTGGTCCCAGTTTCTGGTTCAGAGCTGGTCCGAGTTTCTGGCCTCAGGTTGGTCCCAGTTTCTGGTTTAGAGCTGGTCCCAGTTTCTGGCCTCAGGTTGGTCCCAGTTACTGGCCTCAGGTTGGTCCCAGTTTCTGGCCTCAGGTTGGTCCCAGTTTCTGGCCTCAGGTTGGTCCCAGTGTCTGGTTCAGAGCTGGTACCAGTTTCTGGTTCAGAGCTGGTCCCAGTTTCTGGCCTCAGGTTGGTCCCAGTTTCTGGCCTCAGGTTGGTCCCAGTTTCTGGTTCAGAGCTGGTCCCAGTTTCTGGCCTCAGATTGATCCCAGTTTCTGTTCTCAGGTTGGTCCCAGTTTCTGGCCTCAGGTTGGTCCCAGTTTCTGGTTCAGAGCTGGTCCCAGTTTCTGGTTCAGAGCTGGTCCCAGTTTCTGCCCTCAGAGCTGGTCCCAGTTTCTGGCCTCAGGTTGGTCCCAGTTTCTGGTTCAGAGCTGGTCCCAGTTTCTGGCCTCAGGTTGGTCCCAGTTTCTGGTTCAGAGCTGGTCCCAGTTTCTGGTTCAGAGCTGGTCCCAGTTTCTGCCCTCAGAGCTTGTCCCAGTTTCTGGCCTCAGGTTGGTCCCAGTTTCTGGCCTCAGGTTGGTCCCAGTTTCTGGCCTCAGGTTGGTCCCAGTTTCTGGTTCAGAGCTGGTCCCAGTTTCTGGTTCAGAGCTGGTCCCAGTTTCTGGCCTCAGGTTGGTCCCAGTTACTGGCCTCAGGTTGGTCCCAGTTTCTGGTTCAGAGCTGGTCCGAGTTTCTGGCCTCAGGTTGGTCCCAGTTTCTGGTTTAGAGCTGGTCCCAGTTTCTGGCCTCAGGTTGGTCCCAGTTTCTGGCCTCAGGTTGGTCCCAGTTTCTGGCCTCAGGTTGGTCCCAGTGTCTGGTTCAGAGCTGGTACCAGTTTCTGGTTCAGAGCTGGTCCCAGTTTCTGGCCTCAGGTTGGTCCCAGTTTCTGGCCTCAGGTTGGTCCCAGTTTCTGGTTCAGAGCTGGTCCCAGTTTCTGGCCTCAGGTTGGTCCCAGTTTCTGGCCTCAGGTTGGTCCCAGTTTCTGGCCTCAGGTTGGTCCCAGTTTCTGGCCTCAGGTTGATCCCAGTTTCTGGCCTCAGGTTGGTCCCAGTTTCTGGCCTCAGGTTGGTCCCAGTTTCTGTTTCAGAGCTGGTCCCAGTTTCTGTTTCAGAGCTGGTCCCAGTTTCTGGTTCAGAGCTGGTCCCAGTTTCTGGCCTCAGGTTGGTCCCAGTTTCTGGTTCAGAGCTGGTCCCAGTTTCTGGCATCAGGTTGGTCCCAGTTTCTGGTTCAGAGCTGGTCTCAGTTTCTGGCCTCAGAGCTGGTCCCAGTTTCTGGCCTCAGGTTGGTCCCAGTTTCTGGTTCAGAGCTGGTCCCAGTTTCTGGCCTCAGGTTGGTACCATTTTCTGGTTCAGAGCTGGTCCCAGTTTCTGGTTCAGAGCTGGTCCCAGTTTCTGGCCTCATGTTTGTCCCAGTTTCTGGTTCAGAGCTGGTCCCAGTTTCTGGTTCAGGCTGGTCCCAGTTTCTGGCCTCAGGTTTGTCCCAGTTTCTGGTCCGGAGCTGGTCCCAGTTTCTGGCCTCAGGTTGGTCCCAGTTTCTGGTTCCTAGCTGGTCCCAGTTTCTGGCCTCAGGTTGGTCCCAGTTACTGGCCTCAGGTTGGTCCAAGTTTCTGGTTCAGAGCTGGTCCCAGTTTCTGGTTCAGAGCTGGTCCAGGTTTCTGGTTCAGAGCTGGTCCCACTTTCTGTTCTCAGGTTTGTCCCAGTTTCTGGTTCAGACCTGGTCCCAGATTCTGGTTCAGGTATGTCCCAGTTTCTGGCCTCAGAGCTGGACCCAGTTTCTTGCCTCAGGTTGGTCCCAGTTTCTGGTTCAGAGCTGGTCCCAGTTTCTGCCCTCAGAGCTGGTCCCAGTTTCTGGCCTCAGGCTGGTCCCAGTTTCTGGTTCAGAGCTGGTCCCAGTTTCTGGCCTCAGAGCTGGTCAAAGTTTCTGGCCTCAGAGCTGGTCCCAGTTTCTGGCCTCAGGTTGGTCCCAGTTTCTGGTTCAGAGCTGGTCCCAGTTTCTGGCCTCAGGTTGGTCCCAGTTTCTGGCCTCAGGTTGGTCCCATTTTCTGGTTCAGAGCTGGTCCCAGTTTCTGGTTCAGAGCTGGTCCCAGTTTCTGGTTCAGAGCTTATCCCAGTTTCTGGTTCAGGTTGGTCCCAGTTTCTGGTTCAGTGCTGGTCCCAGTTTCTGGTTCAGAGCTGGTCCCAGTTTCTGGCCTCGGGTTGGTCCCAGTTTCTGGTTCAGAGCTGGTCCCAGATTCTGGTTCAGGTTGGTCCCAGTTTCTGGCCTCAGAGCTGGACCCAGTTTCTGGCCTCAGGGTGGTCCCAGTTTCTGGCCTCAGGTTGGTCCCAGTTTCTGGCCTCAGGTTGGTCCCAGTTTCTGGTTCAGAGCTGGTACCAGTTTCTGGCCTCAGGTTGGTCCCAGTTTCTGGTTCAGAGCTGGTCCCAGTTTCTGGCCTCAGGTTGGTCCCAGTTTCTGGCCTCAGGTTGGTCCCAGTTACTGGCCTCAGGTTGGTCCCAGTTTCTGGTTCAGAGCTGGTCCGAGTTTCTGGCCTCAGGTTGGTCCCAGTTTCTGGTTTAGAGCTGGTCCCAGTTTCTGGCCTCAGGTTGGTCCCAGTTACTGGCCTCAGGTTGGTCCCAGTTTCTGGCCTCAGGTTGGTCCCAGTTTCTGGCCTCAGGTTGGTCCCAGTTTCTGGTTCAGAGCTGGTACCAGTTTCTTGTTCAGAGCTGGTCCCAGTTTCTGGCCTCAGGTTGGTCCCAGTTTCTGGCCTCAGGTTGGTCCCACTTTCTGGTTCAGAGCTGGTCCCAGTTTCTGGCCTCAGGTTGGTCCCAGTTTCTGGCCTTAGGTTGGTCCCAGTTTTTGGCCTCAGGTTGGTCCCAGTTTCTGGCCTCAGGTTGATCCCAGTTTCTGGCCTCAGGTTGGTCCCAGTTTCTGGTTCAGAGCTGGTCCCAGTTTCTGTTTCAGAGCTGGTCCCAGTTTCTGGTTCAGAGCTGGTACCAGTTTCTGGCCTCAGGTTGGTCCCAGTTTCTGGTTCAGAGCTGGTCCCAGTTTCTGGTTCAGGTTGGTCCCAGTTTCTGGCCTCAGAGCTGGACCCAGTTTCTTGCCTCAGGTTGGTCCCAGTTTCTGGTTCAGAGCTGGTCCCAGTTTCTGGTCTCAGGTTGGTCCCAGTTTCTGGTTCAGAGCTGGTCCCAGTTTCTGGCATCAGGTTGGTCCCAGTTTCTGGTTCAGAGCTGGTCCGAGTTTCTGGCATCAGAGCTGGTCCCAGTTTCTGGTTCAGAGCTGGTCTCAGTTTCTGGCCTCAGAGCTGGTCCCAGTTTCTGGCCTCAGGTTGGTCCCAGTTTCTGGTTCAGAGCTGGTCCCAGTTTCTGGCCTCAGGTTGGTACCATTTTCTGGTTCAGAGCTGGTCCCAGTTTCTGGTTCAGAGCTGGTCCCAGTTTCTGGCCTCAGGTTTGTCCCAGTTTCTGGTTCAGAGCTGGTCCCAGTTTCTGGTTCAGGCTGGTCCCAGTTTCTGGCCTCAGGTTTGTCCCGGTTTCTGGTCCAGAGCTGGTCCCAGTTTCTGGCCTCAGGTTGGTCCCAGTTTCTGGTTCCTAGCTGGTCCCAGTTTCTGGCCTCAGGTTGGTCCCAGTTACTGGCCTCAGGTTGGTCCAAGTTTCTGGTTCAGAGCTGGTCCCAGTTTCTGGCCTCAGGTTGGTCCAAGTTTCTGGTTCAGAGCAGGTCCCAGTTTCTGGCCTCAGGTTGGTCCCAGTTACTGGCCTCAGGTTGGTCCCAGTTTCTGGCCTCAGGTTGGTCCCAGTTTCTGTCCTCAGGTTGGTCCCAGTTTCTGGTTCAGAGCTGGTACCAGTTTCTGGCCTCAGGTTGATCCCAGTTTCTGGTTCAGAGCTGGTCCCAGTTTCTGGCCTCAGGTTGGTCCCAGTTTCTGGTTCAGAGCTGGTCCCAGTTTCTGGCCTCAGGTTGGTCCCAGTTTCTGGTTCAGAGCTGGTCCCAGTTTCTGGCCTCAGGTTGGTCCCAGTTTCTGGTTCAGAGCTGGTCCCAGTTTCTGGCCTCAGGTTGGTCCCAGTTTCTGGCCTCAGGTTGATCCCAGTTTCTGGCCTCAGGTTGGTCCCAGTTTCTGGCCACAGGTTGGTCCCAGTTTCTGGCCTCAGGTTGGTCCCAGTTTCTGGTTCAGAGCTGGTCCCAGTTTCTTGCCTCAGGTTGGTCCCAGTTTCTGGCCTCAGAGCTGGACCCAGTTTCTTGCCTCAGGTTGGTCCCAGTTTCTGGTTCAGAGCTGGTCCCAGTTTCTGGTTCAGAGCTGGACCCAGTTTCTGGCCTCAGGTTTGTCCCATTTTCTGGTTCAGAGCTGGTCCCAGTTTCTGGTTCAGAGCTGGTCCCAGTTTCTGGCCTCAGGTTTGTCCCAGTTTCTGGTTCAGGTTGGTCCCAGTTTCTGGCCTCAGAGCTGGACCCAGTTTCTTGCCTCAGAGCTGGTCCCAGTTTCTGGTTCAGAGCTGGTCCCAGTTTCTGGCCTCAAGTTGGTCCCAGTTTCTGGTTCAGAGCTAGTCCAAGTTTCTGGCATCAGGTTGGTCCCAGTTTCTGGTTCAGAGCTGGTCCCAGTTTCTGGCATCAGGTTGGTCCCAGGTCTGGTCAGACAGGTCCGATCGGTCGGTCTTTAATTGTTTCTTCTGTCGGTAAGTTTGGAGTTTCTGTGTTATTCTAAGTCGCTTTATTGAGTTGAGGTCATGTGACCTGTTTTCAGGGTTTAAAACCCTCTTTTTCCTAGATTTAAAACCGTGTTCTCATGTCTAACCAGACAGCGAGGCAGTTTCTGGCCAAAGATGCTGAACTTAACAGGCCTTAATTTGCAATGCCTCCAACTGAACACTATACGGCTTTATTATCTCCACCCTCAGAAGCCGGTTGGCTGCACCAAGCACGTTTCTGGCCTCAGGTTGGTCCCAGTTTCTGGTTCAGAGCTGGTCCCAGTTTCTGGTTCAGAGCTGGTCCCAGTTTCTGGCCTCAGGTTGGTCCCAGTTTCTGGTTCAGAGCTGGTCCCAGTTTCTGGCCTCAGAGCTGGTCCCAGTTTCTGGCCTCAGGTTGGTCCCAGTTTCTGGCCTCAGGTTGGTCCAAGTTTCTGGTTCAGAGCTCGTCCCAGTTTCTGGCCTCAGAGCTGGTCAAAGTTTCTGGCCTCAGAGCTGGTCCCAGTTTCTGGCCTCAGGTTGGTCCCAGTTTCTGGTTCAGAGCTGGTCCCAGTTTCTTGCCTCAGTTATGTCCCAGTTTCTGGCCTCAGGTTGGTCCCATTTTCTGGTTCAGAGCTGGTCCCAGTTTCTGGTTCAGAGCTGGTCCCAGTTTGTGGCCTCAGGTTGGTACCATTTTCTGGTTCAGAGCTGGTCCCAGTTTCTGGTTCAGAGCTGGTCCCAGTTTCTGTTTCAGAGCTGGTCCCAGTTTCTGGTTCAGAGCTGGTACCAGTTTCTGGCCTCAGGTTGGTCCCAGTTTCTGGTTCAGAGCTGGTCCCAGTTTCTGGTTCAGGTTGGTCCCAGTTTCTGGCCTCAGAGCTGGACCCAGTTTCTTGCCTCAGGTTGGTCCCAGTTTCTGGTTCAGAGCTGGTCCCAGTTTCTGGTCTCAGGTTGGTCCCAGTTTCTGGTTCAGAGCTGGTCCCAGTTTCTGGCATCAGGTTGGTCCCAGTTTCTGGTTCAGAGCTGGTCCGAGTTTCTGGCATCAGAGCTGGTCCCAGTTTCTGGTTCAGAGCTGGTCTCAGTTTCTGGCCTCAGAGCTGGTCCCAGTTTCTGGCCTCAGGTTGGTCCCAGTTTCTGGTTCAGAGCTGGTCCCAGTTTCTGGCCTCAGGTTGGTACCATTTTCTGGTTCAGAGCTGGTCCCAGTTTCTGGTTCAGAGCTGGTCCCAGTTTCTGGCCTCAGGTTTGTCCCAGTTTCTGGTTCAGAGCTGGTCCCAGTTTCTGGTTCAGGCTGGTCCCAGTTTCTGGCCTCAGGTTTGTCCCGGTTTCTGGTCCAGAGCTGGTCCCAGTTTCTGGCCTCAGGTTGGTCCCAGTTTCTGGTTCCTAGCTGGTCCCAGTTTCTGGCCTCAGGTTGGTCCCAGTTACTGGCCTCAGGTTGGTCCAAGTTTCTGGTTCAGAGCTGGTCCCAGTTTCTGGCCTCAGGTTGGTCCAAGTTTCTGGTTCAGAGCAGGTCCCAGTTTCTGGCCTCAGGTTGGTCCCAGTTACTGGCCTCAGGTTGGTCCCAGTTTCTGGCCTCAGGTTGGTCCCAGTTTCTGTCCTCAGGTTGGTCCCAGTTTCTGGTTCAGAGCTGGTACCAGTTTCTGGCCTCAGGTTGATCCCAGTTTCTGGTTCAGAGCTGGTCCCAGTTTCTGGCCTCAGGTTGGTCCCAGTTTCTGGTTCAGAGCTGGTCCCAGTTTCTGGCCTCAGGTTGGTCCCAGTTTCTGGTTCAGAGCTGGTCCCAGTTTCTGGCCTCAGGTTGGTCCCAGTTTCTGGTTCAGAGCTGGTCCCAGTTTCTGGCCTCAGGTTGGTCCCAGTTTCTGGCCTCAGGTTGATCCCAGTTTCTGGCCTCAGGTTGGTCCCAGTTTCTGGCCACAGGTTGGTCCCAGTTTCTTGCCTCAGGTTGGTCCCAGTTTCTGGTTCAGAGCTGGTCCCAGTTTCTTGCCTCAGGTTGGTCCCAGTTTCTGGCCTCAGAGCTGGACCCAGTTTCTTGCCTCAGGTTGGTCCCAGTTTCTGGTTCAGAGCTGGTCCCAGTTTCTGGTTCAGAGCTGGACCCAGTTTCTGGCCTCAGGTTTGTCCCATTTTCTGGTTCAGAGCTGGTCCCAGTTTCTGGTTCAGAGCTGGTCCCAGTTTCTGGCCTCAGGTTTGTCCCAGTTTCTGGTTCAGGTTGGTCCCAGTTTCTGGCCTCAGAGCTGGACCCAGTTTCTTGCCTCAGAGCTGGTCCCAGTTTCTGGTTCAGAGCTGGTCCCAGTTTCTGGCCTCAAAGCTGGTCCCAGTTTCTGGTTCAGAGCTGGTCCCAGTTTCTGGCCTCAAGTTGGTCCCAGTTTCTGGTTCAGAGCTAGTCCAAGTTTCTGGCATCAGGTTGGTCCCAGTTTCTGGTTCAGAGCTGGTCCCAGTTTCTGGCATCAGGTTGGTCCCAGGTCTGGTCAGACAGGTCCGATCGGTCGGTCTTTAATTGTTTCTTCTGTCGGTAAGTTTGGAGTTTCTGTGTTATTCTAAGTCGCTTTATTGAGTTGAGGTCATGTGACCTGTTTTCAGGGTTTAAAACCCTCTTTTTCCTAGATTTAAAACCGTGTTCTCATGTCTAACCAGACAGCGAGGCAGTTTCTGGCCAAAGATGCTGAACTTAACAGGCCTTAATTTGCAATGCCTCCAACTGAACACTATACGGCTTTATTATCTCCACCCTCAGAAGCCGGTTGGCTGCACCAAGCACGTTTCTGGCCTCAGGTTGGTCCCAGTTTCTGGTTCAGAGCTGGTCCCAGTTTCTGGTTCAGAGCTGGTCCCAGTTTCTGGCCTCAGGTTGGTCCCAGTTTCTGGTTCAGAGCTGGTCCCAGTTTCTGGCCTCAGAGCTGGTCCCAGTTTCTGGCCTCAGGTTGGTCCCAGTTTCTGGCCTCAGGTTGGTCCAAGTTTCTGGTTCAGAGCTCGTCCCAGTTTCTGGCCTCAGAGCTGGTCAAAGTTTCTGGCCTCAGAGCTGGTCCCAGTTTCTGGCCTCAGGTTGGTCCCAGTTTCTGGTTCAGAGCTGGTCCCAGTTTCTTGCCTCAGTTTGGTCCCAGTTTCTGGCCTCAGGTTGGTCCCATTTTCTGGTTCAGAGCTGGTCCCAGTTTCTGGTTCAGAGCTGGTCCCAGTTTGTGGCCTCAGGTTGGTACCATTTTCTGGTTCAGAGCTGGTCCCAGTTTCTGGTTCAGAGCTGGTCCCAGTTTCTGGTTCAGAGCTTGTCCCAGTTTCTGGTTCAAGTTGGTCCCAGTTTCTGGTTCAGTGGTGGTCCCAGTTTCTGGTTCAGAGCTGGTCCCAGATTCTGGTTCAGGTTGGTCCCAGTTTCTGGCCTCAGAGCTGGACCCAGTTTCTGGCCTCAGGTTGGTCCCAGTTTCTGGTTCAGAGCTGGTCCCAGTTTCTGGTTCAGAGCTGGTCCCAGTTTCTGGCCTCAGGTTGGTCCCAGTTTCTGGTTCAGAGCTGGTCCCAGTTTCTGGCCTCAGGTTGGTCCCAGTTTCTGGTTCAGAGCTGGTCCCAGTTTCTGGCCTCAGGTTGGTCCCAGTTTCTGGCCTCAGGTTGATCCCAGTTTCTGGCCTCAGGTTGGTCCCAGTTTCTGGCCACAGGTTGGTCCCAGTTTCTGGCCTCAGGTTGGTCCCAGTTTCTGGTTCAGAGCTGGTCCCAGTTTCTTGCCTCAGGTTGGTCCCAGTTTCTGGCCTCAGAGCTGGACCCAGTTTCTTGCCTCAGGTTGGTCCCAGTTTCTGGTTCAGAGCTGGTCCCAGTTTCTGGTTCAGAGATGGACCCAGTTTCTGGCCTCAGGTTTGTCCCATTTTCTGGTTCAGAGCTGGTCCCAGTTTCTGGTTCAGAGCTGGTCCCAGTTTCTGGCCTCAGGTTTGTCCCAGTTTCTGGTTCAGGTTGGTCCCAGTTTCTGGCCTCAGAGCTGGACCCAGTTTCTTGCCTCAGAGCTGGTCCCAGTTTCTGGTTCAGAGCTGGTCCCAGTTTCTGGCCTCAAGTTGGTCCCAGTTTCTGGTTCAGAGCTAGTCCAAGTTTCTGGCATCAGGTTGGTCCCAGTTTCTGGTTCAGAGCTGGTCCCAGTTTCTGGCATCAGGTTGGTCCCAGGTCTGGTCAGACAGGTCCGATCGGTCGGTCTTTAATTGTTTCTTCTGTCGGTAAGTTTGGAGTTTCTGTGTTATTCTAAGTCGCTTTATTGAGTTGAGGTCATGTGACCTGTTTTCAGGGTTTAAAACCCTCTTTTTCCTAGATTTAAAACCGTGTTCTCATGTCTAACCAGACAGCGAGGCAGTTTCTGGCCAAAGATGCTGAACTTAACAGGCCTTAATTTGCAATGCCTCCAACTGAACACTATACGGCTTTATTATCTCCACCCTCAGAAGCCGGTTGGCTGCACCAAGCACGTTTCTGGCCTCAGGTTGGTCCCAGTTTCTGGTTCAGAGCTGGTCCCAGTTTCTGGTTCAGAGCTGGTCCCAGTTTCTGGCCTCAGGTTGGTCCCAGTTTCTGGTTCAGAGCTGGTCCCAGTTTCTGGCCTCAGAGCTGGTCCCAGTTTCTGGCCTCAGGTTGGTCCCAGTTTCTGGCCTCAGGTTGGTCCAAGTTTCTGGTTCAGAGCTCGTCCCAGTTTCTGGCCTCAGAGCTGGTCAAAGTTTCTGGCCTCAGAGCTGGTCCCAGTTTCTGGCCTCAGGTTGGTCCCAGTTTCTGGCCTCAGGTTGGTCCCACTTTCTGGTTCAGAGCTGGTCCCAGTTTCTGGCCTCAGGTTGGTCCCAGTTTCTGGCCTTAGGTTGGTCCCAGTTTCTGGCCTCAGGTTGGTCCCAGTTTCTGGCCTCAGGTTGATCCCAGTTTCTGGCCTCAGGTTGGTCCCAGTTTCTGGTTCAGAGCTGGTCCCAGTTTCTGTTTCATAGCTGGTCCCAGTTTCTGGTTCAGAGCTGGTACCAGTTTCTGGCCTCAGAGCTGGACCCAGTTTCTGGCCTCAGGGTGGTCCCAGTTTCTGGCCTCAGGTTGGTCCCAGTTTCTGGCCTCAGGTTGGTCCCAGTTTCTGGTTCAGAGCTGGTCCCAGTTTCTGGCCTCAGGTTGGTCCCAGTTTCTGGTTCAGAGCTGGTCCCAGTTTCTGGCCTCAGGTTGGTCCCAGTTTCTGGCCTCAGGTTGGTCCCAGTTACTGGCCTCAGGTTGGTCCCAGTTTCTGGTTCAGAGCTGGTCCGAGTTTCTGGCCTCAGGTTGGTCCCAGTTTCTGGTTTAGAGCTGGTCCCAGTTTCTGGCCTCAGGTTGGTCCCAGTTACTGGCCTCAGGTTGGTCCCAGTTTCTGGCCTCAGGTTGGTCCCAGTTTCTGGCCTCAGGTTGGTCCCAGTGTCTGGTTCAGAGCTGGTACCAGTTTCTGGTTCAGAGCTGGTCCCAGTTTCTGGCCTCAGGTTGGTCCCAGTTTCTGGCCTCAGGTTGGTCCCACTTTCTGGTTCAGAGCTGGTCCCAGTTTCTGGCCTCAGGTTGGTCCCAGTTTCTGGCCTTAGGTTGGTCCCAGTTTCTGGCCTCAGGTTGGTCCCAGTTTCTGGCCTCAGGTTGATCCCAGTTTCTGGCCTCAGGTTGGTCCCAGTTTCTGGTTCAGAGCTGGTCCCAGTTTCTGTTTCAGAGCTGGTACCAGTTTCTGGCCTCAGGTTGGTCCCAGTTTCTGGTTCAGAGCTGGTCCCAGTTTCTGGTTCAGGTTGGTCCCAGTTTCTGGCCTCAGAGCTGGACCCAGTTTCTTGCCTCAGGTTGGTCCCAGTTTCTGGTTCAGAGCTGGTCCCAGTTTCTGGCCTCAGGTTGGTCCCAGTTTCTGGTTCAGAGCTGGTCCCAGTTTCTGGCATCAGGTTGGTCCCAGTTTCTGGTTCAGAGCTGGTCCGAGTTTCTGGCATCAGGTTGGTCCCAGTTTCTGGTTCAGAGCTGGTCTCAGTTTCTGGCCTCAGAGCTGGTCCCAGTTTCTGGCCTCAGGTTGGTCCCAGTTTCTGGTTCAGAGCTGGTCCCAGTTTCTGGCCTCAGGTTGGTACCATTTTCTGGTTCAGAGCTGGTCCCAGTTTCTGGTTCAGAGCTGGTCCCAGTTTCTGGCCTCAGGTTTGTCCCAGTTTCTGGTTCAGAGCTGGTCCCAGTTTCTGGTTCAGGCTGGTCCCAGTTTCTGGCCTCAGGTTTGTCCCGGTTTCTGGTCCAGAGCTGGTCCCAGTTTCTGGCCTCAGGTTGGTCCCAGTTTCTGGTTCCTAGCTGGTCCCAGTTTCTGGCCTCAGGTTGGTCCCAGTTTCTGGCCTCAGGTTGGTCCCAGTTACTGGCCTCAGGTTGGTCCCAGTTTCTGGCCTCAGGTTGGTCCCAGTTACTGGCCTCAGGCTGGTCCCAGTTTCTGTTTCAGAGCTGGTCCCAGTTTCTGGTTCAGAGCTGGTACCAGTTTCTGGCCTCAGAGCTGGACCAGTTTCTGGCCTCAGGGTGGTCCCAGTTTCTGGCCTCAGGTTGGTCCCAGTTTCTGGCCTCAGGTTGGTCCCAGTTTCTGGTTCAGAGCTGGTACCAGTTTCTGGCCTCAGGTTGGTCCCAGTTTCTGGTTCAGAGCTGGTCCCAGTTTCTGGCCTCAGGTTGGTCCCAGTTTCTGGCCTCAGGTTGGTCCCAGTTACTGGCCTCAGGTTGGTCCCAGTTTCTGGTTCAGAGCTGGTCCGAGTTTCTGGCCTCAGGTTGGTCCCAGTTTCTGGTATAGAGCTGGTCCCAGTTTCTGGCCTCAGGTTGGTCCCAGTTACTGGCCTCAGGTTGGTCCCAGTTTCTGGCCTCAGGTTGGTCCCAGTTTCTGGCCTCAGGTTGGTCCCAGTGTCTGGTTCAGAGCTGGTACCAGTTTCTGGTTCAGAGCTGGTCCCAGTTTCTGGCCTCAGGTTGGTCCCAGTTTCTGGCCTCAGGTTGGTCCCACTTTCTGGTTCAGAGCTGGTCCCAGTTTCTGGCCTCAGGTTGGTCCCAGTTTCTGGCCTTAGGTTGGTCCCAGTTTCTGGCCTCAGGTTGGTCCCAGTTTCTGGCCTCAGGTTGATCCCAGTTTCTGGCCTCAGGTTGGTCCCAGTTTCTGGTTCAGAGCTGGTCCCAGTTTCTGTTTCAGAGCTGGTCCCAGTTTCTGGTTCAGAGCTGGTACCAGTTTCTGGCCTCAGGTTGGTCCCAGTTTCTGGTTCAGAGCTGGTCCCAGTTTCTGGCCTCAGGTTGGTCCCAGTTTCTGGCCTCAGAGCTGGACCCAGTTTCTTGCCTCAGGTTGGTCCCAGTTTCTGGTTCAGAGCTGGTCCCAGTTTCTGGCCTCAGGTTGGTCCCAGTTTCTGGTTCAGAGTTGGTCCCAGTTTCTGGCATCAGGTTGGTCCCAGTTTCTGGTTCAGAGCTGGTCCGAGTTTCTGGCATCAGGTTGGTCCCAGTTTCTGGTTCAGAGCTGGTCTCATTTTCTGGCCTCAGAGCTGGTCCCAGTTTCTGGCCTCAGGTTGGTCCCAGTTTCTGGTTCAGAGCTGGTCCCAGTTTCTGGCCTCAGGTTGGTACCATTTTCTGGTTCAGAGCTGGTCCCAGTTTCTGGTTCAGAGCTGGTCCCAGTTTCTGGCCTCAGGTTTGTCCCAGTTTCTGGTTCAGAGCTGGTCCCAGTTTCTGGTTCAGGCTGGTCCCAGTTTCTGGCCTCAGGTTTGTCCCGGTTTCTGGTCCAGAGCTGGTCCCAGTTTCTGGCCTCAGGTTGGTCCCAGTTTCTGGTTCCTAGCTGGTCCCAGTTTCTGGCCTCAGGTTGGTCCCAGTTACTGGCCTCAGGTTGGTCCAAGTTTCTGGTTCAGAGCTGGTCCCAGTTTGTGGCCTCAGGTTGGTCCAAGTTTCTGGTTCAGAGCTGGTCCCAGTTTCTGGCCTCAGGTTGGTCCCAGTTACTGGCCTCAGGTTGGTCCCAGTTTCTGGCCTCAGGTTGGTCCCAGTTTCTGTCCTCAGGTTGGTCCCAGTTTCTGGTTCAGAGCTGGTACCAGTTTCTGGCCTCAGGTTGATCCCAGTTTCTGGTTCAGAGCTGGTCCCAGTTTCTGGCCTCAGGTTGGTCCCAGTTTCTGGTTCAGAGCTGGTCCCAGTTTCTGGCCTCAGGTTGGTCCCAGTTTCTGGTTCAGAGCTGGTCCCAGTTTCTGGCCTCAGGTTGGTCCCATTTTCTGGTTCAGAGCTGGTCCCAGTTTCTGGTTCAGAGCTGGTCCCAGTTTCTGGCCTCAGGTTGGTCCCAGTTTCTGGCCTCAGGTTGGTCCCAGTTTCTGGTTCAGAGCTGGTCCCAGTTTCTGGCCTCAGGTTGGTCCCAGTTTCTGGCCTCAGGTTGGTCCCAGTTTCTGGCCTCAGGTTGATCCCAGTTTCTGGCCTCAGGTTGGTCCCAGTTTCTGGCCTCAGGTTGGTCCCAGTTTCTGGTTCAGAGCTGGTCCCAGTTTCTGTTTCAGAGCTGGTCCCAGTTTCTGGTTCAGAGCTGGTACCAGTTTCTGGCCTCAGGTTGGTCCCAGTTTCTGGTTCAGAGCTGGTCCCAGTTTCTGGTTCAGGTTGGTCCCAGTTTCTGGCCTCAGAGCTGGACCCAGTTTCTTGCCTCAGGTTGGTCCCAGTTTCTGGTTCAGAGCTGGTCCCAGTTTCTGGCCTCAGGTTGGTCCCAGTTTCTGGTTCAGAGCTGGTCCCAGTTTCTGGCATCAGGTTGGTCCCAGTTTCTGGTTCAGAGCTGGTCCCAGTTTCTGGCATCAGGTTGGTCCCAGTTTCTGGTTCAGAGCTGGTCTCAGTTTCTGGCCTCAGAGCTGGTCTCAGTTTCTGGCCTCAGGTTGGTACCATTTTCTGGTTCAGAGCTGGTCCCAGTTTCTGGTTCAGAGCTAATCCCAGTTTCTGGCCTCAGGTTTGTCCCAGTTTCTGGTTCAGAGCTGGTCCCAATTTCTGGTTCAGGCTGGTCCCAGTTTCTGGCCTCAGGTTTGTCCCAGTTTCTGGTCCAGAGCTGGTCCCAGTTTCTGGCCTCAAGTTGGTCCCAGTTTCTGGTTCCTAGCTGGTCCCAGTTTCTGGCCTCAGGTTGGTCCCAGTTACTGGCCTCAGGTTGGTCCAAGTTTCTGGTTCAGAGCTGGTCCCAGTTTCTGGCCTCAGGTTGGTCCCAGTTTCTGGTTCAGAGCTGGTCCCAGTCTCTGGCCTCAGGTTGGTCCCAGTTACTGGCCTCAGGTTGGTCCCAGTTTCTGGCCTCAGGTTGGTCCCAGTTTCTGGCCTCAGGTTGGTCCCAGTTTCTGGTTCAGAGCTGGTACCAGTTTCTGGCCTCAGGTTGATCCCAGTTTCTGGTTCAGAGCTGGTCCCAGTTTCTGGACTCAGGTTGGTCCCAGTTTCTGGTTCAGAGCTTGTCCCAGTTTCTGGCCTCAGGTTGGTCCCAGTTTCTGGTTCAGAGCTGGTCCCAGTTTCTGGCCTCAGGTTGGTCCCAGTTTCTGGTTCAGAGCTGGTCCCAGTTTCTGGCCTCAGGTTGGTCCCAGTTTCTGGCCTCAGGTTGATCCCAGTTTCTGGCCTCAGGTTGGTCCCAGTTTCTGGCCTCAGGTTGGTCCCAGTTTCTGGCCTCAGGTTGGTTCCCAGTTTCTGGTTCAGAGCTGGTCCCAGTTTCTGGTTCAGAGCTGGTACCAGTTTCTGGCCTCAGGTTGGTCCCAGTTTGTGGTTCAGAGCTGGTCCCAGTTTCTGGTTCAGGTTGGTCCCAGTTTCTGGCCTCAGAGCTGGACCCAGTTTCTTGCCTCAGGTTGGTCCCAGTTTCTGGTTCAGAGCTGGTCCCAGTTTCTGGTTCAGAGCTGGACCCAGTTTCTGGCCTCAGGTTGGTCCCATTTTCCGGTTCAGAGCTGGTCCCAGTTTCTGGTTCAGAGCTGGTCCCAGTTTCTGGCCTCAGGTTGGTCCCAGTTTCTGGTTCAGGTTGGTCCCAGTTTCTGGCCTCAGAGCTGGACCCAGTTTCTTGCCTCAGAGCTGGTCCCAGTTTCTGGTTCAGAGCTGGTCCCAGTTTCTGGCCTCAAGTTGGTCCCAGTTTCTGGCATCAGGTTGGTCCCAGTTTCTGGTTCAGAGCTGGTCCCAGTTTCTGGCATCAGGTTGGTCCCAGGTCTGGTCAGACAGGTCCGATCGGTCGGTCTTTAATTGTTTCTTCTGTCGGTAAGTTTGGAGTTTCTGTGTTATTCTAAGTCGCTTTATTGAGTTGAGGTCATGTGACCTGTTTTCAGGGTTTAAAACCCTCTTTTTCCCAGATTTAAAACCGTGTTCTCATGTCTAACCAGACAGCGAGGCAGTTTCTGGCCAAAGATGCTGAACTTAACAGGCCTTAATTTGCAATGCCTCCAACTGAACACTATACGGCTTTATTATCTCCACCCTCAGAAGCCGGTTGGCTGCACACAGCACGTTTCTGGCCTCAGGTTGGTCCCAGTTTCTGGCCTCAGGTTGGTCCCAGTTTCTGGTTCAGAGCTGGTCCCAGTTTCGGGCCTCAGAGCTGGTCCCAGTTTCTGGCCTCAGGTTGGTCCCAGTTTCTGGTTCAGAGCTGGTCCCAGTTTCTGGCCTCAGGTTGGTCCCAGTTTCTGGCCTCAGGTTGATCCCAGTTTCTGGCCTCAGGTTGGTCCCAGTTTCTGGCCTCAGGTTGGTCCCAGTTTCTGGTTCAGAGCTGGTCCCAGTTTCTGGTTCAGAGCTGGTCCCAGTTTCTGCCCTCAGGTTGGTCCCAGTTTCTGGCCTCAGGTTGGTCCCAGTTTCTGGCCTCAGAGCTGGTCAAAGTTTCTGGCCTCAGAGCTGGTCCCAGTTTCTGGCCTCAGGTTGGTCCCAGTTTCTGGTTCAGAGCTGGTCCCAGTTTCTTGCCTCAGTTTGGTCCCAGTTTCTGGCCTCAGGTTGGTCCAATTTTCTGGTTCAGAGCTGGTCCCAGTTTCTGGTTCAGAGCTGGTCCCAGTTTCTGGCCTCAGGTTGGTCCCAGTTTCTGGTTCAGAGCTGGTCCCAGATTCTGGTTCAGGTTGGTCCCAGTTTCTGGCCTCAGAGCTGGACCAAGTTTCTTGCCTCAGGTTGGTCCCAGTTTCTGGTTCAGAGCTGGTCCCAGTTTCTGCCCTCAGAGATGGTCCCAGTTTCTGGCCTCAGGTTGGTCCCGATTTCTGGTTCAGAGCTGGTCCCACTTTCTGGCCTCAGGTTGGTCCCAGTTTCTGGCCTCAGGTTGGTCCCATTTTCTGGTTCAGAGCTGGTCCCAGTTTCTGGTTCAGAGCTGGTCCCAGTTTCTGGTTCAGAGCTTGTCCCAGTTTCTGGTTCAGGTTGGTCCCAGTTTCTGGTTCAGTGCTGGTCCCAGTTTCTGGTTCAGAGCTGGTCCCAGTTTCTGGCCTCAGGTTGGTCCCAGTTTCTGGTTCAGAGTTGGTCCCAGATTCTGGTTCAGGTTGGTCCCAGTTTCTGGCCTCAGAGCTGGACCCAGTTTCTGGCCTCAGGTTGGTCCCAGTTTCTAGCCTCAGGTTGGTCCCAGTTTCTGGCCTCAGGTTGGTCCCAGTTTCTGGTTCAGAGCTGGTACCAGTTTCTGGCCTCAGGTTGGTCCCAGTTTCTGGTTCAGGTTGGTCCCAGTTTCTGGTTCAGAGCTGGTCCCAGTTTCTGCCCTCAGAGCTGGTCCCAGTTTCTGGCCTCAGGTTGGTCCCATTTTCTGGCCTCAGGTTGGTCCCAGTTTCTGGTTCAGAGCTGGTCCCAGTTTCTGGCCTCAGAGCTGGTCAAAGTTTCTGGCCTCAGAGCTGGTCCCAGTTTCTGGCCTCAGGTTGGTCCCAGTTTCTGGTTCAGAGCTGGTCCCAGTTTCTTGCCTCAGTTTGGTCCCAGTTTCTGGCCTCAGGTTGGTCCCAGTTTCTGGCCTCAGGTTGGTCCCAGTTTCTGGTTCAGAGCTGGTCCCAGTTTCTGGTTCAGAGCTGGTCCCAGTTTCTGCCCTCAGGTTGGTCCCAGTTTCTGGCCTCAGGTTGGTCCCAGTTTCTGGTTCAGAGCTGGTCCCAGTTTCTGGCCTCAGAGCTGGTCAAAGTTTCTGGCCTCAGAGCTGGTCCCAGTTTCTGGCCTCAGGTTGGTCCCAGTTTCTGGTTCAGAGCTGGTCCCAGTTTCTTGCCTCAGTTTGGTCCCAGTTTCTGGCCTCAGGTTGGTCCAATTTTCTGGTTCAGAGCTGGTCCCAGTTTCTGGTTCAGAGCTGGTCCCAGTTTCTGGCCTCAGGTTGGTCCCAGTTTCTGGTTCAGAGCTGGTCCCAGATTCTGGTTCAGGTTGGTCCCAGTTTCTGGCCTCAGAGCTGGACCAAGTTTCTTGCCTCAGGTTGGTCCCAGTTTCTGGTTCAGAGCTGGTCCCAGTTTCTGCCCTCAGAGATGGTCCCAGTTTCTGGCCTCAGGTTGGTCCCGATTTCTGGTTCAGAGCTGGTCCCACTTTCTGGCCTCAGGTTGGTCCCAGTTTCTGGTTCAGAGCTGGTCCCAGTTTCTGGCCTCAGGTTGGTCCCAGTTTCTGGTTCAGAGCTGGTCCCAGTCTCTGGCCTCAGGTTGGTCCCAGTTACTGGCCTCAGGTTGGTCCCAGTTTCTGGCCTCAGGTTGGTCCCAGTTTCTGGCCTCAGGTTGGTCCCAGTTTCTGGTTCAGAGCTGGTACCAGTTTCTGGCCTCAGGTTGATCCCAGTTTCTGGTTCAGAGCTGGTCCCAGTTTCTGGACTCAGGTTGGTCCCAGTTTCTGGTTCAGAGCTTGTCCCAGTTTCTGGCCTCAGGTTGGTCCCAGTTTCTGGTTCAGAGCTGGTCCCAGTTTCTGGCCTCAGGTTGGTCCCAGTTTCTGGTTCAGAGCTGGTCCCAGTTTCTGGCCTCAGGTTGGTCCCAGTTTCTGGCCTCAGGTTGATCCCAGTTTCTGGCCTCAGGTTGGTCCCAGTTTCTGGCCTCAGGTTGGTCCCAGTTTCTGGCCTCAGGTTGGTTCCCAGTTTCTGGTTCAGAGCTGGTCCCAGTTTCTGGTTCAGAGCTGGTACCAGTTTCTGGCCTCAGGTTGGTCCCAGTTTGTGGTTCAGAGCTGGTCCCAGTTTCTGGTTCAGGTTGGTCCCAGTTTCTGGCCTCAGAGCTGGACCCAGTTTCTTGCCTCAGGTTGGTCCCAGTTTCTGGTTCAGAGCTGGTCCCAGTTTCTGGTTCAGAGCTGGACCCAGTTTCTGGCCTCAGGTTGGTCCCATTTTCCGGTTCAGAGCTGGTCCCAGTTTCTGGTTCAGAGCTGGTCCCAGTTTCTGGCCTCAGGTTGGTCCCAGTTTCTGGTTCAGGTTGGTCCCAGTTTCTGGCCTCAGAGCTGGACCCAGTTTCTTGCCTCAGAGCTGGTCCCAGTTTCTGGTTCAGAGCTGGTCCCAGTTTCTGGCCTCAAGTTGGTCCCAGTTTCTGGCATCAGGTTGGTCCCAGTTTCTGGTTCAGAGCTGGTCCCAGTTTCTGGCATCAGGTTGGTCCCAGGTCTGGTCAGACAGGTCCGATCGGTCGGTCTTTAATTGTTTCTTCTGTCGGTAAGTTTGGAGTTTCTGTGTTATTCTAAGTCGCTTTATTGAGTTGAGGTCATGTGACCTGTTTTCAGGGTTTAAAACCCTCTTTTTCCCAGATTTAAAACCGTGTTCTCATGTCTAACCAGACAGCGAGGCAGTTTCTGGCCAAAGATGCTGAACTTAACAGGCCTTAATTTGCAATGCCTCCAACTGAACACTATACGGCTTTATTATCTCCACCCTCAGAAGCCGGTTGGCTGCACACAGCACGTTTCTGGCCTCAGGTTGGTCCCAGTTTCTGGCCTCAGGTTGGTCCCAGTTTCTGGTTCAGAGCTGGTCCCAGTTTCGGGCCTCAGAGCTGGTCCCAGTTTCTGGCCTCAGGTTGGTCCCAGTTTCTGGTTCAGAGCTGGTCCCAGTTTCTGGCCTCAGGTTGGTCCCAGTTTCTGGCCTCAGGTTGATCCCAGTTTCTGGCCTCAGGTTGGTCCCAGTTTCTGGCCTCAGGTTGGTCCCAGTTTCTGGTTCAGAGCTGGTCCCAGTTTCTGGTTCAGAGCTGGTCCCAGTTTCTGCCCTCAGGTTGGTCCCAGTTTCTGGCCTCAGGTTGGTCCCAGTTTCTGGCCTCAGAGCTGGTCAAAGTTTCTGGCCTCAGAGCTGGTCCCAGTTTCTGGCCTCAGGTTGGTCCCAGTTTCTGGTTCAGAGCTGGTCCCAGTTTCTTGCCTCAGTTTGGTCCCAGTTTCTGGCCTCAGGTTGGTCCAATTTTCTGGTTCAGAGCTGGTCCCAGTTTCTGGTTCAGAGCTGGTCCCAGTTTCTGGCCTCAGGTTGGTCCCAGTTTCTGGTTCAGAGCTGGTCCCAGATTCTGGTTCAGGTTGGTCCCAGTTTCTGGCCTCAGAGCTGGACCAAGTTTCTTGCCTCAGGTTGGTCCCAGTTTCTGGTTCAGAGCTGGTCCCAGTTTCTGCCCTCAGAGATGGTCCCAGTTTCTGGCCTCAGGTTGGTCCCGATTTCTGGTTCAGAGCTGGTCCCACTTTCTGGCCTCAGGTTGGTCCCAGTTTCTGGCCTCAGGTTGGTCCCATTTTCTGGTTCAGAGCTGGTCCCAGTTTCTGGTTCAGAGCTGGTCCCAGTTTCTGGTTCAGAGCTTGTCCCAGTTTCTGGTTCAGGTTGGTCCCAGTTTCTGGTTCAGTGCTGGTCCCAGTTTCTGGTTCAGAGCTGGTCCCAGTTTCTGGCCTCAGGTTGGTCCCAGTTTCTGGTTCAGAGTTGGTCCCAGATTCTGGTTCAGGTTGGTCCCAGTTTCTGGCCTCAGAGCTGGACCCAGTTTCTGGCCTCAGGTTGGTCCCAGTTTCTAGCCTCAGGTTGGTCCCAGTTTCTGGCCTCAGGTTGGTCCCAGTTTCTGGTTCAGAGCTGGTACCAGTTTCTGGCCTCAGGTTGGTCCCAGTTTCTGGTTCAGGTTGGTCCCAGTTTCTGGTTCAGAGCTGGTCCCAGTTTCTGCCCTCAGAGCTGGTCCCAGTTTCTGGCCTCAGGTTGGTCCCATTTTCTGGCCTCAGGTTGGTCCCAGTTTCTGGTTCAGAGCTGGTCCCAGTTTCTGGCCTCAGAGCTGGTCAAAGTTTCTGGCCTCAGAGCTGGTCCCAGTTTCTGGCCTCAGGTTGGTCCCAGTTTCTGGTTCAGAGCTGGTCCCAGTTTCTTGCCTCAGTTTGGTCCCAGTTTCTGGCCTCAGGTTGGTCCCAGTTTCTGGCCTCAGGTTGGTCCCAGTTTCTGGTTCAGAGCTGGTCCCAGTTTCTGGTTCAGAGCTGGTCCCAGTTTCTGCCCTCAGGTTGGTCCCAGTTTCTGGCCTCAGGTTGGTCCCAGTTTCTGGTTCAGAGCTGGTCCCAGTTTCTGGCCTCAGAGCTGGTCAAAGTTTCTGGCCTCAGAGCTGGTCCCAGTTTCTGGCCTCAGGTTGGTCCCAGTTTCTGGTTCAGAGCTGGTCCCAGTTTCTTGCCTCAGTTTGGTCCCAGTTTCTGGCCTCAGGTTGGTCCAATTTTCTGGTTCAGAGCTGGTCCCAGTTTCTGGTTCAGAGCTGGTCCCAGTTTCTGGCCTCAGGTTGGTCCCAGTTTCTGGTTCAGAGCTGGTCCCAGATTCTGGTTCAGGTTGGTCCCAGTTTCTGGCCTCAGAGCTGGACCAAGTTTCTTGCCTCAGGTTGGTCCCAGTTTCTGGTTCAGAGCTGGTCCCAGTTTCTGCCCTCAGAGATGGTCCCAGTTTCTGGCCTCAGGTTGGTCCCGATTTCTGGTTCAGAGCTGGTCCCACTTTCTGGCCTCAGGTTGGTCCCAGTTTCTGGCCTCAGGTTGGTCCCATTTTCTGGTTCAGAGCTGGTCCCAGTTTCTGGTTCAGAGCTGGTCCCAGTTTCTGGTTCAGAGCTTGTCCCAGTTTCTGGTTCAGGTTGGTCCCAGTTTCTGGTTCAGTGCTGGTCCCAGTTTCTGGTTCAGAGCTGGTCCCAGTTTCTGGCCTCAGGTTGGTCCCAGTTTCTGGTTCAGAGTTGGTCCCAGATTCTGGTTCAGGTTGGTCCCAGTTTCTGGCCTCAGAGCTGGACCCAGTTTCTGGCCTCAGGTTGGTCCCAGTTTCTAGCCTCAGGTTGGTCCCAGTTTCTGGCCTCAGGTTGGTCCCAGTTTCTGGTTCAGAGCTGGTACCAGTTTCTGGCCTCAGGTTGGTCCCAGTTTCTGGTTCAGGTTGGTCCCAGTTTCTGGTTCAGAGCTGGTCCCAGTTTCTGCCCTCAGAGCTGGTCCCAGTTTCTGGCCTCAGGTTGGTCCCAGTTTCTGGCCTCAGGTTGGTCCCAGTTTCTGGTTCAGAGCTGGTCCCAGTTTCTGGCCTCAGAGCTGGTCAAAGTTTCTGGCCTCAGAGCTGGTCCCAGTTTCTGGCCTCAGGTTGGTCCCAGTTTCTGGTTCAGAGCTGGTCCCAGTTTCTTGCCTCAGTTTGGTCCCAGTTTCTGGCCTCAGGTTGGTCCCAGTTTCTGGTTCAGAGCTGGTCCCAGTTTCTGGTTCAGAGCTGGTCCCAGTTTCTGGTTCAGAGCTGGTCCCAGTTTCTGGCCTCAGGTTGGTCCCAGTTTCTGGTTCAGAGCTGGTCCCAGATTCTGGTTCAGGTTGGTCCCAGTTTCTGGCCTAAGAGCTGGACCAAGTTTCTTGCCTCAGGTTGGTCCCAGTTTCTGCCCTCAGAGCTGGTCCCAGTTTCTGGCCTCAGAGCTGGTCCCAGTTTCTGGCCTCAGGTTGGTCCCGGTTTCTGGTTCAGAGCTGGTCCCACTTTCTGGCCTCAGGTTGGTCCCAGTTTCTGGCCTCAGGTTGGTCCCATTTTCTGGTTCAGAGCTGGTCCCAGTTTCTGGTTCAGAGCTGGTCCCAGTTTCTGGTTCAGAGCTTGTCCCAGTTTCTGGTTCAGGTTGGTCCCAGTTTCTGGTTCAGTGCTGGTCCCAGTTTCTGGTTCAGAGCTGGTCCCAGTTTCTGGCCTCAGGTTGGTCCCAGTTTCTGGTTCAGAGTTGGTCCCAGATTCTGGTTCAGAGCTGGTCCCAGTTTCTGGTTCAGAGCTGGTCCCAGTTTCTGGTTCAGGTTGGTCCCAGTTTCTGGCCTCAGAGCTGGTCCCAGTTTCTTAACTCAGGTTGGTCCCAGTTTCTGGTTCAGAGCTGGTCCCACTTTCTGGTTCAGGTTGGTCCCAGTTTCTGGCGTCAGGTTGGTCCCAGTTTATGGCCTCAGAGCTGGTCCCAGTTTATGGCCTCAGAGCTGGTCCCAGTTTTTGGTTCAGGTTGGTCCCAGTTTCTGGCCTCAGAGCTGGACCCAGTTTCTGGGTCAGAGCTTGACCCAGTTTCTGGCTCAGAGCTGGTCCCAGTTTCTTGCCTCAGAGCTGGTCCCAGTTTCTGGCCTCAGGTTGGTCCCAGTTTCTGGCCTCAGGTTGGTCCCAGTTTCTGGCCTCAGGTTGGTTCCCAGTTTCTGGTTCAGAGCTGGACCCAGTTTCTTGCCTCAGGTTGGTCCCAGTTTCTGTTTCAGAGCTGGTCCCAGTTTCTGGTTCAGAGCTGGTACCAGTTTCTGGCCTCAGGTTGGTCCCGGTTTCTGGTTCAGAGCTGGTCCCAGTTTCTGGTTCAGGTTGGTCCCAGTTTCTGGCCTCAGAGCTGGACCCAGTTTCTTGCCTCAGGTTGGTCCCAGTTTCTGGTTCAGAGCTGGTCCCAGTTTCTGGCCTCAGGTTGGTCCCAGTTTCTGGTTCAGAGCTGGTCCCAGTTTCTGGCATCAGGTTGGTCCCAGTTTCTGGTTCAGAGCTGGTCCCAGTTTCTGGCATCAGGTTGGTTCCAGTTTCTGGTTCAGAGCTGGTCTCAGTTTCTGGCCTCAGAGCTGGTCCCAGTTTCTGGCCTCAGGTTGGTCCCAGTTTCTGGTTCAGAGCTGGTCCCAGTTTCTGGTTCAGAGCTGGTCCCAGTTTCTGGCCTCAGGTTTGTCCCAGTTTCTGGTTCAGAGCTGGTCCCAGTTTCTGGTTCAGGCTGGTCCCAGTTTCTGGCCTCAGGTTTGTCCCAGTTTTTGGTCCAGAGCTGGTCCCAGTTTCTGGCCTCAGGTTGGTCCCAGTTTCTGGTTCCTAGCTGGTCCCAGTTTCTGGCCTCAGGTTGGTCCCAGTTACTGGCCTCAGGTTGGTCCAAGTTTCTGGTTCAGAGCTGGTCCCAGTTTCTGGCCTCAGGTTGGTCCAAGTTTCTGGTTCAGAGCTGGTCCCAGTTTCTGGCCTCAGGTTGGTCCCAGTTTCTGGCCTCAGGTTGGTCCCAGTTTCTGGTTCAGAGCTGGTCCCAGTTTCTGGCCTCAGGTTGATCCCAGTTTCTGGTTCAGAGCTGGTCCCAGTTTCTGGCCTCAGGTTGGTCCCAGTTTCTGGTTCAGAGCTGGTCCCAGTTTCTGGCCTCAGGTTGGTCCCAGTTTCTGGTTCAGAGCTGGTCCCAGTTTCTGGCCTCAGGTTGGTCCCAGTTTCTGGTTCAGAGCTGGTCCCAGTTTCTGGCCTCAGGTTGGTCCCAGTTTCTGGCCTCAGGTTGATCCCAGTTTCTGGCCTCAGGTTGGTCCCAGTTTCTGGCCTCAGGTTGGTCCCAGTTTCTGGCCTCAGGTTGGTCCCAGTTTCTGGTTCAGAGCTGGTCCCAGTTTCTGGTTCAGGTTGGTCCCAGTTTCTGGCCTCAGAGCTGGACCCAGTTTCTTGCCTCAGAGCTCGTCCCAGTTTCTGGTTCAGAGCTGGTCCCAGTTTCTGGCCTCAAGTTGGTCCCAGTTTCTGGTTCAGAGCTAGTCCCAGTTTCTGGCATCAGGTTGGTCCCAGTTTCTGGTTGAGAGCTGGTCCCAGTTTCTGGCATCAGGTTGGTCCCAGGTCTGGTCAGACAGGTCCGATCGGTCGGTCTTTAATTGTTTCTTCTGTCGGTAAGTTTGGAGTTTCTGTGTTATTCTAAGTCGCTTTATTGAGTTGAGGTCATGTGACCTGTTTTCAGGGTTTAAAACCCTCTTTTTCCTAGATTTAAAACCGTGTTCTCATGTCTAACCAGACAGCGAGGCAGTTTCTGGCCAAAGATGCTGAACTTAACAGGCCTTAATTTGCAATGCCTCCAACTGAACACTATACGGCTTTATTATCTCCACCCTCAGAAGCCGGTTGGCTGCACCAAGCACGTTTCTGGCCTCAGGTTGGTCCCAGTTTCTGGTTCAGAGCTGGTCCCAGTTTCTGGTTCAGAGCTGGTCCCAGTTTCTGGCCTCAGGTTGGTCCCAGTTTCTGGTTCAGAGCTGGTCCCAGTTTCTGGCCTCAGGTTGGTCCCAGTTTCTGGCCTCAGGTTGATCCCAGTTTTTGGCCTCAGGTTGGTCCCAGTTTCTGGCCTCAGGTTGGTCCCAGTTTCTGGCCTCAGGTTGGTCCCAATTTCTGGTTCAGAGCTGGTCCCAGTTTCTGGTTCAGAGCTGGTCCCAGTTTCTGCCCTCAGAGCTGGTCCCAGTTTCTGGCCTCAGGTTGGTCCCAGTTTCTGGTTCAGAGCTGGTCCCAGTTTCTGGCCTCAGGTTGGTCCCAGTTTCTGGTTCAGAGCTGGTCCCAGTTTCTGGCCTCAGGTTGGTCCCAGTTTCTGGCCTCAGGTTGATCCCAGTTTCTGGCCTCAGGTTGGTCCCAGTTTCTGGTTCAGAGCTGGTCCCAGTTTCTGGCCTCAGGTTGGTCCCAGTTTCTGGTTCAGAGCTGGTCCCAGTTTCTGGCCTCAGGTTGGTCCCAGTTTCTGGTTCAGAGCTGGTCCCAGTTTCTGGCCTCAGGTTGGTCCCAGTTTCTGGCCTCAGGTTGATCCCAGTTTCTGGCCTCAGGTTGGTCCCAGTTTCTGGCCTCAGGTTGGTCCCAGTTTCTGGTTCAGAGCTGGTCCCAGTTTCTGGTTCAGGTTGGTCCCAGTTTCTGGCCTCAGAGCTGGACCCAGTTTCTTGCCTCAGGTTGGTCCCAGTTTCTGGTTCAGAGCTGGTCCCAGTTTCTGGTTCAGAGCTGGACCCAGTTTCTGGCCTCAGGTTGGTCCCATTTTCTGGTTCAGAGCTGGTCCCAGTTTCTGGTTCAGGTTGGTCCCAGTTTCTGGCCTCAGAGCTGGACCCAGTTTCTTGCCTCAGAGCACGTCCCAGTTTCTGGTCCAGAGCTGGTCCCAGTTTCTGGCCTCAAGTTGGTCCCAGTTTCTGGTTCAGAGCTAGTCCCAGTTTCTGGCATCAGGTTGGTCCCAGTTTCTGGTTGAGAGCTGGTCCCAGTTTCTGGCATCAGGTTGGTCCCAGGTCTGGTCAGACAGGTCCGATCGGTCGGTCTTTAATTGTTTCTTCTGTCGGTAAGTTTGGAGTTTCTGTGTTATTCTAAGTCGCTTTATTGAGTTGAGGTCATGTGACCTGTTTTCAGGGTTTAAAACCCTCTTTTTCCTAGATTTAAAACCGTGTTCTCATGTCTAACCAGACAGCGAGGCAGTTTCTGGCCAAAGATGCTGAACTTAACAGGCCTTAATTTGCAATGCCTCCAACTGAACACTATACGGCTTTATTATCTCCACCCTCAGAAGCCGGTTGGCTGCACCAAGCACGTTTCTGGCCTCAGGTTGGTCCCAGTTTCTGGTTCAGAGCTGGTCCCAGTTTCTGCCCTCAGAGCTGGTCCCAGTTTCTGACCTCAGGTTGGTCCCAGTTTCTGGTTCAGAGCTGGTCCCAGTTTCTGGCCTCAGAGTTGGTCCCAGTTTCTGGCCTCAGGTTGATCCCAGTTTCTGGCCTCAGGTTGGTCCCAGTTTCTGGCCTCAGGTTGGTCCCAGTTTCTGGCCTCAGGTTGGTCCCAATTTCTGGTTCAGAGCTGGTCCCAGTTTCTGGTTCAGAGCTGGTCCCAGTTTCTAAACTCAGAACTGGTCCCAGTTTCTGGCCTCAGGTTGGTCCAAGTTTCTGGTTCAGAGCTGGTCCCAGTTTCTGGCCTCAGAGCTGGTCAAAGTTTCTGGCCTCAGAGCTGGTCCCAGTTTCTGGCCTCAGGTTGGTCCCAGTTTCTGGTTCAGAGCTGGTCCCAGTTTCTTGCCTCAGTTTGGTCCCAGTTTCTGGCCTCAGGTTGGTCCCAGTTTCTGGTTCAGAGCTGGTCCCAGTTTCTGGCCTCAGGTTGGTCCCAATTTCTGGTTCAGAGCTGGTCCCAGATTCTGGTTCAGGTTGGTCCCAGTTTCTGGCCTCAGAGCTGGACCCAGTTTCTTGCCTCAGGTTGGTCCCAGTTTCTGGTTCAGAGCTGGTCCCAGTTTCTGCCCTCAGAGCTGGTCCCAGTTTCTGGCCTCAGGTTGGTCCCGGTTTCTGGTTCAGAGCTGGTCCCAGTTTCTGGCCTCAGGTTGGTCCCAGTTTCTGGCCTCAGGTTGGTCCCATTTTCTGGTTCAGAGCTGGTCCCAGTTTCTGGTTCAGAGCTGGTCCCAGTTTCTGGTTCAGGTTGGTCCCAGTTTCTGGTTCAGTGCTGGTCCCAGTTTCTGGTTCAGAGCTGGTCCCAGTTTCTGGCCTCAGGTTGGTCCCAGTTTCTGGTTCAGAGTTGGTCCCAGATTCTGGTTCAGGTTGGTCCCAGTTTCTGGCCTCAGAGCTGGACCCAGTTTCTGGCCTCAGGTTGGTCCCAGTTTCTAGCCTCAGGTTGGTCCCAGTTTCTGGCCTCAGGTTGGTCCCAGTTTCTGGTTCAGAGCTGGTACCAGTTTCTGGCCTCAGGTTGGTCCCAGTTTCTGGTTCAGGTTGGTCCCAGTTTCTGGTTGAGAGCTGAGGTCTGGTCAGACAGGTCCGATCGGTCGGTCTTTAATTGTTTCTTCTGTCGGTAAGTTTGGAGTTTCTGTGTTATTCTAAGTCGCTTTATTGAGTTGAGGTCATGTGACCTGTTTTCAGGGTTTAAAACCCTCTTTTTCCTAGATTTAAAACCGTGTTCTCATGTCTAACCAGACAGCGAGGCAGTTTCTGGCCAAAGATGCTGAACTTAACAGGCCTTAATTTGCAATGCCTCCAACTGAACACTATACGGCTTTATTATCTCCACCCTCAGAAGCCGGTTGGCTGCACCAAGCACGTTTCTGGCCTCAGGTTGGTCCCAGTTTCTGGTTCAGAGCTGGTCCCAGTTTCTGGCCTCAGGTTGGTCCCAGTTTCTGGTTCAGAGCTGGTCCCAGTTTCTGGCCTCAGAGCTGGTCCCAGTTTCTGGCCTCAGGTTGGTCCCAGTTTCTGGCCTCAGGTTGGTCCAAGTTTCTGGTTCAGAGCTGGTCCCAGTTTCTGGCCTCAGAGCTGGTCAAAGTTTCTGGCCTCAGAGCTGGTCCCAGTTTCTGGCCTCAGGTTGGTCCCAGTTTCTGGTTCAGAGCTGGTCCCAGTTTCTTGCCTCAGTTTGGTCCCAGTTTCTGGCCTCAGGTTGGTCCCATTTTCTGGTTCAGAGCTGGTCCCAGTTTGTGGCCTCAGGTTGGTCCCAATTTCTGGTTCAGAGCTGGACCCAGTTTCTTGCCTCAGGTTGGTCCCAGTTTCTGGTTCAGAGCTGGTCCCAGTTTCTGCCCTCAGAGCTGGTCCCAGTTTCTGGCCTCAGGTTGGTCCCGATTTCTGGTTCAGAGCTGGTCCCACTTTCTGGCCTCAGGTTTGTCCCAGTTTCTGGCCTCAGGTTGGTCCCATTTTCTGGTTCAGAGCTGGTCCCAGTTTCTGGTTCAGAGCTGGTCCCAGTTTCTGGCCTCAGGTTGGTCCCAGTTTCTGGCCTCAGGTTGGTCCCAGTTTCTGGTTCAGAGCTGGTCCCAGTTTCTGGCCTCAGGTTGGTCCCAGTTTCTGGCCTCAGGTTGGTCCCAGTTTCTGGCCTCAGGTTGGTCCCAGTTTCTGGCCTCAGGTTGATCCCAGTTTCTGGCCTCAGGTTGGTCCCAGTTTCTGGCCTCAGGTTGGTCCCAGTTTCTGGCCTCAGGTTGGTCCCAGTTTCTGGTTCAGAGCTGGTCCCAGTTTCTGTTTCAGAGCTGGTCCCAGTTTCTGGTTCAGAGCTGGTACCAGTTTCTGGCCTCAGGTTGGTCCCAGTTTCTGGTTCAGAGCTGGTCCCAGTTTCTGGTTCAGGTTGGTCCCAGTTTCTGGCCTCAGAGCTGGACCCAGTTTCTTGCCTCAGGTTGGTCCCAGTTTCTGGTTCAGAGCTGGTCCCAGTTTCTGGCCTCAGGTTGGTCCCAGTTTCTGGTTCAGAGCTGGTCCCAGTTTCTGGCATCAGGTTGGTCCCAGTTTCTGGTTCAGAGCTGGTCCCAGTTTTTTCCTAGATTTAAAACCGTGTTCTCATGTCTAACCAGACAGCGAGGCAGTTTCTGGCCAAAGATGCTGAACTTAACAGGCCTTAATTTGCAATGCCTCCAACTGAACACTATACGGCTTTATTATCTCCACCCTCAGAAGCCGGTTGGCTGCACCAAGCACGTTTCTGGCCTCAGGTTGGTCCCAGTTTCTGGTTCAGAGCTGGTCCCAGTTTCTGGCCTCAGGTTGGTCCCAGTTTCTGGTTCAGAGCTGGTCCCAGTTTCTGGCCTCAGAGCTGGTCCCAGTTTCTGGCCTCAGGTTGGTCCCAGTTTCTGGCCTCAGGTTGGTCCAAGTTTCTGGTTCAGAGCTGGTCCCAGTATCTGGCCTCAGAGCTGGTCAAAGTTTCTGGCCTCAGAGCTGGTCCCAGTTTCTGGCCTCAGGTTGGTCCCAGTTTCTGGTTCAGAGCTGGTCCCAGTTTCTTGCCTCAGTTTGGTCCCAGTTTCTGGCCTCAGGTTGGTCCCATTTTCTGGTTCAGAGCTGGTCCCAGTTTCTGGTTCAGAGCTGGTCCCAGTTTGTGGCCTCAGGTTGGTCCCAATTTCTGGTTCAGAGCTGGACCCAGTTTCTGGCCTCAGGTTGGTCCCAGTTTCTGGCCTCAGGTTGGTCCCAGTTTCTGGTTCAGAGCTGGTCCCAGTTTCTGTTTCAGAGCTGGTCCCAGTTTCTGGTTCAGAGCTGGTACCAGTTTCTGGCCTCAGGTTGGTCCCAGTTTCTGGTTCAGAGCTGGTCCCAGTTTCTGGTTCAGGTTGGTCCCAGTTTCTGGCCTCAGAGCTGGACCCAGTTTCTTGCCTCAGGTTGGTCCCAGTTTCTGGTTCAGAGCTGGTCCCAGTTTCTGGCCTCAGGTTGGTCCCAGTTTCTGGTTCAGAGCTGGTCCCAGTTTCTGGCATCAGGTTGGTCCCAGTTTCTGGTTCAGAGCTGGTCCCAGTTTCTGGCATCAGGTTGGTCCCAGTTTCTGGTTCAGAGCTGGTCTCAGTTTCTGGCCTCAGAGCTGGTCTCAGTTTCTGGCCTCAGGTTGGTCCCAGTTTCTGGTTCAGAGCTGGTCCCAGTTTCTGGCCTCAGGTTGGTACCATTTTCTGGTTCAGAGCTGGTCCCAGTTTCTGGTTCAGAGCTAATCCCAGTTTCTGGCCTCAGGTTTGTCCCAGTTTCTGGTTCAGAGCTGGTCCCAGTTTCTGGTTCAGGCTGGTCCCAGTTTCTGGCCTCAGGTTTGTCCCAGTTTCTGGTCCAGAGCTGGTCCCAGTTTCTGGCCTCAAGTTGGTCCCAGTTTCTGGTTCCTAGCTGGTCCCAGTTTCTGGCCTCAGGTTGGTCCCAGTTACTGGCCTCAGGTTGGTCCAAGTTTCTGGTTCAGAGCTGGTCCCAGTTTCTGGCCTCAAGTTGGTCCCAGTTTCTGGTTCAGAGCTAGTCCCAGTTTCTGGCATCAGGTTGGTCCCAGTTTCTGGTTGAGAGCTGGTCCCAGTTTCTGGCATCAGGTTGGTCCCAGGTCTGGTCAGACAGGTCCGATCGGTCGGTCTTTAATTGTTTCTTCTGTCGGTAAGTTTGGAGTTTTTGTGTTATTCTAAGTCGCTTTATTGAGTTGAGGTCATGTGACCTGTTTTCAGGGTTTAAAACCCTCTTTTTCCTAGATTTAAAACCGTGTTCTCATGTCTAACCAGACAGCGAGGCAGTTTCTGGCCAAAGATGCTGAACTTAACAGGCCTTAATTTGCAATGCCTCCAACTGAACACTATACGGCTTTATTATCTCCACCCTCAGAAGCCGGTTGGCTGCACCAAGCACGTTTCTGGCCTCAGGTTGGTCCCAGTTTCTGGTTCAGAGCTGGTCCCAGTTTCTGGTTCAGAGCTGGTCCCAGTTTCTGGCCTCAGGTTGGTCCCAGTTTCTGGTTCAGAGCTGGTCCCAGTTTCTGGCCTCAGGTTGGTCCCAGTTTCTGGCCTCAGGTTGATCCCAGTTTCTGGCCTCAGGTTGGTCCCAGTTTCTGGCCTCAGGTTGGTCCCAGTTTCTGGCCTCAGGTTGGTCCCAATTTCTGGTTCAGAGCTGGTCCCAGTTTCTGGTTCAGAACTGGTCCCAGTTTCTGCCCTCAGAGCTGGTCCCAGTTTCTGGCCTCAGGTTGGTCCAAGTTTCTGGTTCAGAGCTGGTCCCAGTTTCTGGCCTCAGAGCTGGTCAAAGTTTCTGGCCTCAGAGCTGGTCCCAGTTTCTGGCCTCAGGTTGGTCCCAGTTTCTGGTTCAGAGCTGGTCCCAGTTTCTTGCCTCAGTTAGGTCCCAGTTTCTTGCCTCAGGTTGGTCCCAGTTTCTGGTTCAGAGCTGGTCCCAGTTTCTGGCCTCAGGTTGGTCCCAATTTCTGGTTCAGAGCTGGTCCCAGATTCTGGTTCAGGTTGGTCCCAGTTTCTGGCCTCAGAGCTGGACCCAGTTTCTTGCCTCAGGTTGGTCCCAGTTTCTGGTTCAGAGCTGGTCCCAGTTTCTGCCCTCAGAGCTGGTCCCAGTTTCTGGCCTCAGGTTGGTCCCGGTTTCTGGTTCAGAGCTGGTCCCAGTTTCTGGCCTCAGGTTGGTCCCAGTTTCTGGCCTCAGGTTGGTCCCATTTTCTGGTTCAGAGCTGGTCCCAGTTTCTGGTTCAGAGCTGGTCCCAGTTTCTGGTTCAGAGCTTGTCCCAGTTTCTGGTTCAGGTTGGTCCCAGTTTCTGGTTCAGTGCTGGTCCCAGTTTCTGGTTCAGAGCTGGTCCCAGTTTCTGGCCTCAGGTTGGTCCCAGTTTCTGGTTCAGAGTTGGTCCCAGATTCTGGTTCAGGTTGGTCCCAGTTTCTGGCCTCAGAGCTGGACCCAGTTTCTGGCCTCAGGTTGGTCCCAGTTTCTAGCCTCAGGTTGGTCCCAGTTTCTGGCCTCAGGTTGGTCCCAGTTTCTGGTTCAGAGCTGGTACCAGTTTCTGGCCTCAGGTTGGTCCCAGTTTCTGGTTCAGGTTGGTCCCAGTTTCTGGCCTCAGAGCTGGTCCCAGTTTCTGGCCTCAGGTTGGTCCAAGTTTCTGGTTCAGAGCTGGTCCCAGTTTCTGGCCTCAGAGCTGGTCAAAGTTTCTGGCCTCAGAGCTGGTCCCACTTTCTGGCCTCAGGTTGGTCCCAGTTTCTGGTTCAGAGCTGGTCCCAGTTTCTGGCCTCAGGTTGGTCCCAGTTTCTGGCCTCAGGTTGATCCCAGTTTCTGGCCTCAGGTTGGTCCCAGTTTCTGGTTCAGAGCTGGTCCCAGTTTCTGGCCTCAGGTTGGTCCCAGTTTCTGGTTCAGAGCTGGTCCCAGTTTCTGGCCTCAGGTTGGTCCCAGTTTCTGGTTCAGAGCTGGTCCCAGTTTCTGGCCTCAGGTTGGTCCCAGTTTCTGGCCTCAGGTTGATCCCAGTTTCTGGCCTCAGGTTGGTCCCAGTTTCTGGCCTCAGGTTGGTCCCAGTTTCTGGTTCAGAGCTGGTCCCAGTTTCTGGTTCAGGTTGGTCCCAGTTTCTGGCCTCAAAGCTGGACCCAGTTTCTTGCCTCAGGTTGGTCCCAGTTTCTGGTTCAGAGCTGGTCCCAGTTTCTGGTTCAGAGCTGGACCCAGTTTCTGGCCTCAGGTTGGTCCCATTTTCTGGTTCAGAGCTGGTCCCAGTTTCTGGTTCAGGTTGGTCCCAGTTTCTGGCCTCAGAGCTGGACCCAGTTTCTTGCCTCAGAGCTCGTCCCAGTTTCTGGTTCAGAGCTGGTCCCAGTTTCTGGCCTCAAGTTGGTCCCAGTTTCTGGTTCAGAGCTAGTCCCAGTTTCTGGCATCAGGTTGGTCCCAGTTTCTGGTTGAGAGCTGGTCCCAGTTTCTGGCATCAGGTTGGTCCCAGGTCTGGTCAGACAGGTCCGATCGGTCGGTCTTTAATTGTTTCTTCTGTCGGTAAGTTTGGAGTTTCTGTGTTATTCTAAGTCGCTTTATTGAGTTGAGGTCATGTGACCTGTTTTCAGGGTTTAAAACCCTCTTTTTCCTAGATTTAAAACCGTGTTCTCATGTCTAACCAGACAGCGAGGCAGTTTCTGGCCAAAGATGCTGAACTTAACAGGCCTTAATTTGCAATGCCTCCAACTGAACACTATACGGCTTTATTATCTCCACCCTCAGAAGACGGTTGGCTGCACCAAGCACGTTTCTGGCCTCAGGTTGGTCCCAGTTTCTGGTTCAGAGCTGGTCCCAGTTTCTGGTTCAGAGCTGGTCCCAGTTTCTGGCCTCAGGTTGGTCCCAGTTTCTGGTTCAGAGCTGGTCCCAGTTTCTGGCCTCAGAGTTGGTCCCAGTTTCTGGCCTCAGGTTGATCCCAGTTTCTGGCCTCAGGTTGGTCCCAGTTTCTGGCCTCAGGTTGGTCCCAGTTTCTGGCCTCAGGTTGGTCCCAATTTCTGGTTCAGAGCTGGTCCCAGTTTCTGGCCTCAGGTTGGTCCCAGTTTCTGGTTCAGAGCTGGTCCCAGTTTCTGGCCTCAGGTTGGTCCCAGTTTCTGGTTCAGAGCTGGTCCCAGTTTCTGGCCTCAGGTTGGTCCCAGTTTCTGGCCTCAGGTTGATCCCAGTTTCCGGCCTCAGGTTGGTCCCAGTTTCTGGCCTCAGGTTGGTCCCAGTTTCTGGTTCAGAGCTGGTCCCAGTTTCTGGTTCAGGTTGGTCCCAGTTTCTGGCCTCAGAGCTGGACCCAGTTTCTTGCCTCAGGTTGGTCCCAGTTTCTGGTTCAGAGCTGGTCCCAGTTTCTGGTTCAGAGCTGGACCCAGTTTCTGGCCTCAGGTTGGTCCCATTTTCTGGTTCAGAGCTGGTCCCAGTTTCTGGTTCAGGTTGGTCCCAGTTTCTGGCCTCAGAGCTGGACCCAGTTTCTTGCCTCAGAGCTCGTCCCAGTTTCTGGTTCAGAGCTGGTCCCAGTTTCTGGCCTCAAGTTGGTCCCAGTTTCTGGTTCAGAGCTAGTCCCAGTTTCTGGCATCAGGTTGGTCCCAGTTTCTGGTTGAGAGCTGGTCCCAGTTTCTGGCATCAGGTTGGTCCCAGGTCTGGTCAGACAGGTCCGATCGGTCGGTCTTTAATTTTTTCTTCTGTCGGTAAGTTTGGAATTTCTGTGTTATTCTAAGTCGCTTTATTGAGTTGAGGTCATGTGACCTGTTTTCAGGGTTTAAAACCCTCTTTTTCCTAGATTTAAAACCGTGTTCTCATGTCTAACCAGACAGCGAGGCAGTTTCTGGCCAAAGATGCTGAACTTAACAGGCCTTAATTTGCAATGCCTCCAACTGAACACTATACGGCTTTATTATCTCCACCCTCAGAAGCCGGTTGGCTGCACCAAGCACGTTTCTGGCCTCAGGTTGGTCCCAGTTTCTGGTTCAGAGCTGGTCCCAGTTTCTGGTTCAGAGCTGGTCCCAGTTTCTGGCCTCAGGTTGGTCCCAGTTTCTGGTTCAGAGCTGGTCCCAGTTTCTGGCCTCAGAGTTGGTCCCAGTTTCTGGCCTCAGGTTGATCCCAGTTTCTGGCCTCAGGTTGGTCCCAGTTTCTGGCCTCAGGTTGGTCCCAGTTTCTGGCCTCAGGTTGGTCCCAATTTCTGGTTCAGAGCTGGTCCCAGTTTCTGGTTCAGAGCTGGTCCCAGTTTCTGCCCTCAGAGCTGGTCCCAGTTTCTGGCCTCAGGTTGGTCCAAGTTTCTGGTTCAGAGCTGGTCCCAGTTTCTGGCCTCAGAGCTGGTCAAAGTTTCTGGCCTCAGAGCTGGTCCCAGTTTCTGGCCTCAGGTTGGTCCCAGTTTCTGGTTCAGAGCTGGTCCCAGTTTCTTGCCTCAGTTTGGTCCCAGTTTCTGGCCTCAGGTTGGTCCCAGTTTCTGGTTCAGAGCTGGTCCCAGTTTCTGGCCTCAGGTTGGTCCCAATTTCTGGTTCAGAGCTGGTCCCACATTCTGGTTCAGGTTGGTCCCAGTTTCTGGCCTCAGAGCTGGACCCAGTTTCTTGCCTCAGGTTGGTCCCAGTTTCTGGTTCAGAGCTGGTCCCAGTTTCTGCCCTCAGAGCTGGTCCCAGTTTCTGGCCTCAGGTTGGTCCCGGTTTCTGGTTCAGAGCTGGTCCCAGTTTCTGGCCTCAGGTTGGTCCCAGTTTCTGGCCTCAGGTTGGTCCCATTTTCTGGTTCAGAGCTGGTCCCAGTTTCTGGTTCAGAGCTGGTCCCAGTTTCTGGTTCAGAGCTTGTCCCAGTTTCTGGTTCAGGTTGGTCCCAGTTTCTGGTTCAGTGCTGGTCCCAGTTTCTGGTTCAGAGCTGGTCCCAGTTTCTGGCCTCAGGTTGGTCCCAGATTCTGGTTCAGAGTTGGTCCCAGATTCTGGTTCAGGTTGGTCCCAGTTTCTGGCCTCAGAGCTGGACCCAGTTTCTGGCCTCAGGTTGGTCCCAGTTTCTAGCCTCAGGTTGGTCCCAGTTTCTGGCCTCAGGTTGGTCCCAGTTTCTGGTTCAGAGCTGGTACCAGTTTCTGGCCTCAGGTTTGTCCCAGTTTCTGGTTCAGGTTGGTCCCAGTTTCTGGTTGAGAGCTGAGGTCTGGTCAGACAGGTCCGATCGGTCGGTCTTTAATTGTTTCTTCTGTCGGTAAGTTTGGAGTTTCTGTGTTATTCTAAGTCGCTTTATTGAGTTGAGGTCATGTGACCTGTTTTCAGGGTTTAAAACCCTCTTTTTCCTAGATTTAAAACCGTGTTCTCATGTCTAACCAGACAGCGAGGCAGTTTCTGGCCAAAGATGCTGAACTTAACAGGCCTTAATTTGCAATGCCTCCAACTGAACACTATACGGCTTTATTATCTCCACCCTCAGAAGCCGGTTGGCTGCACCAAGCACGTTTCTGGCCTCAGGTTGGTCCCAGTTTCTGGTTCAGAGCTGGTCCCAGTTTCTGGTTCAGAGCTGGTCCCAGTTTCTGGCCTCAGGTTGGTCCCAGTTTCTGGTTCAGAGCTGGTCCCAGTTTCTGGCCTCAGAGCTGGTCCCAGTTTCTGGCCTCAGGTTGGTCCCAGTTTCTGGCCTCAGGTTGGTCCAAGTTTCTGGTTCAGAGCGGGTCCCAGTTTCTTGCCTCAGTTTGGTCCCAGTTTCTGGCCTCAGGTTGGTCCCATTTTCTGGTTCAGAGCTGGTCCCAGTTTCTGGTTCAGAGCTGGTCCCAGTTTGTGGCCTCAGGTTGGTCCCAATTTCTGGTTCAGAGCTGGACCCAGTTTCTTGCCTCAGGTTGGTCCCAGTTTCTGGTTCAGAGCTGGTCCCAGTTTCTGCCCTCAGAGCTGGTCCCAGTTTCTGGCCTCAGGTTGGTCCCAATTTCTGGTTCAGAGCTGGTCCCACTTTCTGGCCTCAGGTTGGTCCCAGTTTCTGGCCTCAGGTTGGTCCCATTTTCTGGTTCAGAGCTGGTCCCAGTTTCTGGTTCAGAGCTTTTCCCAGTTTCTGGCCTCAGGTTGGTCCCAGTTTCTGGTTCAGAGCTGGTCCCAGTTTCTGATCTCAGGTTGGTCCCAGTTTCTGGCCTCAGGTTGGTCCCATTTTCTGGTTCAGAGCTGGTCCCAGTTTCTGGTTCAGAGCTGGTCCCAGTTTCTGGCCTCAGGTTGGTCCCAGTTTCTGGCCTCAGGTTGGTCCCAGTTTCTGGTTCAGAGCTGGTCCCAGTTTCTGGCCTCAGGTTGGTCCCAGTTTCTGGCCTCAGGTTGGTCCCAGTTTCTGGCCTCAGGTTGGTCCCAGTTTCTGGCCTCAGGTTGATCCCAGTTTCTGGCCTCAGGTTGGTCCCAGTTTCTGGCCTCAGGTTGGTCCCAGTTTCTGGCCTCAGGTTGGTCCCAGTTTCTGGTTCAGAGCTGGTCCCAGTTTCTGTTTCAGAGCTGGTCCCAGTTTCTGGTTCAGAGCTGGTACCATTTTCTAGCCTCAGGTTGGTCCCAGTTTCTGGTTCAGAGCTGGTCCCAGTTTCTGGTTCAGGTTGGTCCCAGTTTCTGGCCTCAGAGCTGGACCCAGTTTCTTGCCTCAGGTTGGTCCCAGTTTCTGGTTCAGAGCTGGTCCCAGTTTCTGGCCTCAGGTTGGTCCCAGTTTCTGGTTCAGAGCTGGTCCCAGTTTCTGGCATCAGGTTGGTCCCAGTTTCTGGTTCAGAGCTGGTCCCAGTTTCTGGCATCAGGTTGGTCCCAGTTTCTGGTTCAGAGCTGGTCTCAGTTTCTGGCCTCAGAGCTGGTCTCAGTTTCTGGCCTCAGGTTGGTCCCAGTTTCTGGTTCAGAGCTGGTCCCAGTTTCTGGCCTCAGGTTGGTACCATTTTCTGGTTCAGAGCTGGTCCCAGTTTCTGGTTCAGAGCTAATCCCAGTTTCTGGCCTCAGGTTTGTCCCAGTTTCTGGTTCAGAGCTGGTCCCAGTTTCTGGTTCAGGCTGGTCCCAGTTTCTGGTTCAGGCTGGTCCCAGTTTCTGGCCTCAGGTTTGTCCCAGTTTCTTGTCCAGAGCTGGTCCCAGTTTCTGGCCTCAAGTTGGTCCCAGTTTCTGGTTCCTAGCTGGTCCCAGTTTCTGGCCTCAGGTTGGTCCCAGTTACTGGCCTCAGGTTGGTCCAAGTTTCTGGTTCAGAGCTGGTCCCAGTTTCTGGCCTCAAGTTGGTCCCAGTTTCTGGTTCAGAGCTAGTCCCAGTGTCTGGCATCAGGTTGGTCCCAGTTTCTGGTTGAGAGCTGGTCCCAGTTTCTGGCATCAGGTTGGTCCCAGGTCTGGTCAGACAGGTCCGATCGGTCGGTCTTTAATTGTTTCTTCTGTCGGTAAGTTTGGAGTTTTTGTGTTATTCTAAGTCGCTTTATTGAGTTGAGGTCATGTGACCTGTTTTCAGGGTTTAAAACCCTCTTTTTCCTAGATTTAAAACCGTGTTCTCATGTCTAACCAGACAGCGAGGCAGTTTCTGGCCAAAGATGCTGAACTTAACAGGCCTTAATTTGCAATGCCTCCAACTGAACACTATACGGCTTTATTATCTCCACCCTCAGAAGCCGGTTGGCTGCACCAAGCACGTTTCTGGCCTCAGGTTGGTCCCAGTTTCTGGTTCAGAGCTGGTCCCAGTTTCTGGTTCAGAGCTGGTCCCAGTTTCTGGCCTCAGGTTGGTCCCAGTTTCTGGTTCAGAGCTGGTCCCAGTTTCTGGCCTCAGGTTGGTCCCAGTTTCTGGCCTCAGGTTGATCCCAGTTTCTGGCCTCAGGTTGGTCCCAGTTTCTGGCCTCAGGTTGGTCCCAGTTTCTGGCCTCAGGTTGGTCCCAATTTCTGGTTCAGAGCTGGTCCCAGTTTCTGGTTCAGAGCTGGTCCCAGTTTCTGCCCTCAGAGCTGGTCCCAGTTTCTGGCCTCAGGTTGGTCCAAGTTTCTGGTTCAGAGCTGGTCCCAGTTTCTGGCCTCAGAGCTGGTCAAAGTTTCTGGCCTCAGAGCTGGTCCCAGTTTCTGGCCTCAGGTTGGTCCCAGTTTCTGGTTCAGAGCTGGTCCCAGTTTCTTGCCTCAGTTTGGTCCCAGTTTCTGGCCTCAGGTTGGTCCCAGTTTCTGGTTCAGAGCTGGTCCCAGTTTCTGGCCTCAGGTTGGTCCCAATTTCTGGTTCAGAGCTGGTCCCAGATTCTGGTTCAGGTTGGTCCCAGTTTCTGGCCTCAGAGCTGGACCCAGTTTCTTGCCTCAGGTTGGTCCCAGTTTCTGGTTCAGAGCTGGTCCCAGTTTCTGCCCTCAGAGCTGGTCCCAGTTTCTGGCCTCAGGTTGGTCCCGGTTTCTGGTTCAGAGCTGGTCCCAGTTTCTGGCCTCAGGTTGGTCCCAGTTTCTGGCCTCAGGTTGGTCCCATTTTCTGGTTCAGAGCTGGTCCCAGTTTCTGGTTCAGAGCTGGTCCCAGTTTCTGGTTCAGAGCTTGTCCCAGTTTCTGGTTCAGGTTGGTCCCAGTTTCTGGTTCAGTGCTGGTCCCAGTTTCTGGTTCAGAGCTGGTCCCAGTTTCTGGCCTCAGGTTGGTCCCAGTTTCTGGTTCAGAGTTGGTCCCAGATTCTGGTTCAGGTTGGTCCCAGTTTCTGGCCTCAGAGCTGGACCCAGTTTCTGGTTCAGAGTTGGTCCCAGATTCTGGTTCAGGTTGGTCCCAGTTTCTGGCCTCAGAGCTGGACCCAGTTTCTGGCCTCAGGTTGGTCCCAGTTTCTAGCCTCAGGTTGGTCCCAGTTTCTGGCCTCAGGTTGGTCCCAGTTTCTGGTTCAGAGCTGGTACCAGTTTCTGGCCTCAGGTTGGTCCCAGTTTCTGGTTCAGGTTGGTCCCAGTTTCTGGCCTCAGAGCTGGTCCCAGTTTCTTAACTCAGGTTGGTCCCAGGTCTGGTCAGACAGGTCCGATCGGTCGGTCTTTAATTGTTTCTTCTGTCGGTAAGTTTGGAGTTTCTGTGTTATTCTAAGTCGCTTTATTGAGTTGAGGTCATGTGACCTGTTTTCAGGGTTTAAAACCCTCTTTTTCCTAGATTTAAAACCGTGTTCTCATGTCTAACCAGACAGCGAGGCAGTTTCTGGCCAAAGATGCTGAACTTAACAGGCCTTAATTTGCAATGCCTCCAACTGAACACTATACGGCTTTATTATCTCCACCCTCAGAAGCCGGTTGGCTGCACCAAGCACGTTTCTGGCCTCAGGTTGGTCCCAGTTTCTGGTTCAGAGCTGGTCCCAGTTTCTGCCCTCAGAGCTGGTCCCAGTTTCTGGCCTCAGGTTGGTCCCGATTTCTGGTTCAGAGCTGGTCCCACTTTCTGGCCTCAGGTTGGTCCCAGTTTCTGGCCTCAGGTTGGTCCCATTTTCTGGTTCAGAGCTGGTCCGAGTTTCTGGTTCAGGCTGGTCCCAGTTTCTGGTTCAGGCTGGTCCCAGTTTCTGGCCTCAGGTTTGTCCCAGTTTCTGGTCCAGAGCTGGTCCCAGTTTCTGGCCTCAAGTTGGTCCCAGTTTCTGGTTCCTAGCTGGTCCCAGTTTCTGGCCTCAGGTTGGTCCCAGTTACTGGCCTCAGGTTGGTCCAAGTTTCTGGTTCAGAGCTGGTCCCAGTTTCTGGCCTCAAGTTGGTCCCAGTTTCTGGTTCAGAGCTAGTCCCAGTGTCTGGCATCAGGTTGGTCCCAGTTTCTGGTTGAGAGCTGGTCCCAGTTTCTGGCATCAGGTTGGTCCCAGGTCTGGTCAGACAGGTCCGATCGGTCGGTCTTTAATTGTTTCTTCTGTCGGTAAGTTTGGAGTTTTTGTGTTATTCTAAGTCGCTTTATTGAGTTGAGGTCATGTGACCTGTTTTCAGGGTTTAAAACCCTCTTTTTCCTAGATTTAAAACCG
The DNA here is from genome assembly GCA_036924055.1 of Leuresthes tenuis. Classification (NCBI taxonomy): domain Eukaryota; kingdom Metazoa; phylum Chordata; class Actinopteri; order Atheriniformes; family Atherinopsidae; genus Leuresthes; species Leuresthes tenuis. Next base: position 37,409,290 of record JAVGWW010000002.1, on the reverse strand, counting down.
TGTTCTCATGTCTAACCAGACAGCGAGGCAGTTTCTGGCCAAAGATGCTGAACTTAACAGGCCTTAATTTGCAATGCCTCCAACTGAACACTATACGGCTTTATTATCTCCACCCTCAGAAGCCGGTTGGCTGCACCAAGCACGTTTCTGGCCTCAGGTTGGTCCCAGTTTCTGGTTCAGAGCTGGTCCCAGTTTCTGGTTCAGAGCTGGTCCCAGTTTCTGGCCTCAGGTTGGTCCCAGTTTCTGGTTCAGAGCTGGTCCCAGTTTCTGGCCTCAGGTTGGTCCCAGTTTCTGGCCTCAGGTTGATCCCAGTTTCTGGCCTCAGGTTGGTCCCAGTTTCTGGCCTCAGGTTGGTCCCAGTTTCTGGCCTCAGGTTGGTCCCAATTTCTGGTTCAGAGCTGGTCCCAGTTTCTGGTTCAGAGCTGGTCCCAGTTTCTGCCCTCAGAGCTGGTCCCAGTTTCTGGCCTCAGGTTGGTCCAAGTTTCTGGTTCAGAGCTGGTCCCAGTTTCTGGCCTCAGAGCTGGTCAAAGTTTCTGGCCTCAGAGCTGGTCCCAGTTTCTGGCCTCAGGTTGGTCCCAGTTTCTGGTTCAGAGCTGGTCCCAGTTTCTTGCCTCAGTTTGGTCCCAGTTTCTGGCCTCAGGTTGGTCCCAGTTTCTGGTTCAGAGCTGGTCCCAGTTTCTGGCCTCAGGTTGGTCCCAATTTCTGGTTCAGAGCTGGTCCCAGATTCTGGTTCAGGTTGGTCCCAGTTTCTGGCCTCAGAGCTGGACCCAGTTTCTTGCCTCAGGTTGGTCCCAGTTTCTGGTTCAGAGCTGGTCCCAGTTTCTGCCCTCAGAGCTGGTCCCAGTTTCTGGCCTCAGGTTGGTCCCGGTTTCTGGTTCAGAGCTGGTCCCAGTTTCTGGCCTCAGGTTGGTCCCAGTTTCTGGCCTCAGGTTGGTCCCATTTTCTGGTTCAGAGCTGGTCCCAGTTTCTGGTTCAGAGCTGGTCCCAGTTTCTGGTTCAGAGCTTGTCCCAGTTTCTGGTTCAGGTTGGTCCCAGTTTCTGGTTCAGTGCTGGTCCCAGTTTCTGGTTCAGAGCTGGTCCCAGTTTCTGGACTCAGGTTGGTCCCAGTTTCTGGTTCAGAGTTGGTCCCAGATTCTGGTTCAGGTTGGTCCCAGTTTCTGGCCTCAGAGCTGGACCCAGTTTCTGGCCTCAGGTTGGTCCCAGTTTCTAGCCTCAGGTTGGTCCCAGTTTCTGGCCTCAGGTTGGTCCCAGTTTCTGGTTCAGAGCTGGTACCAGTTTCTGGCCTCAGGTTGGTCCCAGTTTCTGGTTCAGGTTGGTCCCAGTTTCTGGCCTCAGAGCTGGTCCCAGTTTCTTAACTCAGGTTGGTCCCAGGTCTGGTCAGACAGGTCCGATCGGTCGGTCTTTAATTGTTTCTTCTGTCGGTAAGTTTGGAGTTTCTGTGTTATTCTAAGTCGCTTTATTGAGTTGAGGTCATGTGACCTGTTTTCAGGGTTTAAAACCCTCTTTTTCCTAGATTTAAAACCGTGTTCTCATGTCTAACCAGACAGCGAGGCAGTTTCTGGCCAAAGATGCTGAACTTAACAGGCCTTAATTTGCAATGCCTCCAACTGAACACTATACGGCTTTATTATCTCCACCCTCAGAAGCCGGTTGGCTGCACCAAGCACGTTTCTGGCCTCAGGTTGGTCCCAGTTTCTGGTTCAGAGCTGGTCCCAGTTTCTGCCCTCAGAGCTGGTCCCAGTTTCTGGCCTCAGGTTGGTCCCGATTTCTGGTTCAGAGCTGGTCCCACTTTCTGGCCTCAGGTTGGTCCCAGTTTCTGGCCTCAGGTTGGTCCCATTTTCTGGTTCAGAGCTGGTCCCAGTTTCTGGTTCAGGCTGGTCCCAGTTTCTGGTTCAGGCTGGTCCCAGTTTCTGGCCTCAGGTTTGTCCCAGTTTCTGGTCCAGAGCTGGTCCCAGTTTCTGGCCTCAAGTTGGTCCCAGTTTCTGGTTCCTAGCTGGTCCCAGTTTCTGGCCTCAGGTTGGTCCCAGTTACTGGCCTCAGGTTGGTCCAAGTTTCTGGTTCAGAGCTGGTCCCAGTTTCTGGCCTCAAGTTGGTCCCAGTTTCTGGTTCAGAGCTAGTCCCAGTGTCTGGCATCAGGTTGGTCCCAGTTTCTGGTTGAGAGCTGGTCCCAGTTTCTGGCATCAGGTTGGTCCCAGGTCTGGTCAGACAGGTCCGATCGGTCGGTCTTTAATTGTTTCTTCTGTCGGTAAGTTTGGAGTTTTTGTGTTATTCTAAGTCGCTTTATTGAGTTGAGGTCATGTGACCTGTTTTCAGGGTTTAAAACCCTCTTTTTCCTAGATTTAAAACCGTGTTCTCATGTCTAACCAGACAGCGAGGCAGTTTCTGGCCAAAGATGCTGAACTTAACAGGCCTTAATTTGCAATGCCTCCAACTGAACACTATACGGCTTTATTATCTCCACCCTCAGAAGCCGGTTGGCTGCACCAAGCACGTTTCTGGCCTCAGGTTGGTCCCAGTTTCTGGTTCAGAGCTGGTCCCAGTTTCTGGTTCAGAGCTGGTCCCAGTTTCTGGCCTCAGGTTGGTCCCAGTTTCTGGTTCAGAGCTGGTCCCAGTTTCTGGCCTCAGGTTGGTCCCAGTTTCTGGCCTCAGGTTGATCCCAGTTTCTGGCCTCAGGTTGGTCCCAGTTTCTGGCCTCAGGTTGGTCCCAGTTTCTGGCCTCAGGTTGGTCCCAATTTCTGGTTCAGAGCTGGTCCCAGTTTCTGGTTCAGAGCTGGTCCCAGTTTCTGCCCTCAGAGCTGGTCCCAGTTTCTGGCCTCAGGTTGGTCCAAGTTTCTGGTTCAGAGCTGGTCCCAGTTTCTGGCCTCAGAGCTGGTCAAAGTTTCTGGCCTCAGAGCTGGTCCCAGTTTCTGGCCTCAGGTTGGTCCCAGTTTCTGGTTCAGAGCTGGTCCCAGTTTCTTGCCTCAGTTTGGTCCCAGTTTCTGGCCTCAGGTTGGTCCCAGTTTCTGGTTCAGAGCTGGTCCCAGTTTCTGGCCTCAGGTTGGTCCCAATTTCTGGTTCAGAGCTGGTCCCAGATTCTGGTTCAGGTTGGTCCCAGTTTCTGGCCTCAGAGCTGGACCCAGTTTCTTGCCTCAGGTTGGTCCCAGTTTCTGGTTCAGAGCTGGTCCCAGTTTCTGCCCTCAGAGCTGGTCCCAGTTTCTGGCCTCAGGTTGGTCCCGGTTTCTGGTTCAGAGCTGGTCCCAGTTTCTGGCCTCAGGTTGGTCCCAGTTTCTGGCCTCAGGTTGGTCCCATTTTCTGGTTCAGAGCTGGTCCCAGTTTCTGGTTCAGAGCTGGTCCCAGTTTCTGGTTCAGAGCTTGTCCCAGTTTCTGGTTCAGGTTGGTCCCAGTTTCTGGTTCAGTGCTGGTCCCAGTTTCTGGTTCAGAGCTGGTCCCAGTTTCTGGCCTCAGGTTGGTCCCAGTTTCTGGTTCAGAGTTGGTCCCAGATTCTGGTTCAGGTTGGTCCCAGTTTCTGGCCTCAGAGCTGGACCCAGTTTCTGGCCTCAGGTTGGTCCCAGTTTCTAGCCTCAGGTTGGTCCCAGTTTCTGGCCTCAGGTTGGTCCCAGTTTCTGGTTCAGAGCTGGTACCAGTTTCTGGCCTCAGGTTGGTCCCAGTTTCTGGTTCAGGTTGGTCCCAGTTTCTGGCCTCAGAGCTGGTCCCAGTTTCTTAACTCAGGTTGGTCCCAGGTCTGGTCAGACAGGTCCGATCGGTCGGTCTTTAATTGTTTCTTCTGTCGGTAAGTTTGGAGTTTCTGTGTTATTCTAAGTCGCTTTATTGAGTTGAGGTCATGTGACCTGTTTTCAGGGTTTAAAACCCTCTTTTTCCTAGATTTAAAACCGTGTTCTCATGTCTAACCAGACAGCGAGGCAGTTTCTGGCCAAAGATGCTGAACTTAACAGGCCTTAATTTGCAATGCCTCCAACTGAACACTATACGGCTTTATTATCTCCACCCTCAGAAGCCGGTTGGCTGCACCAAGCACGTTTCTGGCCTCAGGTTGGTCCCAGTTTCTGGTTCAGAGCTGGTCCCAGTTTCTGGTTCAGAGCTGGTCCCAGTTTCTGGCCTCAGGTTGGTCCCAGTTTCTGGTTCAGAGCTGGTCCCAGTTTCTGGCCTCAGAGCTGGTCCCAGTTTCTGGCCTCAGGTTGGTCCCAGTTTCTGGCCTCAGGTTGGTCCAAGTTTCTGGTTCAGAGCTGGTCCCAGTTTCTGGCCTCAGAGCTGGTCAAAGTTTCTGGCCTCAGAGCTGGTCCCAGTTTCTGGCCTCAGGTTGGTCCCAGTTTCTGGTTCAGAGCTGGTCCCAGTGTCTTGCCTCAGTTTGGTCCCAGTTTCTGGCCTCAGGTTGGTCCCATTTTCTGGTTCAGAGCTGGTCCCAGTTTCTGGTTCAGAGCTGGTCCCAGTTTGTGGCCTCAGGTTGGTCCCAATTTCTGGTTCAGAGCTGGTCCCAGATTCTGGTTCAGGTTGGTCCCAGTTTCTGGCCTCAGAGCTGGACCCAGTTTCTTGCCTCAGGTTGGTCCCAGTTTCTGGTTCAGAGCTGGTCCCAGTTTCTGCCCTCAGAGCTGGTCCCAGTTTCTGGCCTCAGGTTGGTCCCGATATCTGGTTCAGAACTGGTCCCACTTTCTGGCCTCAGGTTGGTCCCAGTTTCTGGCCTCAGGTTGGTCCCATTTTCTGGTTCAGAGCTGGTCCCAGTTTCTGGTTCAGAGCTGGTCCCAGTTTCTGGCCTCAGGTTGGTCCCAGTTTCTGGTTCAGAGCTGGTCCCAGTTTCTGATCTCAGGTTGGTCCCAGTTTCTGGCCTCAGGTTGGTCCCATTTTCTGGTTCAGAGCTGGTCCCAGTTTCTGGTTCAGAGCTGGTCCCAGTTTCTGGCATCAGGTTGGTCCCAGTTTCTGGCCTCAGGTTGGTCCAAGTTTCTGGTTCAGAGCTGGTCCCAGTTTCTGGCCTCAGGTTGGTCCCAGTTTCTGGCCTCAGGTTGGTCCCAGTTTCTGGCCTCAGGTTGGTCCCAGTTTCTGGCCTCAGGTTGATCCCAGTTTCTGGCCTCAGGTTGGTCCCAGTTTCTGGCCTCAGGTTGGTCCCAGTTTCTGGTTCAGAGCTGGTCCCAATTTCTGTTTCAGAGCTGGTCCCAGTTTCTGGCCTCAGAGCTGGTACCAGTTTCTGGCCTCAGGTTGGTCCCAGTTTCTGGTTCAGAGCTGGTCCCAGTTTCTGGTTCAGGTTGGTCCCAGTTTCTGGCCTCAGAGCTGGACCCAGTTTCTTGCCTCAGGTTGGTCCCAGTTTCTGGTTCAGAGCTGGTCCCAGTTTCTGGCCTCAGGTTGGTCCCAGTTTCTGGTTCAGAGCTGGTCCCAGTTTCTGGCATCAGGTTGGTCCCAGTTTCTGGTTCAGAGCTGGTCCCAGTTTCTGGCATCAGGTTGGTCCCAGTTTCTGGTTCAGAGCTGGTCTCAGTTTCTGGCCTCAGAGCTGGTCTCAGTTTCTGGCCTCAGGTTGGTCCCAGTTTCTGGTTCAGAGCTGGTCCCAGTTTCTGGCCTCAGGTTGGTACCATTTTCTGGTTCAGAGCTGGTCCCAGTTTCTGGTTCAGAGCTAATCCCAGTTTCTGGCCTCAGGTTTGTCCCAGTTTCTGGTTCAGAGCTGGTCCCAGTTTCTGGTTCAGGCTGGTCCCAGTTTCTGGCCTCAGGTTTGTCCCAGTTTCTGGTCCAGAGCTGGTCCCAGTTTCTGGCCTCAAGTTGGTCCCAGTTTCTGGTTCCTAGCTGGTCCCAGTTTCTGGCCTCAGGTTGGTCCCAGTTACTGGCCTCAGGTTGGTCCAAGTTTCTGGTTCAGAGCTGGTCCCAGTTTCTGGCCTCAGGTTGGTCCCAGTTTCTGGTTCAGAGCTGGTCCCAGTCTCTGGCCTCAGGTTGGTCCCAGTTACTGGCCTCAGGTTGGTCCCAGTTTCTGGCCTCAGGTTGGTCCCAGTTTCTGGCCTCAGGTTGGTCCCAGTTTCTGGTTCAGAGCTGGTACCAGTTTCTGGCCTCAGGTTGATCCCAGTTTCTGGTTCAGAGCTGGTCCCACTTTCTGGACTCAGGTTGGTCCCAGTTTCTGGTTCAGAGCTTGTCCCAGTTTCTGGCCTCAGGTTGGTCCCAGTTTCTGGTTCAGAGCTGGTCCCAGTTTCTGGCCTCAGGTTGGTCCCAGTTTCTGGTTCAGAGCTGGTCCCAGTTTCTGGCCTCAGGTTGATCCCAGTTTCTGGCCTCAGGTTGGTCCCAGTTTCTGGCCTCAGGTTGGTCCCAGTTTCTGGCCTCAGGTTGGTTCCCAGTTTCTGGTTCAGAGCTGGTCCCAGTTTCTGGTTCAGAGCTGGTACCAGTTTCTGGCCTCAGGTTGGTCCCAGTTTCTTGCCTCAGGTTGGTCCCAGTTTCTGGTTCAGAGCTGGTCCCAGTTTCTGGTTCAGAGCTGGACCCAGTTTCTGGCCTCAGGTTGGTCCCATTTTCCGGTTCAGAGCTGGTCCCAGTTTCTGGTTCAGAGCTGGTCCAAGTTTCTGGCCTCAGGTTGGTCCCAGTTTCTGGTTCAGGTTGGTCCCAGTTTCTGGCCTCAGAGCTGGACCCAGTTTCTTGCCTCAGAGCTGGTCCCAGTTTCTGGTTCAGGTTGGTCCCAGTTTCTGGCCTCAGAGCTGGACCCAGTTTCTTGCCTCAGAGCTGGTCCCAGTTTCTGGTTCAGAGCTGGTCCCAGTTTCTGGCCTCAAGTTGGTCCCAGTTTCTGGCATCAGGTTGGTCCCAGTTTCTGGTTCAGAGCTGGTCCCAGTTTCTGGCATCAGGTTGGTCCCAGGTCTGGTCAGACAGGTCCGATCGGTCGGTCTTTAATTGTTTCTTCTGTCGGTAAGTTTGGAGTTTCTGTGTTATTCTAAGTCGCTTTATTGAGTTGAGGTCATGTGACCTGTTTTCAGGGTTTAAAACCCTCTTTTTCCCAGATTTAAAACCGTGTTCTCATGTCTAACCAGACAGCGAGGCAGTTTCTGGCCAAAGATGCTGAACTTAACAGGCCTTAATTTGCAATGCCTCCAACTGAACACTATACGGCTTTATTATCTCCACCCTCAGAAGCCGGTTGGCTGCACCAAGCACGTTTCTGGCCTCAGGTTGGTCCCAGTTTCTGGTTCAGAGCTGGTCCCAGTTTCTGGCCTCAGGTTGGTCCCAGTTTCTGGTTCAGAGCTGGTCCCAGTTTCTGGCCTCAGAGCTGGTCCCAGTTTCTGGCCTCAGGTTGGTCCCAGTTTCTGGTTCAGAGCTGGTCCCAGTTTCTGGCCTCAGGTTGGTCCCAGTTTCTGGCCTCAGGTTGATCCCAGTTTCTGGCCTCAGGTTGGTCCCAGTTTCTGGCCTCAGGTTGGTCCCAGTTTCTGGTTCAGAGCTGGTCCCAGTTTCTGGTTCAGAGCTGGTCCCAGTTTCTGCCCTCAGGTTGGTCCCAGTTTCTGGCCTCAGGTTGGTCCCAGTTTCTGGTTCAGAGCTGGTCCCAGTTTCTGGCCTCAGAGCTGGTCAAAGTTTCTGGCCTCAGAGCTGGTCCCAGTTTCTGGCCTCAGGTTGGTCCCAGTTTCTGGTTCAGAGCTGGTCCCAGTTTCTTGCCTCAGTTTGGTCCCAGTTTCTGGCCTCAGGTTGGTCCCATTTTCTGGTTCAGAGCTGGTCCCAGTTTCTGGTTCAGAGCTGGTCCCAGTTTCTGGCCTCAGGTTGGTCCCAGTTTCTGGTTCAGAGCTGGTCCCAGATTCTGGTTCAGGTTGGTCCCAGTTTCTGGCCTCAGAGCTGGACCAAGTTTCTTGCCTCAGGTTGGTCCCAGTTTCTGGTTCAGAGCTGGTCCCAGTTTCTGCCCTCAGAGCTGGTCCCAGTTTCTGGCCTCAGAGCTGGTACCAGTTTCTGGCCTCAGGTTGGTCCCAGTTTCTGGTTCAGAGCTGGTCCCAGTTTCTGGTTCAGGTTGGTCCCAGTTTCTGGCCTCAGAGCTGGACCCAGTTTCTTGCCTCAGGTTGGTCCCAGTTTCTGGTTCAGAGCTGGTCCCAGTTTCTGGCCTCAGGTTGGTCCCAGTTTCTGGTTCAGAGCTGGTCCCAGTTTCTGGCATCAGGTTGGTCCCAGTTTCTGGTTCAGAGCTGGTCCCAGTTTCTGGCATCAGGTTGGTCCCAGTTTCTGGTTCAGAGCTGGTCTCAGTTTCTGGCCTCAGAGCTGGTCTCAGTTTCTGGCCTCAGGTTGGTCCCAGTTTCTGGTTCAGAGCTGGTCCCAGTTTCTGGCCTCAGGTTGGTACCATTTTCTGGTTCAGAGCTGGTCCCAGTTTCTGGTTCAGAGCTAATCCCAGTTTCTGGCCTCAGGTTTGTCCCAGTTTCTGGTTCAGAGCTGGTCCCAGTTTCTGGTTCAGGCTGGTCCCAGTTTCTGGCCTCAGGTTTGTCCCAGTTTCTGGTCCAGAGCTGGTCCCAGTTTCTGGCCTCAAGTTGGTCCCAGTTTCTGGTTCCTAGCTGGTCCCAGTTTCTGGCCTCAGGTTGGTCCCAGTTACTGGCCTCAGGTTGGTCCAAGTTTCTGGTTCAGAGCTGGTCCCAGTTTCTGGCCTCAGGTTGGTCCCAGTTTCTGGTTCAGAGCTGGTCCCAGTCTCTGGCCTCAGGTTGGTCCCAGTTACTGGCCTCAGGTTGGTCCCAGTTTCTGGCCTCAGGTTGGTCCCAGTTTCTGGCCTCAGGTTGGTCCCAGTTTCTGGTTCAGAGCTGGTACCAGTTTCTGGCCTCAGGTTGATCCCAGTTTCTGGTTCAGAGCTGGTCCCACTTTCTGGACTCAGGTTGGTCCCAGTTTCTGGTTCAGAGCTTGTCCCAGTTTCTGGCCTCAGGTTGGTCCCAGTTTCTGGTTCAGAGCTGGTCCCAGTTTCTGGCCTCAGGTTGGTCCCAGTTTCTGGTTCAGAGCTGGTCCCAGTTTCTGGCCTCAGGTTGATCCCAGTTTCTGGCCTCAGGTTGGTCCCAGTTTCTGGCCTCAGGTTGGTCCCAGTTTCTGGCCTCAGGTTGGTTCCCAGTTTCTGGTTCAGAGCTGGTCCCAGTTTCTGGTTCAGAGCTGGTACCAGTTTCTGGCCTCAGGTTGGTCCCAGTTTCTTGCCTCAGGTTGGTCCCAGTTTCTGGTTCAGAGCTGGTCCCAGTTTCTGGTTCAGAGCTGGACCCAGTTTCTGGCCTCAGGTTGGTCCCATTTTCCGGTTCAGAGCTGGTCCCAGTTTCTGGTTCAGAGCTGGTCCAAGTTTCTGGCCTCAGGTTGGTCCCAGTTTCTGGTTCAGGTTGGTCCCAGTTTCTGGCCTCAGAGCTGGACCCAGTTTCTTGCCTCAGAGCTGGTCCCAGTTTCTGGTTCAGGTTGGTCCCAGTTTCTGGCCTCAGAGCTGGACCCAGTTTCTTGCCTCAGAGCTGGTCCCAGTTTCTGGTTCAGAGCTGGTCCCAGTTTCTGGCCTCAAGTTGGTCCCAGTTTCTGGCATCAGGTTGGTCCCAGTTTCTGGTTCAGAGCTGGTCCCAGTTTCTGGCATCAGGTTGGTCCCAGGTCTGGTCAGACAGGTCCGATCGGTCGGTCTTTAATTGTTTCTTCTGTCGGTAAGTTTGGAGTTTCTGTGTTATTCTAAGTCGCTTTATTGAGTTGAGGTCATGTGACCTGTTTTCAGGGTTTAAAACCCTCTTTTTCCCAGATTTAAAACCGTGTTCTCATGTCTAACCAGACAGCGAGGCAGTTTCTGGCCAAAGATGCTGAACTTAACAGGCCTTAATTTGCAATGCCTCCAACTGAACACTATACGGCTTTATTATCTCCACCCTCAGAAGCCGGTTGGCTGCACCAAGCACGTTTCTGGCCTCAGGTTGGTCCCAGTTTCTGGTTCAGAGCTGGTCCCAGTTTCTGGCCTCAGGTTGGTCCCAGTTTCTGGTTCAGAGCTGGTCCCAGTTTCTGGCCTCAGAGCTGGTCCCAGTTTCTGGCCTCAGGTTGGTCCCAGTTTCTGGTTCAGAGCTGGTCCCAGTTTCTGGCCTCAGGTTGGTCCCAGTTTCTGGCCTCAGGTTGATCCCAGTTTCTGGCCTCAGGTTGGTCCCAGTTTCTGGCCTCAGGTTGGTCCCAGTTTCTGGTTCAGAGCTGGTCCCAGTTTCTGGTTCAGAGCTGGTCCCAGTTTCTGCCCTCAGGTTGGTCCCAGTTTCTGGCCTCAGGTTGGTCCCAGTTTCTGGTTCAGAGCTGGTCCCAGTTTCTGGCCTCAGAGCTGGTCAAAGTTTCTGGCCTCAGAGCTGGTCCCAGTTTCTGGCCTCAGGTTGGTCCCAGTTTCTGGTTCAGAGCTGGTCCCAGTTTCTTGCCTCAGTTTGGTCCCAGTTTCTGGCCTCAGGTTGGTCCCATTTTCTGGTTCAGAGCTGGTCCCAGTTTCTGGTTCAGAGCTGGTCCCAGTTTCTGGCCTCAGGTTGGTCCCAGTTTCTGGTTCAGAGCTGGTCCCAGATTCTGGTTCAGGTTGGTCCCAGTTTCTGGCCTCAGAGCTGGACCAAGTTTCTTGCCTCAGGTTGGTCCCAGTTTCTGGTTCAGAGCTGGTCCCAGTTTCTGCCCTCAGAGCTGGTCCCAGTTTCTGGCCTCAGGTTGGTCCCGATTTCTGGTTCAGAGCTGGTCCCACTTTCTGGCCTCAGGTTGGTCCCAGTTTCTGGCCTCAGGTTGGTCCCATTTTCTGGTTCAGAGCTGGTCCCAGTTTCTGGTTCAGAGCTGGTCCCAGTTTCTGGTTCAGAGCTTGTCCCAGTTTCTGGTTCAGGTTGGTCCCAGTTTCTAGCCTCAGGTTGGTCCCAGTTTCTGGTTCAGAGCTGGTACCAGTTTCTGGCCTCAGGTTGGTCCCAGTTTCTGGTTCAGGTTGGTCCAAGTTTCTGGCCTCAGAGCTGGTCCCAGTTTCTGGTTCAGAGCTGGTCCCAGTTTCTGCCCTCAGAGCTGGTCCCAGTTTCTGGCCTCAGGTTGGTCCCAGTTTCTGGTTCAGAGTTGGTCCCAGATTCTGGTTCAGGTTGGTCCCAGTTTCTGGCCTCAGAGCTGGACCCAGTTTCTGGCCTCAGGTTGGTCCCAGTTTCTAGCCTCAGGTTGGTCCCAGTTTCTGGCCTCAGGTTGGTCCCAGTTTCTGGTTCAGAGCTGGTACCAGTTTCTGGCCTCAGGTTGGTCCCAGTTTCTGGTTCAGGTTGGTCCCAGTTTCTGGAATCAGAGCTGGTCCCAGTTTCTGGTTCAGAGCTGGTCCCAGTTTCTGCCCTCAGAGCTGGTCCCAGTTTCTGGCCTCAGGTTGGTCCCAGTTTCTGGCCTCACGTTGGTCCCAGTTTCTGGTTCAGAGCTGGTCCCAGTTTCTGGCCTCAGAGCTGGTCAAAGTTTCTGGCCTCAGAGCTGGTCCCAATTTCTGGCCTCAGGTTGGTCCCAGTTTCTGGTTCAGAGCTGGTCCCAGTTTCTTGCCTCAGTTTGGTCCCAGTTTCTGGCCTCAGGTTGGTCCCAGTTTCTGGTTCAGAGCTGGTCCCAGTTTCTGGTTCAGAGCTGGTCCCAGTTTCTGGTTCAGAGCTGGTCCCAGTTTCTGGCCTCAGGTTGGTCCCAGTTTCTGGTTCAGAGCTGGTCCCAGATTCTGGTTCAGGTTGGTCCCAGTTTCTGGCCTCAGAGCTGGACCAAGTTTCTTGCCTCAGGTTGGTCCCAGTTTCTGGTTCAGAGCTGGTCCCAGTTTCTGCCCTCAGAGCTGGTCCCAGTTTCTGGCCTCAGGTTGGTCCCGGTTTCTGGTTCAGAGCTGGTCCCACTTTCTGGCCTCAGGTTGGTCCCATTTTCTGGCCTCAGGTTGGTCCCATTTTCTGGTTCAGAGCTGGTCCCAGTTTCTGGTTCAGAGATGGTCCCAGTTTCTGGTTCAGAGCTTGTCCCAGTTTCTGGTTCAGGTTGGTCCCAGTTTCTGGTTCAGTGCTGGTCCCATTTTCTGGTTCAGAGCTGGTCCCAGTTTCTGGCCTCAGGTTGGTCCCAGTTTCTGGTTCAGAGTTGGTCCCAGATTCTGGTTCAGGTTGGTCCCAGTTTCTGGCCTCAGAGCTGGACCCAGTTTCTGGCCTCAGGTTGATCCCAGTTTCTAGCCTCAGGTTGGTCCCAGTTGCTGGCCTCAGGTTGGTCCCAGTTTCTGGTTCAGAGCTGGTACCAGTTTCTGGCCTCAGGTTGGTCCCAGTTTCTGGTTCAGGTTGGTCCCAGTTTCTGGCCTCAGAGCTGGTCCCAGTTTCTTAACTCAGGTTGGTCCCAGTTTCTGGTTCAGAGCTGGTCCCACTTTCTGGTTCAGGTTGGTCCCAGTTTCTGGCGTCAGGTTGGTCCCAGTTTATGGCCTCAGAGCTGGTCCCAGTTTATGGCCTCAGAGCTGGTCCCAGTTTTTGGTTCAGGTTGGTCCCAGTTTCTGGCGTCAGAGCTGGTCCCAGTTTCTGGCTCAGAGCTTGACCCAGTTTCTGGCTCAGAGCTGGTCCCAGTTTCTTGCCTCAGAGCTGGTCCCAGTTTCTGGCCTCAGGTTGGTCCCAGTTTCTGGCCTCAGGTTGGTCCCAGTTTCTGGTTCAGGTTGGTCCCAGTTTCTGGCCTCAGAGCTGGACCCAGTTTCTTGCCTCAGGTTGGTCCCAGTTTCTGGTTCAGAGCTGGTCCCAGTTTCTGGCCTCAGGTTGGTCCCAGTTTCTGGTTCAGAGCTGGTCCCAGTTTCTGGCATCAGGTTGGTCCCAGTTTCTGGTTCAGAGCTGGTCCCAGTTTCTGGCATCAGGTTGGTCCCAGTTTCTGGTTCAGAGCTGGTCTCAGTTTCTGGCCTCAGAGCTGGTCCCAGTTTCTGGCCTCAGGTTGGTCCCAGTTTCTGGTTCAGAGCTGGTCCCAGTTTCTGGCCTCAGGTTTGTCCCAGTTTCTGGTTCAGAGCTGGTCCCAGTTTCTGGCATCAGGTTGGTCCCAGTTTCTGGTTCAGAGCTGGTCTCAGTTTCTGGCCTCAGAGCTGGTCCCAGTTTCTGGCCTCAGGTTGGTCCCAGTTTCTGGTTCAGAGCTGGTCCCAGTTTCTGGCCTCAGGTTGGTACCATTTTCTGGTTCAGAGCTGGTCCCAGTTTCTGGTTCAGAGCTGGTCCCAGTTTCTGGCCTCAGGTTTGTCCCAGTTTCTGGTCCAGAGCTGGTCCCAGTTTCTGGCCTCAGGTTGGTCCCAGTTTCTGGTTCCTAGCTGGTCCCAGTTTCTGGCCTCAGGTTGGTCCCAGTTACTGGCCTCAGGTTGGTCCAAGTTTCTGGTTCAGAGCTGGTCCCAGTTTCTGGCCTCAGGTTGGTCCAAGTTTCTGGTTCAGAGCTGGTCCCAGTTTCTGGCCTCAGGTTGGTCCCAGTTACTGGCCTCAGGTTGGTCCCAGTTTCTGGCCTCAGGTTGGTCCCAGTTTCTGGCCTCAGGTTGGTCCCAGTTTCTGGTTCAGAGCTGGTACCAGTTTCTGGCCTCAGGTTGATCCCAGTTTCTGGTTCAGAGCTGGTCCCAGTTTCTGGCCTCAGGTTGGTCCCAGTTTCTGGTTCAGAGCTGGTCCCAGTTTCTGGCCTCAGGTTGGTCCCAGTTTCTGGTTCAGAGCTGGTCCCAGTTTCTGGCCTCAGGTTGGTCCCAGTTTCTGGTTCAGAGCTGGTCCCAGTTTCTGGCCTCAGGTTGGTCCCAGTTTCTGGCCTCAGGTTGATCCCAGTTTCTGGCCTCAGGTTGGTCCCAGTTTCTGGCCTCAGGTTGGTCCCAGTTTCTGGCCTCAGGTTGGTCCCAGTTTCTGGTTCAGAGCTGGTCCCAGTTTCTTGTTCAGGTTGGTCCCAGTTTCTGGCCTCAGAGCTGGACCCAGTTTCTTGCCTCAGGTTGGTCCCAGTTTCTGGTTCAGAGCTGGTCCCAGTTTCTGGTTCAGAGCTGGACCCAGTTTCTGGCCTCAGGTTGGTCCCATTTTCTGGTTCAGAGCTGGTCCCAGTTTCTGGTTCAGGTTGGTCCCAGTTTCTGGCCTCAGAGCTGGACCCAGTTTCTTGCCTCAGAGCTCGTCCCAGTTTCTGGTTCAGAGCTGGTCCCAGTTTCTGGCCTCAAGTTGGTCCCAGTTTCTGGTTCAGAGCTAGTCCCAGTTTCTGGCATCAGGTTGGTCCCAGTTTCTGGTTGAGAGCTGGTCCCAGTTTCTGGCATCAGGTTGGTCCCAGGTCTGGTCAGACAGGTCCGATCGGTCGGTCTTTAATTGTTTCTTCTGTCGGTAAGTTTGGAGTTTCTGTGTTATTCTAAGTCGCTTTATTGAGTTGAGGTCATGTGACCTGTTTTCAGGGTTTAAAACCCTCTTTTTCCTAGATTTAAAACCGTGTTCTCATGTCTAACCAGACAGCGAGGCAGTTTCTGGCCAAAGATGCTGAACTTAACAGGCCTTAATTTGCAATGCCTCCAACTGATCACTATACGGCTTTATTATCTCCACCTTCAGAAGCCGGTTGGCTGCACCAAGCACGTTTCTGGCCTCAGGTTGGTCCCAGTTTCTGGTTCAGAGCTGGTCCCAGTTTCTGGTTCAGAGCTGGTCCCAGTTTCTGGCCTCAGGTTGGTCCCAGTTTCTGGTTCAGAGCTGGTCCCAGTTTCTGGCCTCAGGTTGGTCCCAGTTTCTGGCCTCAGGTTGATCCCAGTTTCTTTCCTCAGGTTGGTCCCAGTTTCTGGCCTCAGGTTGGTCCCAGTTTCTGGCCTCAGGTTGGTCCCAATTTCTGGTTCAGAGCTGGTCCCAGTTTCTGGTTCAGAGCTGGTCCCAGTTTCTGCCCTCAGAGCTGGTCCCAGTTTCTGGCCTCAGGTTGGTCCAAGTTTCTGGTTCAGAGCTGGTCCCAGTTTCTGGCCTCAGAGCTGGTCAAAGTTTCTGGCCTCAGAGCTGGTCCCAGTTTCTGGCCTCAGGTTGGTCCCAGTTTCTGGTTCAGAGCTGGTCCCAGTTTCTTGCCTCAGTTTGGTCCCAGTTTCTGGCCTCAGGTTGGTCCCATTTTCTGGTTCAGAGCTGGTCCCAGTTTCTGGTTCAGAGCTGGTCCCAGTTTCTGGCCTCAGGTTGGTCCCAATTTCTGGTTCAGAGCTGGTCCCAGATTCTGGTTCAGGTTGGTCCCAGTTTCTGGCCTCAGAGCTGGACCCAGTTTCTTGCCTCAGGTTGGTCCCAGTTTCTGGTTCAGAGCTGGTCCCAGTTTCTGCCCTCAGAGCTGGTCCCAGTTTCTGGCCTCAGGTTGGTCCCGGTTTCTGGTTCAGAGCTGGTCCCAGTTTCTGGCCTCAGGTTGGTCCCAGTTTCTGGCCTCAGGTTGGTCCCATTTTCTGGTTCAGAGCTGGTCCCAGTTTCTGGTTCAGAGCTGGTCCCAGTTTCTGGTTCAGAGCTTGTCCCAGTTTCTGGTTCAGGTTGGTCCCAGTTTCTGGTTCAGTGCTGGTCTCAGTTTCTGGTTCAGAGCTGGTCCCAGTTTCTGGCCTCAGGTTGGTCCCAGATTCTGGTTCAGGTTGGTCCCAGTTTCTGGCCTCAGAGCTGGACCCAGTTTCTGGCCTCAGGTTGGTCCCAGTTTCTAGCCTCAGGTTGGTCCCAGTTTCTGGCCTCAGGTTGGTCCCAGTTTCTGGTTCAGAGCTGGTACCAGTTTCTGGCCTCAGGTTGGTCCCAGTTTCTGGTTCAGGTTGGTCCCAGTTTCTGGCCTCAGAGCTGGTCCCAGTTTCTTAACTCAGGTTGGTCCCAGGTCTGGTCAGACAGGTCCGATCGGTCGGTCTTTAATTGTTTCTTCTGTCGGTAAGTTTGGAGTTTCTGTGTTATTCTAAGTCGCTTTATTGAGTTGAGGTCATGTGACCTGTTTTCAGGGTTTAAAACCCTCTTTTTCCTTGATTTAAAACCGTGTTCTCATGTCTAACCAGACAGCGAGGCAGTTTCTGGCCAAAGATGCTGAACTTAACAGGCCTTAATTTGCAATGCCTCCAACTGAACACTATACGGCTTTATTATCTCCACCCTCAGAAGCCGGTTGGCTGCACCAAGCACGTTTCTGGCCTCAGGTTGGTCCCAGTTTCTGGTTCAGAGCTGGTCCCAGTTTCTGGTTCAGAGCTGGTCCCAGTTTCTGGCCTCAAGTTGGTCCCAGTTTCTGGTTCAGAGCTGGTCCCAGTTTCTGGCCTCAGAGCTGGTCCCAGTTTCTGGCCTCAGGTTGGTCCCAGTTTCTGGTTCAGAGCTGGTCCCAGTTTCTGGCCTCAGGTTGGTCCCAGTTTCTGGCCTCAGGTTGATCCCAGTTTCTGGCCTCAGGTTGGTCCCAGTTTCTGGCCTCAGGTTGGTCCCAGTTTCTGGTTCAGAGCTGGTCCCAGTTTCTGGTTCAGAGCTGGTCCCAGTTTCTGCCCTCAGGTTGGTCCCAGTTTCTGGCCTCAGGTTGGTCCCAGTTTCTGGTTCAGAGCTGGTTCCAGTTTCTGGCCTCAGAGCTGGTCAAAGTTTCTGGCCTCAGAGCTGGTCCCAGTTTCTGGCCTCAGGTTGGTCCCAGTTTCTGGTTCAGAGCTGGTCCCAGTTTCTTGCCTCAGTTTGGTCCCAGTTTCTGGCCTCAGGTTGGTCCCATTTTCTGGTTCAGAGCTGGTCCCAGTTTCTGGTTCAGAGCTGGTCCCAGTTTCTGGTTCAGAGCTGGTCCCAGTTTCGGCCTCAGGTTGGTCCCAGTTTCTGGTTCAGAGCTGGTCCCAGATTCTGGTTCAGGTTGGTCCCAGTTTCTGGCCTCAGAGCTGGACCAAGTTTCTTGCCTCAGGTTGGTCCCAGTTTCTGGTTCAGAGCTGGTCCCAGTTTCTGCCCTCAGAGCTGGTCCCAGTTTCTGGCCTCAGGTTGGTCCCGATTTCTGGTTCAGAGCTGGTCCCACTTTCTGGTTCAGAGCTGGTCCCAGTTTCTGGCCTCAGGTTGGTCCCAGTTTCTGGTTCAGAGTTGGTCCCAGATTCTGGTTCAGGTTGGTCCCAGTTTCTGGCCTCAGAGCTGGACCCAGTTTCTGGCCTCAGGTCGGTCCCAGTTTCTAGCCTCAGGTTGGTCCCAGTTTCTGGCCTCAGGTTGGTCCCAGTTTCTGGTTCAGAGCTGGTACCAGTTTCTGGCCTCAGGTTGGTCCCAGTTTCTGTTTCAGGTTGGTCCCAGTTTCTGGCCTCAGAGCTGGTCCCAGTTTCTGGTTCAGAGCTGGTCCCAGTTTCTGCCCTCAGAGCTGGTCCCAGTTTCTGGCCTCAGGTTGGTCCCAGTTTCTGGCCTCAGGTTGGTCCCAGTTTCTGGTTCAGAGCTGGTCCCAGTTTCTGGCCTCAGAGCTGGTCAAAGTTTCTGGCCTCAGAGCTGGTCCCAGTTTCTGGCCTCAGGTTGGTCCCAGTTTCTGGTTCAGAGCTGGTCCCAGTTTCTTGCCTCAGTTTGGTCCCAGTTTCTGGCCTCAGGTTGGTCCCATTTTCTGGTTCAGAGCTGGTCCCAGTTTCTGGTTCAGAGCTTGTCCCAGTTTCTGGCCTCAGGTTGGTCCCAGTTTCTGGTTCAGAGCTGGTCCCAGTTTCTGGCCTCAGGTTGGTCCCAGTTTCTGGCCTCAGGTTGATCCCAGTTTCTGGCCTCAGGTTGGTCCCAGTTTCTGGCCTCAGGTTGGTCCCAGTTTCTGGTTCAGAGCTGGTCCCAGTTTCTGGTTCAGGTTGGTCCCAGTTTCTGGCCTCAGAGCTGGACCCAGTTTCTTGCCTCAGGTTGGTCCCAGTTTCTGGTTCAGAGCTGGTCCCAGTTTCTGGTTCAGAGCTGGACCCAGTTTCTGGCCTCAGGTTGGTCCCATTTTCCGGTTCAGAGCTGGTCCCAGTTTCTGGTTCAGAGCTGGTCCCAGTTTCTGGCCTCAGGTTGGTCCCAGTTTCTGGTTCAGGTTGGTCCCAGTTTCTGGCCTCAGAGCTGGACCCAGTTTCTTGCCTCAGAGCTGGTCCCAGTTTCTGGTTCAGGTTGGTCCCAGCTTCTGGCCTCAGAGCTGGACCCAGTTTCTTGCCTCAGAGCTGGTCCCAGTTTCTGGTTCAGAGCTGGTCCCAGTTTCTGGCCTCAAGTTGGTCCCAGTTTCTGGCATCAGGTTGGTCCCAGTTTCTGGTTCAGAGCTGGTCCCAGTTTCTGGCATCAGGTTGGTCCCAGGTCTGGTCAGACAGGTCCGATCGGTCGGTCTTTAATTGTTTCTTCTGTCGGTAAGTTTGGAGTTTCTGTGTTATTCTAAGTCGCTTTATTGAGTTGAGGTCATGTGACCTGTTTTCAGGGTTTAAAACCCTCTTTTTCCTAGATTTAAAACCGTGTTCTCATGTCTAACCAGACAGCGAGGCAGTTTCTGGCCAAAGATGCTGAACTTAACAGGCCTTAATTTGCAATGCCTCCAACTGAACACTATACGGCTTTATTATCTCCACCCTCAGAAGCCGGTTGGCTGCACCAAGCACGTTTCTGGCCTCAGGTTGGTCCCAGTTTCTGGTTCAGAGCTGGTCCCAGTTTCTGGCCTCAGGTTGGTCCCAGTTTCTGGTTCAGAGCTGGTCCCAGTTTCTGGCCTCAGAGCTGGTCCCAGTTTCTGGCCTCAGGTTGGTCCCAGTTTCTGGTTCAGAGCTGGTCCCAGTTTCTGGCCTCAGGTTGGTCCCAGTTTCTGGCCTCAGGTTGATCCCAGTTTCTGGCCTCAGGTTGGTCCCAGTTTCTGGCCTCAGGTTGGTCCCAGTTTCTGGTTCAGAGCTGGTCCCAGTTTCTGGTTCAGAGCTGGTCCCAGTTTCTGCCCTCAGGTTGGTCCCAGTTTCTGGCCTCAGGTTGGTCCCAGTTTCTGGTTCAGAGCTGGTCCCAGTTTCTGGCCTCAGAGCTGGTCAAAGTTTCTGGCCTCAGAGCTGGTCCCAGTTTCTGGCCTCAGGTTGGTCCCAGTTTCTGGTTCAGAGCTGGTCCCAGTTTCTTGCCTCAGTTTGGTCCCAGTTTCTGGCCTCAGGTTGGTCCCATTTTCTGGTTCAGAGCTGGTCCCAGTTTCTGGTTCAGAGCTGGTCCCAGTTTCTGGCCTCAGGTTGGTCCCAGTTTCTGGTTCAGAGCTGGTCCCAGATTCTGGTTCAGGTTGGTCCCAGTTTCTGGCCTCAGAGCTGGACCAAGTTTCTTGCCTCAGGTTGGTCCCAGTTTCTGGTTCAGAGCTGGTCCCAGTTTCTGCCCTCAGAGCTGGTCCCAGTTTCTGGCCTCAGGTTGGTCCCGATTTCTGGTTCAGAGCTGGTCCCACTTTCTGGTTCAGAGCTGGTCCCAGTTTCTGGCCTCAGGTTGGTCCCAGTTTCTGGTTCAGAGTTGGTCCCAGATTCTGGTTCAGGTTGGTCCCAGTTTCTGGCCTCAGAGCTGGACCCAGTTTCTGGCCTCAGGTCGGTCCCAGTTTCTAGCCTCAGGTTGGTCCCAGTTTCTGGCCTCAGGTTGGTCCCAGTTTCTGGTTCAGAGCTGGTACCAGTTTCTGGCCTCAGGTTGGTCCCAGTTTCTGTTTCAGGTTGGTCCCAGTTTCTGGCCTCAGAGCTGGTCCCAGTTTCTGGTTCAGAGCTGGTCCCAGTTTCTGCCCTCAGAGCTGGTCCCAGTTTCTGGCCTCAGGTTGGTCCCAGTTTCTGGCCTCAGGTTGGTCCCAGTTTCTGGTTCAGAGCTGGTCCCAGTTTCTGGCCTCAGAGCTGGTCAAAGTTTCTGGCCTCAGAGCTGGTCCCAGTTTCTGGCCTCAGGTTGGTCCCAGTTTCTGGTTCAGAGCTGGTCCCAGTTTCTTGCCTCAGTTTGGTCCCAGTTTCTGGCCTCAGGTTGGTCCCATTTTCTGGTTCAGAGCTGGTCCCAGTTTCTGGTTCAGAGCTGGTCCCAGTTTCTGGCCTCAGGTTGGTCCCAGTTTCTGGTTCAGAGCTGGTCCCAGTTTCTGGCCTCAGGTTGGTCCCAGTTTCTGGCCTCAGGTTGATCCCAGTTTCTGGCCTCAGGTTGGTCCCAGTTTCTGGCCTCAGGTTGGTCCCAGTTTCTGGTTCAGAGCTGGTCCCAGTTTCTGGTTCAGAGCTGGTCCCAGTTTCTGCCCTCAGGTTGGTCCCAGTTTCTGGCCTCAGGTTGGTCCCAGTTTCTGGTTCAGAGCTGGTCCCAGTTTCTGGCCTCAGAGCTGGTCAAAGTTTCTGGCCTCAGAGCTGGTCCCAGTTTCTGGCCTCAGGTTGGTCCCAGTTTCTGGTTCAGAGCTGGTCCCAGTTTCTTGCCTCAGTTTGGTCCCAGTTTCTGGCCTCAGGTTGGTCCCATTTTCTGGTTCAGAGCTGGTCCCAGTTTCTGGTTTAGAGCTGGTCCCAGTTTCTGGTTCAGAGCTGGTCCCAGTTTCTGGCCTCAGGTTGGTCCCAGTTTCTGGTTCAGAGCTGGTCCCAGATTCTGGTTCAGGTTGGTCCCAGTTTCTGGCCTCAGAGCTGGACCAAGTTTCTTGCCTCAGGTTGGTCCCAGTTTCTGGTTCAGAGCTGGTCCCAGTTTCTGCCCTCAGAGCTGGTCCCAGTTTCTGGCCTCAGGTTGGTCCCGATTTCTGGTTCAGAGCTGGTCCCACTTTCTGGCCTCAGGTTGGTCCCAGTTTCTGGCCTCAGGTTGGTCCCATTTTCTGGTTCAGAGCTGGTCCCAGTTTCTGGTTCAGAGCTGGTCCCAGTTTCTGGTTCAGAGCTTGTCCCAGTTTGTGGTTCAGGTTGGTCCCAGTTTCTGGTTCAGTGCTGGTCCCAGTTTCTGGTTCAGAGCTGGTCCCAGTTTCTGGCCTCAGGTTGGTCCCAGTTTCTGGTTCAGAGTTGGTCCCAGATTCTGGTTCAGGTTGGTCCCAGTTTCTGGCCTCAGAGCTGGACCCAGTTTCTGGCCTCAGGTTGGTCCCAGTTTCTAGCCTCAGGTTGGTCCCAGTTTCTGGCCTCAGGTTGGTCCCAGTTTCTGGTTCAGAGCTGGTACCAGTTTCTGGCCTCAGGTTGGTCCCAGTTTCTGGTTCAGGTTGGTCCCAGTTTCTGGCCTCAGAGCTGGTCCCAGTTTCTGGTTCAGAGCTGGTCCCAGTTTCTGCCCTCAGAGCTGGTCCCAGTTTCTGGCCTCAGGTTGGTCCCAGTTTCTGGCCTCAGGTTGGTCCCAGTTTCTGGTTCAGAGCTGGTCCCAGTTTCTGGTTCAGAGCTGGTCCCAGTTTCTGTTTCAGAGCTGGTCCCAGTTTCTGGCCTCAGGTTGGTCCCAGTTTCTGGTTCAGAGCTGGTCCCAGTTTCTGCCCTCAGAGCTGGTCCCAGTTTCTGGCCTCAGGTTGGTCCCGATTTCTGGTTCAGAGCTGGTCCCACTTTCTGGCCTCAGGTTGGTCCCAGTTTCTGGCCTCAGGTTGGTCCCATTTTCTGGTTCAGAGCTGGTCCCAGTTTCTGGTTCAGAGCTGGTCCCAGTTTCTGGTTCAGAGCTTGTCCCAGTTTGTGGTTCAGGTTGGTCCCAGTTTCTGGTTCAGTGCTGGTCCCAGTTTCTGGTTCAGAGCTGGTCCCAGTTTCTGGCCTCAGGTTGGTCCCAGTTTCTGGTTCAGAGTTGGTCCCAGATTCTGGTTCAGGTTGGTCCCAGTTTCTGGCCTCAGAGCTGGACCCAGTTTCTGGCCTCAGGTTGGTCCCAGTTTCTAGCCTCAGGTTGGTCCCAGTTTCTGGCCTCAGGTTGGTCCCAGTTTCTGGTTCAGAGCTGGTACCAGTTTCTGGCCTCAGGTTGGTCCCAGTTTCTGTTTCAGGTTGGTCCCAGTTTCTGGCCTCAGAGCTGGTCCCAGTTTCTGGTTCAGAGCTGGTCCCAGTTTCTGCCCTCAGAGCTGGTCCCAGTTTCTGGCCTCAGGTTGGTCCCAGTTTCTGGCCTCAGGTTGGTCCCAGTTTCTGGTTCAGAGCTGGTCCCAGTTTCTGGCCTCAGAGCTGGTCAAAGTTTCTGGCCTCAGAGCTGGTCCCAGTTTCTGGCCTCAGGTTGGTCCCAGTTTCTGGTTCAGAGCTGGTCCCAGTTTCTTGCCTCAGTTTGGTCCCAGTTTCTGGCCTCAGGTTGGTCCCATTTTCTGGTTCAGAGCTGGTCCCAGTTTCTGGTTCAGAGCTGGTCCCAGTTTCTGGCCTCAGGTTGGTCCCAGTTTCTGGTTCAGAGCTGGTCCCAGTTTCTGGCCTCAGGTTGGTCCCAGTTTCTGGCCTCAGGTTGATCCCAGTTTCTGGCCTCAGGTTGGTCCCAGTTTCTGGCCTCAGGTTGGTCCCAGTTTCTGGTTCAGAGCTGGTCCCAGTTTCTGATTCAGAGCTGGTCCCAGTTTCTGCCCTCAGGTTGGTCCCAGTTTCTGGCCTCAGGTTGGTCCCAGTTTCTGGTTCAGAGCTGGTCCCAGTTTCTGGCCTCAGAGCTGGTCAAAGTTTCTGGCATCAGAGCTGGTCCCAGTTTCTGGCCTCAGGTTGGTCCCAGTTTCTGGTTCAGAGCTGGTCCCAGTTTCTTGCCTCAGTTTGGTCCCAGTTTCTGGCCTCAGGTTGGTCCCATTTTCTGGTTCAGAGCTGGTCCCAGTTTCTGGTTCAGAGCTGGTCCCAGTTTCTGGTTCAGAGCTGGTCCCAGTTTCTGGCCTCAGGTTGGTCCCAGTTTCTGGTTCAGAGCTGGTCCCAGATTCTGGTTCAGGTTGGTCCCAGTTTCTGGCCTCAGAGCTGGACCAAGTTTCTTGCCTCAGGTTGGTCCCAGTTTCTGGTTCAGAGCTGGTCCCAGTTTCTGCCCTCAGAGCTGGTCCCAGTTTCTGGCCTCAGGTTGGTCCCGATTTCTGGTTCAGAGCTGGTCCCACTTTCTGGCCTCAGGTTGGTCCCAGTTTCTGGCCTCAGGTTGGTCCCATTTTCTGGTTCAGAGCTGGTCCCAGTTTCTGGTTCAGAGCTGGTACCAGTTTCTGGTTCAGAGCTTGTCCCAGTTTGTGGTTCAGGTTGGTCCCAGTTTCTGGTTCAGTGCTGGTCCCAGTTTCTGGTTCAGAGCTGGTCCCAGTTTCTGGCCTCAGGTTGGTCCCAGTTTCTGGTTCAGAGTTGGTCCCAGATTCTGGTTCAGGTTGGTCCCAGTTTCTGGCCTCAGAGCTGGACCCAGTTTCTGGCCTCAGGTTGGTCCCAGTTTCTAGCCTCAGGTTGGTCCCAGTTTCTGGCCTCAGGTTGGTCCCAGTTTCTGGTTCAGAGCTGGTACCAGTTTCTGGCCTCAGGTTGGTCCCAGTTTCTGGTTCAGGTTGGTCCCAGTTTCTGGCCTCAGAGCTGGTCCCAGTTTCTGGTTCAGAGCTGGTCCCAGTTTCTGCCCTCAGAGCTGGTCCCAGTTTCTGGCCTCAGGTTGGTCCCAGTTTCTGGCCTCAGGTTGGTCCCAGTTTCTGGTTCAGAGCTGGTCCCAGTTTCTGGTTCAGAGCTGGTCCCAGTTTCTGGTTCAGAGCTGGTCCCAGTTTCTGGCCTCAGGTTGGTCCCAGTTTCTGGTTCAGAGCTGGTCCCAGATTCTGGTTCAGGTTGGTCCCAGTTTCTGGCCTCAGAGCTGGACCAAGTTTCTTGCCTCAGGTTGGTCCCAGTTTCTGGTTCAGAGCTGGTCCCAGTTTCTGCCCTCAGAGCTGGTCCCAGTTTCTGGCCTCAGGTTGGTCCCGATTTCTGGTTCAGAGCTGGTCCCACTTTCTGGCCTCAGGTTGGTCCCAGTTTCTGGCCTCAGGTTGGTCCCATTTTCTGGTTCAGAGCTGGTCCCAGTTTCTGGTTCAGAGCTGGTCCCAGTTTCTGGTTCAGAGCTTGTCCCAGTTTGTGGTTCAGGTTGGTCCCAGTTTCTGGTTCAGTGCTGGTCCCAGTTTCTGGTTCAGAGCTGGTCCCAGTTTCTGGCCTCAGGTTGGTCCCAGTTTCTGGTTCAGAGTTGGTCCCAGATTCTGGTTCAGGTTGGTCCCAGTTTCTGGCCTCAGAGCTGGACCCAGTTTCTGGCCTCAGGTTGGTCCCAGTTTCTAGCCTCAGGTTGGTCCCAGTTTCTGGCCTCAGGTTGGTCCCAGTTTCTGGTTCAGAGCTGGTACCAGTTTCTGGCCTCAGGTTGGTCCCAGTTTCTGGTTCAGGTTGGTCCCAGTTTCTGGCCTCAGAGCTGGTCCCAGTTTCTGGTTCAGAGCTGGTCCCAGTTTCTGCCCTCAGAGCTGGTCCCAGTTTCTGGCCTCAGGTTGGTCCCAGTTTCTGGCCTCAGGTTGGTCCCAGTTTCTGGTTCAGAGCTGGTCCCAGTTTCTGGCCTCAGAGCTGGTCAAAGTTTCTGGCCTCAGAGCTGGTCCCAGTTTCTGGCCTCAGGTTGGTCCCAGTTTCTGGTTCAGAGCTGGTCCCAGTTTCTTGCCTCAGTTTGGTCCCAGTTTCTGGCCTCAGGTTGGTCCCATTTTCTGGTTCAGAGCTGGTCCCAGTTTCTGGTTCAGAGCTGGTCCCAGTTTCTGGTTCAGAGCTGGTCCCAGTTTCTGGCCTCAGGTTGGTCCCAGTTTCTGGTTCAGAGCTGGTCCCAGATTCTGGTTCAGGTTGGTCCCAGTTTCTGGCCTCAGAGCTGGACCAAGTTTCTTGCCTCAGGTTGGTCCCAGTTTCTGGTTCAGAGCTGGACCCAGTTTCTGGCCTCAGGTTGGTCCCATTTTCCGGTTCAGAGCTGGTCCCAGTTTCTGGTTCAGAGCTGGTCCCAGTTTCTGGCCTCAGGTTGGTCCCAGTTTCTGGTTCAGGTTGGTCCCAGTTTCTGGCCTCAGAGCTGGACCCAGTTTCTTGCCTCAGAGCTGGTCCCAGTTTCTGGTTCAGGTTGGTCCCAGTTTCTGGCCTCAGAGC
This sequence comes from Leuresthes tenuis, assembly GCA_036924055.1. Classification (NCBI taxonomy): domain Eukaryota; kingdom Metazoa; phylum Chordata; class Actinopteri; order Atheriniformes; family Atherinopsidae; genus Leuresthes; species Leuresthes tenuis. The sequence continues at coordinate 37,384,659 of JAVGWW010000002.1, read as the reverse complement.
TGGACCCAGTTTCTTGCCTCAGAGCTGGTCCCAGTTTCTGGTTCAGAGCTGGTCCCAGTTTCTGGCCTCAAGTTGGTCCCAGTTTCTGGCATCAGGTTGGTCCCAGTTTCTGGTTCAGAGCTGGTCCCAGTTTCTGGCATCAGGTTGGTCCCAGGTCTGGTCAGACAGGTCCGATCGGTCGGTCTTTAATTGTTTCTTCTGTCGGTAAGTTTGGAGTTTCTGTGTTATTCTAAGTCGCTTTATTGAGTTGAGGTCATGTGACCTGTTTTCAGGGTTTAAAACCCTCTTTTTCCCAGATTTAAAACCGTGTTCTCATGTCTAACCAGACAGCGAGGCAGTTTCTGGCCAAAGATGCTGAACTTAACAGGCCTTAATTTGCAATGCCTCCAACTGAACACTATACGGCTTTATTATCTCCACCCTCAGAAGCCGGTTGGCTGCACCAAGCACGTTTCTGGCCTCAGGTTGGTCCCAGTTTCTGGTTCAGAGCTGGTCCCAGTTTCTGGCCTCAGGTTGGTCCCAGTTTCTGGTTCAGAGCTGGTCCCAGTTTCTGGCCTCAGAGCTGGTCCCAGTTTCTGGCCTCAGGTTGGTCCCAGTTTCTGGTTCAGAGCTGGTCCCAGTTTCTGGCCTCAGGTTGGTCCCAGTTTCTGGCCTCAGGTTGATCCCAGTTTCTGGCCTCAGGTTGGTCCCAGTTTCTGGCCTCAGGTTGGTCCCAGTTTCTGGTTCAGAGCTGGTCCCAGTTTCTGCCCTCAGGTTGGTCCCAGTTTCTGGCCTCAGGTTGGTCCCAGTTTCTGGTTCAGAGCTGGTCCCAGTTTCTGGCCTCAGAGCTGGTCCCAGTTTCTGGCCTCAGGTTGGTCCCAGTTTCTGGTTCAGAGCTGGTCCCAGTTTCTTGCCTCAGTTTGGTCCCAGTTTCTGGCCTCAGGTTGGTCCCATTTTCTGGTTCAGAGCTGGTCCCAGTTTCTGGTTCAGAGCTGGTCCCAGTTTCTGGTTCAGAGCTGGTCCCAGTTTCTGGCCTCAGGTTGGTCCCAGTTTCTGGTTCAGAGCTGGTCCCAGATTCTGGTTCAGGTTGGTCCCAGTTTCTGGCCTCAGAGCTGGACCAAGTTTCTTGCCTCAGGTTGGTCCCAGTTTCTGGTTCAGAGCTGGTCCCAGTTTCTGCCCTCAGAGCTGGTCCCAGTTTCTGGCCTCAGGTTGGTCCCGATTTCTGGTTCAGAGCTGGTCCCACTTTCTGGTTCAGAGCTGGTCCCAGTTTCTGGCCTCAGGTTGGTCCCAGTTTCTGGTTCAGAGTTGGTCCCAGATTCTGGTTCAGGTTGGTCCCAGTTTCTGGCCTCAGAGCTGGACCCAGTTTCTGGCCTCAGGTCGGTCCCAGTTTCTAGCCTCAGGTTGGTCCCAGTTTCTGGCCTCAGGTTGGTCCCAGTTTCTGGTTCAGAGCTGGTACCAGTTTCTGGCCTCAGGTTGGTCCCAGTTTCTGTTTCAGGTTGGTCCCAGTTTCTGGCCTCAGAGCTGGTCCCAGTTTCTGGTTCAGAGCTGGTCCCAGTTTCTGCCCTCAGAGCTGGTCCCAGTTTCTGGCCTCAGGTTGGTCCCAGTTTCTGGCCTCAGGTTGGTCCCAGTTTCTGGTTCAGAGCTGGTCCCAGTTTCTGGCCTCAGAGCTGGTCAAAGTTTCTGGCCTCAGAGCTGGTCCCAGTTTCTGGCCTCAGGTTGGTCCCAGTTTCTGGTTCAGAGCTGGTCCCAGTTTCTTGCCTCAGTTTGGTCCCAGTTTCTGGCCTCAGGTTGGTCCCATTTTCTGGTTCAGAGCTGGTCCCAGTTTCTGGTTCAGAGCTGGTCCCAGTTTCTGGCCTCAGGTTGGTCCCAGTTTCTGGTTCAGAGCTGGTCCCAGTTTCTGGCCTCAGGTTGGTCCCAGTTTCTGGCCTCAGGTTGATCCCAGTTTCTGGCCTCAGGTTGGTCCCAGTTTCTGGCCTCAGGTTGGTCCCAGTTTCTGGTTCAGAGCTGGTCCCAGTTTCTGGTTCAGAGCTGGTCCCAGTTTCTGCCCTCAGGTTGGTCCCAGTTTCTGGCCTCAGGTTGGTCCCAGTTTCTGGTTCAGAGCTGGTCCCAGTTTCTGGCCTCAGAGCTGGTCAAAGTTTCTGGCCTCAGAGCTGGTCCCAGTTTCTGGCCTCAGGTTGGTCCCGGTTTCTGGTTCAGAGCTGGTCCCACTTTCTGGCCTCAGGTTGGTCCCAGTTTCTGGCCTCAGGTTGGTCCCATTTTCTGGTTCAGAGCTGGTCCCAGTTTCTGGTTCAGAGCTGGTCCCAGTTTCTGGTTCAGAGCTTGTCACAGTTTCTGGTTCAGGTTGGTCCCAGTTTCTGGTTCAGTGCTGGTCCCAGTTTCTGGTTCAGAGCTGGTCCCAGTTTCTGGCCTCAGGTTGGTCCCAGTTTCTTGTTCAGAGTTGGTCCCAGATTCTGGTTCAGGTTGGTCCCAGTTTCTGGTTCAGAGCTGGTACCAGTTTCTGGCCTCAGGTTGGTCCCAGTTTCTGGTTCAGGTTGGTCCCAGTTTCTGGCCTCAGAGCTGGTCCCAGTTTCTTAACTCAGGTTGGTCCCAGTTTCTGGTTCAGAGCTGGTCCCACTTTCTGGTTCAGGTTGGTCCCAGTTTCTGGCGTCAGGTTGGTCCCAGTTTATGGCCTCAGAGCTGGTCCCAGTTTATGGCCTCAGAGCTGGTCCCAGTTTTTGGTTCAGGTTGGTCCCAGTTTCTGGCCTCAGAGCTGGACCCAGTTTCTGGCTCAGAGCTTGACCCAGTTTCTGGCTCAGAGCTGGTCCCAGTTTCTTGCCTCAGAGCTGGTCCCAGTTTCTGGCCTCAGGTTGGTCCCAGTTTCTGGCCTCAGGTTGGTCCCAGTTTCTGGCCTCAGGTTGGTTCCCAGTTTCTGGTTCAGAGCTGGTCCCAGTTTCTGGTTCAGAGCTGGTACCAGTTTCTGGCCTCAGGTTGGTCCCAGTTTGTGGTTCAGAGCTGGTCCCAGTTTCTGGTTCAGGTTGGTCCCAGTTTCTGGCCTCAGAGCTGGACCCAGTTTCTTGCCTCAGGTTGGTCCCAGTTTCTGGTTCAGAGCTGGTCCCAGTTTCTGGTTCAGAGCTGGACCCAGTTTCTGGCCTCAGGTTGGTCACATTTTCCGGTTCAGAGCTGGTCCCAGTTTATGGCCTCAGAGCTGGTCCCAGTTTATGGCCTCAGAGCTGGTCCCAGTTTTTGGTTCAGGTTGGTCCCAGTTTCTGGCCTCATAGCTGGACCCAGTTTCTGGCTCAGAGCTGGACCCAGTTTCTGGTTCAGAGCTGGTCCCAGTTTCTGGTTCAGAGCTGGTCCCAGTTTCTGGTTCAGAGCTTGTCCCAGTTTCTGGTTCAGGTTGGTCCCAGTTTCTGGTTCAGTGCTGGTCCCAGTTTCTGGTTCAGAGCTGGTCCCAGTTTCTGGCCTCAGGTTGGTCCCAGTTTCTTGTTCAGAGTTGGTCCCAGATTCTGGTTCAGGTTGGTCCCAGTTTCTGGTTCAGAGCTGGTACCAGTTTCTGGCCTCAGGTTGGTCCCAGTTTCTGGTTCAGGTTGGTCCCAGTTTCTGGCCTCAGAGCTGGTCCCAGTTTCTTAACTCAGGTTGGTCCCAGTTTCTGGTTCAGAGCTGGTCCCACTTTCTGGTTCAGGTTGGTCCCAGTTTCTGGCGTCAGGTTGGTCCCAGTTTATGGCCTCAGAGCTGGTCCCAGTTTATGGCCTCAGAGCTGGTCCCAGTTTTTGGTTCAGGTTGGTCCCAGTTTCTGGCCTCAGAGCTGGACCCAGTTTCTGGCTCAGAGCTTGACCCAGTTTCTGGCTCAGAGCTGGTCCCAGTTTCTTGCCTCAGAGCTGGTCCCAGTTTCTGGCCTCAGGTTGGTCCCAGTTTCTGGCCTCAGGTTGGTCCCAGTTTCTGGCCTCAGGTTGGTTCCCAGTTTCTGGTTCAGAGCTGGTCCCAGTTTCTGGTTCAGAGCTGGTACCAGTTTCTGGCCTCAGGTTGGTCCCAGTTTGTGGTTCAGAGCTGGTCCCAGTTTCTGGTTCAGGTTGGTCCCAGTTTCTGGCCTCAGAGCTGGACCCAGTTTCTTGCCTCAGGTTGGTCCCAGTTTCTGGTTCAGAGCTGGTCCCAGTTTCTGGTTCAGAGCTGGACCCAGTTTCTGGCCTCAGGTTGGTCACATTTTCCGGTTCAGAGCTGGTCCCAGTTTATGGCCTCAGAGCTGGTCCCAGTTTATGGCCTCAGAGCTGGTCCCAGTTTTTGGTTCAGGTTGGTCCCAGTTTCTGGCCTCATAGCTGGACCCAGTTTCTGGCTCAGAGCTGGACCCAGTTTCTGGCTCAGAGCTGGTCCAAGTTTCTTGCCTCAGAGCTGGTCCCAGTTTCTGGCCTCAGGTTGGTCCCAGTTTCTGTTTCAGGTTGGTCCCAGTTTCTGGCCTCAGAGCTGGTCCCAGTTTCTGGTTCAGAGCTGGTCCCAGTTTCTGCCCTCAGAGCTGGTCCCAGTTTCTGGCCTCAGGTTGGTCCCAGTTTCTGGCCTCAGGTTGGTCCCAGTTTCTGGTTCAGAGCTGGTCCCAGTTTCTGGCCTCAGAGCTGGTCAAAGTTTCTGGCCTCAGAGCTGGTCCCAGTTTCTGGCCTCAGGTTGGTCCCAGTTTCTGGTTCAGAGCTGGTCCCAGTTTCTTGCCTCAGTTTGGTCCCAGTTTCTGGCCTCAGGTTGGTCCCATTTTCTGGTTCAGAGCTGGTCCCAGTTTCTTGTTCAGAGCTGGTCCCAGTTTCTGGCCTCAGGTTGGTCCCAGTTTCTGGTTCAGAGCTGGTCCCAGTTTCTGGCCTCAGGTTGGTCCCAGTTTCTGGCCTCAGGTTGATCCCAGTTTCTGGCCTCAGGTTGGTCCCAGTTTCTGGCCTCAGGTTGGTCCCAGTTTCTGGTTCAGAGCTGGTCCCAGTTTCTGGTTCAGAGCTGGTCCCAGTTTCTGCCCTCAGGTTGGTCCCAGTTTCTGGCCTCAGGTTGGTCCCAGTTTCTGGTTCAGAGCTGGTCCCAGTTTCTGGCCTCAGAGCTGGTCAAAGTTTCTGGCCTCAGAGCTGGTCCCAGTTTCTGGCCTCAGGTTGGTCCCAGTTTATGGTTCAGAGCTGGTCCCAGTTTCTTGCCTCAGTTTGGTCCCAGTTTCTGGCCTCAGGTTGGTCCCATTTTCTGGTTCAGAGCTGGTCCCAGTTTCTGGTTCAGAGCTGGTCCCAGTTTCTGGTTCAGAGCTGGTCCCAGTTTCTGGCCTCAGGTTGGTCCCAGTTTCTGGTTCAGAGCTGGTCCCAGATTCTGGTTCAGGTTGGTCCCAGTTTCTGGCCTCAGAGCTGGACCAAGTTTCTTGCCTCAGGTTGGTCCCAGTTTCTGGTTCAGAGCTGGTCCCAGTTTCTGCCCTCAGAGCTGGTCCCAGTTTCTGGCCTCAGGTTGGTCCCGATTTCTGGTTCAGAGCTGGTCCCACTTTCTGGCCTCAGGTTGGTCCCAGTTTCTGGCCTCAGGTTGGTCCCATTTTCTGGTTCAGAGCTGGTCCCAGTTTCTGGTTCAGAGCTGGTCCCAGTTTCTGGTTCAGAGCTTGTCCCAGTTTGTGGTTCAGGTTGGTCCCAGTTTCTGGTTCAGTGCTGGTCCCAGTTTCTGGTTCAGAGCTGGTCCCAGTTTCTGGCCTCAGGTTGGTCCCAGTTTCTGGTTCAGAGTTGGTCCCAGATTCTGGTTCAGGTTGGTCCCAGTTTCTGGCCTCAGAGCTGGACCCAGTTTCTGGCCTCAGGTTGGTCCCAGTTTCTAGCCTCAGGTTGGTCCCAGTTTCTGGCCTCAGGTTGGTCCCAGTTTCTGGTTCAGAGCTGGTACCAGTTTCTGGCCTCAGGTTGGTCCCAGTTTCTGGTTCAGGTTGGTCCCAGTTTCTGGCCTCAGAGCTGGTCCCAGTTTCTGGTTCAGAGCTGGTCCCAGTTTCTGCCCTCAGAGCTGGTCCCAGTTTCTGGCCTCAGGTTGGTCCCAGTTTCTGGCCTCAGGTTGGTCCCAGTTTCTGGTTCAGAGCTGGTCCCAGTTTCTGGCCTTAGAGCTGGTCAAAGTTTCTGGCCTCAGAGCTGGTCCCAGTTTCTGGCCTCAGGTTGGTCCCAGTTTCTGGTTCAGAGCTGGTCCCAGTTTCTTGCCTCAGTTTGGTCCCAGTTTCTGGCCTCAGGTTGGTCCCATTTTCTGGTTCAGAGCTGGTCCCAGTTTCTGGTTCAGAGCTGGTCCCAGTTTCTGGTTCAGAGCTGGTCCCAGTTTCTGGCCTCAGGTTGGTCCCAGTTTCTGGTTCAGAGCTGGTCCCAGATTCTGGTTCAGGTTGGTCCCAGTTTCTGGCCTCAGAGCTGGACCAAGTTTCTTGCCTCAGGTTGGTCCCAGTTTCTGGTTCAGAGCTGGTCCCAGTTTCTGCCCTCAGAGCTGGTCCCAGTTTCTGGCCTCAGGTTGGTCCCGGTTTCTGGTTCAGAGCTGGTCCCACTTTCTGGCCTCAGGTTGGTCCCAGTTTCTGGCCTCAGGTTGGTCCCATTTTCTGGTTCAGAGCTGGTCCCAGTTTCTGGTTCAGAGCTGGTCCCAGTTTCTGGTTCAGAGCTTGTCCCAGTTTCTGGTTCAGGTTGGTCCCAGTTTCTGGTTCAGTGCTGGTCCCAGTTTCTGGTTCAGAGCTGGTCCCAGTTTCTGGCCTCAGGTTGGTCCCAGTTTCTTGTTCAGAGTTGGTCCCAGATTCTGGTTCAGGTTGGTCCCAGTTTCTGGTTCAGAGCTGGTACCAGTTTCTGGCCTCAGGTTGGTCCCAGTTTCTGGTTCAGGTTGGTCCCAGTTTCTGGCCTCAGAGCTGGTCCCAGTTTCTTAACTCAGGTTGGTCCCAGTTTCTGGTTCAGAGCTGGTCCCACTTTCTGGTTCAGGTTGGTCCCAGTTTCTGGCGTCAGGTTGGTCCCAGTTTATGGCCTCAGAGCTGGTCCCAGTTTATGTCCTCAGAGCTGGTCCCAGTTTTTGGTTCAGGTTGGTCCCAGTTTCTGGCCTCAGAGCTGGACCCAGTTTCTGGCTCAGAGCTTGACCCAGTTTCTGGCTCAGAGCTGGTCCCAGTTTCTTGCCTCAGAGCTGGTCCCAGTTTCTGGCCTCAGGTTGGTCCCAGTTTCTGGCCTCAGGTTGGTCCCAGTTTCTGGCCTCAGGTTGGTTCCCAGTTTCTGGTTCAGAGCTGGTCCCAGTTTCTGGTTCAGAGCTGGTACCAGTTTCTGGCCTCAGGTTGGTCCCAGTTTGTGGTTCAGAGCTGGTCCCAGTTTCTGGTTCAGGTTGGTCCCAGTTTCTGGCCTCAGAGCTGGACCCAGTTTCTTGCCTCAGGTTGGTCCCAGTTTCTGGTTCAGAGCTGGTCCCAGTTTCTGGTTCAGAGCTGGACCCAGTTTCTGGCCTCAGGTTGGTCACATTTTCCGGTTCAGAGCTGGTCCCAGTTTATGGCCTCAGAGCTGGTCCCAGTTTATGGCCTCAGAGCTGGTCCCAGTTTTTGGTTCAGGTTGGTCCCAGTTTCTGGCCTCATAGCTGGACCCAGTTTCTGGCTCAGAGCTGGACCCAGTTTCTGGCTCAGAGCTGGTCCCAGTTTCTTAGCTCAGAGCTGGTCCCAGTTTCTGGCCTCAGGTTGGTCCCAGTTTCTGGCCTCAGGTTGGTCCAATTTTCTGGTTCAGAGCTGGTCCCAGTTTCTGGTTCAGAGCTGGTCCCAGTTTCTGGCCTCAGGTTGGTCCCAGTTGGTCCCAGTTTCTTGCCTCAGGTTGGTCCCAGTTTCTGGTTCAGAGCTGGTCCCAGTTTCTGGTTCAGAGCTGGACCCAGTTTCTGGCCTCAGGTTGGTCCCATTTTCCGGTTCAGAGCTGGTCCCAGTTTCTGGTTCAGAGCTGGTCCCAGTTTCTGGCCTCAGGTTGGTCCCAGTTTCTGGTTCAGGTTGGTCCCAGTTTCTGGCCTCAGAGCTGGACCCAGTTTCTTGCCTCAGAGCTGGTCCCAGTTTCTGGTTCAGGTTGGTCCCAGTTTCTGGCCTCAGAGCTGGACCCAGTTTCTTGCCTCAGAGCTGGTCCCAGTTTCTGGTTCAGAGCTGGTCCCAGTTTCTGGCCTCAAGTTGGTCCCAGTTTCTGGCATCAGGTTGGTCCCAGTTTCTGGTTCAGAGCTGGTCCCAGTTTCTGGCATCAGGTTGGTCCCAGGTCTGGTCAGACAGGTCCGATCGGTCGGTCTTTAATTGTTTCTTCTGTCGGTAAGTTTGGAGTTTCTGTGTTATTCTAAGTCGCTTTATTGAGTTGAGGTCATGTGACCTGTTTTCAGGGTTTAAAACCCTCTTTTTCCCAGATTTAAAACCGTGTTCTCATGTCTAACCAGACAGCGAGGCAGTTTCTGGCCAAAGATGCTGAACTTAACAGGCCTTAATTTGCAATGCCTCCAACTGAACACTATACGGCTTTATTATCTCCACCCTCAGAAGCCGGTTGGCTGCACCAAGCACGTTTCTGGCCTCAGGTTGGTCCCAGTTTCTGGTTCAGAGCTGGTCCCAGTTTCTGGCCTCAGGTTGGTCCCAGTTTCTGGTTCAGAGCTGGTCCCAGTTTCTGGCCTCAGAGCTGGTCCCAGTTTCTGGCCTCAGGTTGGTCCCAGTTTCTGGTTCAGAGCTGGTCCCAGTTTCTGGCCTCAGGTTGGTCCCAGTTTCTGGCCTCAGGTTGATCCCAGTTTCTGGCCTCAGGTTGGTCCCAGTTTCTGGCCTCAGGTTGGTCCCAGTTTCTGGTTCAGAGCTGGTCCCAGTTTCTGGTTCAGAGCTGGTCCCAGTTTCTGCCCTCAGGTTGGTCCCAGTTTCTGGCCTCAGGTTGGTCCCAGTTTCTGGTTCAGAGCTGGTCCCAGTTTCTGGCCTCAGAGCTGGTCCCAGTTTCTGGCCTCAGGTTGGTCCCAGTTTCTGGTTCAGAGCTGGTCCCAGTTTCTTGCCTCAGTTTGGTCCCAGTTTCTGGCCTCAGGTTGGTCCCATTTTCTGGTTCAGAGCTGGTCCCAGTTTCTGGTTCAGAGCTGGTCCCAGTTTCTGGTTCAGAGCTGGTCCCAGTTTCTGGCCTCAGGTTGGTCCCAGTTTCTGGTTCAGAGCTGGTCCCAGATTCTGGTTCAGGTTGGTCCCAGTTTCTGGCCTCAGAGCTGGACCAAGTTTCTTGCCTCAGGTTGGTCCCAGTTTCTGGTTCAGAGCTGGTCCCAGTTTCTGCCCTCAGAGCTGGTCCCAGTTTCTGGCCTCAGGTTGGTCCCGATTTCTGGTTCAGAGCTGGTCCCACTTTCTGGTTCAGAGCTGGTCCCAGTTTCTGGCCTCAGGTTGGTCCCAGTTTCTGGTTCAGAGTTGGTCCCAGATTCTGGTTCAGGTTGGTCCCAGTTTCTGGCCTCAGAGCTGGACCCAGTTTCTGGCCTCAGGTCGGTCCCAGTTTCTAGCCTCAGGTTGGTCCCAGTTTCTGGCCTCAGGTTGGTCCCAGTTTCTGGTTCAGAGCTGGTACCAGTTTCTGGCCTCAGGTTGGTCCCAGTTTCTGTTTCAGGTTGGTCCCAGTTTCTGGCCTCAGAGCTGGTCCCAGTTTCTGGTTCAGAGCTGGTCCCAGTTTCTGCCCTCAGAGCTGGTCCCAGTTTCTGGCCTCAGGTTGGTCCCAGTTTCTGGCCTCAGGTTGGTCCCAGTTTCTGGTTCAGAGCTGGTCCCAGTTTCTGGCCTCAGAGCTGGTCAAAGTTTCTGGCCTCAGAGCTGGTCCCAGTTTCTGGCCTCAGGTTGGTCCCAGTTTCTGGTTCAGAGCTGGTCCCAGTTTCTTGCCTCAGTTTGGTCCCAGTTTCTGGCCTCAGGTTGGTCCCATTTTCTGGTTCAGAGCTGGTCCCAGTTTCTGGTTCAGAGCTGGTCCCAGTTTCTGGCCTCAGGTTGGTCCCAGTTTCTGGTTCAGAGCTGGTCCCAGTTTCTGGCCTCAGGTTGGTCCCAGTTTCTGGCCTCAGGTTGATCCCAGTTTCTGGCCTCAGGTTGGTCCCAGTTTCTGGCCTCAGGTTGGTCCCAGTTTCTGGTTCAGAGCTGGTCCCAGTTTCTGCCCTCAGGTTGGTCCCAGTTTCTGGCCTCAGGTTGGTCCCAGTTTCTGGTTCAGAGCTGGTCCCAGTTTCTGGCCTCAGAGCTGGTCAAAGTTTCTGGCCTCAGAGCTGGTCCCAGTTTCTGGCCTCAGGTTGGTCCCAGTTTCTGGTTCAGAGCTGGTCCCAGTTTCTTGCCTCAGTTTGGTCCCAGTTTCTGGCCTCAGGTTGGTCCCATTTTCTGGTTCAGAGCTGGTCCCAGTTTCTGGTTCAGAGCTGGTCCCAGTTTCTGGTTCAGAGCTGGTCCCAGTTTCTGGCCTCAGGTTGGTCCCAGTTTCTGGTTCAGAGCTGGTCCCAGATTCTGGTTCAGGTTGGTCCCAGTTTCTGGCCTCAGAGCTGGACCAAGTTTCTTGCCTCAGGTTGGTCCCAGTTTCTGGTTCAGAGCTGGTCCCAGTTTCTGCCCTCAGAGCTGGTCCCAGTTTCTGGCATCAGGTTAGTCCCGATTTCTGGTTCAGAGCTGGTCCCACTTTCTGGCCTCAGGTTGGTCCCAGTTTCTGGCCTCAGGTTGGTCCCATTTTCTGGTTCAGAGCTGGTCCCAGTTTCTGGTTCAGAGCTGGTCCCAGTTTCTGGTTCAGAGCTTGTCCCAGTTTGTGGTTCAGGTTGGTCCCAGTTTCTGGTTCAGTGCTGGTCCCAGTTTCTGGTTCAGAGCTGGTCCCAGTTTCTGGCCTCAGGTTGGTCCCAGTTTCTGGTTCAGAGTTGGTCCCAGATTCTGGTTCAGGTTGGTCCCAGTTTCTGGCCCCAGAGCTGGACCCAGTTTCTGGCCTCAGGTTGGTCCCAGTTTCTAGCCTCAGGTTGGTCCCAGTTTCTGGCCTCAGGTTGGTCCCAGTTTCTGGTTCAGAGCTGGTACCAGTTTCTGGCCTCAGGTTGGTCCCAGTTTCTGGTTCAGGTTGGTCCCAGTTTCTGGCCTCAGAGCTGGTCCCAGTTTCTGGTTCAGAGCTGGTCCCAGTTTCTGCCCTCAGAGCTGGTCCCAGTTTCTGGCCTCAGGTTGGTCCCAGTTTCTGGCCTCAGGTTGGTCCCAGTTTCTGGTTCAGAGCTGGTCCCAGTTTCTGGCCTCAGAGCTGGTCAAAGTTTCTGGCCTCAGAGCTGGTCCCAGTTTCTGGCCTCAGGTTGGTCCCAGTTTCTGGTTCAGAGCTGGTCCCAGTTTCTTGCCTCAGTTTGGTCCCAGTTTCTGGCCTCAGGTTGGTCCCATTTTCTGGTTCAGAGCTGGTCCCAGTTTCTGGTTCAGAGCTGGTCCCAGTTTCTGGTTCAGAGCTGGTCCCAGTTTCTGGCCTCAGGTTGGTCCCAGTTTCTGGTTCAGAGCTGGTCCCAGATTCTGGTTCAGGTTGGTCCCAGTTTCTGGCCTCAGAGCTGGACCAAGTTTCTTGCCTCAGGTTGGTCCCAGTTTCTGGTTCAGAGCTGGTCCCAGTTTCTGCCCTCAGAGCTGGTCCCAGTTTCTGGCCTCAGGTTGGTCCCGGTTTCTGGTTCAGAGCTGGTCCCACTTTCTGGCCTCAGGTTGGTCCCAGTTTCTGGCCTCAGGTTGGTCCCATTTTCTGGTTCAGAGCTGGTCCCAGTTTCTGGTTCAGAGCTGGTCCCAGTTTCTGGTTCAGAGCTTGTCCCAGTTTCTGGTTCAGGTTGGTCCCAGTTTCTGGTTCAGTGCTGGTCCCAGTTTCTGGTTCAGAGCTGGTCCCAGTTTCTGGCCTCAGGTTGGTCCCAGTTTCTTGTTCAGAGTTGGTCCCAGATTCTGGTTCAGGTTGGTCCCAGTTTCTGGTTCAGAGCTGGTACCAGTTTCTGGCCTCAGGTTGGTCCCAGTTTCTGGTTCAGGTTGGTCCCAGTTTCTGGCCTCAGAGCTGGTCCCAGTTTCTTAACTCAGGTTGGTCCCAGTTTCTGGTTCAGAGCTGGTCCCACTTTCTGGTTCAGGTTGGTCCCAGTTTCTGGCGTCAGGTTGGTCCCAGTTTATGGCCTCAGAGCTGGTCCCAGTTTATGGCCTCAGAGCTGGTCCCAGTTTTTGGTTCAGGTTGGTCCCAGTTTCTGGCCTCAGAGCTGGACCCAGTTTCTGGCTCAGAGCTTGACCCAGTTTCTGGCTCAGAGCTGGTCCCAGTTTCTTGCCTCAGAGCTGGTCCCAGTTTCTGGCCTCAGGTTGGTCCCAGTTTCTGGCCTCAGGTTGGTCCCAGTTTCTGGCCTCAGGTTGGTTCCCAGTTTCTGGTTCAGAGCTGGTCCCAGTTTCTGGTTCAGAGCTGGTACCAGTTTCTGGCCTCAGGTTGGTCCCAGTTTGTGGTTCAGAGCTGGTCCCAGTTTCTGGTTCAGGTTGGTCCCAGTTTCTGGCCTCAGAGCTGGACCCAGTTTCTGGCCTCAGAGCTGGACCCAGTTTCTTGCCTCAGGTTGGTCCCAGTTTCTGGTTCAGAGCTGGTCCCAGTTTCTGGTTCAGAGCTGGACCCAGTTTCTGGCCTCAGGTTGGTCACATTTTCCGGTTCAGAGCTGGTCCCAGTTTATGGCCTCAGAGCTGGTCCCAGTTTTTGGTTCAGGTTGGTCCCAGTTTCTGGCCTCATAGCTGGACCCAGTTTCTGGCTCAGAGCTGGTCCCAGTTTCTTGCCTCAGAGCTGGTCCCAGTTTCTGGCCTCAGGTTGGTCCCAGTTTCTGGCCTCAGGTTGGTCCAATTTTCTGGTTCAGAGCTGGTCCCAGTTTCTGGTTCAGAGCTGGTCCCAGTTTCTGGCCTCAGGTTGGTCCCAGTTGGTCCCAGTTTCTGGCCTCAGAGCTGGTCCCATTTCCTGGTTCAGAGCTGGTCCCAGTTTCTGGTTCAGAGCTGGTCCCAGTTTCTGGCCTCAGGTTGGTCCCAGTTTCTGGCCTCAGGTTGGTCCAATTTTCTGGTTCAGAGCTGGTCCCAGTTTCTGGTTCAGAGCTGGTCCCAGTTTCTGGCCTCAGGTTGGTCCCAGTTGGTCCCAGTTTCTGGCCTCAGAGCTGGTCCCATTTTCTGGTTCAGAGCTGGTCCCAGTTTCTGGCCTCAGGTTGGTCCCAGTTTCTGGCCTCAGGTTGGTCCCATTTTCTGGTTCAGAGCTGGTCCCAGTTTCTGGTTCAGAGCTGGTCCCAGTTTCTGGTTCAGAGCTTGTCCCAGTTTCTGGTTCAGGTTGGTCCCAGTTTCTGGTTCAGAGCTGGTCCCAGTTTTTGGTTCAGGTTGGTCCCAGTTTCTGGCCTAATAGCTGGACCCAGTTTCTGGCTCAGAGCTGGACCCAGTTTCTGGCTCAGAGCTGGTCCCAGTTTCTTGCCTCAGAGCTGGTCCCAGTTTCTGGCCTCAGGTTGGTCCCAGTTTCTGGCCTCAGGTTGGTCCAATTTTCTGGTTCAGAGCTGGTCCCAGTTTCTGGTTCAGAGCTGGTCCCAGTTTCTGGCCTCAGGTTGGTCCCAGTTGGTCCCAGTTTCTGGCCTCAGAGCTGGTCCCATTTCCTGGTTCAGAGCTGGTCCCAGTTTCTGGTTCAGAGCTGGTCCCAGTTTCTGGCCTCAGGTTGGTCCCAGTTTCTGGCCTCAGGTTGGTCCAATTTTCTGGTTCAGAGCTGGTCCCAGTTTCTGGTTCAGAGCTGGTCCCAGTTTCTGGCCTCAGGTTGGTCCCAGTTGGTCCCAGTTTCTGGCCTCAGAGCTGGTCCCATTTTCTGGTTCAGAGCTGGTCCCAGTTTCTGGCCTCAGGTTGGTCCCAGTTTCTGGCCTCAGGTTGGTCCCATTTTCTGGTTCAGAGCTGGTCCCAGTTTCTGGTTCAGAGCTGGTCCCAGTTTCTGGTTCAGAGCTTGTCCCAGTTTCTGGTTCAGGGTGGTCCCAGTTTCTGGTTCAGAGCTGGTCCCAGTTTCTGGCCTCAGGTTGGTCCCAGTTTCTGGCCTCAGGTTGGTCCCAGTTTCTGGCCTCAGGTTGGTCCCATTTTCTGGTTCAGAGCTGGTCCCAGTTTCTGGTTCAGAGCTGGTCCCAGTTTCTGGTTCAGAGCTTGTCCCAGTTTCTGGTTCAGGTTGGTCCCAGTTTCTGGTTCAGAGCTGGTCCCAGTTTCTGGCCTCAGGTTGGTCCCAGTTTCTGGTTCAGAGCTGGTCCCAGTTTCTGGTTCAGGTTGGTCCCAGTTTCTGGTTCAGAGCTGGTCCCAATTTATGGCCTAAGAGCTGGTCCCAGTTTCTGGTTCAGGTTGGTCCCAGTTTCTGGTTCAGGTTGGTCCCAGTTTCTGGCCTCAGAGCTGGTCCCAGTTTCTGGTTCAGGTTGGTCCCAGTTTCTGGCCTCAGAGCTGGACCGTGTTTCTGGTTCAGAGCTGGTCCCAGTTTCTTTCCTCAGAGCTGGTCCCAGTTTCTGGCCTCAGGTTGGTCCCGGTTTCTGGTTCAGAGCTGGTCCCAGTTTCTGATCTCAGGTTGGTCCCAGTTTCTGGCCTCAGGTTGGTCCCATTTTCTGGTTCAGAGCTGGTCCCAGTTTCTGGTTCAGAGCTGGTCCCAGTTTCTGGTTCAGAGCATGTCCCAGTTTCTGGTTCAGGTTGGTCCCAGTTTCTGGTTCAGAGCTGGTCCCAGTTCCTGGTTCAAGTTGGTCCCAGTTTCTGGCCTCAGGTTGGTCCCAGTTTCTGGTTCAGAGCTGGTCCCAGTTTCTGGTTCAGGTTGGTCCCAGTTTCTGGCCTCAGGTTGGTCCCAGTTTCTGGCCTCAGAGCTGGTCCCAGATTCTGGCCTCAGGTTGGTCCCAGTTTCTGGTTCAGAGCTGGTCCCAGTTTCTGGCCTCAGGTTGGTCCCAGTTTCTGGTCTCAGGTTGGTCCCATTTTCTGGTTCAGAGCTGGTCCCAGTTTCTAGTTCAGAGCTGGTCCCAGTTTCTGGTTCAGAGCTTGTCCCAGTTTCTGGCCTCAGGTTGGTCCCAGTTTTTGGTTCAGAGCTGGTCCCAGTTTCTAGTTCAAGTTGGTTCCAGTTTCTGGCCTCAGGTTGGTCCCAGTTTCTGGTTCAGAGCTGGTCCCAGTTTCTGGCCTCAGAGCTGGTCCCAGTTTCTTGCCTCAGGTTGGTCCCAGTTTCTGGCCTCAGGTTGGTCCAATTTTCTGGTTCAGAGCTGGTCCCAGTTTCTGGTTCAGAGCTGGCCCCAGTTTCTGGCCTCAGGTTGGTCCCAGTTGGTCCCAGTTTCTGGCGTCAGAGCTGGTCCCATTTTCAGGTTCAGAGCGGGTCCCAGTTTCTGGTTCAGAGCTGGCCCCAGTTTCTGGCCTCAGGTTGGTCCCAGTTGGTCCCAGTTTCTGGCGTCAGAGCTGGTCCCAGTTTTTGGTTCAGAGCTGGTCCCAGTTTCTAGTTCAAGTTGGTTCCAGTTTCTGGCCTCAGGTTGGTCCCAGTTTCTGGTTCAGAGCTTGTCCCAGTTTCTGGCCTCAGAGCTGGACCCAGTTTCTTGCCTGAGAGCTGGTCCCAGTTTCTGGTTCAGAGCTGGTCCCAGTTTCTGGCCTCAGGTTGGTCCCAGTTTCTGGTTCAGAGCTGGTCCCAGTTTTTGGCATCAGGTTGGTCCCAGTTTCTGGTTCAGAGCTGGTCCCAGTTTCTGGCCTCAGGTTGGTCCCAGTTTCTGGTTCAGAGCTGGTCCCAGTTTCTGCCCTCAGAGCTGGTCCCAGTTTCTGGCCTCAGGTTGGTCCCAGTTTCTGGTTCAGAGCTGGTCCCAGTTTCTTGCCTCAGAGCTGGTCAAAGTTTCTGGTTCAGAGCTGGTCCCAGTTTCTGGCCTCAGGTTGGTCCCAGTTTCTGGTTCAGAGCTTATCCCAGTTTCTGGCCTCAGGTTGGTCCCAGTTTCTGGCCTCAGGTTGGTCCAAGTTTCTGGTTCAGAGCTGGTCCCAGTTTCTGGTTCAGAGCTGGTCCCAGTTTCTGGATCAGAGCTTGTCCCAGTTTCTGGTTCAGGTTGGTCCCAGTTTCTTCCCTCAGAGCTGGACCCAGTTTCTGGCCTCAGGTTTTTCCCAGTTTCTGGTTCAGAGCTGGTCCCAGTTTCTGGCCTCAGGTTGGTCCAAGTTTCTGGTTCAGAGCTGGTCCCAGTTTCTAGTTCAGGTTGGTCCCAGTTTCTGGTTCAGAGCTGGTCCCAGTTTCTGGCCTCAGGGTGGTCCCAGTTTCTGGTTCAGAGCTGGTCCCAGTTTCTGGTTCAGAGCTGGTCCCAGTTTCTGGTTCAGGTTGGTCCCAGTTTCTGGCCTCAGAGCTGGTCCCAGTTTCTGGTTCAGAGCTGGTCCCAGTTTCTGGCCTCAGGTTGGTCCCAGTTTCTGGTTCAGAGCTGGTCCCAGTTTCTGGCCTCAGAGCTGGTCAAAGTTTCTGGTTCAGAGCTGGTCCCAGTTTCTGGCCTCAGGTTGGTCCCAGTTTCTGGTTCAGAGCTGGTCCCAGTTTCTGGCCTCAGGTTGGTCCCAGTTTCTGGCCTCAGGTTGGTCCAAGTTTCTGGTTCAGAGCTGGTCCCAGTTTCTGGTTCAGAGCTGGTCCCAGTTTCTGGTTCAGAGCTTGTCCCAGTTTCTGGTTCAGGTTGGTCCCAGTTTCTTCCCTCAGAGCTGGACCCAGTTTCTTAACTCAGGTTGGTCCCAGGTCTGGTCAGACAGGTCCGATCGGTCGGTCTTTAATTGTTTCTTCTGTCGGTAAGTTTGGAGTTTCTGTGTTATTCTAAGTCGCTTTATTGAGTTGAGGTCATGTGACCTGTTTTCAGGGTTTAAAACCCTCTTTTTCCTAGATTTAAAACCGTGTTCTCATGTCTAACCAGACAGCGAGGCAGTTTCTGGCCAAAGATGCTGAACTTAATAGGCCTTAATTTGCAATGCCTCCAACTGAACACTATACGGCTTTATTATCTCCACCCTCAGAAGCCGGTTGGCTGCACCAAGCACGTTTCTGGCCTCAGGTTGGTCCCAGTTTCTGGTTCAGAGCTGGTCCCAGTTTCTGGTTCAGAGCTGGTCCCAGTTTCTGGCCTCAGGTTGGTCCCAGTTTCTGGTTCAGAGCTTGTCCCAGTTTCTGGCCTCAGAGCTGGACCCAGTTTCTTGCCTGAGAGCTGGTCCCAGTTTCTGGTTCAGAGCTGGTCCCAGTTTCTGGCCTCAGGTTGGTCCCAGTTTCTGGTTCAGAGCTGGTCCCAGTTTCTGGCATCAGGTTGGTCCCAGTTTCTGGTTCAGAGCTGGTCCCAGTTTCTGGTTCAGAGCTGGTCCCAGTTTCTGGCCTCAGAGCTGGTCCCAGTTTCTGGCCTCAGGTTGGTCCCAGTTTCTGGCCTCAGGTTGGTCCAAGTTTCTGGTTCAGAGCTGGTCCCAGTTTCTGGCCTCAGAGCTGGTCAAAGTTTCTGGCCTCAGAGCTGGTCCCAGTTTCTGGCCTCAGGTTGGTCCCAGTTTCTGGTTCAGAGCTGGTCCCAGTTTCTTGCCTCAGTTTGGTCCCAGTTTCTGGCCTCAGGTTGGTCCCATTTTCTGGTTCAGAGCTGGTCCCAGTTTCTGGTTCAGAGCTGGTTCCAGTTTCTGGCCTCAGGTTGGTCCCAGTTTCTGGTTCAGAGCTTGTCCCAGTTTCTGGCCTCAGAGCTGGACCCAGTTTCTTGCCTGAGAGCTGGTCCCAGTTTCTGGTTCAGAGCTGGTCCCAGTTTCTGGCCTCAGGTTGGTCCCAGTTTCTGGTTCAGAGCTGGTCCCAGTTTCTGGCATCAGGTTGGTCCCAGTTTCTGGTTCAGAGCTGGTCCCAGTTTCTGGCCTCAGGTTGGTCCCAGTTTCTGGTTCAGAGCTGGTCCCAGTTTCTGCCCTCAGAGCTGGTCCCAGTTTCTGGCCTCAGGTTGGTCCCAGTTTCTGGTTCAGAGCTGGTCCCAGTTTCTTGCCTCAGAGCTGGTCAAAGTTTCTGGTTCAGAGCTGGTCCCAGTTTCTGGCCTCAGGTTGGTCCCAGTTTCTGGTTCAGAGCTTATCCCAGTTTCTGGCCTCAGGTTGGTCCCAGTTTCTGGCCTCAGGTTGGTCCAAGTTTCTGGTTCAGAGCTGGTCCCAGTTTCTGGTTCAGAGCTGGTCCCAGTTTCTGGATCAGAGCTTGTCCCAGTTTCTGGTTCAGGTTGGTCCCAGTTTCTTCCCTCAGAGCTGGACCCAGTTTCTGGCCTCAGGTTTTTCCCAGTTTCTGGTTCAGAGCTGGTCCCAGTTTCTGGCCTCAGGTTGGTCCAAGTTTCTGGTTCAGAGCTGGTCCCAGTTTCTAGTTCAGGTTGGTCCCAGTTTCTGGTTCAGAGCTGGTCCCAGTTTCTGGCCTCAGGTTGGTCCCAGTTTCTGGTTCAGAGCTGGTCCCAGTTTCTGGTTCAGGTTGGTCCCAGTTTCTGGCCTCAGAGCTGGTCCCAGTTTCTGGTTCAGAGCTGGTCCCAGTTTCTGGCCTCAGGTTGGTCCCAGTTTCTGGTTCAGAGCTGGTCCCAGTTTCTGGCCTCAGAGCTGGTCAAAGTTTCTGGTTCAGAGCTGGTCCCAGTTTCTGGCCTCAGGTTGGTCCCAGTTTCTGGTTCAGAGCTGGTCCCAGTTTCTGGCCTCAGGTTGGTCCCAGTTTCTGGCCTCAGGTTGGTCCAAGTTTCTGGTTCAGAGCTGGTCCCAGTTTCTGGTTCAGAGCTGGTCCCAGTTTCTGGTTCAGAGCTTGTCCCAGTTTCTGGTTCAGGTTGGTCCCAGTTTCTTCCCTCAGAGCTGGACCCAGTTTCTTAACTCAGGTTGGTCCCAGGTCTGGTCAGACAGGTCCGATCGGTCGGTCTTTAATTGTTTCTTCTGTCGGTAAGTTTGGAGTTTCTGTGTTATTCTAAGTCGCTTTATTGAGTTGAGGTCATGTGACCTGTTTTCAGGGTTTAAAACCCTCTTTTTCCTAGATTTAAAACCGTGTTCTCATGTCTAACCAGACAGCGAGGCAGTTTCTGGCCAAAGATGCTGAACTTAATAGGCCTTAATTTGCAATGCCTCCAACTGAACACTATACGGCTTTATTATCTCCACCCTCAGAAGCCGGTTGGCTGCACCAAGCACGTTTCTGGCCTCAGGTTGGTCCCAGTTTCTGGTTCAGATCTGGTCCCAGTTTCTGGTTCAGAGCTGGTCCCAGTTTCTGGCCTCAGGTTGGTCCCAGTTTCTGGTTCAGAGCTGGTCCCAGTTTCTGGCCTCAGAGCTGGTCCCAGTTTCTGGCCTCAGGTTGGTCCCAGTTTCTGGCCTCAGGTTGGTCCAAGTTTCTGGTTCAGAGCTGGTCCCAGTTTCTGGCCTCAGAGCTGGTCAAAGTTTCTGGCATCAGAGCTGGTCCCAGTTTCTGGCCTCAGGTTGGTCCCAGTTTCTGGTTCAGAGCTGGTCCCAGTTTCTTGCCTCAGTTTGGTCCCAGTTTCTGGCCTCAGGTTGGTCCCATTTTCTGGTTCAGAGCTGGTCCCAGTTTCTGGTTCAGAGCTGGTCCCAGTTTCTGGCCTCAGGTTGGTCCCAATTTCTGGTTCAGAGCTGGTCCCAGATTCTGGTTCAGGTTGGTCCCAGTTTCTGGCCTCAGAGCTGGACCCAGTTTCTTGCCTCAGGTTGGTCCCAGTTTCTGGTTCAGAGCTGGTCCCAGTTTCTGCCCTCAGAGCTGGTCCCAGTTTCTGGCCTCAGGTTGGTCCCGGTTTCTGGTTAAGAGCTGGTCCCAGTTTCTGGCCTCAGGTTGGTCCCATTTTCTGGTTCAGAGCTGGTCCCAGTTTCTGGTTCAGAGCTGGTCCCAGTTTCTGGTTCAGAGCTTGTCCCAGTTTCTGGTTCAGGTTGGTCCCAGTTTCTGGTTCAGGTTGGTCCCAGTTTCTGGCCTCAGAGCTGGTCCCAGTTTCTTAACTCAGGTTGGTCCCAGCTTCTGGTTCAGAGCTGGTCCCACTTTCCAGTTCAGGTTGGTCCCAGTTTCTGGCGTCAGGTTGGTCCCAGTTTATGGCCTCAGAGCTGGTCCCAGTTTATGGCCTCAGAGCTGGTCCCAGTTTTTGGTTCAGGTTGGTCCCAGTTTCTGGCCTCAGAGCTGGACCCAGTTTCTGGCTCAGAGCTGGACCCAGTTTCTGGCTCAGAGCTGGTCCCAGTTTCTTGCCTCAGAGCTGGTCCCAGTTTCTGGCCTCAGGTTGGTCCCAGTTTCTGGCGTCAGGTTGGTCCCAGTTTATGGCCTCAGAGCTGGTCCCAGTTTATGGCCTCAGAGCTGGTCCCAGTTTCTGGTTCAGAGCTGGTCCCAGTTTCTGGCCTCAGGTTGGTCCCAGTTGGTCCCAGTTTCTGGCCTCAGAGCTGGTCCCATTTTCTGGTTCTGAGCTGGTCCCAGTTTCTGGTTCAGAGCTGGTCCCAGTTTCTGGCCTCAGGTTGGTCCCAGTTTTTGGTTCAGAGCTGGTCCCAGTTTCTAGTTCAAGTTGGTCCCAGTTTCTAGTTCAGGTTGGTCCCAGTTTCTGGCCTCAGAGCTGGTCCCAGTTTCTTGCCTCAGGTTGGTCCCAGTTTCTGGTTCAGAGCTGGTCCCAGTTTCTGGCCTCTGGTTGGTCCCAGTTTCTGGTTCAGAGCTGGTCCCAGATTCTGGTTCAGGTTGGTCCCAGTTTCTGGCCTCAGAGCTGGACCCAGTTTCTGGCCTCAGGTTGGTCCCAGTTTCTGGCCTCAGGTTGGTCCCAGTTTCTGGTTCAGAGCTGGTCCCAGTTTCTGGCCTCAGGTTGGTCCCAGTTTCTGGTTCAGGTTGGTCCCAGTTTCTGGCCTCAGAGCTGGTCCAAGTTTCTTAACTCAGGTTGGTCCCAGTTTCTGGTTCAGAGCTGGTCCCAGTTTCTGGTTCAGGTTGGTCCCAGTTTTTGGCGTCAGGTTGGTCCCAGTTTCTGGCCTCAGGTTGGTCCCAGTTTCTGGTTCAGAGCTGGTCCCAGTTTCTGGTTCAGGTTGGTCCCAGTTTCTGGCCTCAGAGCTGGTCCCAGTTTCTGGTTCAGAGCTGGTCCCAGTTTCTGGCCTCAGGTTGGTCCCAGTTTCTGGTTCAGAGCTGGTCCCAGTTTCTGGCCTCAGAGCTGGTCAAAGTTTCTGGTTCAGAGCTGGTCCCAGTTTCTGGCCTCAGGTTGGTCCCAGTTTCTGGTTCAGAGCTGGTCCCAGTTTCTGGCCTCAGGTTGGTCCCAGTTTCTGGCCTCAGGTTGGTCCAAGTTTCTGGTTCAGAGCTGGTCCCAGTTTCTGGTTCAGAGCTGGTCCCAGTTTCTGGTTCAGAGCTTGTCCCAGTTTCTGGTTCAGGTTGGTCCCAGTTTCTTCCCTCAGAGCTGGACCCAGTTTCTTAACTCAGGTTGGTCCCAGGTCTGGTCAGACAGGTCCGATCGGTCGGTCTTTAATTGTTTCTTCTGTCGGTAAGTTTGGAGTTTCTGTGTTATTCTAAGTCGCTTTATTGAGTTGAGGTCATGTGACCTGTTTTCAGGGTTTAAAACCCTCTTTTTCCTAGATTTAAAACCGTGTTCTCATGTCTAACCAGACAGCGAGGCAGTTTCTGGCCAAAGATGCTGAACTTAATAGGCCTTAATTTGCAATGCCTCCAACTGAACACTATACGGCTTTATTATCTCCACCCTCAGAAGCCGGTTGGCTGCACCAAGCACGTTTCTGGCCTCAGGTTGGTCCCAGTTTCTGGTTCAGATCTGGTCCCAGTTTCTGGTTCAGAGCTGGTCCCAGTTTCTGGCCTCAGGTTGGTCCCAGTTTCTGGTTCAGAGCTGGTCCCAGTTTCTGGCCTCAGAGCTGGTCCCAGTTTCTGGCCTCAGGTTGGTCCCAGTTTCTGGCCTCAGGTTGGTCCAAGTTTCTGGTTCAGAGCTGGTCCCAGTTTCTGGCCTCAGAGCTGGTCAAAGTTTCTGGCATCAGAGCTGGTCCCAGTTTCTGGCCTCAGGTTGGTCCCAGTTTCTGGTTCAGAGCTGGTCCCAGTTTCTTGCCTCAGTTTGGTCCCAGTTTCTGGCCTCAGGTTGGTCCCATTTTCTGGTTCAGAGCTGGTCCCAGTTTCTGGTTCAGAGCTGGTCCCAGTTTCTGGCCTCAGGTTGGTCCCAATTTCTGGTTCAGAGCTGGTCCCAGATTCTGGTTCAGGTTGGTCCCAGTTTCTGGCCTCAGAGCTGGACCCAGTTTCTTGCCTCAGGTTGGTCCCAGTTTCTGGTTCAGAGCTGGTCCCAGTTTCTGCCCTCAGAGCTGGTCCCAGTTTCTGGCCTCAGGTTGGTCCCGGTTTCTGGTTAAGAGCTGGTCCCAGTTTCTGGCCTCAGGTTGGTCCCATTTTCTGGTTCAGAGCTGGTCCCAGTTTCTGGTTCAGAGCTGGTCCCAGTTTCTGGTTCAGAGCTTGTCCCAGTTTCTGGTTCAGGTTGGTCCCAGTTTCTGGTTCAGGTTGGTCCCAGTTTCTGGCCTCAGAGCTGGTCCCAGTTTCTTAACTCAGGTTGGTCCCAGCTTCTGGTTCAGAGCTGGTCCCACTTTCCAGTTCAGGTTGGTCCCAGTTTCTGGCGTCAGGTTGGTCCCAGTTTATGGCCTCAGAGCTGGTCCCAGTTTATGGCCTCAGAGCTGGTCCCAGTTTTTGGTTCAGGTTGGTCCCAGTTTCTGGCCTCAGAGCTGGACCCAGTTTCTGGCTCAGAGCTGGACCCAGTTTCTGGCTCAGAGCTGGTCCCAGTTTCTTGCCTCAGAGCTGGTCCCAGTTTCTGGCCTCAGGTTGGTCCCAGTTTCTGGCGTCAGGTTGGTCCCAGTTTATGGCCTCAGAGCTGGTCCCAGTTTATGGCCTCAGAGCTGGTCCCAGTTTCTGGTTCAGAGCTGGTCCCAGTTTCTGGCCTCAGGTTGGTCCCAGTTGGTCCCAGTTTCTGGCCTCAGAGCTGGTCCCATTTTCTGGTTCTGAGCTGGTCCCAGTTTCTGGTTCAGAGCTGGTCCCAGTTTCTGGCCTCAGGTTGGTCCCAGTTTTTGGTTCAGAGCTGGTCCCAGTTTCTAGTTCAAGTTGGTCCCAGTTTCTAGTTCAGGTTGGTCCCAGTTTCTGGCCTCAGAGCTGGTCCCAGTTTCTTGCCTCAGGTTGGTCCCAGTTTCTGGTTCAGAGCTGGTCCCAGTTTCTGGCCTCTGGTTGGTCCCAGTTTCTGGTTCAGAGCTGGTCCCAGATTCTGGTTCAGGTTGGTCCCAGTTTCTGGCCTCAGAGCTGGACCCAGTTTCTGGCCTCAGGTTGGTCCCAGTTTCTGGCCTCAGGTTGGTCCCAGTTTCTGGTTCAGAGCTGGTCCCAGTTTCTGGCCTCAGGTTGGTCCCAGTTTCTGGTTCAGGTTGGTCCCAGTTTCTGGCCTCAGAGCTGGTCCAAGTTTCTTAACTCAGGTTGGTCCCAGTTTCTGGTTCAGAGCTGGTCCCAGTTTCTGGTTCAGGTTGGTCCCAGTTTTTGGCGTCAGGTTGGTCCCAGTTTCTGGCCTCACAGCTGGACCCAGTTTCTGGCTCAGAGCTGGACCCAGTTTCTGGCTCAGAGCTGGTCCCAGTTTCTTGCCTCAGAGCTGGTCCCAGTTTCTGGCCTCAGGTTGGTCCCAGTTTCTGGCCTCAGGTTGGTCCAATTTTCTGGTTCAGAGCTGGTCCCAGTTTCTGGTTCAGAGCTGGTCCCAGTTTCTGGCCTCAGGTTGGTCCCAGTTGGTCCCAGTTTCTGGCCTCAGAGCTGGTCCCATTTTCTGGTTCAGAGCTGGTCCCAGTTTCTGGTTCAGAGCTGGTCCCAGTTTCTGGCCTCAG
This sequence comes from Leuresthes tenuis, assembly GCA_036924055.1. Taxonomy (NCBI): domain Eukaryota; kingdom Metazoa; phylum Chordata; class Actinopteri; order Atheriniformes; family Atherinopsidae; genus Leuresthes; species Leuresthes tenuis. Next base: position 37,361,063 of record JAVGWW010000002.1, on the reverse strand, counting down.
GTTGGTCCCAGTTTCTGGCCTCAGGTTGGTCCAATTTTCTGGTTCAGAGCTGGTCCCAGTTTCTGGTTCAGAGCTGGTCCCAGTTTCTGGCCTCAGGTTGGTCCCAGTTGGTCCCAGTTTCTGGCCTCAGAGCTGGTCCCATTTTCTGGTTCAGAGCTGGTCCCAGTTTCTGGTTCAGAGCTGGTCCCAGTTTCTGGCCTCAGGTTGGTCCCAGTTTCTGGCCTCAGGTTGGTCCCATTTTCTGGTTCAGAGCTGGTCCCAGTTTCTGGTTCAGAGCTGGTCCCAGTTTCTGGTTCAGAGCTTGTCCCAGTTTCTGGTTCAGGTTGGTCCCAGTTTGTGGCCTCAGGTTGGTCCCAGTTTCTGGCCTCAGGTTGGTCCCATTTTCTGGTTCAGAGGTGGTCCCAGTTTCTGGTTCAGAGCTGGTCCCAGTTTCTGGTTCAGAGCTTGTCCCAGTTTCTGGTTAAGGTTGGTCCCAGTTTCTGGTTCAGAGCTAGTCCCAGTTTCTGGCCTCAGGTTGGTCCCAGTTTCTGGTTCAGGTTGGTCCCAGTTTCTGGTTCAGAGCTGGTCCCAATTTATGGCCTAAGAGCTGGTCCCAGTTTCTGGTTCAGGTTGGTCCCAGTTTCTTGCCTTAGAGCTGGTCCCAGTTTCTGGTTCAGAGCTGGTCCCAGTTTCTGGCCTCAGGTTGGTCCCAGTTTCTGGTTCAGAGCTGGTCCCAGTTTCTGGCCTCAGGTTGGTGCCAGTTTCTGGTTCAGAGCTGGTCCCAGTTTCTGTCCTCAGAGCTGGTCCCAGTTTCTGGCCTCAGGTTGGTCCCAGTTTCTGGTTCAGAGCTGGTCCCAGTTTCTGGCCTCAGAGCTGGTCAAAGTATCTGGCCTCAGAGCTGGTCCCAGTTTCTGGCCTCAAGTTGGTCCCAGTTTCTGGTTCAGAGCTGGTCCCAGTTTCTGATCTCAGGTTGGTCCCAGTTTCTGGCCTCAGGTTGGTCCCATTTTCTGGTTCAGAGCTGGTCCCAGTTTCTGGTTCAGAGCTGGTCCCAGTTTCTGGTTCAGAGCTTGTCCCAGTTTCTGGTTCAGGTTGATCCCAGTTTCTGGTTCAGAGCTCGTCCCAGTTTCTGGTTCAAGTTGGTCCCAGTTTCTGGCCTCAGGTTGGTCCCAGTTTCTGGTTCAGAGCTGGTCCCAGTTTCTGCTTCAGGTTGGTCCCAGTTTCTGGCCTCAGGTTGGTCCCAGTTTCTGGTTCAGAGCTGGTCCCAGTTTCTGGCCTCAGAGCTGGTCCCAGTTTCTGGCCTCAGGTTGGTCCCAGTTTCTGGTTCAGAGCTGGTCCCAGTTTCTGGCCTCAGGTTGGTCCCAGTTTCTGGTCTCAGGTTGGTCCCATTTTCTGGTTCAGAGCTGGTCCCAGTTTCTAGTTCAGAGCTGGTCCCAGTTTCTGGTTCAGAGCTTGTCCCAGTTTCTGGCCTCAGAGCTGGTCCCAGTTTCTTGCCTCAGGTTGGTCCCAGTTTCTGGCCTCAGGTTGGTCCCAGTTTCTGGTTCAGAGCTGGTCCCAGTTTCTGGCCTCAGAGCTGGTCCCAGTTTCTTGCCTCAGGTTGGTCCCAGTTTCTGGTCTCAGGTTGGTCCAATTTTCTGGTTCAGAGCTGGTCCCAGTTTCTGGTTCAGAGCTGGCCCCAGTTTCTGGCCTCAGGTTGGTCCCAGTTGGTCCCAGTTTCTGGCGTCAGAGCTGGTCCCATTTTCTGGTTCAGAGCGGGTCCCAGTTTCTGGTTCAGAGCTGGCCCAAGTTTCTGGCCTCAGGTTGGTCCCAGTTGGTCCCAGTTTCTGGCGTCAGAGCTGGTCCCAGTTTTTGGTTCAGAGCTGGTCCCAGTTTCTAGTTCAAGTTGGTTCCAGTTTCTGGCCTCAGGTTGGTCCCAGTTTCTGGTTCAGAGCTTGTCCCAGTTTCTGGCCTCAGAGCTGGACCCAGTTTCTTGCCTGAGAGCTGGTCCCAGTTTCTGGTTCAGAGCTGGTCCCAGTTTCTGGCCTCAGGTTGGTCCCAGTTTCTGGTTCAGAGCTGGTCCCAGTTTCTGGCATCAGGTTGGTCCCAGTTTCTGGTTCAGAGCTGGTCCCAGTTTCTGCCCTCAGAGCTGGTCCCAGTTTCTGGCCTCAGGTTGGTCCCAGTTTCTGGTTCAGAGCTGGTCCCAGTTTCTGGCCTCAGAGCTGGTCAAAGTTTCTGGTTCAGAGCTGGTCCCAGTTTCTGGCCTCAGGTTGGTCCCAGTTTCTGGTTCAGAGCTGGTCCCAGTTTCTGGCCTCAGGTTGGTCCCAGTTTCTGGCCTCAGGTTGGTCCAAGTTTCTGGTTCAGAGCTGGTCCCAGTTTCTGGTTCAGAGCTGGTCCCAGTTTCTGGTTCAGAGCTTGTCCCAGTTTCTGGTTCAGGTTGGTCCCAGTTTCTTCCCTCAGAGCTGGACCCAGTTTCTGGCCTCAGGTTTTTCCCAGTTTCTGGTTCAGAGCTGGTCCCAGTTTCTGGCCTCAGGTTGGTCCAAGTTTCTGGTTCAGAGCTGGTCCCAGTTTCTAGTTCAGTTTGGTCCCAGTATCTGGTTCAGAGCTGGTCCCAGTTTCTGGCCTCAGGTTGGTCCCAGTTTCTGGTTCAGAGCTGGTCCCAGTTTCTGGTTCAGAGCTGGTCCCAGTTTCTGGTTCAGGTTGGTCCCAGTTTCTGGCCTCAGAGCTGGTCCCAGTTTCTGGTTCAGAGCTGGTCCCAGTTTCTGGCCTCAGGTTGGTCCCAGTTTCTGGTTCAGAGCTGGTCCCAGTTTCTGGCCTCAGAGCTGGTCAAAGTTTCTGGTTCAGAGCTGGTCCCAGTTTCTGGCCTCAGGTTGGTCCCAGTTTCTGGTTCAGAGCTGGTCCCAGTTTCTGGCCTCAGGTTGGTCCCAGTTTCTGGCCTCAGGTTGGTCCAAGTTTCTGGTTCAGAGCTGGTCCCAGTTTCTGGTTCAGAGCTGGTCCCAGTTTCTGGTTCAGAGCTTGTCCCAGTTTCTGGTTCAGGTTGGTCCCAGTTTCTTCCCTCAGAGCTGGACCCAGTTTCTTAACTCAGGTTGGTCCCAGGTCTGGTCAGACAGGTCCGATCGGTCGGTCTTTAATTGTTTCTTCTGTCGGTAAGTTTGGAGTTTCTGTGTTATTCTAAGTCGCTTTATTGAGTTGAGGTCATGTGACCTGTTTTCAGGGTTTAAAACCCTCTTTATCCTAGATTTAAAACCGTGTTCTCATGTCTAACCAGACAGCGAGGCAGTTTCTGGCCAAAGATGCTGAACTTAACAGGCCTTAATTTGCAATGCCTCCAACTGAACACAATACGGCTTTATTATCTCCACCCTCAGAAGCCGGTTGGCTGCACCAAGCACGTTTCTGGCCTCAGGTTGGTCCCAGTTTCTGGTTCAGAGCTGGTCCCAGTTTCTGGCCTCAGGTTGGTCCCAGTTTCTGGTTCAGAGCTGGTCCCAGTTTCTGGCCTCAGAGCTGGTCCCAGTTTCTGGCCTCAGGTTGGTCCCAGTTTCTGGCCTCAGGTTGGTCCAAGTTTCTGGTTCAGAGCTGGTCCCAGTTTCTGGCCTCAGAGCTGGTCAAAGTTTCTGGCCTCAGAGCTGGTCCCAGTTTCTGGCCTCAGGTTGGTCCCAGTTTCTGGTTCAGAGCTGGTCCCAGTTTCTTGCCTCAGTTTGGTCCCAGTTTCTGGCCTCAGGTTGGTCCCATTTTCTGGTTCAGAGCTGGTCCCAGTTTCTGGTTAAGAGCTGGTCCCAGTTTCTGGTTCAGAGCTGGTCCCAGTTTCTGGCCTCAGGTTGGTCCCAATTTCTGGTTCAGAGCTGGTCCCAGATTCTGGTTCAGGTTGGTCCCAGTTTCTGGCCTCAGAGCTGGACCCAGTTTCTTGCCTCAGGTTGGTCCCAGTTTCTGGTTCAGAGCTGGTCCCAGTTTCTGCCCTCAGAGCTGGTCCCAGTTTCTGGCCTCAGGTTGGTCCCGGTTTCTGGTTCAGAGCTGGTCCCAGTTTCTGGCCTCAGGTTGGTCCCAGTTTCTGGCCTCAGGTTGGTCCCATTTTCTGGTTCAGAGCTGGTCCCAGTTTCTGGTTCAGAGCTGGTCCCAGTTTCTGGTTCAGAGCTTGTCCCAGTTTCTGGTTCAGGTTGGTCCAAGTTTCTGGTTCAGTGCTGGTCCCAGTTTCTGGTTCAGAGCTGGTCCCAGTTTCTGGCCTCAGGTTGGTCCCAGTTTCTGGTTCAGAGTTGGTCCCAGATTCTGGTTCAGGTTGGTCCCAGTTTCTGCCCTCAGAGCTGGACCCAGTTTCTGGCCTCAGGTTGGTCCCAGTTTCTAGCCTCAGGTTGGTCCCAGTTTCTGGCCTCAGGTTGGTCCCAGTTTCTGGTTCAGAGCTGGTACCAGTTTCTGGCCTCAGGTTGGTCCCAGTTTCTGGTTCAGGTTGGTCCCAGTTTCTGGCCTCAGGTTGGTCCCAGTTTCCGGCCTCAGGTTGATCCCAGTTTCTGGCCTCAGGTTGGTCCCAGTTTCTTAACTCAGGTTGGTCCCAGTTTCTGTTGTCAGGTTGGTCCCAGTTTATGGCCTCAGAGCTGGTCCCAGTTTATGGCCTCAGAGCTGGTCCCAGTTTCTGGCTCAGAGCTGGTCCCAGTTTCTTGCCTCAGAGCTGGTCCCAGTTTCTGGCCTCAGGTTGGTCCCAGTTTCTGGCCTCAGGTTGGTCCAATTTTCTGTTTCAGAGCTGGTCCCAGTTTCTGGTTCAGAGCTGGTCCCAGTTTCTGGCCTCAGGTTGGTCCCAGTTGGTCCCAGTTTCTGGCCTCAGAGCTGGTCCCATTTTCTGGTTCAGAACTGGTCCCAGTTTCTGGTTCAGAGCTGGTCCCAGTTTCTGACCTCAGGTTGGTACCAGTTTTTGGTTCAGAGCTGGTCCCAGTTTCTAGTTCAAGTTGGTCCCAGTTTCTAGTTCAGGTTGGTCCCAGTTTCTGGCCTCAGAGCTGGTCCCAGTTTCTGGCCTCAGGTTGGTCCCAGTTTCTGGTTCAGAGCTTGTCCCAGTTTCTGGTTCAGGTTGGTCCCAGTTTCTTCCCTCAGAGCTGGACCCAGTTTCTGGCCTCAGGTTTTTCCCAGTTTCTGGTTCAGAGCTGGTCCCAGTTTCTGGCCTCAGGTTGGTCCAAGTTTCTGGTTCAGAGCTGGTCCCAGTTTCTAGTTCAGTTTGGTCCCAGTTTCTGGTTCAGAGCTGGTCCCAGTTTCTGGCCTCAGGTTGGTCCCAGTTTCTGGTTCAGAGCTGGTCCCAGTTTCTGGTTCAGAGCTGGTCCCAGTTTCTGGTTCAGGTTGGTCCCAGTTTCTGGCCTCAGAGCTGGTCCCAGTTTCTGGTTCAGAGCTGGTCCCAGTTTCTGGCCTCAGGTTGGTCCCAGTTTCTGGTTCAGAGCTGGTCCCAGTTTCTGGCCTCAGAGCTGGTCAAAGTTTCTGGTTCAGAGCTGGTCCCAGTTTCTGGCCTCAGGTTGGTCCCAGTTTCTGGTTCAGAGCTGGTCCCAGTTTCTGGCCTCAGGTTGGTCCCAGTTTCTGGCCTCAGGTTGGTCCAAGTTTCTGGTTCAGAGCTGGTCCCAGTTTCTGGTTCAGAGCTGGTCCCAGTTTCTGGTTCAGAGCTTGTCCCAGTTTCTGGTTCAGGTTGGTCCCAGTTTCTTCCCTCAGAGCTGGACCCAGTTTCTTAACTCAGGTTGGTCCCAGGTCTGGTCAGACAGGTCCGATCGGTCGGTCTTTAATTGTTTCTTCTGTCGGTAAGTTTGGAGTTTCTGTGTTATTCTAAGTCGCTTTATTGAGTTGAGGTCATGTGACCTGTTTTCAGGGTTTAAAACCCTCTTTATCCTAGATTTAAAACCGTGTTCTCATGTCTAACCAGACAGCGAGGCAGTTTCTGGCCAAAGATGCTGAACTTAACAGGCCTTAATTTGCAATGCCTCCAACTGAACACAATACGGCTTTATTATCTCCACCCTCAGAAGCCGGTTGGCTGCACCAAGCACGTTTCTGGCCTCAGGTTGGTCCCAGTTTCTGGTTCAGAGCTGGTCCCAGTTTCTGGCCTCAGGTTGGTCCCAGTTTCTGGTTCAGAGCTGGTCCCAGTTTCTGGCCTCAGAGCTGGTCCCAGTTTCTGGCCTCAGGTTGGTCCCAGTTTCTGGCCTCAGGTTGGTCCAAGTTTCTGGTTCAGAGCTGGTCCCAGTTTCTGGCCTCAGAGCTGGTCAAAGTTTCTGGCCTCAGAGCTGGTCCCAGTTTCTGGCCTCAGGTTGGTCCCAGTTTCTGGTTCAGAGCTGGTCCCAGTTTCTTGCCTCAGTTTGGTCCCAGTTTCTGGCCTCAGGTTGGTCCCATTTTCTGGTTCAGAGCTGGTCCCAGTTTCTGGTTAAGAGCTGGTCCCAGTTTCTGGTTCAGAGCTGGTCCCAGTTTCTGGCCTCAGGTTGGTCCCAATTTCTGGTTCAGAGCTGGTCCCAGATTCTGGTTCAGGTTGGTCCCAGTTTCTGGCCTCAGAGCTGGACCCAGTTTCTTGCCTCAGGTTGGTCCCAGTTTCTGGTTCAGAGCTGGTCCCAGTTTCTGCCCTCAGAGCTGGTCCCAGTTTCTGGCCTCAGGTTGGTCCCGGTTTCTGGTTCAGAGCTGGTCCCAGTTTCTGGCCTCAGGTTGGTCCCAGTTTCTGGCCTCAGGTTGGTCCCATTTTCTGGTTCAGAGCTGGTCCCAGTTTCTGGTTCAGACCTGGTCCCAGTTTCTGGTTCAGAGCTTGTCCCAGTTTCTGGTTCAGGTTGGTCCAAGTTTCTGGTTCAGTGCTGGTCCCAGTTTCTGGTTCAGAGCTGGTCCCAGTTTCTGGCCTCAGGTTGGTCCCAGTTTCTGGTTCAGAGTTGGTCCCAGATTCTGGTTCAGGTTGGTCCCAGTTTCTGCCCTCAGAGCTGGACCCAGTTTCTGGCCTCAGGTTGGTCCCAGTTTCTAGCCTCAGGTTGGTCCCAGTTTCTGGCCTCAGGTTGGTCCCAGTTTCTGGTTCAGAGCTGGTACCAGTTTCTGGCCTCAGGTTGGTCCCAGTTTCTGGTTCAGGTTGGTCCCAGTTTCTGGCCTCAGGTTGGTCCCAGTTTCCGGCCTCAGGTTGATCCCAGTTTCTGGCCTCAGGTTGGTCCCAGTTTCTTAACTCAGGTTGGTCCCAGTTTCTGTTGTCAGGTTGGTCCCAGTTTATGGCCTCAGAGCTGGTCCCAGTTTATGGCCTCAGAGCTGGTCCCAGTTTCTGGCTCAGAGCTGGTCCCAGTTTCTTGCCTCAGAGCTGGTCCCAGTTTCTGGCCTCAGGTTGGTCCCAGTTTCTGGCCTCAGGTTGGTCCAATTTTCTGTTTCAGAGCTGGTCCCAGTTTCTGGTTCAGAGCTGGTCCCAGTTTCTGGCCTCAGGTTGGTCCCAGTTGGTCCCAGTTTCTGGCCTCAGAGCTGGTCCCATTTTCTGGTTCAGAACTGGTCCCAGTTTCTGGTTCAGAGCTGGTCCCAGTTTCTGACCTCAGGTTGGTACCAGTTTTTGGTTCAGAGCTGGTCCCAGTTTCTAGTTCAAGTTGGTCCCAGTTTCTAGTTCAGGTTGGTCCCAGTTTCTGGCCTCAGAGCTGGTCCCAGTTTCTGGCCTCAGGTTGGTCCCAGTTTCTGGTTCAGAGCTGGTCCAAGTTTCTGGCCTCAGGTTGGTCCCAGTTTCTGGTTCAGAGCTGGTCCCAGATTCTGGTTCAGGTTGGTCCCAGTTTCTGGCCTCAGAGCTGGACCCAGTTTCTGGCCTCAGGTTGGTCCCAGTTTCTGGCCTCAGGTTGGTCCCAGTTTCTGGCCTCAGGCTGGTCCCAGTTTCTGGTTCAGAGCTGGTACCAGTTTCTGGCCTCAGGTTGGTCCCAGTTTCTGGTTCAGGTTGGTCCCAGTTTCTGCCCTCAGAGCTGGTCCCAGTTTCTTAACTCAGGTTGGTCCCAGTTTCTGGTTCAGAGCTGGTCCCAGTTTCTGGTTCAGGTTGGTCCCAGTTTCTGGCGTCAGGTTGGTCCCAGTTTATGGCCTCAGAGCTGGTCCCAGTTTCTGGCCTCAGAGCTGGTCCCAGTTTTTTGTTCAGGTTGGTCCCAGTTTCTGGCCTCAGAGCTGGACCCAGTTTCTGGCCTCAGAGCTGGACCCAGTTTCTGGCTCAGAGCTGGACCCAGTTTCTGGCTCAGAGCTGGTCCCAGTTTCTTGCCTCAGAGCTGGTCCCAGTTTCTGGCCTCAGGTTGGTCCCAGTTTCTGGCCTCAGGTTGGTCCAATTTTCTGGTTCAGAGCTGGTCCCAGTTTCTGGTTCAGAGCTGGTCCCAGTTTCTGGCCTCAGGTTGGTCCCAGTTGGTCCCAGTTTCTGGCCTCAGAGCTGGTCCCATTTTCTGGTTCAGAGCTGGTCCCGGTTTCTGGTTCAGAGCTGGTCCCAGTTTCTGGCCTCAGGATTTGTCCCAGTTTCTGGCCTCAGGTTGGTCCAATTTTCTGGCTCAGAGCTGGACCCAGTTTCTGGCTCAGAGCTGGTCCCAGTTTCTTGCCTCAGAGCTGGTCCCAGTTTCTGGCCTCAGGTTGGTCCCAGTTTCTGGCCTCAGGTTGGTCCAATTTTCTGGTTCAGAGCTGGTCCCAGTTTCTGGTTCAGAGCTGGTCCCAGTTTCTGGCCTCAGAGCTGGTCCCATTTTCTGGTTCAGAGCTGGTCCCGGTTTCTGGTTCAGAGCTGGTCCCAGTTTCTGGCCTCAGGATTTGTCCCAGTTTCTGGCCTCAGGTTGGTCCAATTTTCTGGTTCAGAGCTGGTCCCAGTTTCTGGTTCAGAGCTGGTCCCAGTTTCTGGCCTCAGGTTGGTCCCAGTTTATGGCCTCAGAGCTGGTCCCAGTTTATGGCCTAAGAGCTGGTCCCAGTTTATGGCCTAAGAGCTGGTCCCAGTTTCTGGTTCAGGTTGGTCCCAGTTTCTGGCCTCAGAGCTGGACCCAGTTTCTTGCCTGAGAGCTGGTCCCAGTTTCTGGTTCAAAGCTGGTCCCAGTTTCTGGCCTCAGGTTGGTCCCAGTTTCTGGTTCAGAGCTGGTCCCAGTTTCTGGCATCAGGTTGGTCCCAGTTTCTGGTTCAGAGCTGGTCCCAGTTTCTGGTTCAGGTTGGTCCCAGTTTCTGGCGTCAGGTTGGTCCCAGTTTATGGCCTCAGAGCTGGTCCCAGTTTCTGGCCTCAGAGCTGGTCCCAGTTTTTTGTTCAGGTTGGTCCCAGTTTCTGGCCTCAGAGCTGGACCCAGTTTCTGGCCTCAGAGCTGGACCCAGTTTCTGGCTCAGAGCTGGACCCAGTTTCTGGCTCAGAGCTGGTCCCAGTTTCTTGCCTCAGAGCTGGTCCCAGTTTCTGGCCTCAGGTTGGTCCCAGTTTCTGGCCTCAGGTTGGTCCAATTTTCTGGTTCAGAGCTGGTCCCAGTTTCTGGTTCAGAGCTGGTCCCAGTTTCTGGCCTCAGGTTGGTCCCAGTTGGTCCCAGTTTCTGGCCTCAGAGCTGGTCCCATTTTCTGGTTCAGAGCTGGTCCCGGTTTCTGGTTCAGAGCTGGTCCCAGTTTCTGGCCTCAGGATTTGTCCCAGTTTCTGGCCTCAGGTTGGTCCAATTTTCTGGTTCAGAGCTGGTCCCAGTTTCTGGTTCAGAGCTGGTCCCAGTTTCTGGCCTCAGGTTGGTCCCAGTTGGTCCCAGTTTCTGGCCTCAGAGCTGGTCCCAGTTTCTGGCGTCAGGTTGGTCCCAGTTTATGGCCTCAGAGCTGGTCCCAGTTTATGGCCTCAGAGCTGGTCCCAGTTTCTGGCCTCAGAGCTGGTCCCAGTTTTTTGTTCAGGTTGGTCCCAGTTTCTGGCTCAGAGCTGGTCCCAGTTTCTTGCCTCAGAGCTGGTCCCAGTTTCTGGCCTCAGGTTGGTCCCGGTTTCTGGCCTCAGGTTGGTCCAATTTTCTGGTTCAGAGCTGGTCCCAGTTTCTGGTTCAGAGCTGGTCCCAGTTTCTGGCCTCAGGTTGGTCCCAGTTGGTCCCAGTTTCTGGCCTCAGAGCTGGTCCCATTTTCTGGTTCAGAGCTGGTCCCGGTTTCTGGTTCAGAGCTGGTCCCAGTTTCTGGCCTCAGGTTGGTCCCAGTTTCTGGCCTCAGGTTAGTCCAATTTTCTGGTTCAGAGCTGGTCCCAGTTTCTGGTTCAGAGCTGGTCCCAGTTTCTGGCCTCAGGTTGGTCCCAGTTGGTCCCAGTTTCTGGCCTCAGAGCTGGTCCCATTTTCTGGTTCAGAGCTGGTCCCAGTTTCTGGTTCAGAGCTGGTCCCAGTTTCTGGCCTCAGGTTGGTCCCAGTTTCTGGCCTCAGGTTGGTCCCATTTTCTGGTTCAGAGCTGGTCCCAGTTTCTGGTTCAGAGCTGGTCCCAGTTTCTGGTTCAGAGCTTGTCCCAGTTTCTGGTTCAGGTTGGTCCCAGTTTCTGGTTCAGAGCTGGTCCCAGTTTCTGGCCTCAGGTTGGTCCCAGTTTCTGGTTCAGAGCTGGTCCCAGTTTCTGGTTCAGGTTTGTCCCAGTTTCTGGTTCAGAGCTGGTCCCAATTTATGGCCTAAGAGCTGGTCCCAGTTTCTGGTTCAGGTTGGTCCCAGTTTCTGGCCTCAGAGCTGGACCCAGTTTCTTGCCTGAGAGCTGGTCCCAGTTTCTGGTTCAAAGCTGGTCCCAGTTTCTGGCCTCAGGTTGGTCCCAGTTTCTGGTTCAGAGCTGGTCCCAGTTTCTGGCATCAGGTTGGTCCCAGTTTCTGGTTCAGAGCTGGTTCCAGTTTCTGGCCTCAGGTTGGTCCCAGTTTCTGGTTCAGAGCTGGTCCCAGTTTCTGGCCTCAGAGCTGGTCAAAGTTTCTGGCCTCAGAGCTGGTCCCAGTTTCTGGCCTCAGGTTTGTCCCAGTTTCTGGTTCAGAGCTGGTCCCAGTTTCTGGCCTCAGGTTGGTCCCAGTTTCTGGCCTCAGGTTGGTCCAATTTTCTGGTTCAGAGCTGGTCCCAGTTTCTGGTTCAGAGCTGGTCCCAGTTTCTGGCCTCAGGTTGGTCCCAGTTGGTCCCAGTTTCTGGCCTCAGAGCTGGTCCCATTTTCTGGTTCAGAGCTGGTCCCAGTTTCTGGTTCAGAGCTGGTCCCAGTTTCTGGCCTCAGGTTGGTCCCAGTTTCTGGCCTCAGGTTGGTCCCATTTTCTGGTTCAGAGCTGGTCCCAGTTTCTGGTTCAGAGCTGGTCCCAGTTTCTGGCCTCAGGTTGGTCCCATTTTCTGGTTCAGAGCTGGTCCCAGTTTCTGGTTCAGAGCTGGTCCCAGTTTCTGCCCTCAGAGCTGGACCCAGTTTCTGGCCTCAGGTTGGTCCCAGTTTCTAGCCTCAGGTTGGTCCCAGTTTCTGGCCTCAGGTTGGTCCCAGTTTCTGGTTCAGAGCTGGTACCAGTTTCTGGCCTCAGGTTGGTCCCAGTTTCTGGTTCAGGTTGGTCCCAGTTTCTGGCCTCAGGTTGGTCCCAGTTTCCGGCCTCAGGTTGATCCCAGTTTCTGGCCTCAGGTTGGTCCCAGTTTCTTAACTCAGGTTGGTCCCAGTTTCTGTTGTCAGGTTGGTCCCAGTTTATGGCCTCAGAGCTGGTCCCAGTTTATGGCCTCAGAGCTGGTCCCAGTTTCTGGCTCAGAGCTGGTCCCAGTTTCTTGCCTCAGAGCTGGTCCCAGTTTCTGGCCTCAGGTTGGTCCCAGTTTCTGGCCTCAGGTTGGTCCAATTTTCTGTTTCAGAGCTGGTCCCAGTTTCTGGTTCAGAGCTGGTCCCAGTTTCTGGCCTCAGGTTGGTCCCAGTTGGTCCCAGTTTCTGGCCTCAGAGCTGGTCCCATTTTCTGGTTCAGAACTGGTCCCAGTTTCTGGTTCAGAGCTGGTCCCAGTTTCTGACCTCAGGTTGGTACCAGTTTTTGGTTCAGAGCTGGTCCCAGTTTCTAGTTCAAGTTGGTCCCAGTTTCTAGTTCAGGTTGGTCCCAGTTTCTGGCCTCAGAGCTGGTCCCAGTTTCTGGCCTCAGGTTGGTCCCAGTTTCTGGTTCAGAGCTTGTCCCAGTTTCTGGTTCAGGTTGGTCCCAGTTTCTTCCCTCAGAGCTGGACCCAGTTTCTGGCCTCAGGTTTTTCCCAGTTTCTGGTTCAGAGCTGGTCCCAGTTTCTGGCCTCAGGTTGGTCCAAGTTTCTGGTTCAGAGCTGGTCCCAGTTTCTAGTTCAGTTTGGTCCCAGTTTCTGGTTCAGAGCTGGTCCCAGTTTCTGGCCTCAGGTTGGTCCCAGTTTCTGGTTCAGAGCTGGTCCCAGTTTCTGGTTCAGAGCTGGTCCCAGTTTCTGGTTCAGGTTGGTCCCAGTTTCTGGCCTCAGAGCTGGTCCCAGTTTCTGGTTCAGAGCTGGTCCCAGTTTCTGGCCTCAGGTTGGTCCCAGTTTCTGGTTCAGAGCTGGTCCCAGTTTCTGGCCTCAGAGCTGGTCAAAGTTTCTGGTTCAGAGCTGGTCCCAGTTTCTGGCCTCAGGTTGGTCCCAGTTTCTGGTTCAGAGCTGGTCCCAGTTTCTGGCCTCAGGTTGGTCCCAGTTTCTGGCCTCAGGTTGGTCCAAGTTTCTGGTTCAGAGCTGGTCCCAGTTTCTGGTTCAGAGCTGGTCCCAGTTTCTGGTTCAGAGCTTGTCCCAGTTTCTGGTTCAGGTTGGTCCCAGTTTCTTCCCTCAGAGCTGGACCCAGTTTCTTAACTCAGGTTGGTCCCAGGTCTGGTCAGACAGGTCCGATCGGTCGGTCTTTAATTGTTTCTTCTGTCGGTAAGTTTGGAGTTTCTGTGTTATTCTAAGTCGCTTTATTGAGTTGAGGTCATGTGACCTGTTTTCAGGGTTTAAAACCCTCTTTATCCTAGATTTAAAACCGTGTTCTCATGTCTAACCAGACAGCGAGGCAGTTTCTGGCCAAAGATGCTGAACTTAACAGGCCTTAATTTGCAATGCCTCCAACTGAACACAATACGGCTTTATTATCTCCACCCTCAGAAGCCGGTTGGCTGCACCAAGCACGTTTCTGGCCTCAGGTTGGTCCCAGTTTCTGGTTCAGAGCTGGTCCCAGTTTCTGGCCTCAGGTTGGTCCCAGTTTCTGGTTCAGAGCTGGTCCCAGTTTCTGGCCTCAGAGCTGGTCCCAGTTTCTGGCCTCAGGTTGGTCCCAGTTTCTGGCCTCAGGTTGGTCCAAGTTTCTGGTTCAGAGCTGGTCCCAGTTTCTGGCCTCAGAGCTGGTCAAAGTTTCTGGCCTCAGAGCTGGTCCCAGTTTCTGGCCTCAGGTTGGTCCCAGTTTCTGGTTCAGAGCTGGTCCCAGTTTCTTGCCTCAGTTTGGTCCCAGTTTTTGGCCTCAGGTTGGTCCCATTTTCTGGTTCAGAGCTGGTCCCAGTTTCTGGTTAAGAGCTGGTCCCAGTTTCTGGTTCAGAGCTGGTCCCAGTTTCTGGCCTCAGGTTGGTCCCAATTTCTGGTTCAGAGCTGGTCCCAGATTCTGGTTCAGGTTGGTCCCAGTTTCTGGCCTCAGAGCTGGACCCAGTTTCTTGCCTCAGGTTGGTCCCAGTTTCTGGTTCAGAGCTGGTCCCAGTTTCTGCCCTCAGAGCTGGTCCCAGTTTCTGGCCTCAGGTTGGTCCCGGTTTCTGGTTCAGAGCTGGTCCCAGTTTCTGGCCTCAGGTTGGTCCCAGTTTCTGGCCTCAGGTTGGTCCCATTTTCTGGTTCAGAGCTGGTCCCAGTTTCTGGTTCAGAGCTGGTCCCAGTTTCTGGTTCAGAGCTTGTCCCAGTTTCTGGTTCAGGTTGGTCCAAGTTTCTGGTTCAGTGCTGGTCCCAGTTTCTGGTTCAGAGCTGGTCCCAGTTTCTGGCCTCAGGTTGGTCCCAGTTTCTGGTTCAGAGTTGGTCCCAGATTCTGGTTCAGGTTGGTCCCAGTTTCTGCCCTCAGAGCTGGACCCAGTTTCTGGCCTCAGGTTGGTCCCAGTTTCTAGCCTCAGGTTGGTCCCAGTTTCTGGCCTCAGGTTGGTCCCAGTTTCTGGTTCAGAGCTGGTACCAGTTTCTGGCCTCAGGTTGGTCCCAGTTTCTGGTTCAGGTTGGTCCCAGTTTCTGGCCTCAGGTTGGTCCCAGTTTCCGGCCTCAGGTTGATCCCAGTTTCTGGCCTCAGGTTGGTCCCAGTTTCTTAACTCAGGTTGGTCCCAGTTTCTGTTGTCAGGTTGGTCCCAGTTTATGGCCTCAGAGCTGGTCCCAGTTTATGGCCTCAGAGCTGGTCCCAGTTTCTGGCTCAGAGCTGGTCCCAGTTTCTTGCCTCAGAGCTGGTCCCAGTTTCTGGCCTCAGGTTGGTCCCAGTTTCTGGCCTCAGGTTGGTCCAATTTTCTGTTTCAGAGCTGGTCCCAGTTTCTGGTTCAGAGCTGGTCCCAGTTTCTGGCCTCAGGTTGGTCCCAGTTGGTCCCAGTTTCTGGCCTCAGAGCTGGTCCCATTTTCTGGTTCAGAACTGGTCCCAGTTTCTGGTTCAGAGCTGGTCCCAGTTTCTGACCTCAGGTTGGTACCAGTTTTTGGTTCAGAGCTGGTCCCAGTTTCTAGTTCAAGTTGGTCCCAGTTTCTAGTTCAGGTTGGTCCCAGTTTCTGGCCTCAGAGCTGGTCCCAGTTTCTGGCCTCAGGTTGGTCCCAGTTTCTGGTTCAGAGCTGGTCCAAGTTTCTGGCCTCAGGTTGGTCCCAGTTTCTGGTTCAGAGCTGGTCCCAGATTCTGGTTCAGGTTGGTCCCAGTTTCTGGCCTCAGAGCTGGACCCAGTTTCTGGCCTCAGGTTGGTCCCAGTTTCTGGCCTCAGGTTGGTCCCAGTTTCTGGCCTCAGGCTGGTCCCAGTTTCTGGTTCAGAGCTGGTACCAGTTTCTGGCCTCAGGTTGGTCCCAGTTTCTGGTTCAGGTTGGTCCCAGTTTCTGCCCTCAGAGCTGGTCCCAGTTTCTTAACTCAGGTTGGTCCCAGTTTCTGGTTCAGAGCTGGTCCCAGTTTCTGGTTCAGGTTGGTCCCAGTTTCTGGCGTCAGGTTGGTCCCAGTTTATGGCCTCAGAGCTGGTCCCAGTTTCTGGCCTCAGAGCTGGTCCCAGTTTTTTGTTCAGGTTGGTCCCAGTTTCTGGCCTCAGAGCTGGACCCAGTTTCTGGCCTCAGAGCTGGACCCAGTTTCTGGCTCAGAGCTGGACCCAGTTTCTGGCTCAGAGCTGGTCCCAGTTTCTTGCCTCAGAGCTGGTCCCAGTTTCTGGCCTCAGGTTGGTCCCAGTTTCTGGCCTCAGGTTGGTCCAATTTTCTGGTTCAGAGCTGGTCCCAGTTTCTGGTTCAGAGCTGGTCCCAGTTTCTGGCCTCAGGTTGGTCCCAGTTGGTCCCAGTTTCTGGCCTCAGAGCTGGTCCCATTTTCTGGTTCAGAGCTGGTCCCGGTTTCTGGTTCAGAGCTGGTCCCAGTTTCTGGCCTCAGGATTTGTCCCAGTTTCTGGCCTCAGGTTGGTCCAATTTTCTGGCTCAGAGCTGGACCCAGTTTCTGGCTCAGAGCTGGTCCCAGTTTCTTGCCTCAGAGCTGGTCCCAGTTTCTGGCCTCAGGTTGGTCCCAGTTTCTGGCCTCAGGTTGGTCCAATTTTCTGGTTCAGAGCTGGTCCCAGTTTCTGGCCTCAGGTTGGTCCCAGTTGGTCCCAGTTTCTGGCCTCAGAGCTGGTCCCATTTTCTGGTTCAGAGCTGGTCCCGGTTTCTGGTTCAGAGCTGGTCCCAGTTTCTGGCCTCAGGATTTGTCCCAGTTTCTGGCCTCAGGTTGGTCCAATTTTCTGGTTCAGAGCTGGTCCCAGTTTCTGGTTCAGAGCTGGTCCCAGTTTCTGGCCTCAGGTTGGTCCCAGTTGGTCCCAGTTTCTGGCCTCAGAGCTGGTCCCAGTTTCTGGCGTCAGGTTGGTCCCAGTTTATGGCCTCAGAGCTGGTCCCAGTTTATGGCCTAAGAGCTGGTCCCAGTTTCTGGTTCAGGTTGGTCCCAGTTTCTGGCCTCAGAGCTGGACCCAGTTTCTTGCCTGAGAGCTGGTCCCAGTTTCTGGTTCAAAGCTGGTCCCAGTTTCTGGCCTCAGGTTGGTCCCAGTTTCTGGTTCAGAGCTGGTCCCAGTTTCTGGCATCAGGTTGGTCCCAGTTTCTGGTTCAGAGCTGGTCCCAGTTTCTGGTTCAGGTTGGTCCCAGTTTCTGGCGTCAGGTTGGTCCCAGTTTATGGCCTCAGAGCTGGTCCCAGTTTCTGGCCTCAGAGCTGGTCCCAGTTTTTTGTTCAGGTTGGTCCCAGTTTCTGGCCTCAGAGCTGGACCCAGTTTCTGGCCTCAGAGCTGGACCCAGTTTCTGGCTCAGAGCTGGACCCAGTTTCTGGCTCAGAGCTGGTCCCAGTTTCTTGCCTCAGAGCTGGTCCCAGTTTCTGGCCTCAGGTTGGTCCCAGTTTCTGGCCTCAGGTTGGTCCAATTTTCTGGTTCAGAGCTGGTCCCAGTTTCTGGTTCAGAGCTGGTCCCAGTTTCTGGCCTCAGGTTGGTCCCAGTTGGTCCCAGTTTCTGGCCTCAGAGCTGGTCCCATTTTCTGGTTCAGAGCTGGTCCCGGTTTCTGGTTCAGAGCTGGTCCCAGTTTCTGGCCTCAGGATTTGTCCCAGTTTCTGGCCTCAGGTTGGTCCAATTTTCTGGTTCAGAGCTGGTCCCAGTTTCTGGTTCAGAGCTGGTCCCAGTTTCTGGCCTCAGGTTGGTCCCAGTTGGTCCCAGTTTCTGGCCTCAGAGCTGGTCCCAGTTTCTGGCGTCAGGTTGGTCCCAGTTTATGGCCTCAGAGCTGGTCCCAGTTTATGGCCTCAGAGCTGGTCCCAGTTTCTGGCCTCAGAGCTGGTCCCAGTTTTTTGTTCAGAGCTGGTCCCAGTTTCTGGCCTCAGGTTGGTCCCAGTTGGTCCCAGTTTCTGGCCTCAGAGCTGGTCCCATTTTCTGGTTCAGAGCTGGTCCCGGTTTCTGGTTCAGAGCTGGTCCCAGTTTCTGGCCTCAGGATTTGTCCCAGTTTCTGGCCTCAGGTTGGTCCAATTTTCTGGTTCAGAGCTGGTCCCAGTTTCTGGTTCAGAGCTGGTCCCAGTTTCTGGCCTCAGGTTGGTCCCAGTTGGTCCCAGTTTCTGGCCTCAGAGCTGGTCCCAGTTTCTGGCGTCAGGTTGGTCCCAGTTTATGGCCTCAGAGCTGGTCCCAGTTTATGGCCTAAGAGCTGGTCCCAGTTTCTGGTTCAGGTTGGTCCCAGTTTCTGGCCTCAGAGCTGGACCCAGTTTCTTGCCTGAGAGCTGGTCCCAGTTTCTGGTTCAAAGCTGGTCCCAGTTTCTGGCCTCAGGTTGGTCCCAGTTTCTGGTTCAGAGCTGGTCCCAGTTTCTGGCATCAGGTTGGTCCCAGTTTCTGGTTCAGAGCTGGTCCCAGTTTCTGGTTCAGGTTGGTCCCAGTTTCTGGCGTCAGGTTGGTCCCAGTTTATGGCCTCAGAGCTGGTCCCAGTTTCTGGCCTCAGAGCTGGTCCCAGTTTTTTGTTCAGGTTGGTCCCAGTTTCTGGCCTCAGAGCTGGACCCAGTTTCTGGCCTCAGAGCTGGACCCAGTTTCTGGCTCAGAGCTGGACCCAGTTTCTGGCTCAGAGCTGGTCCCAGTTTCTTGCCTCAGAGCTGGTCCCAGTTTCTGGCCTCAGGTTGGTCCCAGTTTCTGGCCTCAGGTTGGTCCAATTTTCTGGTTCAGAGCTGGTCCCAGTTTCTGGTTCAGAGCTGGTCCCAGTTTCTGGCCTCAGGTTGGTCCCAGTTGGTCCCAGTTTCTGGCCTCAGAGCTGGTCCCATTTTCTGGTTCAGAGCTGGTCCCGGTTTCTGGTTCAGAGCTGGTCCCAGTTTCTGGCCTCAGGATTTGTCCCAGTTTCTGGCCTCAGGTTGGTCCAATTTTCTGGTTCAGAGCTGGTCCCAGTTTCTGGTTCAGAGCTGGTCCCAGTTTCTGGCCTCAGGTTGGTCCCAGTTGGTCCCAGTTTCTGGCCTCAGAGCTGGTCCCAGTTTCTGGCGTCAGGTTGGTCCCAGTTTATGGCCTCAGAGCTGGTCCCAGTTTATGGCCTCAGAGCTGGTCCCAGTTTCTGGCCTCAGAGCTGGTCCCAGTTTTTTGTTCAGGTTGGTCCCAGTTTCTGGCCTCAGAGCTGGACCCAGTTTCTGGCTCAGAGCTGGACCCAGTTTCTGGCTCAGAGCTGGTCCCAGTTTCTTGCCTCAGAGCTGGTCCCAGTTTCTGGCCTCAGGTTGGTCCAATTTTCTGGTTCAGAGCTGGTCCCAGTTTCTGGTTCAGAGCTGGTCCCAGTTTCTGGCCTCAGGTTGGTCCCAGTTGGTCCCAGTTTCTGGCCTCAGAGCTGGTCCCATTTTCTGGTTCAGAGCTGGTCCCGGTTTCTGGTTCAGAGCTGGTCCCAGTTTCTGGCCTCAGGTTGGTCCCAGTTTCTGGCCTCAGGTTAGTCCAATTTTCTGGTTCAGAGCTGGTCCCAGTTTCTGGTTCAGAGCTGGTCCCAGTTTCTGGCCTCAGGTTGGTCCCAGTTGGTCCCAGTTTCTGGCCTCAGAGCTGGTCCCATTTTCTGGTTCAGAGCTGGTCCCAGTTTCTGGTTCAGAGCTGGTCCCAGTTTCTGGCCTCAGGTTGGTCCCAGTTTCTGGCCTCAGGTTGGTCCCATTTTCTGGTTCAGAGCTGGTGCCAGTTTCTGGTTCAGAGCTGGTCCCAGTTTCTGGTTCAGAGCTTGTCCCAGTTTCTGGTTCAGGTTGGTCCCAGTTTCTGGTTCAGAGCTGGTCCCAGTTTCTGGCCTCAGGTTGGTCCCAGTTTCTGGTTCAGAGCTGGTCCCAGTTTCTGGTTCAGGTTTGTCCCAGTTTCTGGTTCAGAGCTGGTCCCAATTTATGGCCTAAGAGCTGGTCCCAGTTTCTGGTTCAGGTTGGTCCCAGTTTCTGGCCTCAGAGCTGGACCCAGTTTCTTGCCTGAGAGCTGGTCCCAGTTTCTGGTTCAAAGCTGGTCCCAGTTTCTGGCCTCAGGTTGGTCCCAGTTTCTGGTTCAGAGCTGGTCCCAGTTTCTGGCATCAGGTTGGTCCCAGTTTCTGGTTCAGAGCTGGTTCCAGTTTCTGGCCTCAGGTTGGTCCCAGTTTCTGGTTCAGAGCTGGTCCCAGTTTCTGGCCTCAGAGCTGGTCAAAGTTTCTGGCCTCAGAGCTGGTCCCAGTTTCTGGCCTCAGGTTTGTCCCAGTTTCTGGTTCAGAGCTGGTCCCAGTTTCTGGCCTCAGGTTGGTCCCAGTTTCTGGCCTCAGGTTGGTCCAATTTTCTGGTTCAGAGCTGGTCCCAGTTTCTGGTTCAGAGCTGGTCCCAGTTTCTGGCCTCAGGTTGGTCCCAGTTGGTCCCAGTTTCTGGCCTCAGAGCTGGTCCCATTTTCTGGTTCAGAGCTGGTCCCAGTTTCTGGTTCAGAGCTGGTCCCAGTTTCTGGCCTCAGGTTGGTCCCAGTTTCTGGCCTCAGGTTGGTCCCATTTTCTGGTTCAGAGCTGGTCCCAGTTTCTGGTTCAGAGCTGGTCCCAGTTTCTGGCCTCAGGTTGGTCCCATTTTCTGGTTCAGAGCTGGTCCCAGTTTCTGGTTCAGAGCTGGTCCCAGTTTCTGGTTCAGAGCTTGTCCCAGTTTCTGGTTCAGGTTGGTCCCAGTTTCTGGTTAAGAGCTGGTCCCAGTTTCTGGCCTCAGGTTGGTCCCAGTTTCTGGTTAAGAGCTGGTCCCAGTTTCTGGTTCAGGTTGGTCCCAGTTTCTGGTTCAGAGCTGGTCCCAATTTATGGCCTAAGAGCTGGTCCCAGTTTCTGGTTCAGTTTGGTCCCAGTTTCTGGCCTCAGAGCTGGACCCAGTTTCTTGCCTGAGAGCTGGTCCCAGTTTCTGGTTCAAAGCTGGTCCCAGTTTCTGGCCTCAGGTTGGTCCCAGTTTCTGGTTCAGAGCTGGTCCCAGTTTCTGGCATCAGGTTGGTCCCAGTTTCTGGTTCAGAGCTGGTTCCAGTTTCTGGCCTCAGGTTGGTCCCAGTTTCTGGTTCAGAGCTGGTCCCAGTTTCTGGTTCAGAGCTGGTCCCAGTTTCTGGCCTCAGAGCTGGTCAAAGTTTCTGGCCTCAGAGCTGGTCCCAGTTTCTGGCCTCAGGTTTGTCCCAGTTTCTGGTTCAGAGCTGGTCCCAGTTTCTGATCTCAGGTTGGTCCCAGTTTCTGGCCTCAGGTTGGTCCCATTTTCTGGTTCAGAGCTGGTCCCAGTTTCTGGTTCAGAGCTGGTCCCAGTTTCTGGCCTCAGGTTGGTCCCAGTTTCTGGCCTCAGGTTGGTCCCAGTTTCTGGTTCAGAGCTGGTCCCAGTTTCTGGTTCAAGTTGGTCCCAGTTTCTGGCCTCAGGTTGGTCCCAGTTTCTGGTTCAGAGCTGGTCCCAGTTTCTGGTTCAGGTTGGAACCAGTTTCTGGCCTCAGGTTGGTCCCAGTTTCTGGCCTCAGAGCTGGTCCCAGTTTCTGGCTTCAGGTTGGTCCCAGTTTCTGGTTCAGAGCTTGTCCCAGTTTCTGGCCTAAGGTTAGTCCCAGTTTCTGGCCTCAGGTTGGTCCCAGTTTCTGGCCTCAGGTTGGTCCCAGTTTCTGGCCTCAGGTTGGTCCCAGTTTCTGGCCTCAGGTTGATCCCAGTTTCTGGCCTCAGGTTGGTCCCAGTTTCTAGCCTCAGGTTGGTCCCAGTTTCTGGCCTCAGGTTGGTCCCAGTTTCTGGTTCAGAGCTGGTCCCAGTTTCTGTTTCAGAGCTGGTCCCAGTTTCTGGTTCAGAGCTGGTACCAGTTTCTGGCCTCAGGTTGGTCCCAGTTTCTGGTTCAGAGCTGGTCCCAGTTTCTGGTTCAGGTTGGTCCCAGTTTCTGGCCTCAGAGCTGGACCCAGTTTCTTGCCTCAGGTTGGTCCCAGTTTCTGGTTCAGAGCTGGTCCCAGTTTCTGGCCTCAGGTTGGTCCCAGTTTCTGGTTCAGGTTGGTACCAGTTTCTGGCATCAGGTTGGTCCCAGTTTCTGGTTCAGAGCTGGTCCCAGTTTCTGGCATCAGGTTGGTCCCAGTTTCTGGTTCAGAGCTGGTCTCAGTTTCTGGCCTCAGAGCTGGTCTCAGTTTCTGGCCTCAGGTTGGTCCCAGTTACTGGCCTCAGGTTGGTCCAAGTTTCTGGTTCCTAGCTGGTCCCAGTTTCTGGCCTCAGGTTGGTCCCAGTTACTGGCCTCAGGTTGGTCCAAGTTTCTGGTTCAGAGCTGGTCCCAGTTTCTGGCCTCAGGTTGGTCCCAGTTTCTGGTTCAGAGCTGGTCCCAGTTTCTGGCCTCAGGTTGGTCCCAGTTACTGGCCTCAGGTTGGTCCCAGTTTCTGGCCTCAGGTTGGTCCCAGTTTCTGGCCTCAGGTTGGTCCCAGTTTCTGGTTCAGAGCTGGTACCAGTTTCTGGCCTCAGGTTGATCCCAGTTTCTGGTTCAGAGCTGGTCCCAGTTTCTGGCCTCAGGTTGGTCCCAGTTTCTGGTTCAGAGCTGGTCCCAGTTTCTGGCCTCAGGTTGGTCCCAGTTTCTGGCCTCAGGTTGGTCCCAGTTTCTGGTTCAGAGCTGGTCCCAGTTTCTGGCCTCAGGTTGGTCCCAGTTTCTGGCCTCAGGTTGATCCCAGTTTCTGGCCTCAGGTTGGTCCCAGTTTCTGGCCTCAGGTTGGTCCCAGTTTCTGGCCTCAGGTTGGTCCCAGTTTCTGGTTAAGAGCTGGTCCCAGTTTCTGGTTCAGAGCTGGTACCAGTTTCTGGCCTCAGGTTGGTCCCAGTTTGTGGTTCAGAGCTGGTCCCAGTTTCTGGCCTCAGGTTGGTCCCAGTTTCTGGTTCAGAGCTGGTCCCAGTTTCTGGCCTCAGGTTGGTCCCAGTTTCTGGCCTCAGGTTGGTCCCAGTTTCTGGTTCAGAGCTGGTCCCAGTTTCTGGCCTCAGGTTGGTCCCAGTTTCTGGCCTCAGGTTGATCCCAGTTTCTGGCCTCAGGTTGGTCCCAGTTTCTGGCCTCAGGTTGGTCCCAGTTTCTGGCCTCAGGTTGGTCCCAGTTTCTGGTTCAGAGCTGGTCCCAGTTTCTGGTTCAGAGCTGGTACCAGTTTCTGGCCTCAGGTTGGTCCCAGTTTGTGGTTCAGAGCTGGTCCCAGTTTCTGGTTCAGGTTGGTCCCAGTTTCTGGCCTCAGAGCTGGACCCAGTTTCTTGCCTCAGGTTGGTCCCAGTTTCTGGTTCAGAGCTGGTCCCAGTTTCTGGGTCTGAGCTGGACCCAGTTTCTGGCCTCAGGTTGGTCCCATTTTCTGGTTCAGAGCTGGTCCCAGTTTCTGGTTCAGGTTGGTACCAGTTTCTGGCATCAGGTTGGTCCCAGTTTCTGGTTCAGAGCTGGTCCCAGTTTCTGGCATCAGGTTGGTCCCAGTTTCTGGTTCAGAGCTGGTCTCAGTTTCTGGCCTCAGAGCTGGTCTCAGTTTCTGGCCTCAGGTTGGTCCCAGTTACTGGCCTCAGGTTGGTCCAAGTTTCTGGTTCCTAGCTGGTCCCAGTTTCTGGCCTCAGGTTGGTCCCAGTTACTGGCCTCAGGTTGGTCCAAGTTTCTGGTTCAGAGCTGGTCCCAGTTTCTGGCCTCAGGTTGGTCCCAGTTTCTGGTTCAGAGCTGGTCCCAGTTTCTGGCCTCAGGTTGGTCCCAGTTACTGGCCTCAGGTTGGTCCCAGTTTCTGGCCTCAGGTTGGTCCCAGTTTCTGGCCTCAGGTTGGTCCCAGTTTCTGGTTCAGAGCTGGTACCAGTTTCTGGCCTCAGGTTGATCCCAGTTTCTGGTTCAGAGCTGGTCCCAGTTTCTGGCCTCAGGTTGGTCCCAGTTTCTGGTTCAGAGCTGGTCCCAGTTTCTGGCCTCAGGTTGGTCCCAGTTTCTGGCCTCAGGTTGGTCCCAGTTTCTGGTTCAGAGCTGGTCCCAGTTTCTGGCCTCAGGTTGGTCCCAGTTTCTGGCCTCAGGTTGATCCCAGTTTCTGGCCTCAGGTTGGTCCCAGTTTCTGGCCTCAGGTTGGTCCCAGTTTCTGGCCTCAGGTTGGTCCCAGTTTCTGGTTAAGAGCTGGTCCCAGTTTCTGGTTCAGAGCTGGTACCAGTTTCTGGCCTCAGGTTGGTCCCAGTTTGTGGTTCAGAGCTGGTCCCAGTTTCTGGCCTCAGGTTGGTCCCAGTTTCTGGTTCAGAGCTGGTCCCAGTTTCTGGCCTCAGGTTGGTCCCAGTTTCTGGCCTCAGGTTGGTCCCAGTTTCTGGTTCAGAGCTGGTCCCAGTTTCTGGCCTCAGGTTGGTCCCAGTTTCTGGCCTCAGGTTGATCCCAGTTTCTGGCCTCAGGTTGGTCCCAGTTTCTGGCCTCAGGTTGGTCCCAGTTTCTGGCCTCAGGTTGGTCCCAGTTTCTGGTTCAGAGCTGGTCCCAGTTTCTGGTTCAGAGCTGGTACCAGTTTCTGGCCTCAGGTTGGTCCCAGTTTGTGGTTCAGAGCTGGTCCCAGTTTCTGGTTCAGGTTGGTCCCAGTTTCTGGCCTCAGAGCTGGACCCAGTTTCTTGCCTCAGGTTGGTCCCAGTTTCTGGTTCAGAGCTGGTCCCAGTTTCTGGGTCTGAGCTGGACCCAGTTTCTGGCCTCAGGTTGGTCCCATTTTCTGGTTCAGAGCTGGTCCCAGTTTCTGGTTCAGAGCTGGTCCCAGTTTCTGGCCTCAGGTTGGTCCCAGTTTCTGGTTCAGGTTGGTCCCAGTTTCTGGCCTCAGAGCTGGTCCCAGTTTCTTGCCTCAGAGCTGGTCCCAGTTTCTGGTTCAGGTTGGTCCCAGTTTCTGGCCTCAGAGCTGGACCCAGTTTCTTGCCTCAAAGCTGGTCCCAGTTTCTGGTTCAGAGCTGGTCCCAGTTTCTGGCATCAGGTTGGTCCCAGTTTCTGGTTCAGAGCTGGTCCCAGTTTCTGGCATCAGGTTGGTCCCAGGTCTGGTCAGACAGGTCCGATCGGTCGGTCTTTAATTGTTTCTTCTGTCGGTAAGTTTGGAGTTTCTGTGTTATTCTAAGTCGCTTTATTGAGTTGAGGTCATGTGACCTGTTTTCAGGGTTTAAAACCTTCTTTTTCCCAGATTTAAAACCGTGTTCTCATGTCTAACCAGACAGCGAGGCAGTTTCTGGCCAAAGATGCTGAACTTAACAGGTCTTAATTTGCAATGCCTCCAACTGAACACTATACGGCTTTATTATCTCCACCCTCAGAAGCCGGTTGGCTGCACCAAGCACGTTTCTGGCCTCAGGTTGGTCCCAGTTTTTGGTTCAGAGCTGGTCCCAGTTTCTGGTTCAGAGCTGGTCCCAGTTTCTGGCCTCAGGTTGGTCCCAGTTTCTGGTTCAGAGCTGGTCCCAGTTTCTGGCCTCAGGTTGGTCCCAGTTTCTGGTTCAGAGCTGGTCCCAGTTTCTGGCCTCAGGTTGGTCCCAGTTTCTGGCCTCAGGTTGATCCCAGTTTCTGGCCTCAGGTTGGTCCCAGTTTCTGGCCTCAGGTTGGTCCCAGTTTCTGGTTCAGAGCTGGTCCCAGTTTCTGGTTCAGAGCTGGTCCCAGTTTCTGCCCTCAGAGCTGGTCCCAGTTTCTGGCCTCAGGTTGGTCCCAGTTTCTGGTTCAGAGCTGGTCCCAGTTTCTGGCCTCAGAGCTGGTCAAAGTTTCTGGCCTCAGAGCTGGTCCCAGTTTCTGGCCTCAGGTTGGTCCCAGTTTCTGGTTCAGAGCTGGTCCCAGTTTCTTGCCTCAGTTTGGTCCCAGTTTCTGGCCTCAGGTTGGTCCCATTTTCTGGTTCAGAGCTGGTCCCAGTTTCTGGTTCAGAGCTGGTCCCAGTTTCTGGCCTCAGGTTGGTCCCAGTTTCTGGTTCAGAGCTGGTCCCAGATTCTGGTTCAGGTTGGTCCCAGTTTCTGGCCTCAGAGCTGGACCAAGTTTCTTGCCTCAGGTTGGTCCCAGTTTCTGGTTCAGAGCTGGTCCCAGTTTCTGCCCTCAGAGCTGGTCCCAGTTTCTGGCCTCAGAGCTGGTCCCATTTTCTGGTTCAGAGCTGGTCCCAGTTTCTGGTTCAGAGCTGGTCCCAGTTTCTGGCCTCAGGTTGGTCCCAGTTTCTGGCCTCAGGTTGGTCCCATTTTCTGGTTCAGAGCTGGTCCCAGTTTCTGGTTCAGAGCTGGTCCCAGTTTCTGGTTCAGAGCTTGTCCCAGTTTCTGGTTCAGGTTGGTCCCAGTTTCTGGTTCAGAGCTGGTCCCAGTTTCTGGCCTCAGGTTGGTCCCAGTTTCTGGCCTCAGGTTGGTCCCAGTTTCTGGCCTCAGGTTGGTCCCATTTTCTGGTTCAGAGCTGGTCCCAGTTTCTGGTTCAGAGCTGGTCCCAGTTTCTGGTTCAGAGCTTGTCCCAGTTTCTGGTTCAGGTTGGTCCCAGTTTCTGGTTCAGAGCTGGTCCCAGTTTCTGGCCTCAGGTTGGTCCCAGTTTCTGGTTCAGAGCTGGTCCCAGTTTCTGGTTCAGGTTGGTCCCAGTTTCTGGTTCAGAGCTGGTCCCAATTTATGGCCTAAGAGCTGGTCCCAGTTTCTGGTTCAGGTTGGTCCCAGTTTCTGGCCTCAGAGCTGGACCCAGTTTCTTGCCTGAGAGCTGGTCCCAGTTTCTGGTTCAGAGCTGGTCCCAGTTTCTGGCCTCAGGTTGGTCCCAGTTTCTGGTTCAGAGCTGGTCCCAGTTTCTGGTTCAGAGCTTGTCCCAGTTTCTGGCCTGAGGTTGGTCCCAGTTGGTCCCAGTTTCTGGCGTCAGAGCTGGTCCCAGTTTTTGGTTCAGAGCTGGTCCCAGTTTCTAGTTCAAGTTGGTTCCAGTTTCTGGCCTCAGGTTGGTCCCAGTTTCTGGTTCAGAGCTTGTCCCAGTTTCTGGCCTCAGAGCTGGACCCAGTTTCTTGCCTGAGAGCTGGTCCCAGTTTCTGGTTCAGAGCTGGTCCCAGTTTCTGGCCTCAGGTTGGTCCCAGTTTCTGGTTCAGAGCTTGTCCCAATTTCTGGTTCAGAGCTGGTCCCAGTTTCTGGCCTCAGGTTGGTCCCAGTTTCTGGTTCAGAGCTGGTCCCAGTTTCTGCCCTCAGAGCTGGTCCCAGTTTCTGGCCTCAGGTTGGTCCCAGTTTCTGGTTCAGAGCTGGTCCCAGTTTCTGGCCTCAGAGCTGGTCAAAGTTTCTGGTTCAGAGCTGGTCCCAGTTTCTGGCCTCAGGTTGGTCCCAGTTTCTGGTTCAGAGCTGGTCCCAGTTTCTGGCCTCAGGTTGGTCCCAGTTTCTTGCCTCAGGTTGGTCCAAGTTTCTGGTTCAGAGCTGGTCCCAGTTTCTGGTTCAGAGCTGGTCCCAGTTTCTGGTTCAGAGCTTGTCCCAGTTTCTGGTTCAGGTTGGTCCCAGTTTCTTCCCTCAGAGCTGGACCCAGTTTCTGGCCTCAGGTTTTTCCCAGTTTCTGGTTCAGAGCTGGTCCCAGTTTCTGGCCTCAGGTTGGTCCAAGTTTCTGGTTCAGAGCTGGTCCCAGTTTCTAGTTCAGGTTGGTCCCAGTTTCTGGTTCAGAGCTGGTCCCAGTTTCTGGCCTCAGGTTGGTCCCAGTTTCTGGTTCAGAGCTGGTCCCAGTTTCTGGTTCAGGTTGGTCCCAGTTTCTGGCCTCAGAGCTGGTCCCAGTTTCTGGTTCAGGTTGGTCCCAGTTCCTGGCCTCAGAGCTGGTCCCATTTTCTTGCCTCAGGTTGGTCCAAGTTTCTGGTTCAGAGCTGGTCCCAGTTTCTGGTTCAGAGCTGGTCCCACTTTCTGGTTCAGGTTGGTGTCAGTTTCTGGCGTCAGGTTGGTCCCAGTTTATGGCCTCAGAGCTGGTCCCAGTTTATGGCCTCAGAGCTGGTCCCAGTTTTTGGTTCAGGTTGGTCCCAGTTTCTGCCCTCAGAGCTGGTCCCAGTTTCTGGCCTCAGGTTGGTCCCAGTTTCTGGTTCAGAGCTGGTCCCAGTTTCTGGCCTCAGAGCTGGTCAAAGTTTCTGGTTCAGAGCTGGTCCCAGTTTCTGGCCTCAGGTTGGTCCCAGTTTCTGGTTCAGAGCTGGTCCCAGTTTCTGGTTCAGAGCTGGTCCCAGTTTCTGGTTCAGAGCTGGTCCCAGTTTCTGGTTCAGGTTGGTCCCAGTTTCTTCCCTCAGAGCTGGACCCAGTTTCTGGCCTCAGGTGTTTCCCAGTTTCTGGTTCAGAGCTGGTCCCAGTTTCTGGCCTCAGGTTGGTCCAAGTTTCTGGTTCAGAGCTGGTCCCAGTTTCTAGTTCAGGTTGGTCCCAGTTTCTGGTTCAGAGCTGGTCCCAGTTTCTGGCCTCAGGTTGGTCCCAGTTTCTGGTTCAGAGCTGGTCCCAGTTTCTGGTTCAGAGCTGGTCCCAGTTTCTGGTTCAGAGCTGGTCCCAGTTTCTGGTTCAGGTTGGTCCCAGTTTCTGGCCTCAGAGCTGGTCCCAGTTTCTGGTTCAGGTTGGTCCCAGTTTCTGGCCTCAGAGCTGGTCCCATTTTCTTGCCTCAGGTTGGTCCCAGTTTCTGGTTCAGAGCTGGTCCCAGTTTCTGGTTCAGGTTGGTCCCAGTTTCTGGCCTCAGAGCTGGTCCCAGTTTCTAAACTCAGGTTGGTCCCAGTTTCTGGTTCAGAGCTGGTCCCACTTTCTGGTTCAGGTTGGTCCCAGTTTCTGGCGTCAGGTTGGTCCCAGTTTATGGCCTCAGAGCTGGTCCCAGTTTATGGCCTCAGAGCTGGTCCCAGTTTTTGGTTCAGGTTGGTCCCAGTTTCTGGCCTCAGAGCTGGACCCAGTTTCTGGCTCAGAGCTGGACCCAGTTTCTGGCTCAGAGCTGGTCCCAGTTTCTTGCCTCAGAGCTTGTCCCAGTTTCTGGCCTCAGGTTGGTCCCAGTTTCTGGCGTCAGGTTGGTCCCAGTTTATGGCCTCAGAGCTGGTCCCAGTTTATGGCCTCAGAGCTGGTCCCAGTTTCTGATTCTGAGTTGGTCCCAGTTTCTGGCCTCAGAGCTGGTCCCATTTTCTGGTTCAGAGCTGGTCCCAGTTTCTGGTTCAGAGCTGGTTCCAGTTTCTGGCCTCAGGTTGGTCCCAGTTTTTGGTTCAGAGCTGGTCCCAGTTTCTAGTTCAAGTTGGTCCCAGTTTCTAGTTCAGGTTGGTCCCAGTTTCTGGCCTCAGAGCTGGTCCCAGTTTCTTGCCTCAGGTTGGTCCCAGTTTCTGGTTCAGAGCTGGTCCCAGTTTCTGGCCTCAGGTTGGTCCCAGTTTCTGGTTCAGAGCTGGTCCCAGATTCTGGTTCAGGTTGGTCCCAGTTTCTGGCCTCAGAGCTGGACCCAGTTTCTGGCCTCAGGTTGGTCCCAGTTTCTGGCCTCAGGTTGGTCCTAGTTTCTGGTTCAGAGCTGGTCCCAGTTTCTGGCCTCAGGTTGGTCCAAGTTTCTGGTTCAGGTTGGTCCCAGTTTCTAGCCTCAGAGCTGGTCCCAGTTTCTTAACTCAGGTTGGTCCCAGTTTCTGGTTCAGAGCTGGTCCCAGTTTCTGGTTCAGAGCTGGTCCCAGTTTCTGGTTCAGGTTGGTCCCAGTTTCTGGTTCAGAGCTGGTCCCAGTTTCTGGCCTCAGGTTGGTCCCAGTTTCTGGTTCAGAGCTGGTCCCAGTTTCTGTCCTCAGAGCTGGTCCCAGTTTCTGGCCTCAGGTTGGTCCCAGTTTCTGGTTCAGAGCTGGTCCCAGTTTCTGGCCTCAGAGCTGGTCAAAGTTTCTGGCCTCAGAGCTGGTCCCAGTTTCTGGCCTCAGGTTGGTCCCAGTTTCTGGTTCAGAGCTGGTCCCAGTTTCTGATCTCAGGTTGGTCCCAGTTTCTGGCCTCAGGTTGGTCCCATTTTCTGGTTCAGAGCTGGTCCCAGTTTCTGGTTCAGAGCTGGTCCCAGTTTCTGGTTCAGAGCTTGTCCCAGTTTCTGGTTCAGGTTGGTCCCAGTTTCTGGTTCAGAGATGGTCCCAGTTTCTGGCCTCAGGTTGGTCCCAGTTTCTGGTTCAGAGCTGGTCCCAGATTCTGGTTCAGGTTGGTCCCAGTTTCTGGCCTCAGAGCTGGACCCAGTTTCTTGCCTCAGGTTGGTCCCAGTTTCTGGTTCAGAGCTGGTCCCAGTTTCTGGTTCAAGTTGGTCCCAGTTTCTGGCCTCAGGTTGGTCCCAGTTTCTGGTTCAGAGCTGGTCCCAGTTTCTGGTTCAGGTTGGTCCCAGTTTCTGGCCTCAGGTTGGTCCCAGTTTCTGGTTCAGAGCTGGTCCCAGTTTCTGGCCTCAGAGCTGGTCCCAGTTTCTGGCCTCAGGTTGGTCCCAGTTTCTGGTTCAGAGCTGGTCCCAGTTTCTGGCCTCAGGTTGGTCCCTGTTTCTGGTCTCAGGTTGGTCCCATTTCCTGGTTCAGAGCTGGTCCCAGTTTCTAGTTCAGAGCTGGTCCCAGTTTCTGGTTCAGAGCTTGTCCCAGTTTCTGGCCTCAGGTTGGTCCCAGTTTTTGGTTCAGAGCTGGTCCCAGTTTCTAGTTCAAGTTGGTTCCAGTTTCTGGCCTCAGGTTGGTCCCAGTTTCTGGTTCAGAGCTGGTCCCAGTTTCTGGCCTCAGAGCTGGTCCCAGTTTCTTGCCTCAGGTTGGTCCCAGTTTCTGGCCGCAGGTTGGTCCAATTTTCTGGTTCAGAGCTGGTCCCAGTTTCTGGTTCAGAGCTGGCCCCAGTTTCTGGCCTCAGGTTGGTCCCAGTTGGTCCCAGTTTCTGGCGTCAGAGCTGGTCCCATTTTCTGGTTCAGAGCGGGTCCCAGTTTTTGGTTCAGAGCTGGCCCCAGTTTCTGGCCTCAGGTTGGTCCCAGTTGGTCCCAGTTTCTGGCGTCAGAGCTGGTCCCAGTTTTTGGTTCAGAGCTGGTCCCAGTTTCTAGTTCAAGTTGGTTCCAGTTTCTGGCCTCAGGTTGGTCCCAGTTTCTGGTTCAGAGCTTGTCCCAGTTTCTGGCCTCAGAGCTGGACCAAGTTTCTTGCCTGAGAGCTGGTCCCAGTTTCTGGTTCAGAGCTGGTCCCAGTTTCTGGCCTCAGGTTGGTCCCAGTTTCTGGTTCAGCGCTGGTCCCAGTTTCTGGTTCAGAGCTGGTCCCAGTTTCTGGCCTCAGGTTGGTCCCAGTTTCTGATTCAGAGCTGGTCCCAGTTTCTGGCATCAGGTTGGTCCCAGTTTCTGGTTCAGAGCTGGTCCCAGTTTTTGGCATCAGGTTGGTCCCAGTTTCTGGTTCAGAGCTGGTCTCAGTTTCTGGCCTCAGAGCTGGTCTCAGTTTCTGGCCTCAGGTTGGTCCCAGTTACTGGCCTCAGGTTGGTCCAAGTTTCTGGTTCCTAGCTGGTCCCAGTTTCTGGCCTCAGGTTGGTCCCAGTTACTGGCCTCAGGTTGGTCCCAGGTTCTGGTTCAGGTTGGTCCCAGTTTCTGGCCTCAGAGCTGGTCCCAGTTTCTTGCCTCAGAGCTGGTCCCAGTTTCTGGTTCAGGTTGGTCCCAGTTTCTGGCCTCAGAGCTGGACCCAGTTTCTTGCCTCAGAGCTGGTCCCAGTTTCTGGTTCAGAGCTGGTACCAGTTTCTGGCCTCAGGTTGATCCCAGTTTCTGGTTCAGAGCTGGTCCCAGTTTCTGGCCTCAGGTTGGTCCCAGTTTCTGGTTCAGAGCTGGTCCCAGTTTCTGGCCTCAGGTTGGTCCCAGTTTCTGGCCTCAGGTTGGTCCCAGTTTCTGGTTCAGAGCTGGTCCCAGTTTCTGGCCTCAGGTTGGTCCCAGTTTCTGGCCTCAGGTTGATCCCAGTTTCTGGCCTCAGGTTGGTCCCAGTTTCTGGCCTCAGGTTGGTCCCAGTTTCTGGCCTCAGGTTGGTCCCAGTTTCTGGTTCAGAGCTGGTCCCAGTTTCTGGTTCAGAGCTGGTACCAGTTTCTGGCCTCAGGTTGGTCCCAGTTTGTGGTTCAGAGCTGGTCCCAGTTTCTGGTTCAGGTTGGTCCCAGTTTCTGGCCTCAGAGCTGGACCCAGTTTCTTGCCTCAGGTTGGTCCCAGTTTCTGGTTCAGAGCTGGTCCCAGTTTCTGGTTCAAAGCTGGACCCAGTTTCTGGCCTCAGGTTGGTCCCATTTTCCGGTTCAGAGCTGGTCCCAGTTTCTGGCCTCAGGTTGGTCCCAGTTTCTGGTTCAGGTTGGTCCCAGTTTCTGGCCTCAGAGCTGGTCCCAGTTTCTTGCCTCAGAACTGGTCCCAGTTTCTGGTTCAGGTTGGTCCCAGTTTCTGGCCTCAGAGCTGGACCCAGTTTCTTGCCTCAGAGCTGGTCCCAGTTTCTGGTTCAGAGCTGGTCCCAGTTTCTGGCCTCAAGTTGGTCCCAGTTTCTGGTTCAGAGCTGGTCCCAGTTTCTGGCATCAGGTTGGTCCCAGTTTCTTGTTCAGAGCTGGTCCCAGTTTCTGGCATCAGGTTGGTCCCAGGTCTGGTCAGACAGGTCCGATCGGTCGGTCTTTAATTGTTTCTTCTGTCGGTAAGTTTGGAGTTTCTGTGTTATTCTAAGTCGCTTTATTGAGTTGAGGTCATGTGACCTGTTTTCAGGGTTTAAAACCCTCTTTTTCCCAGATTTAAAACCGTGTTCTCATGTCTAACCAGACAGCGAGGCAGTTTCTGGCCAAAGATGCTGAACTTAACAGGTCTTAATTTGCAATGCCTCCAACTGAACACTATACGGCTTTATTATCTCCACCCTCAGAAGCCGGTTGGCTGCACCAAGCACGTTTCTGGCCTCAGGTTGGTCCCAGTTTCTGGTTCAGAGCTGGTCCCAGTTTCTGGTTCAGAGCTGGTCCCAGTTTCTGGCCTCAGGTTGGTCCCAGTTTCTGGTTCAGAGCTGGTCCCAGTTTCTGGCCTCAGGTTGGTCCCAGTTTCTGGTTCAGCGCTGGTTCCAGTTTCTGGTTCAGAGCTGGTCCCAGTTTCTGGCCTCAGGTTGGTCCCAGTTTCTGGTTCAGAGCTGGTCCCAGTTTCTGGCATCAGGTTGGTCCCAGTTTCTGGTTCAGAGCTGGTCCCAGTTTCTGGCATCAGGTTGGTCCCAGTTTCTGGTTCAGAGCTGGTCTTAGTTTCTGGCCTCAGAGCTGGTCTCAGTTTCTGGCCTCAGGTTGGTCCCAGTTACTGGCCTCAGGTTGGTCCAAGTTTCTGGTTCCTAGCTGGTCCCAGTTTCTGGCCTCAGGTTGGTCCCAGTTACTGGCCTCAGGTTGGTCCAAGTTTCTGGTTCAGAGCTGGTCCCAGTTTCTGGCCTCAGGTTGGTCCCAGTTTCTGGTTCAGAGCTGGTCCCAGTTTCTGGCCTCAGGTTGGTCCCAGTTACTGGCCTCAGGTTGGTCCCAGTTTCTGGCCTCAGGTTGGTCCCAGTTTCTGGCCTCAGGTTGGTCCCAGTTTCTGGTTCAGAGCTGGTACCAGTTTCTGGCCTCAGGTTGATCCCAGTTTCTGGTTCAGAGCTGGTCCCAGTTTCTGGCCTCAGGTTGGTCCCAGTTTCTGGTTCAGAGCTGGTCCCAGTTTCTGGCCTCAGGTTGGTCCCAGTTTCTGGCCTCAGGTTGGTCCCAGTTTCTGGTTCAGAGCTGGTCCCAGTTTCTGGCCTCAGGTTGGTCCCAGTTTCTGGCCTCAGGTTGATCCCAGTTTCTGGCCTCAGGTTGGTCCCAGTTTCTGGCCTCAGGTTGGTCCCAGTTTCTGGCCTCAGGTTGGTCCCAGTTTCTGGTTCAGAGCTGGTCCCAGTTTCTGGTTCAGAGCTGGTACCAGTTTCTGGCCTCAGGTTGGTCCCAGTTTGTGGTTCAGAGCTGGTCCCAGTTTCTGGTTCAGGTTGGTCCCAGTTTCTGGCCTCAGAGCTGGACCCAGTTTCTTGCCTCAGGTTGGTCCCAGTTTCTGGTTCAGAGCTGGTCCCAGTTTCTGGTTCAGAGCTGGACCCAGTTTCTGGCCTCAGGTTGGTCCCATTTTCCGGTTCAGAGCTGGTCCCAGTTTCTGGTTCAGAGCTGGTCCCAGTTTCTGGCCTCAGGTTGGTCCCAGTTTCTGGTTCAGGTTGGTCCCAGTTTCTGGCCTCAGAGCTGGTCCCAGTTTCTTGCCTCAGAGCTGGTCCCAGTTTCTGGTTCAGGTTGGTCCCAGTTTCTGGCCTCAGAGCTGGACCCAGTTTCTTGCCTCAGAGCTGGTCCCAGTTTCTGGTTCAGAGCTGGTCCCAGTTTCTGGCCTCAAGTTGGTCCCAGTTTCTGGTTCAGAGCTGGTCCCAGTTTCTGGCATCAGGTTGGTCCCAGTTTTTGGTTCAGAGCTGGTCCCAGTTTCTGGCCTCAGGTTGGTCCCATTTTCTGGTTCAGAGCTGGTCCCAGTTTCTGGTTCAGAGCTGGTCCCAGTTTCTGGTTCAGAGCTGGTTCCAGTTTCTGGCCTCAGGTTGGTCCCAGTTTCTGGTTCAGAGCTGGTCCCAGATTCTGGTTCAGGTTGGTCCCAGTTTCTGGCCTCAGAGCTGGACCAAGTTTCTTGCCTCAGGTTGGTCCCAGTTTCTGGTTCAGAGCTGGTCCCAGTTTCTGCCCTCAGAGCTGGTCCCAGTTTCTGGCCTCAGAGCTGGTCCCATTTTCTGGTTCAGAGCTGGTCCCAGTTTCTGGTTCAGAGCTGGTCCCAGTTTCTGGCCTCAGGTTGGTCCCAGTTTCTGGCCTCAGGTTGGTCCCATTTTCTGGTTCAGAGCTGGTCCCAGTTTCTGGCCTCAGGTTGGTCCCATTTTCTGGTTCAGAGCTGGTCCCAGTTTCTGGTTCAGAGCTGGTCCCAGTTTCTGGTTCAGAGCTTGTCCCAGTTTCTGGTTCAGGTTGGTCCCAGTTTCTGGTTCAGAGCTGGTCCCAGTTTCTGGCCTCAGGTTGGTCCCAGTTTCTGGCCTCAGGTTGGTCCCAGTTTCTGGCCTCAGGTTGGTCCCATTTTCTGGTTCAGAGCTGGTCCCAGTTTCTGGTTCAGAGCTTGTCCCAGTTTCTGGTTCAGGCTGGTCCCAGTTTCTGGTTCAGAGCTGGTCCCAGTTTCTGGCCTCAGGTTGGTCCCAGTTTCTGGTTCAGAGCCGGTCCCAGTTTCTGGTTCAGGTTGGTCCCAGTTTCTGGTTCAGAGCTGGTCCCAATTTATGGCCTAAGAGCTGGTCCCAGTTTCTGGTTCAGGTTGGTCCCAGTTTCTGGCCTCAGAGCTGGACCCAGTTTCTTGCCTCAGAGCTGGTCCCAGTTTCTGGCATCAGGTTGGTCCCAGTTTCTGGTTCAGAGCTGGTCTCAGTTTCTGGCCTCAGAGCTGGTCTCAGTTTCTGGCCTCAGGTTGGTCCCAGTTACTGGCCTCAGGTTGGTCCAAGTTTCTGGTTCCTAGCTGGTCCCAGTTTCTGGCCTCAGGTACGTCCCAGTTACTGGCCTCAGGTTGGTCCAAGTTTCTGGTTCAGAGCTGGTCCCAGTTTCTGGCCTCAGGTTGGTCCCAGTTTCTGGTTCAGAGCTGGTCCCAGTTTATGGCCTCAGGTTGGTCCCAGTTACTGGCCTCAGGTTGGTCCCAGTTTCTGGCCTCAGGTTGGTCCCAGTTTCTGGCCTCAGGTTGGTCCCAGTTTCTGGTTCAGAGCTGGTACCAGTTTCTGGCCTCAGGTTGATCCCAGTTTCTGGTTCAGAGCTGGTCCCAGTTTCTGGCCTCAGGTTGGTCCCAGTTTCTGGTTCAGAGCTGGTCCCAGTTTCTGGCCTCAGGTTGGTCCCAGTTTCTGGCCTCAGGTTGGTCCCAGTTTCTGGTTCAGAGCTGGTCCCAGTTTCTGGCCTCAGGTTGGTCCCAGTTTCTGGCCTCAGGTTGATCCCAGTTTCTGGCCTCAGGTTGGTCCCAGTTTCTGGCCTCAGGTTGGTCCCAGTTTCTGGTTCAGAGCTGGTCCCAGTTTCTGGTTCAGAGCTGGTACCAGTTTCTGGCCTCAGGTTGGTCCCAGTTTGTGGTTCAGAGCTGGTCCCAGTTTCTGGTTCAGGTTGGTCCCAGTTTCTGGCCTCAGAGCTGGACCCAGTTTCTTGCCTCAGGTTGGTCCCAGTTTCTGGTTCAGAGCTGGTCCCAGTTTCTGGTTCAGAGCTGGACCCAGTTTCTGGCCTCAGGTTGGTCCCATTTTCCGGTTCAGAGTTGGTCCCAGTTTCTGGTTCAGAGCTGGTCCCAGTTTCTGGCCTCAGGTTGGTCCCAGTTTCTGGTTCAGGTTGGTCCCAGTTTCTGGCCTCAGAGCTGGTCCCAGTTTCTGGTTCAGGTTGGTCCCAGTTTCTGGCCTCAGAACTGGATCCAGTTTCTTGCCTCAGAGCTGGTCCCAGTTTCTGGTTCAGAGCTGGTCCCAGTTTCTGGCCTCAAGTTGGTCCCAGTTTCTGGTTCAGAGCTGGTCCCAGTTTCTGATATCAGGTTGGTCCCAGTTTCTGGTTCAGAGCTGGTCCCAGTTTCTGGCATCAGGTTGGTCCCAGGTCTGGTCAGACAGGTCCGATCGGTCGGTCTTTAATTGTTTCTTCTGTCGGTAAGTTTGGAGTTTCTGTGTTATTCTAAGTCGCTTTATTGAGTTGAGGTCAAGTGACCTGTTTTCAGGGTTTAAAACCCTCTTTTTCCCAGATTTAAAACCGTGTTCTCATGTCTAACCAGACAGCGAGGCAGTTTCTGGCCAAAGATGCTGAACTTAACAGGTCTTAATTTGCAATGCCTCCAACTGAACACTATACGGCTTTATTATCTCCACCCTCAGAAGCCGGTTGGCTGCACCAAGCACGTTTCTGGCCTCAGGTTGGTCCCAGTTTCTGGTTCAGAGCTGGTCCCAGTTTCTGGTTCAGAGCTGGTCCCAGTTTCTGGCCTCAGGTTGGTCCCAGTTTCTGGTTCAGAGCTGGTCCCAGTTTCTGGCCTCAGAGCTGGTCCCAGTTTCTGGCCTCAGGTTGGTCCCAGTTTCTGGTTCAGAGCTGGTCCCAGTTTCTGGCCTCAGGTTGGTCCCAGTTTCTGGCCTCAGGTTGATCCCAGTTTCTGGCCTCAGGTTGGTCCCAGTTTCTGGCCTCAGGTTGGTCCCAGTTTCTGGTTCAGAGCTGGTCCCAGTTTCTGGTTCAGAGCTGGTCCCAGTTTCTGCCCTCAGAGCTGGTCCCAGTTTCTGGCCTCAGGTTGGTCCCAGTTTCTGGTTCAGAGCTGGTCCCAGTTTCTGGCCTCAGAGCTGGTCAAAGTTTCTGGCCTCAGGTTGGTCCCAGTTTCTGGTTCAGAGCTGGTCCCAGTTTCTGGTTCAGAGCTGGTACCAGTTTCTGGCCTCAGGTTGGTCCCAGTTTGTGGTTCAGAGCTGGTCCCAGTTTCTGGTTCAGGTTGGTCCCAGTTTCTGGCCTCAGAGCTGGACCCAGTTTCTTGCCTCAGGTTGGTCCCAGTTTCTGGTTCAGAGCTGGTCCCAGTTTCTGGTTCAGAGCTGGACCCAGTTTCTGGCCTCAGGTTGGTCCCATTTTCCGGTTCAGAGCTGGTCCCAGTTTCTGGTTCAGAGCTGGTCCCAGTTTCTGGCCTCAGGTTGGTCCCAGTTTCTGGTTCAGGTTGGTCCCAGTTTCTGGCCTCAGAGCTGGTCCCAGTTTCTTGCCTCAGAGCTGGTCCCAGTTTCTGGTTCAGGTTGGTCCCAGTTTCTGGCCTCAGAGCTGGACCCAGTTTCTTGCCTCAGAGCTGGTCCCAGTTTCTGGTTCAGAGCTGGTCCCAGTTTCTGGCCTCAAGTTGGTCCCAGTTTCTGGTTCAGAGCTGGTCCCAGTTTCTGGCATCAGGTTGGTCCCAGTTTCTGGTTCAGAGCTGGTCCCAGTTTCTGGCATCAGGTTGGTCCCAGGTCTGGTCAGACAGGTCCGATCGGTCGGTCTTTAATTGTTTCTTCTGTCGGTAAGTTTGGAGTTTCTGTGTTATTCTAAGTCGCTTTATTGATTTGAGGTCATGTGACCTGTTTTCAGGGTTTAAAACCCTCTTTTTCCCAGATTTAAAACCGTGTTCTCATGTCTAACCAGACAGCGAGGCAGTTTCTGGCCAAAGATGCTGAACTTAACAGGTCTTAATTTGCAATGCCTCCAACTGAACACTATACGGCTTTATTATCTCCACCCTCAGAAGCCGGTTGGCTGCACCAAGCACGTTTCTGGCCTCAGGTTGGTCCCAGTTTCTGGTTCAGAGCTGGTCCCAGTTTCTGGTTCAGAGCTGGTACCAGTTTCTGGCCTCAGGTTGGTCCCAGTTTCTGGTTCAGAGCTGGTCCCAGTTTCTGGCCTCAGGTTGGTCCCAGTTTCTGGTTCAGCGCTGGTTCCAGTTTCTGGTTCAGAGCTGGTTCCAGTTTCTGGCCTCAGGTTGGTCCCAGTTTCTGGTTCAGAGCTGGTCCCAGTTTCTGGCATCAGGTTGGTCCCAGTTTCTGGTTCAGAGCTGGTCCCAGTTTCTGGCATCAGGTTGGTCCCAGTTTCTGGTTCAGAGCTGGTCTTAGTTTCTGGCCTCAGAGCTGGTCTCAGTTTCTGGCCTCAGGTTGGTCCCAGTTACTGGCCTCAGGTTGGTCCAAGTTTCTGGTTCCTAGCTGGTCCCAGTTTCTGGCCTCAGGTTGGACCCAGTTACTGGCCTCAGGTTGGTCCAAGTTTCTGGTTCAGAGCTGGTCCCAGTTTCTGGCCTCAGGTTGGTCCCAGTTTCTGGTTCAGAGCTGGTCCCAGTTTCTGGCCTCAGGTTGGTCCCAGTTACTGGCCTCAGGTTGGTCCCAGTTTCTGGCCTCAGGTTGGTCCCAGTTTCTGGCCTCAGGTTGGTCCCAGTTTCTGGTTCAGAGCTGGTACCAGTTTCTGGCCTCAGGTTGATCCCAGTTTCTGGTTCAGAGCTGGTCCCAGTTTCTGGCCTCAGGTTGGTCCCAGTTTCTGGTTCAGAGCTGGTCCCAGTTTCTGGCCTCAGGTTGGTCCCAGTTTCTGGCCTCAGGTTGGTCCCAGTTTCTGGTTCAGAGCTGGTCCCAGTTTCTGGCCTCAGGTTGGTCCCAGTTTCTGGCCTCAGGTTGATCCCAGTTTCTGGCCTCAGGTTGGTCCCAGTTTCTGGCCTCAGGTTGGTCCCAGTTTCTGGCCTCAGGTTGGTCCCAGTTTCTGGTTCAGAGCTGGTCCCAGTTTCTGGTTCAGAGCTGGTACCAGTTTCTGGCCTCAGGTTGGTCCCAGTTTGTGGTTCAGAGCTGGTCCCAGTTTCTGGTTCAGGTTGGTCCCAGTTTCTGGCCTCAGAGCTGGACCCAGTTTCTTGCCTCAGGTTGGTCCCAGTTTCTGGTTCAGAGCTGGTCCCAGTTTCTGGTTCAGAGCTGGACCCAGTTTCTGGCCTCAGGTTGGTCCCATTTTCCGGTTCAGAGCTGGTCCCAGTTTCTGGTTCGGAGCTGGTCCCAGTTTCTGGCCTCAGGTTGGTCCCAGTTTCTGGTTCAGGTTGGTCCCAGTTTCTGGCCTCAGAGCTGGTCCCAGTTTCTTGCCTCAGAGCTGGTCCCAGTTTCTGGTTCAGGTTGGTCCCAGTTTCTGGCCTCAGAGCTGGACCCAGTTTCTTGCCTCAGAGCTGGTCCCAGTTTCTGGTTCAGAGCTGGTCCCAGTTTCTGGCCTCAAGTTGGTCCCAGTTTCTGGTTCAGAGCTGGTCCCAGTTTCTGGCATCAGGTTGGTCCCAGTTTCTGGTTCAGAGCTGGTCCCAGTTTCTGGCATCAGGTTGGTCCCAGGTCTGGTCAGACAGGTCCGATCGGTCGGTCTTTAATTGTTTCTTCTGTCGGTAAGTTTGGAGTTTCTGTGTTATTCTAAGTCGCTTTATTGAGTTGAGGTCATGTGACCTGTTTTCAGGGTTTAAAACCCTCTTTTTCCCAGATTTAAAACCGTGTTCTCATGTCTAACCAGACAGCGAGGCAGTTTCTGGCCAAAGATGCTGAACTTAACAGGTCTTAATTTGCAATGCCTCCAACTGAACACTATACGGCTTTATTATCTCCACCCTCAGAAGCCGGTTGGCTGCACCAAGCACGTTTCTGGCCTCAGGTTGGTCCCAGTTTCTGGTTCAGAGCTGGTCCCAGTTTCTGGTTCAGAGCTGGTCCCAGTTTCTGGCCTCAGGTTGGTCCCAGTTTCTGGTTCAGAGCTGGTCCCAGTTTCTGGCCTCAGAGCTGGTCCCAGTTTCTGGCCTCAGGTTGGTCCCAGTTTCTGGTTCAGAGCTGGTCCCAGTTTCTGGCCTCAGGTTGGTCCCAGTTTCTGGCCTCAGGTTGATCCCAGTTTCTGGCCTCAGGTTGGTCCCAGTTTCTGGCCTCAGGTTGGTCCCAGTTTCTGGTTCAGAGCTGGTCCCAGTTTCTGGTTCAGAGCTGGTCCCAGTTTCTGCCCTTAGAGCTGGTCCCAGTTTCTGGCATCAGGTTGGTCCCAGTTTCTGGTTCAGAGCTGGTCCCAGTTTCTGGCCTCAGAGCTGGTCAAAGTTTCTGGCCTCAGAGCTGGTCCCAGTTTCTGGCCTCAGGTTGGTCCCAGTTTCTGGTTCAGAGCTGGTCCCAGTTTCTTGCCTCAGTTTGGTCCCAGTTTCTGGCCTCAGGTTGGTCCCATTTTCTGGTTCAGAGCTGGTCCCAGTTTCTGGTTCAGAGCTGGTCCCAGTTTCTGGTTCAGAGCTGGTCCCAGTTTCTGGCCTCAGGTTGGTCCCAGTTTCTGGTTCAGAGCTGGTCCCAGATTCTGGTTCAGGTTGGTCCCAGTTTCTGGCCTCAGAGCTGGACCAAGTTTCTTGCCTCAGGTTGGTCCCAGTTTCTGGTTCAGAGCTGGTCCCAGTTTCTGCCCTCAGAGCTGGTCCCAGTTTCTGGCCTCAGAGCTGGTCCCATTTTCTGGTTCAGAGCTGGTCCCAGTTTCTGGTTCAGAGCTGGTCCCAGTTTCTGGCCTCAGGTTGGTCCCAGTTTCTGGCCTCAGGTTGGTCCCATTTTCTGGTTCAGAGCTGGTCCCAGTTTCTGGCCTCAGGTTGGTCCCATTTTCTGGTTCAGAGCTGGTCCCAGTTTCTGGTTCAGAGCTGGTCCCAGTTTCTGGTTCAGAGCTTGTCCCAGATTCTGGTTCAGGTTGGTCCCAGTTTCTGGTTCAGAGCTGGTCCCAGTTTCTGGCCTCAGGTTGGTCCCAGTTTCTGGCCTCAGGTTGGTCCCAGTTTCTGGCCTCAGGTTGGTCCCATTTTCTGGTTCAGAGCTGGTCCCAGTTTCTGGTTCAGAGCTTGTCCCAGTTTCTGGTTCAGGTTGGTCCCAGTTTCTGGTTCAGAGCTGGTCCCAGTTTCTGGCCTCAGGTTGGTCCCAGTTTCTGGTTCAGAGCCGGTCCCAGTTTCTGGTTCAGGTTGGTCCCAGTTTCTGGTTCAGAGCTGGTCCCAATTTATGGCCTAAGAGCTGGTCCCAGTTTCTGGTTCAGGTTGGTCCCAGTTTCTGGCCTCAGAGCTGGACCCAGTTTCTTGCCTCAGAGCTGGTCCCAGTTTCTGGCATCAGGTTGGTCCCAGTTTCTGGTTCAGAGCTGGTCTCAGTTTCTGGCCTCAGAGCTGGTCTCAGTTTCTGGCCTCAGGTTGGTCCCAGTTACTGGCCTCAGGTTGGTCCAAGTTTCTGGTTCCTAGCTGGTCCCAGTTTCTGGCCTCAGGTACGTCCCAGTTACTGGCCTCAGGTTGGTCCAAGTTTCTGGTTCAGAGCTGGTCCCAGTTTCTGGCCTCAGGTTGGTCCCAGTTTCTGGTTCAGAGCTGGTCCCAGTTTATGGCCTCAGGTTGGTCCCAGTTACTGGCCTCAGGTTAGTCCCAGTTTCTGTCCTCAGGTTGGTCCCAGTTTCTGGCCTCAGGTTGGTCCCAGTTTCTGGTTCAGAGCTGGTACCAGTTTCTGGCCTCAGGTTGATCCCAGTTTCTGGTTCAGAGCTGGTCCCAGTTTCTGGCCTCAGGTTGGTCCCAGTTTCTGGTTCAGAGCTGGTCCCAGTTTCTGGCCTCAGGTTGGTCCCAGTTTCTGGCCTCAGGTTGGTCCCAGTTTCTGGTTCAGAGCTGGTCCCAGTTTTTGGCCTCAGGTTGGTCCCAGTTTCTGGCCTCAGGTTGATCCCAGTTTCTGGCCTCAGGTTGGTCCCAGTTTCTGGCCTCAGGTTGGTCCCAGTTTCTGGTTCAGAGCTGGTCCCAGTTTCTGGTTCAGAGCTGGTACCAGTTTCTGGCCTCAGGTTTGTCCCAGTTTGTGGTTCAGAGCTGGTCCCAGTTTCTGGTTCAGGTTGGTCCCAGTTTCTGGCCTCAGAGCTGGACCCAGTTTCTTGCCTCAGGTTGGTCCCAGTTTCTGGTTCAGAGCTGGTCCCAGTTTCTGGTTCAGAGCTGGACCCAGTTTCTGGCCTCAGGTTGGTCCCATTTTCCGGTTCAGAGCTGGTCCCAGTTTCTGGTTCAGAGCTGGTCCCAGTTTCTGGCCTCAGGTTGGTCCCAGTTTCTGGTTCAGGTTGGTCCCAGTTTCTGGCCTCAGAGCTGGTCCCAGTTTCTTGCCTCAGAGCTGGTCCCAGTTTCTGGTTCAGGTTGGTCCCAGTTTCTGGCCTCAGAGCTGGATCCAGTTTCTTGCCTCAGAGCTGGTCCCAGTTTCTGGTTCAGAGCTGGTCCCAGTTTCTGGCCTCAAGTTGGTCCCAGTTTCTGGTTCAGAGCTGGTCCCAGTTTCTGATATCAGGTTGGTCCCAGTTTCTGGTTCAGAGCTGGTCCCAGTTTCTGGCATCAGGTTGGTCCCAGGTCTGGTCAGACAGGTCCGATCGGTCGGTCTTTAATTGTTTCTTCTGTCGGTAAGTTTGGAGTTTCTGTGTTATTCTAAGTCGCTTTATTGAGTTGAGGTCATGTGACCTGTTTTCAGGGTTTAAAACCCTCTTTTTCCCAGATTTAAAACCGTGTTCTCATGTCTAACCAGACAGCGAGGCAGTTTCTGGCCAAAGATGCTGAACTTAACAGGTCTTAATTTGCAATGCCTCCAACTGAACACTATACGGCTTTATTATCTCCACCCTCAGAAGCCGGTTGGCTGCACCAAGCACGTTTCTGGCCTCAGGTTGGTCCCAGTTTCTGGTTCAGAGCTGGTTCCAGTTTCTGGTTCAGAGCTGGTCCCAGTTTCTGGCCTCAGGTTGGTCCCAGTTTCTGGTTCAGAGCTGGTCCCAGTTTCTGGCCTCAGAGCTGGTCCCAGTTTCTGGCCTCAGGTTGGTCCCAGTTTCTGGTTCAGAGCTGGTCCCAGTTTCTGGCCTCAGGTTGGTCCCAGTTTCTGGCCTCAGGTTGATCCCAGTTTCTGGCCTCAGGTTGGTCCCAGTTTCTGGCCTCAGGTTGGTCCCAGTTTCTGGTTCAGAGCTGGTCCCAGTTTCTGGTTCAGAGCTGGTCCCAGTTTCTGCCCTCAGAGCTGGTCCCAGTTTCTGGCCTCAGGTTGGTCCCAGTTTCTGGTTCAGAGCTGGTCCCAGTTTCTGGCCTCAGAGCTGGTCAAAGTTTCTGGCCTCAGGTTGGTCCCAGTTTCTGGTTCAGAGCTGGTCCCAGTTTCTGGCCTCAGAGCTGGTCAAAGTTTCTGGCCTCAGAGCTGGTCCCAGTTTCTGGCCTCAGGTTGGTCCCAGTTTCTGGTTCAGAGCTGGTCCCAGTTTCTGGTTCAGAGCTGGTCCCAGTTTCTGGTTCAGAGCTGGTCCCAGTTTCTGGCCTCAGGTTGGTCCCAGTTTCTGGTTCAGAGCTGGTCCCAGTTTCTGGTTCAGAGCTGGTCCCAGTTTCTGGCCTCAGAGCTGGACCCAGTTTCTTGCCTCAGGTTGGTCCCAGTTTCTGGTTCAGAGCTGGTCCCAGTTTCTGGTTCAGAGCTGGACCCAGTTTCTGGCCTCAGG
This sequence comes from Leuresthes tenuis, assembly GCA_036924055.1. Taxonomy (NCBI): domain Eukaryota; kingdom Metazoa; phylum Chordata; class Actinopteri; order Atheriniformes; family Atherinopsidae; genus Leuresthes; species Leuresthes tenuis. Next base: position 37,318,461 of record JAVGWW010000002.1, on the reverse strand, counting down.
TTGGTCCCATTTTCCGGTTCAGAGCTGGTCCCAGTTTCTGGTTCAGAGCTGGTCCCAGTTTCTGGCTTCAGGTTGGTCCCAGTTTCTGGTTCAGGTTGGTCCCAGTTTCTGGCCTCAGAGCTGGTCCCAGTTTCTTGCCTCAGAGCTGGTCCCAGTTTCTGGTTCAGGTTGGTCCCAGTTTCTGGCCTCAGAGCTGGACCCAGTTTCTTGCCTCAGAGCTGGTCCCAGTTTCTGGTTCAGAGCTGGTACCAGTTTCTGGCCTCAGGTTGATCCCAGTTTCTGGTTCAGAGCTGGTCCCAGTTTCTGGCCTCAGGTTGGTCCCAGTTTCTGGTTCAGAGCTGGTCCCAGTTTCTGGCCTCAGGTTGGTCCCAGTTTCTGGCCTCAGGTTGGTCCCAGTTTCTGGTTCAGAGCTGGTCCCAGTTTCTGGCCTCAGGTTGGTCCCAGTTTCTGGCCTCAGGTTGATCCCAGTTTCTGGCCTCAGGTTGGTCCCAGTTTCTGGCCTCAGGTTGGTCCCAGTTTCTGGCCTCAGGTTGGTCCCAGTTTCTGGTTCAGAGCTGGTCCCAGTTTCTGGTTCAGAGCTGGTACCAGTTTCTGGCCTCAGGTTGGTCCCAGTTTGTGGTTCAGAGCTGGTCCCAGTTTCTGGTTCAGAGCTGGTCCCAGTTTCTGGCCTCAGAGCTGGTCCCAGTTTCTGGTTCAGAGCTTGTCCCAGATTCTGGTTCAGGTTGGTCCCAGTTTCTGGTTCAGAGCTGGTCCCAGTTTCTGGCCTCAGGTTGGTCCCAGTTTCTGGCCTCAGGTTGGTCCCATTTTCTGGTTCAGAGCTGGTCCCAGTTTCTGGTTCAGAGCTTGTCCCAGTTTCTGGTTCAGGTTGGTCCCAGTTTCTGGTTCAGAGCTGGTCCCAGTTTCTGGCCTCAGGTTGGTCCCAGTTTCTGGTTCAGAGCCGGTCCCAGTTTCTGGTTCAGGTTGGTCCCAGTTTCTGGTTCAGAGCTGGTCCCAATTTATGGCCTAAGAGCTGGTCCCAGTTTCTGGTTCAGGTTGGTCCCAGTTTCTGGCCTCAGAGCTGGACCCAGTTTCTTGCCTCAGAGCTGGTCCCAGTTTCTGGCATCAGGTTGGTCCCAGTTTCTGGTTCAGAGCTGGTCTCAGTTTCTGGCCTCAGAGCTGGTCTCAGTTTCTGGCCTCAGGTTGGTCCCAGTTACTGGCCTCAGGTTGGTCCAAGTTTCTGGTTCCTAGCTGGTCCCAGTTTCTGGCCTCAGGTACGTCCCAGTTTCTGGCCTCAGGTTGGTCCAAGTTTCTGGTTCAGAGCTGGTCCCAGTTTCTGGCCTCAGGTTGGTCCCAGTTTCTGGTTCAGAGCTGGTCCCAGTTTATGGCCTCAGGTTGGTCCCAGTTACTGGCCTCAGGTTGGTCCCAGTTTCTGTCCTCAGGTTGGTCCCAGTTTCTGGCCTCAGGTTGGTCCCAGTTTCTGGTTCAGAGCTGGTACCAGTTTCTGGCCTCAGGTTGATCCCAGTTTCTGGTTCAGAGCTGGTCCCAGTTTCTGGCCTCAGGTTGGTCCCAGTTTCTGGTTCAGAGCTGGTCCCAGTTTCTGGCCTCAGGTTGGTCCCAGTTTCTGGCCTCAGGTTGGTCCCAGTTTCTGGTTCAGAGCTGGTCCCAGTTTCTGGCCTCAGGTTGGTCCCAGTTTCTGGCCTCAGGTTGATCCCAGTTTCTGGCCTCAGGTTGGTCCCAGTTTCTGGCCTCAGGTTGGTCCCAGTTTCTGGTTCAGAGCTGGTCCCAGTTTCTGGTTCAGAGCTGGTACCAGTTTCTGGCCTCAGGTTTGTCCCAGTTTGTGGTTCAGAGCTGGTCCCAGTTTCTGGTTCAGGTTGGTCCCAGTTTCTGGCCTCAGAGCTGGACCCAGTTTCTTGCCTCAGGTTGGTCCCAGTTTCTGGTTCAGAGCTGGTCCCAGTTTCTGGTTCAGAGCTGGACCCAGTTTCTGGCCTCAGGTTGGTCCCATTTTCCGGTTCAGAGCTGGTCCCAGTTTCTGGTTCAGAGCTGGTCCCAGTTTCTGGCCTCAGGTTGGTCCCAGTTTCTGGTTCAGGTTGGTCCCAGTTTCTGGCCTCAGAGCTGGTCCCAGTTTCTTGCCTCAGAGCTGGTCCCAGTTTCTGGTTCAGGTTGGTCCCAGTTTCTGGCCTCAGAGCTGGATCCAGTTTCTTGCCTCAGAGCTGGTCCCAGTTTCTGGTTCAGAGCTGGTCCCAGTTTTTGGCCTCAAGTTGGTCCCAGTTTCTGGTTCAGAGCTGGTCCCAGTTTCTGATATCAGGTTGGTCCCAGTTTCTGGTTCAGAGCTGGTCCCAGTTTCTGGCATCAGGTTGGTCCCAGGTCTGGTCAGACAGGTCCGATCGGTCGGTCTTTAATTGTTTCTTCTGTCGGTAAGTTTGGAGTTTCTGTGTTATTCTAAGTCGCTTTATTGAGTTGAGGTCATGTGACCTGTTTTCAGGGTTTAAAACCCTCTTTTTCCCAGATTTAAAACCGTGTTCTCATGTCTAACCAGACAGCGAGGCAGTTTCTGGCCAAAGATGCTGAACTTAACAGGTCTTAATTTGCAATGCCTCCAACTGAACACTATACGGCTTTATTATCTCCACCCTCAGAAGCCGGTTGGCTGCACCAAGCACGTTTCTGGCCTCAGGTTGGTCCCAGTTTCTGGTTCAGAGCTGGTCCCAGTTTCTGGTTCAGAGCTGGTCCCAGTTTCTGGCCTCAGGTTGGTCCCAGTTTCTGGTTCAGAGCTGGTCCCAGTTTCTGGCCTCAGAGCTGGTCCCAGTTTCTGGCCTCAGGTTGGTCCCAGTTTCTGGTTCAGAGCTGGTCCCAGTTTCTGGCCTCAGGTTGGTCCCAGTTTCTGGCCTCAGGTTGATCCCAGTTTCTGGCCTCAGGTTGGTCCCAGTTTCTGGCCTCAGGTTGGTCCCAGTTTCTGGTTCAGAGCTGGTCCCAGTTTCTGGTTCAGAGCTGGTCCCAGTTTCTGCCCTCAGAGCTGGTCCCAGTTTCTGGCCTCAGGTTGGTCCCAGTTTCTGGTTCAGAGCTGGTCCCAGTTTCTGGCCTCAGAGCTGGTCAAAGTTTCTGGCCTCAGGTTGGTCCCAGTTTCTGGTTCAGAGCTGGTCCCAGTTTCTGGCCTCAGAGCTGGTCAAAGTTTCTGGCCTCAGAGCTGGTCCCAGTTTCTGGCCTCAGGTTGGTCCCAGTTTCTGGTTCAGAGCTGGTCCCAGTTTCTTGCCTCAGTTTGGTCCCAGTTTCTGGCCTCAGGTTGGTCCCATTTTCTGGTTCAGAGCTGGTCCCAGTTTCTGGTTCAGAGCTGGTCCCAGTTTCTGGTTCAGAGCTGGTCCCAGTTTCTGGCCTCAGGTTGGTCCCAGTTTCTGGTTCAGAGCTGGTCCCAGTTTCTGGTTCAGAGCTGGTCCCAGTTTCTGGCCTCAGAGCTGGACCAAGTTTCTTGCCTCAGGTCGGTCCCAGTTTCTGGTTCAGAGCTGGTCCCAGTTTCTGCCCTCAGAGCTGGTCCCAGTTTCTGGCCTCAGAGCTGGTCCCATTTTCTGGTTCAGAGCTGGTCCCAGTTTCTGGTTCAGAGCTGGTCCCAGTTTCTGGCCTCAGGTTGGTCCCAGTTTCTGGCCTCAGGTTGGTCCCATTTTCTGGTTCAGAGCTGGTCCCAGTTTCTGGTTCAGAGCTGGTCCCAGTTTCTGGTTCAGAGCTTGTCACAGTTTCTGGTTCAGGTTGGTCCCAGTTTCTGGTTCAGAGCTGGTCCCAGTTTCTGGCCTCAGGTTGGTCCCAGTTTCTGGCCTCAGGTTGGTCCCAGTTTCTGGCCTCAGGTTGGTCCCATTTTCTGGTTCAGAGCTGGTCCCAGTTTCTGGTTCAGAGCTGGTCCCAGTTTCTGGTTCAGAGCTTGTCCCAGTTTCTGGTTCAGGTTGGTCCCAGTTTCTGGTTCAGAGCTGGTCCCAGTTTCTGGCCTCAGGTTGGTCCCAGTTTCTGGTTCAGAGCTGGTCCCAGTTTCTGGTTCAGGTTGGTCCCAGTTTCTGGTTCAGAGCTGGTCCCAATTTATGGCCTAAGAGCTTGTCCCAGTTTCTGGCCTGAGGTTGGTCCCAGTTGGTCCCAGTTTCTGGCGTCAGAGCTGGTCCCAGTTTTTGGTTCAGAGCTGGTCCCAGTTTCTAGTTCAAGTTGGTTCCAGTTTCTGGCCTCAGGTTGGTCCCAGTTTCTGGTTCAGAGCTTGTCCCAGTTTCTGGCCTCAGAGCTGGACCCAGTTTCTTGCCTGAGAGCTGGTCCCAGTTTTTGGTTCAGAGCTGGTCCCAGTTTGTGGCCTCAGGTTGGTCCCAGTTTCTGGTTCAGAGCTGGTCCCAGTTTCTGGTTCAGAGCTGGTCCCAGTTTCTGGCCTCAGGTTGGTCCCAGTTTCTGGTTCAGAGCTGGTCCCAGTTTCTGCCCTCAGAGCTGGTCCCAGTTTCTGGCCTCAGGTTGGTCCCAGTTTCTGGTTCAGAGCTGGTCCCAGTTTCTGGCCTCAGAGCTGGTCAAAGTTTCTGGTTCAGAGCTGGTCCCAGTTTCTGGCCTCAGGTTGGTCCCAGTTTCTGGTTCAGAGCTGGTCCCAGTTTCTGGCCTGAGAGCTGGTCCCAGTTTCTGGTTCAGAGCTGGTCCCAGTTTCTGGCCTCAGAGCTGGTCAAAGTTTCTGGTTCAGAGCTGGTCCCAGTTTCTGGCCTCAGGTTGGTCCCAGTTTCTGGTTCAGAGCTGGACCCAGTTTCTTGCCTGAGAGCTGGTCCCAGTTTCTGGTTCAGAGCTGGTCCCAGTTTCTGGCCTCAGGTTGGTCCCAGTTTCTGGTTCAGAGCTGGTCCCAGTTTCTGGTTCAGAGCTTGTCCCAGTTTCTGGCCTGAGGTTGGTCCCAGTTGGTCCCAGTTTCTGGCGTCAGAGCTGGTCCCAGTTTTTGGTTCAGAGCTGGTCCCAGTTTCTAGTTCAAGTTGGTTCCAGTTTCTGGCCTCAGGTTGGTCCCAGTTTCTGGTTCAGAGCTTGTCCCAGTTTCTGGCCTGAGAGCTGGTCCCAGTTTCTGGTTCAGAGCTGGTCCCAGTTTCTGGCCTCAGGTTGGTCCCATTTTCTGGTTCAGAGCTGGTCCCAGTTTCTGGTTCAGAGCTGGTCCCAGTTTCTGGTTCAGAGCTTGTCCCAGTTTCTGGTTCAGGTTGGTCCCAGTTTCTGGTTCAGAGCTGGTCCCAGTTTCTGGCCTCAGGTTGGTCCCAGTTTCTGGCCTCAGGTTGGTCCCAGTTTCTGGCCTCAGGTTGGTCCCATTTTCTGGTTCAGAGCTGGTCCCAGTTTCTGGTTCAGAGCTGGTCCCAGTTTCTGGTTCAGAGCTTGTCCCAGTTTCTGGTTCAGGTTGGTCCCAGTTTCTGGTTCAGAGCTGGTCCCAGTTTCTGGCCTCAGGTTGGTCCCAGTTTCTGGTTCAGAGCTGGTCCCAGTTTCTGGTTCAGGTTGGTCCCAGTTTCTGGTTCAGAGCTGGTCCCAATTTATGGCCTAAGAGCTGGTCCCAGTTTCTGGTTCAGGTTGGTCCCAGTTTCTGGCCTCAGAGCTGGACCCAGTTTCTTGCCTGAGAGCTGGTGCCAGTTTCTGGTTCAGAGCTGGTCCCAGTTTCTGGCCTCAGGTTGGTCCCAGTTTCTGGTTCAGAGCTGGTCCCAGTTTCTGGTTCAGAGCTTGTCCCAGTTTCTGGCCTCAGGTTGGTCCCAGTTTCTGGTTCAGAGCTGGTCCCAGTTTCTGGTTCAGAGCTGGTACCAGTTTCTGGCCTCAGGTTGGTCCCAGTTTGTGGTTCAGAGCTGGTCCCAGTTTCTGGTTCAGGTTGGTCCCAGTTTCTGGCCTCAGAGCTGGACCCAGTTTCTTGCCTCAGGTTGGTCCCAGTTTCTGGTTCAGAGCTGGTCCCAGTTTCTGGTTCAGAGCTGGACCCAGTTTCTGGCCTCAGGTTGGTCCCATTTTCCGGTTCAGAGCTGGTCCCAGTTTCTGGTTCAGAGCTGGTCCCAGTTTCTGGCCTCAGGTTGGTCCCAGTTTCTGGTTCAGGTTGGTCCCAGTTTCTGGCCTCAGAGCTGGTCCCAGTTTCTTGCCTCAGAGCTGGTCCCAGTTTCTGGTTCAGGTTGGTCCCAGTTTCTGGCCTCAGAGCTGGATCCAGTTTCTTGCCTCAGAGCTGGTCCCAGTTTCTGGTTCAGAGCTGGTCCCAGTTTCTGGCCTCAAGTTGGTCCCAGTTTCTGGTTCAGAGCTGGTCCCAGTTTCTGATATCAGGTTGGTCCCAGTTTCTGGTTCAGAGCTGGTCCCAGTTTCTGGCATCAGGTTGGTCCCAGGTCTGGTCAGACAGGTCCGATCGGTCGGTCTTTAATTGTTTCTTCTGTCGGTAAGTTTGGAGTTTCTGTGTTATTCTAAGTCGCTTTATTGAGTTGAGGTCATGTGACCTGTTTTCAGGGTTTAAAACCCTCTTTTTCCCAGATTTAAAACCGTGTTCTCATGTCTAACCAGACAGCGAGGCAGTTTCTGGCCAAAGATGCTGAACTTAACAAGTCTTAATTTGCAATGCCTCCAACTGAACACTATACGGCTTTATTATCTCCACCCTCAGAAGCCGGTTGGCTGCACCAAGCACGTTTCTGGCCTCAGGTTGGTCCCAGTTTCTGGTTCAGAGCTGGTCCCAGTTTCTGGTTCAGAGCTGGTTCCAGTTTCTGGCCTCAGGTTGGTCCCAGTTTCTGGTTCAGAGCTGGTCCCAGTTTCTGGCCTCAGAGCTGGTCCCAGTTTCTGGCCTCAGGTTGGTCCCAGTTTCTGGTTCAGAGCTGGTCCCAGTTTCTGGCCTCAGGTTGGTCCCAGTTTCTGGCCTCAGGTTGATCCCAGTTTCTGGCCTCAGGTTGGTCCCAGTTTCTGGCCTCAGGTTGGTCCCAGTTTCTGGTTCAGAGCTGGTCCCAGTTTCTGGTTCAGAGCTGGTCCCAGTTTCTGCCCTCAGAGCTGGTCCCAGTTTCTGGCCTCAGGTTGGTCCCAGTTTCTGGTTCAGAGCTGGTCCCAGTTTCTGGCCTCAGAGCTGGTCAAAGTTTCTGGCCTCAGGTTGGTCCCAGTTTCTGGTTCAGAGCTGGTCCCAGTTTCTGGCCTCAGAGCTGGTCAAAGTTTCTGGCCTCAGAGCTGGTCCCAGTTTCTGGTTCAGAGCTGGTCCCAGTTTCTTGCCTCAGTTTGGTCCCAGTTTCTGGCCTCAGGTTGGTCCCATTTTCTGGTTCAGAGCTGGTCCCAGTTTCTGGTTCAGAGCTGGTCCCAGTTTCTGGTTCAGAGCTGGTCCCAGTTTCTGGCCTCAGGTTGGTCCCAGTTTCTGGTTCAGAGCTGGTCCCAGATTCTGGTTCAGGTTGGTCCCAGTTTCTGGCCTCAGAGCTGGACCAAGTTTCTTGCCTCAGGTTGGTCCCAGTTTCTGGTTCAGAGCTGGTCCCAGTTTCTGCCCTCAGAGCTGGTCCCAGTTTCTGGCCTCAGAGCTGGTCCCATTTTCTGGTTCAGAGCTGGTCCCAGTTTCTGGTTCAGAGCTGGTCCCAGTTTCTGGCCTCAGGTTGGTCCCAGTTTCTGGCCTCAGGTTGGTCCCATTTTCTGGTTCAGAGCTGGTCCCAGTTTCTGGTTCAGAGCTGGTCCCAGTTTCTGGTTCAGAGCTTGTCCCAGTTTCTGGTTCAGGTTGGTCCCAGTTTCTGGTTCAGAGCTGGTCCCAGTTTCTGGCCTCAGGTTGGTCCCAGTTTCTGGCCTCAGGTTGGTCCCAGTTTCTGGCCTCAGGTTGGTCCCATTTTCTGGTTCAGAGCTGGTCCCAGTTTCTGGTTCAGAGCTGGTCCCAGTTTCTGGTTCAGAGCTTGTCCCAGTTTCTGGTTCAGGTTGGTCCCAGTTTCTGGTTCAGAGCTGGTCCCAGTTTCTGGCCTCAGGTTGGTCCCAGTTTCTGGTTCAGAGCTGGTCCCAGTTTCTGGTTCAGGTTGGTCCCAGTTTCTGGTTCAGAGCTGGTCCCAATTTATGGCCTAAGAGCTGGTCCCAGTTTCTGGTTCAGGTTGGTCCCAGTTTCTGGCGTCAGAGCTGGACCCAGTTTCTTGCCTGAGAGCTGGTGCCAGTTTCTGGTTCAGAGCTGGTCCCAGTTTCTGGCCTCAGGTTGGTCCCAGTTTCTGGTTCAGAGCTGGTCCCAGTTTCTGGTTCAGAGCTTGTCCCAGTTTCTGGCCTGAGGTTGGTCCCAGTTGGTCCCAGTTTCTGGCGTCAGAGCTGGTCCCAGTTTTTGGTTCAGAGCTGGTCCCAGTTTCTAGTTCAAGTTGGTTCCAGTTTCTGGCCTCAGGTTGGTCCCAGTTTCTGGTTCAGAGCTTGTCCCAGTTTCTGGCCTCAGAGCTGGACCCAGTTTCTTGCCTGAGAGCTGGTCCCAGTTTTTGGTTCAGAGCTGGTCCCAGTTTGTGGCCTCAGGTTGGTCCCAGTTTCTGGTTCAGAGCTGGTCCCAGTTTCTGGTTCAGAGCTGGTCCCAGTTTCTGGCCTCAGGTTGGTCCCAGTTTCTGGTTCAGAGCTGGTCCCAGTTTCTGCCCTCAGAGCTGGTCCCAGTTTCTGGCCTCAGGTTGGTCCCAGTTTCTGGTTCAGAGCTGGTCCCAGTTTCTGGCCTCAGAGCTGGTCAAAGTTTCTGGCCTCAGAGCTGGTCCCAGTTTCTGGCCTCAGGTTGGTCCCAGTTTCTGGTTCAGAGCTGGTCCCAGTTTCTGGTTCAGAGCTGGACCCAGTTTCTGGCCTCAGGTTGGTCCCATTTTCCGGTTCAGAGCTGGTCCCAGTTTCTGGTTCAGAGCTGGTCCCAGTTTCTGGCCTCAGGTTGGTCCCAGTTTCTGGTTCAGGTTGGTCCCAGTTTCTGGCCTCAGAGCTGGTCCCAGTTTCTTGCCTCAGAGCTGGTCCCAGTTTCTGGTTCAGGTTGGTCCCAGTTTCTGGCCTCAGAGCTGGATCCAGTTTCTTGCCTCAGAGCTGGTCCCAGTTTCTGGTTCAGAGCTGGTCCCAGTTTCTGGCCTCAAGTTGGTCCCAGTTTCTGGTTCAGAGCTGGTCCCAGTTTCTGATATCAGGTTGGTCCCAGTTTCTGGTTCAGAGCTGGTCCCAGTTTCTGGCATCAGGTTGGTCCCAGGTCTGGTCAGACAGGTCCGATCGGTCGGTCTTTAATTGTTTCTTCTGTCGGTAAGTTTGGAGTTTCTGTGTTATTCTAAGTCGCTTTATTGAGTTGAGGTCATGTGACCTGTTTTCAGGGTTTAAAACCCTCTTTTTCCCAGATTTAAAACCGTGTTCTCATGTCTAACCAGACAGCGAGGCAGTTTCTGGCCAAAGATGCTGAACTTAACAAGTCTTAATTTGCAATGCCTCCAACTGAACACTATACGGCTTTATTATCTCCACCCTCAGAAGCCGGTTGGCTGCACCAAGCACGTTTCTGGCCTCAGGTTGGTCCCAGTTTCTGGTTCAGAGCTGGTCCCAGTTTCTGGTTCAGAGCTGGTTCCAGTTTCTGGCCTCAGGTTGGTCCCAGTTTCTGGTTCAGAGCTGGTCCCAGTTTCTGGCCTCAGAGCTGGTCCCAGTTTCTGGCCTCAGGTTGGTCCCAGTTTCTGGTTCAGAGCTGGTCCCAGTTTCTGGCCTCAGGTTGGTCCCAGTTTCTGGCCTCAGGTTGATCCCAGTTTCTGGCCTCAGGTTGGTCCCAGTTTCTGGCCTCAGGTTGGTCCCAGTTTCTGGTTCAGAGCTGGTCCCAGTTTCTGGTTCAGAGCTGGTCCCAGTTTCTGCCCTCAGAGCTGGTCCCAGTTTCTGGCCTCAGGTTGGTCCCAGTTTCTGGTTCAGAGCTGGTCCCAGTTTCTGGCCTCAGAGCTGGTCAAAGTTTCTGGCCTCAGGTTGGTCCCAGTTTCTGGTTCAGAGCTGGTCCCAGTTTCTGGCCTCAGAGCTGGTCAAAGTTTCTGGCCTCAGAGCTGGTCCCAGTTTCTGGTTCAGAGCTGGTCCCAGTTTCTTGCCTCAGTTTGGTCCCAGTTTCTGGCCTCAGGTTGGTCCCATTTTCTGGTTCAGAGCTGGTCCCAGTTTCTGGTTCAGAGCTGGTCCCAGTTTCTGGTTCAGAGCTGGTCCCAGTTTCTGGCCTCAGGTTGGTCCCAGTTTCTGGTTCAGAGCTGGTCCCAGATTCTGGTTCAGGTTGGTCCCAGTTTCTGGCCTCAGAGCTGGACCAAGTTTCTTGCCTCAGGTTGGTCCCAGTTTCTGGTTCAGAGCTGGTCCCAGTTTCTGCCCTCAGAGCTGGTCCCAGTTTCTGGCCTCAGAGCTGGTCCCATTTTCTGGTTCAGAGCTGGTCCCAGTTTCTGGTTCAGAGCTGGTCCCAGTTTCTGGCCTCAGGTTGGTCCCAGTTTCTGGCCTCAGGTTGGTCCCATTTTCTGGTTCAGAGCTGGTCCCAGTTTCTGGTTCAGAGCTGGTCCCAGTTTCTGGTTCAGAGCTTGTCCCAGTTTCTGGTTCAGGTTGGTCCCAGTTTCTGGTTCAGAGCTGGTCCCAGTTTCTGGCCTCAGGTTGGTCCCAGTTTCTGGCCTCAGGTTGGTCCCAGTTTCTGGCCTCAGGTTGGTCCCATTTTCTGGTTCAGAGCTGGTCCCAGTTTCTGGTTCAGAGCTGGTCCCAGTTTCTGGTTCAGAGCTTGTCCCAGTTTCTGGTTCAGGTTGGTCCCAGTTTCTGGTTCAGAGCTGGTCCCAGTTTCTGGCCTCAGGTTGGTCCCAGTTTCTGGTTCAGAGCTGGTCCCAGTTTCTGGTTCAGGTTGGTCCCAGTTTCTGGTTCAGAGCTGGTCCCAATTTATGGCCTAAGAGCTGGTCCCAGTTTCTGGTTCAGGTTGGTCCCAGTTTCTGGCGTCAGAGCTGGACCCAGTTTCTTGCCTGAGAGCTGGTGCCAGTTTCTGGTTCAGAGCTGGTCCCAGTTTCTGGCCTCAGGTTGGTCCCAGTTTCTGGTTCAGAGCTGGTCCCAGTTTCTGGTTCAGAGCTTGTCCCAGTTTCTGGCCTGAGGTTGGTCCCAGTTGGTCCCAGTTTCTGGCGTCAGAGCTGGTCCCAGTTTTTGGTTCAGAGCTGGTCCCAGTTTCTAGTTCAAGTTGGTTCCAGTTTCTGGCCTCAGGTTGGTCCCAGTTTCTGGTTCAGAGCTTGTCCCAGTTTCTGGCCTCAGAGCTGGACCCAGTTTCTTGCCTGAGAGCTGGTCCCAGTTTTTGGTTCAGAGCTGGTCCCAGTTTGTGGCCTCAGGTTGGTCCCAGTTTCTGGTTCAGAGCTGGTCCCAGTTTCTGGTTCAGAGCTGGTCCCAGTTTCTGGCCTCAGGTTGGTCCCAGTTTCTGGTTCAGAGCTGGTCCCAGTTTCTGCCCTCAGAGCTGGTCCCAGTTTCTGGCCTCAGGTTGGTCCCAGTTTCTGGTTCAGAGCTGGTCCCAGTTTCTGGCCTCAGAGCTGGTCAAAGTTTCTGGCCTCAGAGCTGGTCCCAGTTTCTGGCCTCAGGTTGGTCCCAGTTTCTGGTTCAGAGCTGGTCCCAGTTTCTGGCCTCAGGTTGGTCCCAGTTTCTGGCCTCAGGTTGATCCCAGTTTCTGGCCTCAGGTTGGTCCCAGTTTCTGGCCGCAGGTTGGTCCCAGTTTCTGGTTCAGAGCTGGACCCAGTTTCTTGCCTGAGAGCTGGTCCCAGTTTCTGGTTCAGAGCTGGTCCCAGTTTCTGGCCTCAGGTTGGTCCCAGTTTCTGGTTCAGAGCTGGTCCCAGTTTCTGGTTCAGAGCTTGTCCCAGTTTCTGGCCTGAGGTTGATCCCAGTTGGTCCCAGTTTCTGGCGTCAGAGCTGGTCCCAGTTTTTGGTTCAGAGCTGGTCCCAGTTTCTAGTTCAAGTTGGTTCCAGTTTCTGGCCTCAGGTTGGTCCCAGTTTCTGGTTCAGAGCTTGTCCCAGTTTCTGGCCTGAGAGCTGGTCCCAGTTTCTTGCCTGAGAGCTGGTCCCAGTTTCTGGTTCAGAGCTGGTCCCAGTTTCTGGCCTCAGGTTGGTCCCAGTTTCTGGTTCAGAGCTGGTCCCAGTTTCTGGTTCAGAGCTGGTCCCAGTTTCTGGCCTCAGGTTGGTCCCAGTTTCTGGTTCAGAGCTGGTCCCAGTTTCTGCCCTCAGAGCTGGTCCCAGTTTCTGGCCTCAGGTTGGTCCCAGTTTCTGGTTCAGAGCTGGTCCCAGTTTCTGGCCTCAGAGCTGGTCAAAGTTTCTGGTTCAGAGCTGGTCCCAGTTTCTGGCCTCAGGTTGGTCCCAGTTTCTTGCATCAGAGCTGGTCCCAGTTTCTGGCCTCAGGTTGGTCCCAGTTTCTTGCCTCAGGTTGGTCCAAGTTTCTGGTTCAGAGCTGGTCCCAGTTTCTGGTTCAGAGCTGGTCCCAGTTTCTGGTTCAGAGCTTGTCCCAGTTTCTGGTTCAGGTTGGTCCCAGTTTCTTCCCTCAGAGCTGGACCCAGTTTCTGGCCTCAGGTTTTTCCCAGTTTCTGGTTCAGAGCTGGTCCCAGTTTCTGGCCTCAGGTTGGTCCAAGTTTCTGGTTCAGAGCTGGTCCCAGTTTCTAGTTCAGGTTGGTCCCAGTTTCTGGTTCAGAGCTGGTCCCAGTTTCTGGTTCAGGTTGGTCCCAGTTTCTGGCCTCAGAGCTGGTCCCAGTTTCTGGCCTCAGAGCTGGTCCCATTTTCTTGCCTCAGGTTGGTCCAAGTTTCTGGTTCAGAGCTGGTCCCAGTTTCTGGTTCAGAGCTGGTCCCACTTTCTGGTTCAGGTTGGTCTCAGTTTCTGGCGTCAGGTTGGTCCCAGTTTATGGCCTCAGAGCTGGTCCCAGTTTATGGCCTCAGAGCTGGTCCCAGTTTTTGGTTCAGGTTGGTCCCAGTTTCTGCCCTCAGAGCTGGTCCCAGTTTCTGGCCTCAGGTTGGTCCCAGTTTCTGGTTCAGAGCTGGTCCCAGTTTCTGGCCTCAGAGCTGGTCAAAGTTTCTGGTTCAGAGCTGGTCCCAGTTTCTGGCCTCAGGTTGGTCCCAGTTTCTGGTTCAGAGCTGGTCCCAGTTTCTGGTTCAGAGCTGGTCCCAGTTTCTGGTTCAGAGCTGGTCCCAGTTTCTGGTTCAGGTTGGTCCCAGTTTCTTCCTTCAGAGCTGGACCCAGTTTCTGGCCTCAGGTGTTTCCCAGTTTCTGGTTCAGAGCTGGTCCCAGTTTCTGGCCTCAGGTTGGTCCAAGTTTCTGGTTCAGAGCTGGTCCCAGTTTCTAGTTCAGGTTGGTCCCAGTTTCTGGTTCAGAGCTGGTCCCAGTTTCTGGCCTCAGGTTGGTCCCAGTTTCTGGTTCAGAGCTGGTCCCAGTTTCTGGTTCAGAGCTGTTCCCAGTTTCTGGTTCAGGTTGGTCCCAGTTTCTGGCCTCAGAGCTGGTCCCAGTTTCTGGTTCAGGTTGGTCCCAGTTTCTGGCCTCAGAGCTGGTCCCATTTTCTTGCCTCAGGTTGGTCCCAGTTTCTGGTTCAGAGCTGGTCCCAGTTTCTGGTTCAGGTTGGTCCCAGTTTCTGGCCTCAGAGCTGGTCCCAGTTTCTAAACTCAGGTTGGTCCCAGTTTCTGGTTCAGAGCTGGTCCCACTTTCTGGTTCAGGTTGGTCCCAGTTTCTGGCGTCAGGTTGGTCCCAGTTTATGGCCTCAGAGCTGGTCCCAGTTTATGGCCTCAGAGCTGGTCCCAGTTTTTGGTTCAGGTTGGTCCCAGTTTCTGGCCTCAGAGCTGGACCCAGTTTCTGGCTCAGAGCTGGACCCAGTTTCTGGCTCAGAGCTGGTCCCAGTTTCTTGCCTCAGAGCTGGTCCCAGTTTCTGGCCTCAGGTTGGTCCCAGTTTCTGGCGTCAGGTTGGTCCCAGTTTATGGCCTCAGAGCTGGTCCCAGTTTCTGCCCTCAGAGCTGGTCCCAGTTTCTGGCCTCAGGTTGGTCCCAGTTTCTGGTTCAGAGCTGGTCCCAGTTTCTGGCCTCAGAGCTGGTCAAAGTTTCTGGTTCAGAGCTGGTCCCAGTTTCTGGCCTCAGGTTGGTCCCAGTTTCTTGCCTCAGAGCTGGTCCCAGTTTCTGGCCTCAGGTTGGTCCCAGTTTCTTGCCTCAGGTTGGTCCAAGTTTCTGGTTCAGAGCTGGTCCCAGTTTCTGGTTCAGAGCTGGTCCCAGTTTCTGGTTCAGAGCTTGTCCCAGTTTCTGGTTCAGGTTGGTCCCAGTTTCTTCCCTCAGAGCTGGACCCAGTTTCTGGCCTCAGGTTTTTCCCAGTTTCTGGTTCAGAGCTGGTCCCAGTTTCTGGCCTCAGGTTGGTCCAAGTTTCTGGTTCAGAGCTGGTCCCAGTTTCTAGTTCAGGTTGGTCCCAGTTTCTGGTTCAAAGCTGGTCCCAGTTTCTTGTTCAGGTTGGTCCCAGTTTCTGGCCTCAGAGCTGGTCCCAGTTTCTGGCCTCAGAGCTGGTCCCATTTTCTTGCCTCAGGTTGGTCCAAGTTTCTGGTTCAGAGCTGGTCCCAGTTTCTGGTTCAGAGCTGGTCCCACTTTCTGGTTCAGGTTGGTCTCAGTTTCTGGCGTCAGGTTGGTCCCAGTTTATGGCCTCAGAGCTGGTCCCAGTTTATGGCCTCAGAGCTGGTCCCAGTTTTTGGTTCAGGTTGGTCCCAGTTTCTGCCCTCAGAGCTGGTCCCAGTTTCTGGCCTCAGGTTGGTCCCAGTTTCTGGTTCAGAGCTGGTCCCAGTTTCTGGCCTCAGAGCTGGTCAAAGTTTCTGGTTCAGAGCTGGTCCCAGTTTCTGGCCTCAGGTTGGTCCCAGTTTCTGGTTCAGAGCTGGTCCCAGTTTCTGGTTCAGAGCTGGTCCCAGTTTCTGGTTCAGAGCTGGTCCCAGTTTCTGGTTCAGGTTGGTCCCAGTTTCTTCCTTCAGAGCTGGACCCAGTTTCTGGCCTCAGGTGTTTCCCAGTTTCTGGTTCAGAGCTGGTCCCAGTTTCTGGCCTCAGGTTGGTCCAAGTTTCTGGTTCAGAGCTGGTCCCAGTTTCTAGTTCAGGTTGGTCCCAGTTTCTGGTTCAGAGCTGGTCCCAGTTTCTGGCCTCAGGTTGGTCCCAGTTTCTGGTTCAGAGCTGGTCCCAGTTTCTGGTTCAGAGCTGTTCCCAGTTTCTGGTTCAGGTTGGTCCCAGTTTCTGGCCTCAGAGCTGGTCCCAGTTTCTGGTTCAGGTTGGTCCCAGTTTCTGGCCTCAGAGCTGGTCCCATTTTCTTGCCTCAGGTTGGTCCCAGTTTCTGGTTCAGAGCTGGTCCCAGTTTCTGGTTCAGGTTGGTCCCAGTTTCTGGCCTCAGAGCTGGTCCCAGTTTCTAAACTCAGGTTGGTCCCAGTTTCTGGTTCAGAGCTGGTCCCACTTTCTGGTTCAGGTTGGTCCCAGTTTCTGGCGTCAGGTTGGTCCCAGTTTATGGCCTCAGAGCTGGTCCCAGTTTATGGCCTCAGAGCTGGTCCCAGTTTTTGGTTCAGGTTGGTCCCAGTTTCTGGCCTCAGAGCTGGACCCAGTTTCTGGCTCAGAGCTGGACCCAGTTTCTGGCTCAGAGCTGGTCCCAGTTTCTTGCCTCAGAGCTGGTCCCAGTTTCTGGCCTCAGGTTGGTCCCAGTTTCTGGCGTCAGGTTGGTCCCAGTTTATGGCCTCAGAGCTGGTCCCAGTTTATGGCCTCAGAGCTGGTCCCAGTTTCTGGTTCAGAGTTGGTCCCAGTTTCTGGCCTCAGAGCTGGTCCCATTTTCTGGTTCAGAGCTGGTCCCAGTTTCTGGCCTCAGGTTGGTCCCAGTTTTTTGTTCAGAGCTGGTCCCAGTTTCTAGTTCAAGTTGGTCCCAGTTTCTAGTTCAGGTTGGTCCCAGTTTCTGGCCTCAGAGCTGGTCCCAGTTTCTTGCCTCAGGTTGGTCCCAGTTTCTGGTTCAGAGCTGGTCCCAGTTTCTGGCCTCAGGGTGGTCCCAGTTTCTGGTTCAGAGCTGGTCCCAGATTCTGGTTCAGGTTGGTCCCAGTTTCTGGCCTCAGAGCTGGACCCAGTTTCTGGCCTCAGGTTGGTCCCAGTTTCTGGCCTCAGGTTGGTCCCAGTTTCTGGTTCAGAGCTGGCCCCAGTTTCTGGCCTCAGGTTGGTCCAAGTTTCTGGTTCAGGTTGGTCCCAGTTTCTGGCCTCAGAGCTGGTCCCAGTTTCTTAACTCAGGTTGGTCCCAGTTTCTGGTTCAGAGCTGGTCCCAGTTTCTGGTTCAGAGCTGGTCCCAGTTTCTGGCCTCAGGTTGGTCCCAGTTTCTGGTTCAGAGCTGGTCCCAGTTTCTGGCCTCAGAGCTGGTCCCAGTTTCTGGCCTCAGGTTGGTCCCAGTTTCTGGTTCAGAGCTGGTCCCAGTTTCTGGCCTCAGGTTGGTCCCAGTTTCTGGCCTCAGGTTGATCCCAGTTTCTGGCCTCAGGTTGGTCCCAGTTTCTGGCCTCAGGTTGGTCCCAGTTTCTGGTTCAGAGCTGGTCCCAGTTTCTGGTTCAGAGCTGGTCCCAGTTTCTGCCCTCAGAGCTGGTCCCAGTTTCTGGCCTCAGGTTGGTCCCAGTTTCTGGTTCAGAGCTGGTCCAAGTTTCTGGCCTCAGAGCTGGTCCCAGTTTCTGGCCTCAGGTTGGTCCCAGTTTCTGGTTCAGAGCTGGTCCCAGTTTCTGGTTCAGAGCTTGTCCCAGTTTCTGGTTCAGGTTGGTCCCAGTTTCTGGTTCAGAGCTGGTCCCAGTTTCTGGCCTCAGGTTGGTCCCAGTTTCTGGTTCAGAGCTGGTCCCAGTTTCTGGTTCAGGTTGGTCCCAGTTTCTGGTTCAGAGCTGGTCCCAATTTATGGCCTAAGAGCTGGTCCCAGTTTCTGGTTCAGGTTGGTCCCAGTTTCTGGCCTCAGAGCTGGACCCAGTTTCTTGCCTCAGAGCTGGTCCCAGTTTCTGGTTCAGAGCTGGTCCCAGTTTCTGGTTCAGAGCTGGTCCCAGTTTCTGGCCTCAGAGCTGGTCCCATTTTCTGGTTCAGAGCTGGTCCCAGTTTCTGGTTCAGAGCTGGTCCCAGTTTCTGGCCTCAGGTTGGTCCCAGTTTCTGGCCTCAGGTTGGTCCCATTTTCTGGTTCAGAGCTGGTCCCAGTTTCTGGTTCAGAGCTGGTCCCAGTTTCTGGTTCAGAGCTTGTCCCAGTTTCTGGTTCAGGTTGGTCCCAGTTTCTGGTTCAGAGCTGGTCCCAGTGTCTGGCCTCAGGTTGGTCCCAGTTTCTGGCCTCAGGTTGGTCCCAGTTTCTGGCCTCAGGTTGGTCTCATTTTCTGGTTCAGAGCTGGTCCCAGTTTCTGGTTCAGAGCTTGGTCCCAGTTTCTGGTTCAGAGCTGGTCCCAGTTTCTGGCCTCAGGTTGGTCCCAGTTTCTGGTTCAGAGCTGGTCCCAGTTTCTGGTTCAGGTTGGTCCCAGTTTCTGGTTCAGAGCTGGTCCCAGTTTCTGGCCTCAGGTTGGTCCCAGTTTCTGGTTCAGAGCTGGTCCCAGTTTCTGTCCTCAGAGCTGGTCCCAGTTTCTGGCCTCAGGTTGGTCCCAGTTTCTGGTTCAGAGCTGGTCCCAGTTTCTGGCCTCAGAGCTGGTCAAAGTTTCTGGCCTCAGAGCTGGTCCCAGTTTCTGGCCTCAGGTTGGTCCCAGTTTCTGGTTCAGAGCTGGTCCCAGTTTCTGATCTCAGGTTGGTCCCAGTTTATGGCCTCAGAGCTGGTCCCAGTTTCTGGTTCAGAGTTGGTCCCAGTTTCTGGCCTCAGAGCTGGTCCCATTTTCTGGTTCAGAGCTGGTCCCAGTTTCTGGCCTCAGGTTGGTCCCAGTTTTTGGTTCAGAGCTGGTCCCAGTTTCTAGTTCAAGTTGGTCCCAGTTTCTAGTTCAGGTTGGTCCCAGTTTCTGGCCTCAGAGCTGGTCCCAGTTTCTTGCCTCAGGTTGGTCCCAGTTTCTGGTTCAGAGCTGGTCCCAGTTTCTGGCCTCAGGGTGGTCCCAGTTTCTGGTTCAGAGCTGGTCCCAGATTCTGGTTCAGGTTGGTCCCAGTTTCTGGCCTCAGAGCTGGACCCAGTTTCTGGCCTCAGGTTGGTCCCAGTTTCTGGCCTCAGGTTGGTCCCAGTTTCTGGTTCAGAGCTGGTCCCAGTTTCTGGCCTCAGGTTGGTCCAAGTTTCTGGTTCAGGTTGGTCCCAGTTTCTGGCCTCAGAGCTGGTCCCAGTTTCTTAACTCAGGTTGGTCCCAGTTTCTGGTTCAGAGCTGGTCCAAGTTTCTGGCCTCAGAGCTGGTCCCAGTTTCTGGCCTCAGGTTGGTCCCAGTTTCTGGTTCAGAGCTGGTCCCAGTTTCTGGTTCAGAGCTTGTCCCAGTTTCTGGTTCAGGTTGGTCCCAGTTTCTGGTTCAGAGCTGGTCCCAGTTTCTGGCCTCAGGTTGGTCCCAGTTTCTGGTTCAGAGCTGGTCCCAGTTTCTGGTTCAGGTTGGTCCCAGTTTCTGGTTCAGAGCTGGTCCCAATTTATGGCCTAAGAGCTGGTCCCAGTTTCTGGTTCAGGTTGGTCCCAGTTTCTGGCCTCAGAGCTGGACCCAGTTTCTTGCCTCAGAGCTGGTCCCAGTTTCTGGTTCAGAGCTGGTCCCAGTTTCTGGTTCAGAGCTGGTCCCAGTTTCTGGCCTCAGAGCTGGTCCCATTTTCTGGTTCAGAGCTGGTCCCAGTTTCTGGCCTCAGGTTGGTCCCAGTTTCTGGCCTCAGGTTGGTCCCATTTTCTGGTTCAGAGCTGGTCCCAGTTTCTGGTTCAGAGCTGGTCCCAGTTTCTGGTTCAGAGCTTGTCCCAGTTTCTGGTTCAGGTTGGTCCCAGTTTCTGGTTCAGAGCTGGTCCCAGTTTCTGGCCTCAGGTTGGTCCCAGTTTCTGGCCTCAGGTTGGTCCCAGTTTCTGGCCTCAGGTTGGTCCCATTTTCTGGTTCAGAGCTGGTCCCAGTTTCTTAACTCAGGTTGGTCCCAGTTTCTGGTTCAGAGCTGGTCCCAGTTTCTGGTTCAGAGCTGGTCCCAGTTTCTGGCCTCAGGTTGGTCCCAGTTTCTGGTTCAGAGCTGGTCCCAGTTTCTGGCCTCAGAGCTGGTCCCAGTTTCTGGCCTCAGGTTGGTCCCAGTTTCTGGTTCAGAGCTGGTCCCAGTTTCTGGCCTCAGGTTGGTCCCAGTTTCTGGCCTCAGAGCTGGTCCCAGTTTCTGGCCTCAGGTTGGTCCCAGTTTCTGGCCTCAGGTTGGTCCCAGTTTCTGGTTCAGAGCTGGTCCCAGTTTCTGGCCTCAGGTTGGTCCAAGTTTCTGGTTCAGGTTGGTCCCAGTTTCTGGCCTCAGAGCTGGTCCCAGTTTCTTAACTCAGGTTGGTCCCAGTTTCTGGTTCAGAGCTGGTCCCAGTTTCTGGTTCAGAGCTGGTCCCAGTTTCTGGCCTCAGGTTGGTCCCAGTTTCTGGTTCAGAGCTGGTCCCAGTTTCTGGCCTCAGAGCTGGTCCCAGTTTCTGGCCTCAGGTTGGTCCCAGTTTCTGGTTCAGAGCTGGTCCCAGTTTCTGGCCTCAGGTTGGTCCCAGTTTCTGGCCTCAGGTTGATCCCAGTTTCTGGCCTCAGGTTGGTCCCAGTTTCTGGCCTCAGGTTGGTCCCAGTTTCTGGTTCAGAGCTGGTCCCAGTTTCTGGTTCAGAGCTGGTCCCAGTTTCTGCCCTCAGAGCTGGTCCCAGTTTCTGGCCTCAGGTTGGTCCCAGTTTCTGGTTCAGAGCTGGTCCAAGTTTCTGGCCTCAGAGCTGGTCCCAGTTTCTGGCCTCAGGTTGGTCCCAGTTTCTGGTTCAGAGCTGGTCCCAGTTTCTGGTTCAGAGCTTGTCCCAGTTTCTGGTTCAGGTTGGTCCCAGTTTCTGGTTCAGAGCTGGTCCCAGTTTCTGGCCTCAGGTTGGTCCCAGTTTCTGGTTCAGAGCTGGTCCCAGTTTCTGGTTCAGGTTGGTCCCAGTTTCTGGTTCAGAGCTGGTCCCAATTTATGGCCTAAGAGCTGGTCCCAGTTTCTGGTTCAGGTTGGTCCCAGTTTCTGGCCTCAGAGCTGGACCCAGTTTCTTGCCTCAGAGCTGGTCCCAGTTTCTGGTTCAGAGCTGGTCCCAGTTTCTGGTTCAGAGCTGGTCCCAGTTTCTGGCCTCAGAGCTGGTCCCATTTTCTGGTTCAGAGCTGGTCCCAGTTTCTGGCCTCAGGTTGGTCCCAGTTTCTGGCCTCAGGTTGGTCCCATTTTCTGGTTCAGAGCTGGTCCCAGTTTCTGGTTCAGAGCTGGTCCCAGTTTCTGGTTCAGAGCTTGTCCCAGTTTCTGGTTCAGGTTGGTCCCAGTTTCTGGTTCAGAGCTGGTCCCAGTTTCTGGCCTCAGGTTGGTCCCAGTTTCTGGCCTCAGGTTGGTCCCAGTTTCTGGCCTCAGGTTGGTCCCATTTTCTGGTTCAGAGCTGGTCCCAGTTTCTGGTTCAGAGCTTGGTCCCAGTTTCTGGTTCAGAGCTGGTCCCAGTTTCTGGCCTCAGGTTGGTCCCAGTTTCTGGTTCAGAGCTGGTCCCAGTTTCTGGTTCAGGTTGGTCCCAGTTTCTGGTTCAGAGCTGGTCCCAGTTTCTGGCCTCAGGTTGGTCCCAGTTTCTGGTTCAGAGCTGGTCCCAGTTTCTGTCCTCAGAGCTGGTCCCAGTTTCTGGCCTCAGGTTGGTCCCAGTTTCTGGTTCAGAGCTGGTCCCAGTTTCTGGCCTCAGAGCTGGTCAAAGTTTCTGGCCTCAGAGCTGGTCCCAGTTTCTGGCCTCAGGTTGGTCCCAGTTTCTGGTTCAGAGCTGGTCCCAGTTTCTGATCTCAGGTTGGTCCCAGTTTCTGGCCTCAGGTTGGTCCCATTTTCTGGTTCAGAGCTGGTCCCAGTTTCTGGTTCAGAGCTGGTCCCAGTTTCTGGTTCAGAGCTTGTCCCAGTTTCTGGTTCAGGTTGGTCCCAGTTTCTGGTTCAGAGCTGGTCCCAGTTTCTGGCCTCAGGTTGGTCCCAGTTTCTGGTTCAGAGCTGGTCCCAGATTCTGGTTCAGGTTGGTCCCAGTTTCTGGCCTCAGAGCTGGACCCAGTTTCTTGCCTCAGGTTGGTCCCAGTTTCTGGTTCAGAGCTGGTCCCAGTTTCTGGTTCAGAGCTGGTCCCAGTTTCTGGCCTCAGGTTGGTCCCAGTTTCTGGTTCAGAGCTGGTCCCAGATTCTGGTTCAGGTTGGTCCCAGTTTCTGGCCTCAGAGCTGGACCCAGTTTCTTGCCTCAGGTTGGTCCCAGTTTCTGGTTCAGAGCTGGTCCCAGTTTCTGGTTCAAGTTGGTCCCAGTTTCTGGCCTCAGGTTGGTCCCAGTTTCTGGTTCAGAGCTGGTCCCAGTTTCTGGTTCAGGTTGGTCCCAGTTTCTGGCCTCAGGTTGGTCCCAGTTTCTGGTTCAGAGCTGGTCCCAGTTTCTGGCCTCAGAGCTGGTCCCAGTTTCTGGCCTCAGGTTGGTCCCAGTTTCTGGTTCAGAGCTGGTCCCAGTTTCTGGCCTCAGGTTGGTCCCAGTTTCTGGTCTCAGGTTGGTCCCATTTTCTGGTTCAGAGCTGGTCCCAGTTTCTAGTTCAGAGCTGGTCCCAGTTTCTGGTTCAGAGCTTGTCCCAGTTTCTGGCCTCAGGTTGGTCCCAGTTTTTGGTTCAGAGCTGGTCCCAGTTTCTGGCCTCAGGTTGGTCCCAGTTTCTGGTTCAGAGCTGGTCCCAGTTTCTGGTTCAGAGCTTGTCCCAGTTTCTGGCCTGAGGTTGGTCCCAGTTGGTCCCAGTTTCTGGCGTCAGAGCTGGTCCCAGTTTTTGGTTCAGAGCTGGTCCCAGTTTCTAGTTCAAGTTGGTTCCAGTTTCTGGCCTCAGGTTGGTCCCAGTTTCTGGTTCAGAGCTTGTCCCAGTTTCTGGCCTCAGAGCTGGACCCAGTTTCTTGCCTGAGAGCTGGTCCCAGTTTCTGGTTCAGAGCTGGTCCCAGTTTCTGGCCTCAGGTTGGTCCCAGTTTCTGGTTCAGAGCTGGTCCCAGTTTCTGGTTCAGAGCTGGTCCCAGTTTCTGGCCTCAGGTTGGTCCCAGTTTCTGGTTCAGAGCTGGTCCCAGTTTCTGGCCTCAGAGCTGGTCCCAGTTTCTGGCCTCAGGTTGGTCCCAGTTTCTGGTTCAGAGCTGGTCCCAGTTTCTGGCCTCAGAGCTGGTCAAAGTTTCTGGTTCAGAGCTGGTCCCAGTTTCTGGCCTCAGGTTGGTCCCAGTTTCTGGTTCAGAGCTGGTCCCAGTTTCTGGCCTCAGGTTGGTCCCAGTTTCTTGCCTCAGGTTGGTCCAAGTTTCTGGTTCAGAGCTGGTCCCAGTTTCTGGTTCAGAGCTTGTCCCAGTTTCTGGTTCAGGTTGGTCCCAGTTTCTTCCCTCAGAGCTGGACCCAGTTTCTGGCCTCAGGTTTTTCCCAGTTTCTGGTTCAGAGCTGGTCCCAGTTTCTGGCCTCAGGTTGGTCCCAGTTTCTGGTTCAGAGCTGGTCCCAGTTTCTGGTTCAGAGCTGGTCCCAGTTTCTGGCCTCAGGTTGGTCCCAGTTTCTGGTTCAGAGCTGGTCCCAGTTTCTGCCCTCAGAGCTGGTCCCAGTTTCTGGCCTCAGGTTGGTCCCAGTTTCTGGTTCAGAGCTGGTCCCAGTTTCTGGCCTCAGAGCTGGTCAAAGTTTCTGGTTCAGAGCTGGTCCCAGTTTCTGGCCTCAGGTTGGTCCCAGTTTCTGGTTCAGAGCTGGTCCCAGTTTCTGGCCTCAGGTTGGTCCCAGTTTCTTGCCTCAGGTTGGTCCAAGTTTCTGGTTCAGAGCTGGTCCCAGTTTCTGGTTCAGAGCTGGTCCCAGTTTCTGGTTCAGAGCTTGTCCCAGTTTCTGGTTCAGGTTGGTCCCAGTTTCTTCCCTCAGAGCTGGACCCAGTTTCTGGCCTCAGGTTTTTCCCAGTTTCTGGTTCAGAGCTGGTCCCAGTTTCTGGCCTCAGGTTGGTCCAAGTTTCTGGTTCAGAGCTGGTCCCAGTTTCTAGTTCAGGTTGGTCCCAGTTTCTGGTTCAGAGCTGGTCCCAGTTTCTGGCCTTAGGTTGGTCCCAGTTTCTGGTTCAGAGCTGGTCCCAGTTTCTGGTTCAGAGCTGGTCCCAGTTTCTGGTTCAGGTTGGTCCCAGTTTCTGGCCTCAGAGCTGGTCCCAGTTTCTGGTTCAGGTTGGTCCCAGTTTCTGGCCTCAGAGCTGGTCCCATTTTCTTGCCTCAGGTTGGTCCAAGTTTCTGGTTCAGAGCTGGTCCCAGTTTCTGGTTCAGAGCTGGTCCCACTTTCTGGTTCAGGTTGGTCTCAGTTTCTGGCGTCAGGTTGGTCCCAGTTTATGGCCTCAGAGCTGGTCCCAGTTTATGGCCTCAGAGCTGGTCCCAGTTTTTGGTTCAGGTTGGTCCCAGTTTCTGCCCTCAGAGCTGGTCCCAGTTTCTGGCCTCAGGTTGGTCCCAGTTTCTGGTTCAGAGCTGGTCCCAGTTTCTGGCCTCAGAGCTGGTCAAAGTTTCTGGTTCAGAGCTGGTCCCAGTTTCTGGCCTCAGGTTGGTCCCAGTTTCTGGTTCAGAGCTGGTCCCAGTTTCTGGCCTCAGGTTGGTCCCAGTTTCTGGCCTCAGGTTGGTCCAAGTTTCTGGTTCAGAGCTGGTCCCAGTTTCTGGTTCAGAGCTGGTCCCAGTTTCTGGTTCAGAGCTGGTCCCAGTTTCTGGTTCAGAGCTGGTCCAAGTTTCTGGTTCAGGTTGGTCCCAGTTTCTTCCCTCAGAGCTGGACCCAGTTTCTGGCCTCAGGTGTTTCCCAGTTTCTGGTTCAGAGCTGGTCCCAGTTTCTGGCCTCAGGTTGGTCCAAGTTTCTGGTTCAGAGCTGGTCCCAGTTTCTAGTTCAGGTTGGTCCCAGTTTCTGGTTCAGAGCTGGTCCCAGTTTCTGGCCTCAGGTTGGTCCCAGTTTCTGGTTCAGAGCTGGTCCCAGTTTCTGGTTCAGAGCTGGTCCCAGTTTCTGGTTCAGAGCTGGTCCCAGTTTCTGGTTCAGGTTGGTCCCAGTTTCTGGCCTCAGAGCTGGTCCCAGTTTCTGGTTCAGGTTGGTCCCAGTTTCTGGCCTCAGAGCTGGTCCCATTTTCTTGCCTCAGGTTGGTCCCAGTTTCTGGTTCAGAGCTGGTCCCAGTTTCTGGTTCAGGTTGGTCCCAGTTTCTGGCCTCAGAGCTGGTCCCAGTTTCTAAACTAAGGTTGGTCCCAGTTTCTGGTTCAGAGCTGGTCCCACTTTCTGGTTCAGGTTGGTCCCAGTTACTGGCGTCAGGTTGGTCCCAGTTTATGGCCTCAGAGCTGGTCCCAGTTTATGGCCTCAGAGCTGGTCCCAGTTTTTGGTTCAGGTTGGTCCCAGTTTCTGGCCTCAGAGCTGGACCCAGTTTCTGGCTCAGAGCTGGACCCAGTTTCTGGCTCAGAGCTGGTCCCAGTTTCTTGCCTCAGAGCTGGTCCCAGTTTCTGGCCTAAGGTTGGTCCCAGTTTCTGGCGTCAGGTTGGTCCCAGTTTATGGCCTCAGAGCTGGTCCCAGTTTCTGGTTCAGAGTTGGTCCCAGTTTCTGGCCTCAGAGCTGGTCCCATTTTCTGGTTCAGAGCTGGTCCCAGTTTCTGGTTCAGAGCTGGTCCCAGTTTCTGGCCTCAGGTTGGTCCCAGTTTTTGGTTCAGAGCTGGTCCCATTTTCTAGTTCAAGTTGGTCCCAGTTTCTAGTTCAGGTTGGTCCCAGTTTCTGAACTCAGAGCTGGTCCCAGTTTCTTGCCTCAGGTTGGTCCCAGTTTCTGGTTCAGAGCTGGTCCCAGTTTCTGGCCTCAGGTTGGTCCCAGTTTCTGGTTCAGAGCTGGTCCCAGATTCTGGTTCAGGTTGGTCCCAGTTTCTGGCCTCAGAGCTGGACCCAGTTTCTGGCCTCAGGTTGGTCCCAGTTTCTGGCCTCAGGTTGGTCCCAGTTTCTGGTTCAGAGCTGGTCCCAGTTTCTGGCCTCAGGTTGGTCCCAGTTTCTGGTTCAGGTTGGTCCCAGTTTCTGGCCTCAGAGCTGGTCCCAGTTTCTTAACTCAGGTTGGTCCCAGTTTCTGGTTCAGAGCTGGTCCCAGTTTCTGGTTCAGGTTGGTCCCAGTTTCTGGCGTCAGGTTGGTCCCAGTTTATGGCCTCAGAGCTGGTCCCAGTTTCTGGTTCAGGTTGGTCCCAGTTTCTGGCGTCAGGTTGGTCCCAGTTTATGGCCTCAGAGCTGGTCCCAGTTTATGGCCTCAGAGCTGGTCCCAGTTTTTTGTTCAGGTTGGTCCCAGTTTCTGGCCTCAGAGCTGGACCCAGTTTCTGGCTCAGAGCTGGACCCAGTTTCTGGCTCAGAGCTGGTCCCAGTTTCTTGCCTCAGAGCTGGTCCCAGTTTCTGGCCTCAGGTTGGTCCAATTTTCTGGTTCAGAGCTGGTCCCAGTTTCTGGTTCAGAGCTGGTCCCAGTTTCTGGCCTCAGGTTGGTCCCAGTTGGTGTCAGTTTCTGGCCTCAGAGCTGGTCCCATTTTCTGGTTCAGAGCTGGTCCCAGTTTCTGGTTCAGAGCTGGTCCCAGTTTCTGGCCTCAGGTTGGTCCCAGTTTCTGGACTCAGGTTGGTCCAATTTTCTGGTTCAGAGCTGGTCCCAGTTTCTGGTTCAGAGCTGGTCCCAGTTTCTGGCCTCAGGTTGGTCCCAGTTGGTCCCAGTTTCTGGCCTCAGAGCTGGTCCAATTTTCTGGTTCAGAACTGGTCCCAGTTTCTGGTTCAGAGCTGGTCCCAGTTTCTGGCCTCAGGTTGGTCCCAGTTTCTGGCCTCAGGTTGGTCCCAGTTTCTGGCCTCAGGTTGGTCCCATTTTCTGGTTCAGAGCTGATCCCAGTTTCTGGTTCAGAGCTGGTCCCAGTTTCTGGTTCAGAGCTTGTCCCAGTTTCTGGTTCAGGTTGGTCCCAGTTTCTGGTTCAGAGCTGGTCCCAGTTTCTGGTTCAGAGCTGGTCCCAATTTATGGCCTAAGAGCTGGTCCCAGTTTCTGGTTCAGGTTGGTCCCAGTTTCTGGCCTCAGAGCTGGACCCAGTTTCTCTCCTGAGAGCTGGTCCCAGTTTCTGGTTCAGAGCTGGTCCCAGTTTCTGGCCTCAGGTTGGTCCCAGTTTCTGGTTCAGAGCTGGTCCCAGTTTCTGGCATCAGGTTGGTCCCAGTTTCTAGTCCAGAGCTGGTCCCAGTTTCTGGCCTCAGGTTGGTCCCAGTTTCTGGTTCAGAGCTGGTCCCAGTTTCTGTCCTCAGAGCTGGTCCCAGTTTCTGGCCTCAGGTTGGTCCCAGTTTCTGGTTCAGAGCTGGTCCCAGTTTCTGGCCTCAGAGCTGGTCAAAGTTTCTGGCCTCAGGTTGGTCCCAGTTTCTGGTTCAGAGCTGGTCCCAGTTTCTGGCCTCAGGTTGGTCCCAGTTTCTGGTTCAGAGCTGGTCCCAGTTTCTGTCATCAGGTTGGTCCCAGTTTCTGGTTCAGAGCTGGTCCCAGTTTCTGGCCTCAGGTTGGTCCCAGTTTCTGGTTCAGAGCTGGTCCCAGTTTCTGTCCTCAGAGCTGGTCCCAGTTTCTGGCCTCAGGTTGGTCCCAGTTTCTGGTTCAGAGCTGGTCCCAGTTTCTGGCCTCAGAGCTGGTCAAAGTTTCTGGCCTCAGAGCTGGTCCCAGTTTCTGGCCTCAGGTTGGTCCCAGTTTCTGGTTCAGAGCTGGTCCCAGTTTCTGATCTCAGGTTGGTCCCAGTTTCTGGCCTCAGGTTGGTCCCATTTTCTGGTTCCGAGCTGGTCCCAGTTTCTGGTTCAGAGCTGGTCCCAGTTTCTGGTTCAGAGCTTGTCCCAGTTTCTGGTTCAGGTTGGTCCCAGTTTCTGGTTCAGAGCTGGTCCCAGTTTCTGGTTCAGAGCTGGTCCCAGTTTCTGGCCTCAGGTTGGTCCCAGTTTCTGGCATCAGGTTGGTCCCAGTTTCTGGTTCAGAGCTGGTCCCAGTTTCTGCCCTCAGGTTGGTCCCAGTTTCTGGTTCAGAGCTGGTCCCAGTTTCTGTCCTCAGAGCTGGTCCCAGTTTCTGGCCTCAGGTTGGTCCCAGTTTCTGGTTCAGAGCTTGTCCCAGTTTCTGGCCTCAGAGCTGGTCAAAGTTTCTGGCCTCAGAGCTGGTCCCAGTTTCTGGCCTCAGGTTGGTCCCAGTTTCTGGTTCAGAGCTGGTCCCAGTTTTTGATCTCAGGTTGGTCCCAGTTTCTGGCCT
Source organism: Leuresthes tenuis (assembly GCA_036924055.1). Lineage (NCBI taxonomy): Eukaryota > Metazoa > Chordata > Actinopteri > Atheriniformes > Atherinopsidae > Leuresthes > Leuresthes tenuis. Next base: position 37,291,333 of record JAVGWW010000002.1, on the reverse strand, counting down.
CAGGTTGGTCCCATTTTCTGGTTCAGAGCTGGTCCCAGTTTCTGGTTCAGAGCTGGTCCCAGTTTCTGGTTCAGAGCTTGTCCCAGTTTCTGGTTCAGGTTGGTCCCAGTTTCTGGTTCAGAGCTGGTCCCAGTTTCTGGTTCAGAGCTGGTCCCAGTTTCTGGTTCAGAGCTGGTCCCAGTTTCTGGCCTCAGGTTGGTCCCAGTTTCTGGTTCAGAGCTGGTCCCAGATTCTGGTTCAGGTTGGTCCCAGTTTCTGGCCTCAGAGCTGGACCCAGTTTCTTGCCTCAGGTTGGTCCCAGTTTCTGGTTCAGAGCTGGTCCCAGTTTCTGGTTCAAGTTGGTCCCAGTTTCTGGCCTCAGAGCTGGTCCCAGTTTCTGGCCTCAGGTTGGTCCCAGTTTCTGGTTCAGAGCTGGTCCCAGTTTCTGGCCTCAGGTTGGTCCCAGTTTCTGGTCTCAGGTTGGTCCCAGTTTCTGGTTCAGAGCTGGTCCCAGTTTCTAGTTCAGAGCTGGTCCCAGTTTCTGGTTCAGAGCTTGTCCCAGTTTCTGGCCTCAGGTTGGTCCCAGTTTTTGGTTCAGAGCTGGTCCCAGTTTCTAGTTCAAGTTGGTTCCAGTTTCTGGCCTCAGGTTGGTTCCAGTTTCTGGTTCAGAGCTGGTCCCAGTTTCTGGCCTCAGAGCTGGTCCCAGTTTCTTGCCTCAGGTTGGTCCCAGTTTCTGGCCTCAGGTTGGTCCAATTTTCTGGTTCAGAGCTGGTCCCAGTTTCTGGTTCAGAGCTGGCCCCAGTTTCTGGCCTCAGGTTGGTCCCAGTTGGTCCCAGTTTCTGGCGTCAGAGCTGGTCCCATTTTCTGGTTCAGAGCGGGTCCCAGTTTCTGGTTCAGAGCTGGCCCCAGTTTCTGGCCTCAGGTTGGTCCCAGTTGGTCCCAGTTTCTGGCGTCAGAGCTGGTCCCAGTTTTTGGTTCAGAGCTGGTCCCAGTTTCTAGTTCAAGTTGGTTCCAGTTTCTGGCCTCAGGTTGGTCCCAGTTTCTGGTTCAGAGCTTGTCCCAGTTTCTGGCCTCAGAGCTGGACCCGGTTTCTTGCCTGAGAGCTGGTCCCAGTTTCTGGTTCAGAGCTGGTCCCAGTTTCTGGCCTCAGGTTGGTCCCAGTGTCTGGTTCAGAGCTGGTCCCAGTTTCTGCCCTCAGAGCTGGTCCCAGTTTCTGGCCTCAGGTTGGTCCCAGTTTCTGGCCTCAGAGCTGGTCAAAGTTTCTGGTTCAGAGCTGGTCCCAGTTTCTGGCCTCAGGTTGGTCCCAGTTTCTGGTTCAGAGCTGGTCCCAGTTTCTGGCCTCAGGTTGGTCCCAGTTTGTGGCCTCAGGTTGGTCCAAGTTTCTGGTTCAGAGCTGGTCCCAGTTTCTGGTTCAGAGCTTGTCCCAGTTTCTGGTTCAGGTTGGTCCCAGTTTCTTCCCTCAGAGCTGGACCCAGTTTCTGGCCTCAGGTTGGTCCCAGTTTCTGGCCTCAGGTTGGTCCCAGTTTCTGGTTCAGAGCTGGTCCCAGTTTCTGGCCCCAGGTTGGTCCCAGTTTCTGGCCTCAGGTTGGTCCCAGTTCCTGGCCTCAGGTTGGTCCCAGTTTCTGGTTCAGAGCTCGTCCCAGTTTCTGGTTCAGAGCTTGTCCCAGTTTCTGGCCTCAGGTTGGTCCCAGTTTTTGGTTCAGAGCTGGTCCCAGTTTCTAGTTCAAGTTGGTTCCAGTTTCAGGCCTCAGGTTGGTTCCAGTTTCTGGTTCAGAGCTGGTCCCAGTTTCTGGTTCAGAGCTTGTCCCAGTTTCTGGCCTCAGGTTGGTCCCAGTTTTTGGTTCAGAGCTGGACCCAGTTTCTGGCCTCAGGTTGGTCCCAGTTTCTGGCCTCAGGTTGGTCCCAGTTTCTGGTTCAGAGCTGGTCCCAGTTTCTGGCCCCAGGTTGGTCCCAGTTTCTGGCCTCAGGTTGGTCCCAGTTCCTGGCCTCAGGTTGGTCCCAGTTTCTGGTTCAGAGCTGGTCCCAGTTTCTGGTTCAGAGCTTGTCCCAGTTTCTGGCCTCAGGTTGGTCCCAGTTTTTGGTTCAGAGCTGGTCCCAGTTTCTAGTTCAAGTTGGTTCCAGTTTCTGGCCTCAGGTTGGTTCCAGTTTCTGGTTCAGAGCTGGTCCCAGTTTCTGGCCTCAGAGCTGGTCCCAGTTTCTTGCCTCAGGTTGGTCCCAGTTTCTGGCCTCAGGTTGGTCCAATTTTCTGGTTCAGAGCTGGTCCCAGTTTCTGGTTCAGAGCTGGCCCCAGTTTCTGGCCTCAGAGCTGGTCCCAGTTTCTGGTTCAGGTTGGTCCCAGTTTCTGGTTCAGAGCTGGTCCCAGTTTCTGCCCTCAGAGCTGGTCCCACTTTCTGGTCTCAGGTTGGTCCCAGTTTCTGGTTCAGAGCTGGTCCAAGTTTCTGGTTCAGAGCTGGTCCCAGTTTCTAGTTCAGAGCTGGTCCCAGTTTCTGGCCTCAGGTTGGTCCAAGTTTCTGGTTCAGAGCTGGTCCCAGTTTCTGGTTCAGAGCTGGTCCCAGTTTCTGGTTCAGAGCTTGTCCCAGTTTCTGGTTCAGGTTGGTCCCAGTTTCTTCCCTCAGAGCTGGACCCAGTTTCTGGTTCAGGTTGGTCCCAGTTTCTGGCCTCAGAGCTGGTCCCATTTTCTTGCCTCAGGTTGGTCCAAGTTTCTGGTTCAGAGCTGGTCCCAGTTTCTGGTTCAGAGCTGGTCCCAGTTTCTGTTCAGGTTGGTCCCAGTTTCTGGCCTCAGAGCTGGTCCCAGTTTCTTAACTCAGGTTGGTCCCAGTTTCTGGTTCAGAGCTGGTCCCACTTTCTGGTTCAGGTTGGTCCCAGTTTCTGGCCTCAGAGCTGGACCCAGTTTCTTGCCTGAGAGCTGGTCCCAGTTTCTGGTTCAGAGCTGGTCCCAGTTTCTGGCCTCAGGTTGGTCCCAGTTTCTGGTTCAGAGCTGGTCCCAGTTTCTGGCATCAGGTTGGTCCCAGTTTCTGGTTCAGAGCTGGTCCCAGTTTCTGGCCTCAGGTTGGTCCCAGTTTCTTGCCTCAGGTTGGTCCCAGTTTCTGGCCTCAGGTTGGTCCCAGTTTCTGGTTCAGAGCTGGTCCCAGTTTCTGCCCTCAGAGCTTGTCCCAGTTTCTGGCCTCAGGTTGGTCCCAGTTTCTGGTTCAGAGCTGGTCCCAGTTTCTGGCCTCAGAGCTGGTCAAAGTTTCTGGTTCAGAGCTGGTCCCAGTTTCTGGTTCAGAGCTTGTCCCAGTTTCTGGTTCAGGTTGGTCCCAGTTTCTGGTTCAAAGCTGGTCCCAGTTTCTGGCCTCAGGTTGGTCCCAGTTTCTGGTTCAGAGCTGGTCCCAGTTTCTGGTTCAGGTTGGTCCCAGTTTCTGGTTCAGAGCTGGTCCCAATTTATGGCCTAAGAGCTGGTCCCAGTTTCTGGTTCAGGTTGGTCCCAGTTTCTGGCCTCAGAGCTGGACCCAGTTTCTTGCCTGAGAGCTGGTCCCAGTTTCTGGTTCAGAGCTGGTCCCAGTTTCTGGCCTCAGGTTGGTCCCAGTTTCTGGTTCAGAGCTGGTCCCAGGTTCTGGCATCAGGTTGGTCACAGTTTCTGGTTCAGAGCTGGTCCCAGTTTCTGGCCTCAGGTTGGTCCCAGTTTCTGGTTCAGAGCTGGTCCCAGTTTCTGCCCTCAGAGCTGGTACCAGTTTCTGGCCTCAGGTTGGTCCCAGTTTCTGGTTCAGAGCTGGTCCCAGTTTCTGGCCTCAGAGCTGGTCAAAGTTTCTGGCCTCAGAGCTGGTCCCAGTTTCTGGCCTCAGGTTGGTCCCAGTTTCTGGTTCAGAGCTGGTCCCAGTTTCTGGCCTCAGGTTGGTCCCAGTTTCTGGTTCAGAGCTGGTCCCAGATTCTGGTTCAGGTTGGTCCCAGTTTCTGGTCTCAGAGCTGGACCCAGTTTCTTGCCTCAGGTTGGTCCCAGTTTCTGGTTCAGAGCTGGTCCCAGTTTGTGGTTCAAGTTGGTCCCAGTTTCTGGCCTCAGGTTGGTCCCAGTTTCTGGTTCAGAGCTGGTCCCAGTTTCTGGTTCAGGTTGGTCCCAGTTTCTGGCATCAGGTGTGTCCCAGTTTCTGGTTCAGAGCTGGTCCCAGTTTCTGGCCTCAGGTTGGTCCCAGTTTCTGGTTCAGAGCTGGTCCCAGTTTCTGGCCTCAGGTTGGTCCCAGTTTCTGGTCTCAGGTTGGTCCCATTTTCTGGTTCAGAGCTGGTCCCAGTTTCTAGTTCAGAGCTGGTCCCAGTTTCTGGTTCAGAGCTTGTCCCAGTTTGTGGCCTCAGGTTGGTCCCAGTTTTTGGTTCAGAGCTGGTCCCAGTTTCTAGTTCAAGTTTGTTCCAGTTTCTGGCCTCAGGTTGGTCCCAGTTTCTGGTTCAGAGCTGGTCCCAGTTTCTGGTTCAGAGCTGGTCCCAGTTTCTGGTTCAGAGCTTGTCCCAGTTTCTGGTTCAGGTTGGTCCCAGTTTCTGGTTCAGAGCTGGTCCCAGTTTCTGTTCTCAGGTTGGTCCCAGTTTCTGGTTCAGAGCTGGTCCCAGTTTCTGGTTCAGGTTGGTCCCAGTTTCTGGTTCAGAGCTGGTCCCAATTTATGGCCTAAGAGCTGGTCCCAGTTTCTGGTTCAGGTTGGTCCCAGTTTCTGGCCTCAGAGCTGGACCCAGTTTCTTGCCTGAGAGCTGGTCCCAGTTTCTGGTTCAGAGCTGGTCCCAGTTTCTGGCCTCAGGTTGGTCCCAGTTTCTGGTTCAGAGCTGGTCCCAGTTTCTGGCATCAGGTTGGTCCCAGTTTCTAGTCCAGAGCTGGTCCCAGTTTCTGGCCTCAGGTTGGTCCCAGTTTCTGGTTCAGAGCTGGTCCCAGTTTCTGTCCTCAGAGCTGGTCCCAGTTTCTGGCCTCAGGTTGGTCCCAGTTTCTGTCCTCAGAGCTGGTCCCAGTTTCTGGCCTCAGAGCTGGTCAAAGTTTCTGGCCTCAGGTTGGTCCCAGTTTCTGGTTCAGAGCTGGTCCCAGTTTCTGGCCTCAGGTTGGTCCCAGTTTCTGGTTCAGAGCTGGTCCCAGTTTCTGGCATCAGGTTGGTCCCAGTTTCTGGTTCAGAGCTGGTCCCAGTTTTTGGCCTCAGGTTGGTCCCAGTTTCTGGTTCAGAGCTGGTCCCAGTTTGTGTCCTCAGAGCTGGTCCCAGTTTCTGGCCTCAGGTTGGTCCCAGTTTCTGGTTCAGAGCTGGTCCCAGTTTCTGGCCTCAGAGCTGGTCAAAGTTTCTGGCCTCAGAGCTGGTCCCAGTTTCTGGCCTCAGGTTGGTCCCAGTTTCTGGTTCAGAGCTGGTCCCAGTTTCTGATCTCAGGTTGGTCCCAGTTTCTGGCCTCAGGTTGGTCCCATTTTCTGGTTCAGAGCTGGTCCCAGTTTCTGGTTCAGAGCTGGTCCCAGTTTCTGGTTCAGAGCTTGTCCCAGTTTCTGGTTCAGGTTGGTCCCAGTTTCTGGTTCAGAGCTGGTCCCAGTTTCTGGTTCAGAGCTGGTCCCAGTTTCTGGCCTCAGGTTGGTCCCAGTTTCTGGCATCAGGTTGGTCCCAGTTTCTGGTTCAGAGCTGGTCCCAGTTTCTGCCCTCAGGTTGGTCCCAGTTTCTGGTTCAGAGCTGGTCCCAGTTTCTGTCCTCAGAGCTGGTCCCAGTTTCTGGCCTCAGGTTGGTCCCAGTTTCTGGTTCAGAGCTTGTCCCAGTTTCTGGCCTCAGAGCTGGTCAAAGTTTCTGGCCTCAGAGCTGGTCCCAGTTTCTGGCCTCAGGTTGGTCCCAGTTTCTGGTTCAGAGCTGGTCCCAGTTTTTGATCTCAGGTTGGTCCCAGTTTCTGGCCTCAGGTTGGTCCCATTTTCTGGTTCAGAGCTGGTCCCAGTTTCTGGTTCAGAGCTGGTCCCAGTTTCTGGTTCAGAGCTTGTCCCAGTTTCTGGTTCAGGTTGGTCCCAGTTTCTGGCCTCAGAGCTGGACCCAGTTTCTTGCCTCAGGTTGGTCCCAGTTTCTGGTTCAGAGCTGGTCCCAGTTTCTGGTTCAAGTTGGTCCCAGTTTCTGGCCTCAGAGCTGGTCCCAGTTTCTGGCCTCAGGTTGGTCCCAGTTTCTGGTTCAGAGCTGGTCCCAGTTTCTGGCCTCAGGTTGGTCCCAGTTTCTGGTCTCAGGTTGGTCCCATTTTCTGGTTCAGAGCTGGTCCCAGTTTCTAGTTCAGAGCTGGTCCCAGTTTCTGGTTCAGAGCTTGTCCCAGTTTCTGGCCTCAGGTTGGTCCCAGTTTTTGGTTCAGAGCTGGTCCCAGTTTCTAGTTCAAGTTGGTTCCAGTTTCTGGCCTCAGGTTGGTTCCAGTTTCTGGTTCAGAGCTGGTCCCAGTTTCTGGCCTCAGAGCTGGTCCCAGTTTCTTGCCTCAGGTTGGTCCCAGTTTCTGGCCTCAGGTTGGTCCAATTTTCTGGTTCAGAGCTGGTCCCAGTTTCTGGTTCAGAGCTGGCCCCAGTTTCTGGCCTCAGGTTGGTCCCAGTTGGTCCCAGTTTCTGGCGTCAGAGCTGGTCCCATTTTCTGGTTCAGAGCGGGTCCCAGTTTCTGGTTCAGAGCTGGCCCCAGTTTCTGGCCTCAGGTTGGTCCCAGTTGGTCCCAGTTTCTGGCGTCAGAGCTGGTCCCAGTTTTTGGTTCAGAGCTGGTCCCAGTTTCTAGTTCAAGTTGGTTCCAGTTTCTGGCCTCAGGTTGGTCCCAGTTTCTGGTTCAGAGCTTGTCCCAGTTTCTGGCCTCAGAGCTGGACCCGGTTTCTTGCCTGAGAGCTGGTCCCAGTTTCTGGTTCAGAGCTGGTCCCAGTTTCTGGCCTCAGGTTGGTCCCAGTGTCTGGTTCAGAGCTGGTCCCAGTTTCTGCCCTCAGAGCTGGTCCCAGTTTCTGGCCTCAGGTTGGTCCCAGTTTCTGGCCTCAGAGCTGGTCAAAGTTTCTGGTTCAGAGCTGGTCCCAGTTTCTGGCCTCAGGTTGGTCCCAGTTTCTGGTTCAGAGCTGGTCCCAGTTTCTGGCCTCAGGTTGGTCCCAGTTTGTGGCCTCAGGTTGGTCCCAGTTTCTGGTTCAGAGCTTGTCCCAGTTTCTGGTTCAGGTTGGTCCCAGTTTCTTCCCTCAGAGCTGGACCCAGTTTCTGGCCTCAGGTTGGTCCCAGTTTCTGGCCTCAGGTTGGTCCCAGTTTCTGGTTCAGAGCTGGTCCCAGTTTCTGGCCCCAGGTTGGTCCCAGTTTCTGGCCTCAGGTTGGTCCCAGTTCCTGGCCTCAGGTTGGTCCCAGTTTCTGGTTCAGAGCTCGTCCCAGTTTCTGGTTCAGAGCTTGTCCCAGTTTCTGGCCTCAGGTTGGTCCCAGTTTTTGGTTCAGAGCTGGTCCCAGTTTCTAGTTCAAGTTGGTTCCAGTTTCTGGCCTCAGGTTGGTTCCAGTTTCTGGTTCAGAGCTGGTCCCAGTTTCTGGTTCAGAGCTTGTCCCAGTTTCTGGCCTCAGGTTGGTCCCAGTTTTTGGTTCAGAGCTGGACCCAGTTTCTGGCCTCAGGTTGGTCCCAGTTTCTGGCCTCAGGTTGGTCCCAGTTTCTGGTTCAGAGCTGGTCCCAGTTTCTGGCCCCAGGTTGGTCCCAGTTTCTGGCCTCAGGTTGGTCCCAGTTCCTGGCCTCAGGTTGGTCCCAGTTTCTGGTTCAGAGCTGGTCCCAGTTTCTGGTTCAGAGCTTGTCCCAGTTTCTGGCCTCAGGTTGGTCCCAGTTTTTGGTTCAGAGCTGGTCCCAGTTTCTAGTTCAAGTTGGTTCCAGTTTCTGGCCTCAGGTTGGTTCCAGTTTCTGGTTCAGAGCTGGTCCCAGTTTCTGGCCTCAGAGCTGGTCCCAGTTTCTTGCCTCAGGTTGGTCCCAGTTTCTGGCCTCAGGTTGGTCCAATTTTCTGGTTCAGAGCTGGTCCCAGTTTCTGGTTCAGAGCTGGCCCCAGTTTCTGGCCTCAGAGCTGGTCCCAGTTTCTGGTTCAGGTTGGTCCCAGTTTCTGGTTCAGAGCTGGTCCCAGTTTCTGCCCTCAGAGCTGGTCCCACTTTCTGGTCTCAGGTTGGTCCCAGTTTCTGGTTCAGAGCTGGTCCAAGTTTCTGGTTCAGAGCTGGTCCCAGTTTCTAGTTCAGAGCTGGTCCCAGTTTCTGGCCTCAGGTTGGTCCAAGTTTCTGGTTCAGAGCTGGTCCCAGTTTCTGGTTCAGAGCTGGTCCCAGTTTCTGGTTCAGAGCTTGTCCCAGTTTCTGGTTCAGGTTGGTCCCAGTTTCTTCCCTCAGAGCTGGACCCAGTTTCTGGTTCAGGTTGGTCCCAGTTTCTGGCCTCAGAGCTGGTCCCATTTTCTTGCCTCAGGTTGGTCCAAGTTTCTGGTTCAGAGCTGGTCCCAGTTTCTGGTTCAGAGCTGGTCCCAGTTTCTGGTTCAGGTTGGTCCCAGTTTCTGGCCTCAGAGCTGGTCCCAGTTTCTTAACTCAGGTTGGTCCCAGTTTCTGGTTCAGAGCTGGTCCCACTTTCTGGTTCAGGTTGGTCCCAGTTTCTGGCCTCAGAGCTGGACCCAGTTTCTTGCCTGAGAGCTGGTCCCAGTTTCTGGTTCAGAGCTGGTCCCAGTTTCTGGCCTCAGGTTGGTCCCAGTTTCTGGTTCAGAGCTGGTCCCAGTTTCTGGCATCAGGTTGGTCCCAGTTTCTGGTTCAGAGCTGGTCCCAGTTTCTGGCCTCAGGTTGGTCCCAGTTTCTTGCCTCAGGTTGGTCCCAGTTTCTGGCCTCAGGTTGGTCCCAGTTTCTGGTTCAGAGCTGGTCCCAGTTTCTGCCCTCAGAGCTGGTCCCAGTTTCTGGCCTCAGGTTGGTCCCAGTTTCTGGTTCAGAGCTGGTCCCAGTTTCTGGCCTCAGAGCTGGTCAAAGTTTCTGGTTCAGAGCTGGTCCCAGTTTCTGGTTCAGAGCTTGTCCCAGTTTCTGGTTCAGGTTGGTCCCAGTTTCTGGTTCAAAGCTGGTCCCAGTTTCTGGCCTCAGGTTGGTCCCAGTTTCTGGTTCAGAGCTGGTCCCAGTTTCTGGTTCAGGTTGGTCCCAGTTTCTGGTTCAGAGCTGGTCCCAATTTATGGCCTAAGAGCTGGTCCCAGTTTCTGGTTCAGGTTGGTCCCAGTTTCTGGCCTCAGAGCTGGACCCAGTTTCTTGCCTGAGAGCTGGTCCCAGTTTCTGGTTCAGAGCTGGTCCCAGTTTCTGGCCTCAGGTTGGTCCCAGTTTCTGGTTCAGAGCTGGTCCCAGGTTCTGGCATCAGGTTGGTCACAGTTTCTGGTTCAGAGCTGGTCCCAGTTTCTGGCCTCAGGTTGGTCCCAGTTTCTGGTTCAGAGCTGGTCCCAGTTTCTGCCCTCAGAGCTGGTACCAGTTTCTGGCCTCAGGTTGGTCCCAGTTTCTGGTTCAGAGCTGGTCCCAGTTTCTGGCCTCAGAGCTGGTCAAAGTTTCTGGCCTCAGAGCTGGTCCCAGTTTCTGGCCTCAGGTTGGTCCCAGTTTCTGGTTCAGAGCTGGTCCCAGTTTCTGGCCTCAGGTTGGTCCCAGTTTCTGGTTCAGAGCTGGTCCCAGATTCTGGTTCAGGTTGGTCCCAGTTTCTGGTCTCAGAGCTGGACCCAGTTTCTTGCCTCAGGTTGGTCCCAGTTTCTGGTTCAGAGCTGGTCCCAGTTTCTGGTTCAAGTTGGTCCCAGTTTCTGGCCTCAGGTTGGTCCCAGTTTCTGGTTCAGAGCTGGTCCCAGTTTCTGGTTCAGGTTGGTCCCAGTTTCTGGCATCAGGTGTGTCCCAGTTTCTGGTTCAGAGCTGGTCCCAGTTTCTGGCCTCAGGTTGGTCCCTGTTTCTGGTTCAGAGCTGGTCCCAGTTTCTGGCCTCAGGTTGGTCCCAGTTTCTGGTCTCAGGTTGGTCCCATTTTCTGGTTCAGAGCTGGTCCCAGTTTCTAGTTCAGAGCTGGTCCCAGTTTCTGGTTCAGAGCTTGTCCCAGTTTGTGGCCTCAGGTTGGTCCCAGTTTTTGGTTCAGAGCTGGTCCCAGTTTCTAGTTCAAGTTTGTTCCAGTTTCTGGCCTCAGGTTGGTCCCAGTTTCTGGTTCAGTGCTGGTCCCAGTTTCTGGCCTCAGAGCTGGTCCCAGTTTCTTGCCTCAGGTTGGTCCCAGTTTCTGGCCTCAGGTTGGTCCAATTTTCTGGTTCAGAGCTGGTCCCAGTTTCTGGTTCAGAGCTGGCCCCAGTTTCTGGCCTCAGGTTGGTCCCAGTTGGTCCCAGTTTCTGGCGTCAGAGCTGGTCCCATTTTCTGGTTCAGAGCGGGTCCCAGTTTCTGGTTCAGAGCTGGCCCCAGTTTCTGGCCTCAGGTTGGTCCCAGTTGGTCCCAGTTTCTGGCGTCAGAGCTGGTCCCAGTTTTTGGTTCAGAATTGGTTCCAGTTTCTAGTTCAAGTTGGTTCCAGTTTCTGGCCTCAGGTTGGTCCCAGTTTCTGGTTCAGAGCTGGTCCCAGTTTCTGGCCTCAGAGCTGGACCCAGTTTCTTGCCTGAGAGCTGGTCCCAGTTTCTGGTTCAGAGCTGGTCCCAGTTTCTGGCCTCAGGTTGGTCCCAGTTTCTGGTTCAGAGCTGGTCCCAGTTTCTGGCCTCAGGTTGGTCCCAGTTTCTGGCATCAGGTTGGTCCCAGTTTCTGGTTCAGAGCTGGTCCCAGTTTCTGGCCTCAGGTTGGTCCCAGTTTCTGGTTCAGAGCTGGTCCCAGTTTCTGCCCTCAGAGCTGGTCCCAGTTTCTGGCCTCACGTTGGTCCCAGTTTCTGGTTCAGAGCTGGTCCCAGTTTCTGGCCTCAGAGCTGGTCAAAGTTTCTGGTTCAGAGCTGGTCCCAGTTTCTGGCCTCAGGTTGGTCCCAGTTTCTGGTTCAGAGCTGGTCCCAGGTTCTGGCATCAGGTTGGTCACAGTTTCTGGTTCAGAGCTGGTCCCAGTTTCTGGCCTCAGGTTGGTCCCAGTTTCTGGTTCAGAGCTGGTCCCAGTTTCTGCCCTCAGAGCTGGTACCAGTTTCTGGCCTCAGGTTGGTCCCAGTTTCTGGTTCAGAGCTGGTCCCAGTTTCTGGCCTCAGAGCTGGTCAAAGTTTCTGGCCTCAGAGCTGGTCCCAGTTTCTGGCCTCAGGTTGGTCCCAGTTTCTGGTTCAGAGCTGGTCCCAGTTTCTGGCCTCAGGTTGGTCCCAGTTTCTGGTTCAGAGCTGGTCCCAGATTCTGGTTCAGGTTGGTCCCAGTTTCTGGTCTCAGAGCTGGACCCAGTTTCTTGCCTCAGGTTGGTCCCAGTTTCTGGTTCAGAGCTGGTCCCAGTTTCTGGTTCAAGTTGGTCCCAGTTTCTGGCCTCAGGTTGGTCCCAGTTTCTGGTTCAGAGCTGGTCCCAGTTTCTGGTTCAGGTTGGTCCCAGTTTCTGGCATCAGGTGTGTCCCAGTTTCTGGTTCAGAGCTGGTCCCAGTTTCTGGCCTCAGGTTGGTCCCTGTTTCTGGTTCAGAGCTGGTCCCAGTTTCTGGCCTCAGGTTGGTCCCAGTTTCTGGTCTCAGGTTGGTCCCATTTTCTGGTTCAGAGCTGGTCCCAGTTTCTAGTTCAGAGCTGGTCCCAGTTTCTGGTTCAGAGCTTGTCCCAGTTTGTGGCCTCAGGTTGGTCCCAGTTTTTGGTTCAGAGCTGGTCCCAGTTTCTAGTTCAAGTTTGTTCCAGTTTCTGGCCTCAGGTTGGTCCCAGTTTCTGGTTCAGAGCTGGTCCCAGTTTCTGGCCTCAGAGCTGGTCCCAGTTTCTTGCCTCAGGTTGGTCCCAGTTTCTGGCCTCAGGTTGGTCCAATTTTCTGGTTCAGAGCTGGTCCCAGTTTCTGGTTCAGAGCTGGCCCCAGTTTCTGGCCTCAGGTTGGTCCCAGTTGGTCCCAGTTTCTGGCGTCAGAGCTGGTCCCATTTTCTGGTTCAGAGCGGGTCCCAGTTTCTGGTTCAGAGCTGGCCCCAGTTTCTGGCCTCAGGTTGGTCCCAGTTGGTCCCAGTTTCTGGCGTCAGAGCTGGTCCCAGTTTTTGGTTCAGAATTGGTTCCAGTTTCTAGTTCAAGTTGGTTCCAGTTTCTGGCCTCAGGTTGGTCCCAGTTTCTGGTTCAGAGCTGGTCCCAGTTTCTGGCCTCAGAGCTGGACCCAGTTTCTTGCCTGAGAGCTGGTCCCAGTTTCTGGTTCAGAGCTGGTCCCAGTTTCTGGCCTCAGGTTGGTCCCAGTTTCTGGTTCAGAGCTGGTCCCAGTTTCTGGCCTCAGGTTGGTCCCAGTTTCTGGCATCAGGTTGGTCCCAGTTTCTGGTTCAGAGCTGGTCCCAGTTTCTGGCCTCAGGTTGGTCCCAGTTTCTGGTTCAGAGCTGGTCCCAGTTTCTGCCCTCAGAGCTGGTCCCAGTTTCTGGCCTCACGTTGGTCCCAGTTTCTGGTTCAGAGCTGGTCCCAGTTTCTGGCCTCAGAGCTGGTCAAAGTTTCTGGTTCAGAGCTGGTCCCAGTTTCTGGCCTCAGGTTGGTCCCAGTTTCTGGTTCAGAGCTGGTCCCAGTTTCTGGCCTCAGGTTGGTCCCAGTTTCTGGCCTCAGGTTGGTCCAAGTTTCTGGTTCAGAGCTGGTCCCAGTTTCTGGTTCAGAGCTGGTCCCAGTTTCTGGTTCAAAGCTTGTCCCAGTTTCTGGTTCAGGTTGGTCCCAGTTTCTTCCCTCAGAGCTGGACCCAGTTTCTGGCCTCAGGTTTTTCCCAGTTTCTGGTTCAGAGCTGGTCCCAGTTTCTGGCCTCAGGTTGGTCCAAGTTTCTGGTTCAGAGCTGGTCCCAGTTTCTAGTTCAGGTTGGTCCCAGTTTCTGGTTCAGAGCTGGTCCCAGTTTCTGGCCTCAGGTTGGTCCCAGTTTCTGGTTCAGAGCTGGTCCCAGTTTCTGGTTCAGAGCTGGTCCCAGTTTCTGGTTCAGGTTGGTCCCAGTTTCTGGCCTCAGAGCTGGTCCCAGTTTCTGGTTCAGGTTGGTCCCAGTTTCTGGCCTCAGAGCTGGTCCCATTTTCTTGCCTCAGGTTGGTCCCAGTTTCTGTTTCAGAGCTGGTCCAAGTTTCTGGTTCAGAGCTGGTCCCAGTTTCTGGTTCAGGTTTGTCCCAGTTTCTGGCCTCAGAGCTGGTCCCAGTTTCTTGCCTCAGGTTGGTCCCAGTTTCTGGTTCAGAGCTGGTTCCAGTTTCTGGCCCCAGGTTGGTCCCAGTTTCTGGTTCAGAGCTGGTCCCAGTTTCTGGCCTCAGGTTGGTCCCAGTTTCTGGTTCAGAGCTGGTCCCAGTTTCTGGCCCCAGGTTGGTCCCAGTTTCTGGCCTCAGGTTGGTCCCAGTTCCTGGCCTCAGGTTGGTCCCAGTTTCTGGTTCAGAGCTGGTCCCAGTTTCTGGTTCAGAGCTGGTCCCAGTTTCTGGCCTCAGGTTTGTCCCAGTTTCTGGTTCAGAGCTGGTCCCAGTTTCTGGTTCAGAGCTGGTCCCAGTTTCTGGTTCAGAGCTGGTCCCAGTTTCTGGCCTCAGAGCTGGACCCAGTTTCTTGCCTCAGGTTGGTCCCAGTTTCTGGTTCAGAGCTGGTCCCAGTTTCTGGTTCAAGTTGGTCCCAGTTTCTGGCCTCAGGTTGGTCCCAGTTTCTAGTTCAGAGCTGGTCCCAGTTTCTGGTTCAGAGCTTGTCCCAGTTTCTGGCCTCAGGTTGGTCCCAGTTTTTGGTTCAGAGCTGGTCCCAGTTTCTAGTTCAAGTTGGTTCCAGTTTCTGGCCTCAGGTTGGTCCCAGTTTCTGGTTCAGAGCTGGTCCCAGTTTCTGGCCTCAGAGCTGGTCCCAGTTTCTTGCCTCAGGTTGGTCCCAGTTTCTGGCCTCAGGTTGGTCCAATTTTCTGGTTCAGAGCTGGTCCCAGTTTCTGGTTCAGAGCTGGCCCCAGTTTCTGGCCTCAGGTTGGTCCCAGTTGGTCCCAGTTTCTGGCGTCAGAGCTGGTCCCATTTTCTGGTTCAGAGCGGGTCCCAGTTTCTGGTTCAGAGCTGGCCCCAGTTTCTGGCCTCAGGTTGGTCCCAGTTGGTCCCAGTTTCTGGCGTCAGAGCTGGTCCCAGTTTTTGGTTCAGAATTGGTCCCAGTTTCTAGTTCAAGTTGGTTCCAGTTTCTGGCCTCAGGTTGGTCCCAGTTTTTGGTTCAGAGCTTGTCCCAGTTTCTGGCCTCAGAGCTGGACCCAGTTTCTTGCCTGAGAGCTGGTCCCAGTTTCTGGTTCAGAGCTGGTCCCAGTTTCTGGCCTCAGGTTGGTCCCAGTTTCTGGTTCAGAGCTGGTCCCAGTTTCTGGCCTCAGGTTGGTCCCAGTTTCTGGCATCAGGTTGGTCCCAGTTTCTGGTTCAGAGCTGGTCCCAGTTTCTGGCCTCAGGTTGGTCCCAGTTTCTGGTTCAGAGCTGGTCCCAGTTTCTGCCCTCAGAGCTGGTCCCAGTTTCTGGCCTCAGGTTGGTCCCAGTTTCTGGTTCAGAGCTGGTCCCAGTTTCTGGCCTCAGAGCTGGTCAAAGTTTCTGGTTCAGAGCTGGTCCCAGTTTCTGGCCTCAGGTTGGTCCCAGTTTCTGGTTCAGAGCTGGTCCCAGTTTCTGGCCTCAGGTTGGTCCCAGTTTCTGGCCTCAGGTTGGTCCAAGTTTCTGGTTCAGAGCTGGTCCCAGTTTCTGGTTCAGAGCTTGTCCCAGTTTCTGGTTCAGGTTGGTCCCAGTTTCTTCCCTCAGAGCTGGTCCCAGTTTCTGGCCTCAGGTTTTTCCCAGTTTCTGGTTCAGAGCTGGTCCCAGTTTCTGGCCTTAGGTTGGTCCAAGTTTCTGGTTCAGAGCTGGTCCCAGTTTCTAGTTCAGGTTGGTCCCAGTTTCTGGTTCAGAGCTGGTCCGAGTTTCTGGCCTCAGGTTGGTCCCAGTTTCTGGTTCAGAGCTGGTCCCAGTTTCTGGTTCAGAGCTGGTCCCAGTTTCTGGTTCAGGTTGGTCCCAGTTTCTGGCCTCAGAGCTGGTCCCAGTTTCTGGTTCAGGTTGGTCCCAGTTTCTGGCCTCAGAGCTGGTCCCATTTTCTTGCCTCAGGTTGGTCCCAGTTTCTGGTTCAGAGCTGGTCCCAGTTTCTGGTTCAGAGCTGGTCCCAGTTTCTGGTTCAGGTTGGTCCCAGTTTCTGGCCTCAGAGCTGGTCCCAGTTTCTTGCCTCAGGTTGGTCCCAGTTTCTGGTTCAGAGCTGGTTCCAGTTTCTGGCCCCAGGTTGGTCCCAGTTTCTGGTTCAGAGCTGGTCCCAGTTTCTGGCCTCAGGTTGGTCCCAGTTTCTGGTTCAGAGCTGGTCCCAGTTTCTGGCCCCAGGTTTGTCCCAGTTTCTGGCCTCAGGTTGGTCCCAGTTCCTGGCCTCAGGTTGGTCCCAGTTTCTGGTTCAGAGCTGGTCCCAGTTTCTGGTTCAGAGCTGGTCCCAGTTTCTGGCCTCAGGTTTGTCCCAGTTTCTGGTTCAGAGCTGGTCCCAGTTTCTGGTTCAGAGCTGGTCCCATTTTCTTGCCTCAGGTTGGTCCCAGTTTCTGGTTCAGAGCTGGTCCCAGTTTCTGGTTCAGAGCTGGTCCCAGTTTCTGGTTCAGGTTGGTCCCAGTTTCTGGCCTCAGAGCTGGTCCCAGTTTCTTGCCTCAGGTTGGTCCCAGTTTCTGGTTCAGAGCTGGTTCCAGTTTCTGGCCCCAGGTTGGTCCCAGTTTCTGGTTCAGAGCTGGTCCCAGTTTCTGGCCTCAGGTTGGTCCCAGTTTCTGGTTCAGAGCTGGTCCCAGTTTCTGGCCCCAGGTTGGTCCCAGTTTCTGGCCTCAGGTTGGTCCCAGTTCCTGGCCTCAGGTTGGTCCCAGTTTCTGGTTCAGAGCTGGTCCCAGTTTCTGGTTCAGAGCTGGTCCCAGTTTCTGGCCTCAGGTTTGTCCCAGTTTCTGGTTCAGAGCTGGTCCCAGTTTCTGGTTCAGAGCTGGTCCCAGTTTCTGGCCTGAGGTTGGTCCCAGTTTCTGGTTCAGAGCTGGTCCCAGTTTCTGGTTCAGAGCTGGTCCCGGTTTCTGGCCTCAGAGCTGGTCCCAGTTTCTGGTTCAAGTTGGTCCCAGTTTCTGGCCTCAGGTTGGTCCCAGTTTCTGGTTCAGAGCTGGTCCCAGTTTCTGCCCTCAGAGCTGGTCCCAGTTTCTGGCCTAAGGTTGGTCCTAGTTTCTGGTTCAGAGCAGGTCCCAGTTTCTGGCCTCAGAGCTGGTCAAAGTTTCTGGCCTCAGAGCTGGTCCCAGTTTCTGGCCTCAGGTTGGTCCCAGTTTCTGGTTCAGAGATGGTCCCAGTTTCTAGTTCAGGTTGGTCCCAGTTTCTGGTTCAGAGCTGGTCCCAGTTTCTGGCCTCAGGTTGGTCCCAGTTTCTGGTTCAGAGCTGGTCCCAGTTTCTGGTTCAGAGCTGGTCCCAGTTTCTGGTTCAGGTTGGTCCCAGTTTCTGGCCTCAGAGCTGGTCCCAGTTTCTGGTTCAGGTAGGTCCCAGTTTCTGGCCTCAGAGCTGGTCCCATTTTCTTGCCTCAGGTTGGTCCCAGTTTCTGGTTCAGAGCTGGTCCCAGTTTCTGGTTCAGAGGTGGTCCCAGTTTCTGGTTCAGGTTGGTCCCAGTTTCTGGCCTCAGAGCTGGTCCCAGTTTCTTGCCTCAGGTTGGTCCCAGTTTCTGGTTCAGAGCTGGTTCCAGTTTCTGGCCCCAGGTTGGTCCCAGTTTCTGGTTCAGAGCTGGTCCCAGTTTCTGGCCTCAGGTTGGTCCCAGTTTCTGGTTCAGAGCTGGTCCCAGTTTCTGGCCTTTGGTTTGTCCCAGTTTCTGGCCTCAGGTTGGTCCCAGTTTCTGGCCTCAGGTTGGTCCCAGTTTCTGGTTCAGAGCTGGTCCCAGTTTCTGGCCTCAGGTTGGTCCCAATTTCTGGCCTCAGGTTGGTCCCAGTTCCTGGCCTCAGGTTGGTCCCAGTTTCTGGTTCAGAGCTGGTCCCAGTTTCTGGTTCAGAGCTGGTCCCAGTTTCTGGCCTCAGGTTTGTCCCAGTTTCTGGTTCAGAGCTGGTCCCAGTTTCTGGTTCAGAGCTGGTCCCATTTTCTTGCCTCAGGTTGGTCCCAGTTTCTGGTTCAGAGCTGGTCCCAGTTTCTGGTTCAGAGCTGGTCCCAGTTTCTGGTTCAGGTTGGTCCCAGTTTCTGGCCTCAGAGCTGGTCCCAGTTTCTTGCCTCAGGTTGGTCCCAGTTTCTGGTTCAGAGCTGGTTCCAGTTTCTGGCCCCAGGTTGGTCCCAGTTTCTGGTTCAGAGCTGGTCCCAGTTTCTGGCCTCAGGTTGGTCCCAGTTTCTGGTTCAGAGCTGGTCCCAGTTTCTGGCCTCAGGTTGGTCCCAGTTCCTGGCCTCAGGTTGGTCCCAGTTTCTGGTTCAGAGCTGGTCCCAGTTTCTGGTTCAGAGCTGGTCCCAGTTTCTGGCCTAAGGTTTGTCCCAGTTTTTGGTTCAGAGCTGGTCCCAGTTTCTGGTTCAGAGCTGGTCCCAGTTTCTGGCCTGAGGTTGGTCCCAGTTTCTGGTTCAGAGCTGGTCCCAGTTTCTGGTTCAGAGCTGGTCCCGGTTTCTGGCCTCAGAGCTGGTCCCAGTTTCTGGTTCAAGTTGGTCCCAGTTTCTGGCCTCAGGTTGGTCCCAGTTTCTGGTTCAGAGCTGGTCCCAGTTTCTGCCCTCAGAGCTGGTCCCAGTTTCTGGCCTAAGGTTGGTCCCAGTTTCTGGTTCAGAGCTGGTCCCAGTTTCTGGCCTCAGAGCTGGTCAAAGTTTCTGGCCTCAGAGCTGGTCCCAGTTTCTGGCCTCAGGTTGGTCCAAGTTTCTGGTTCAGAGCTGGTCCCAGTTTCTGATCTCAGGTTGGTCCCAGTTTCTGGCCTCAGGTTGGTCCCATTTTCTGGTTCAGAGCTGGTCCCAGTTTCTGGTTCAGAGCTTGTCCCAGTTTCTGGTTCAGGTTGGTCCCAGTTTCTGGTTCAGAGCTGGTCCCAGTAACTGGTTCAGAGCTGGTCCCAGTTTCTGGCCTCAGGTTGGTCCCAGTTTCTGGTTCAGAGCTGATCCCAGATTCTGGTTCAGGTTGGTCCCAGTTTCTGGCCTCAGAGCTGGTCCCAGTTTCTGGTTCAAGTTGGTCCCAGTTCCTGGCCTCAGGTTGGTCCCAGTTTCTGGTTCAGAGCTGGTCCCAGTTTCTGGTTCAGGTTGGTCCCAGTTTCTGGCCTCAGGTTGGTCCCAGTTTCTGGTTCAGAGCTGGTCCCAGTTTCTGGCCTCAGAGCTGGTCCCAGTTTCTGGCCTCAGGTTGGTCCCAGTTTTTTGTTCAGAGCTGGTCCCAGTTTCTAGTTCAAGTTGGTTCCAGTTTCATGCCTCAGGTTGGTCCCAGTTTCTGGTTCAGAGCTGGTCCCAGTTTCTGGCCTCAGAGCTGGTCCCAGTTTCTTGCCTCAGGTTGGTCCCAGTTTCTGGCCTCAGAGCTGGACCCAGTTTCTGGCTCAGAGCTGGACCCAGTTTCTGGCTCAGAGGTGGTCCCAGTTTCTTGCCTCAGAGCTGGTCCCAGTTTCTGGCCTCAGGTTGGTCCCAGTTTCTGGCCTCAGGTTGGTCCAATTTTCTGGTTCAGAGCTGGTCCCAGTTTCTGGTTCAGAGCTGGTCCCAGTTTCTGGCCTCAGGTTGGTCCCAGTTTCTGGCCTCAGGTTGGTCCAATTTTCTGGTTCAGAGCTGGTCCCAGTTTCTGGTTCAGAGCTGGTCCCAGTTTCTGGCCTCAAGTTGGTCCCAGTTGGTCCCAGTTTCTGGCCTCAGAGCTGGTCCCATTTTCTGGTTCAGAGCTGGTCCCAGTTTCTGGTTGAGAGCTGGTCCCAGTTTCTGGCCTCAGGTTGGTCCCAGTTTCTGGCCTCAGGTTGGTCCAATTTTCTGGTTCAGAGCTGGTCCCAGTTTCTGGTTCAGAGCTGGTCCCAGTTTCTGGCCTCAGAGCTGGTCCCAGTTTCTGGTTCAGAGCTGGTCCCAGTTTCTGGTTCAGAGCTGGTCCCAGTTTCTGGCCTCAGGTTGGTCCCAGTTTCTGGCCTCAGGTTGGTCCCATTTTCTGGTTCAGAGCTGGTCCCAGTTTCTGGTTCAGAGCTGGTCCCAGTTTCTGGTTCAGAGCTTGTCCCAGTTTCTGGTTCAAAGCTGGTCCCAGTTTCTGGCCTCAGGTTGGTCCCAGTTTCTGGTTCAGAGCTGGTCCGAGTTTCTGGTTCAGGTTGGTCCCAGTTTCTGGTTCAGAGCTGGTCCCAATTTATGGCCTAAGAGCCTGTCCCAGTTTCTGGTTCAGGTTGGTCCCAGTTTCTGGCCTCAGAGCTGGACCCAGTTTCTTGCCTGAGAGCTGGTCCCAGTTTCTGGTTCAGAGCTGGTCCCAATTTATGGCCTAAGAGCCTGTCCCAGTTTCTGGTTCAGGTTGGTCCCAGTTTCTGGCCTCAGAGCTGGACCCAGTTTCTTGCCTGAGAGCTGGTCCCAGTTTCTGGTTCAGAGCTGGTCCCAGTTTCTGGCCTCAGGTTGGTCCCAGTTTCTGGTTCAGAGCTGGTCCAAGTTTCTGGCATCAGGTTGGTCCCAGTTTCTGGTTCAGAGCTGGTCCCAGTTTCTGGCCTCAGGTTGGTCCCAGTTTCTGGTTCAGAGCTGGTCCCAGTTTCTGGCCTCAGAGCTGGTCAAAGTTTCTGGCCTCAAAGCTGGTCCCAGTTTCTGGCCTCAGGTTGGTCCCAGTTTCTGGTTCAGAGCTGGTCCCAGTTTCTGATCTCAGGTTGGTCCCAGTTTCTGGCCTCAGGTTGGTCCCATTTTCTGGTTCAGAGCTGGTCCCAGTTTCTGGTTCAGAGCTGGTCCCAGTTTCTGGCCTCAGGTTGGTCCCAGTTTCTGGTTCAGAGCTGGTCCCAGATTCTGGTTCAGGTTGGTCCCAGTTTCTGGCCTCAGAGCTGGACCCAGTTTCTTGCCTCAGGTTGGTCCCAGTTTCTGGTTCAGAGCTGGTCCCAATTTCTGGTTCAAGTTGGTCCCAGTTTCTGGCCTCAGGTTGGTCCCAGTTTCTGGTTCAGAGCTAGTCCCAGTTTCTGGTTCAGGTTGGTCCCAGTTTCTGGCCTCAGGTTGGTCCCAGTTTCTGGTTCAGAGCTGGTCCCAGTTTCTGGCCTCAGGTTGGTCCCAGTTTCTGGTTCAGAGCTGGTCCCAGTTTCTGGCCTCAGGTTGGTCCCAGTTTCTGGTCTCAGGTTGGTCCCATTTTCTGGTTCAGAGCTGGTCCCAGTTTCTAGTTCAGAGCTGGTCCCAGTTTCTGGTTCAGAGCTTGTCCCAGTTTCTGGCCTCAGGTTGGTCCCAGTTTTTGGTTCAGAGCTGGTCCCAGTTTCTAGTTCAAGTTGGTTCCAGTTTCTGGTTCAGGTTGGTCCCAGTTTCTGGTTCAGAGCTGGTCCCAGTTTCTGGCCTCAGAGCTGGTCCCAGTTTCTTGCCTCAGGTTGGTCCCAGTTTCTGGCCTCAGGTTGGTCCAATTTTCTGGTTCAGAGCTGGTCCCAGTTTCTGGTTCAGAGCTGGCCCCAGTTTCTGGCCTCAGGTTGGTCCCAGTTGGTCCCAGTTTCTGGCGTCAGAGCTGGTCCCATTTTCTGGTTCAGAGCGGGTCCCAGTTTCTGGTTCAGAGCTGGCCCCAGTTTCTGGCCTCAGGTTGGTCCCAGTTGGTCCCAGTTTCTGGCGTCAGAGCTGGTCCCAGTTTTTGGTTCAGAATTGGTCCCAGTTTCTAGTTCAAGTTGGTTCCAGTTTCTGGCCTCAGAGCTGGTCCCATTTTCTGGTTCAGAGCTGGTCCCAGTTTCTGGTTCAGAGCTGGACCCAGTTTCTGGCCTCAGGTTGGTCCCAGTTTCTGGCCTCAGGTTGGTCCAATTTTCTGGTTCAGAGCTGGTCCCAGTTTCTGGTTCAGAGCTGGTCCCAGTTTCTGGCCTCAGAGCTGGTCCCATTTTCTGGTTCAGAGCTGGTCCCAGTTTCTGGTTCAGAGCTGGTCCCAGTTTCTGGCCTCAGGTTGGTCCCAGTTTCTGGCCTCAGGTTGGTCCCATTTTCTGGTTCAGAGCTGGTCCCAGTTTCTGGTTCAAAGCTGGTCCCAGTTTCTGGCCTCAGGTTGGTCCCAGTTTCTGGTTCAGAGCTGGTCCGAGTTTCTGGTTCAGGTTGGTCCCAGTTTCTGGTTCAGAGCTGGTCCCAATTTATGGCCTAAGAGCCTGTCCCAGTTTCTGGTTCAGGTTGGTCCCAGTTTCTGGCCTCAGAGCTGGACCCAGTTTCTTGCCTGAGAGCTGGTCCCAGTTTCTGGTTCAGAGCTGGTCCCAGTTTCTGGCCTCAGGTTGGTCCCAGTTTCTGGTTGAGAGCTGGTCCAAGTTTCTGGCATCAGGTTGGTCCCAGTTTCTGGTTCAGAGCTGGTCCCAGTTTCTGGCCTCAGGTTGGTCCCAGTTTCTGGTTCAGAGCTGGTCCCAGTTTCTGGCCTCAGAGCTGGTCAAAGTTTCTGGCCTCAGAGCTGGTCCCAGTTTCTGGCCTCAGGTTGGTCCCAGTTTCTGGTTCAGAGCTGGTCCCAGTTTCTGATCTCAGGTTGGTCCCAGTTTCTGGCCTCAGGTTGGTCCCATTTTCTGGTTCAGAGCTGGTCCCAGTTTCTGGTTCAGAGCTGGTCCCAGTTTCTGGCCTCAGGTTGGTCCCAGTTTCTGGTTCAGAGCTGGTCCCAGATTCTGGTTCAGGTTGGTCCCAGTTTCTGGCCTCAGAGCTGGACCCAGTTTCTTGCCTCAGGTTGGTCCCAGTTTCTGGTTCAGAGCTGGTCCCAGTTTCTGGTTCAAGTTGGTCCCAGTTTCTGGCCTCAGGTTGGTCCCAGTTTCTGGTTCAGAGCTAGTCCCAGTTTCTGGTTCAGGTTGGTCCCAGTTTCTGGCCTCAGGTTGGTCCCAGTTTCTGGTTCAGAGCTGGTCCCAGTTTCTGGCCTCAGGTTGGTCCCAGTTTCTGGTTCAGAGCTGGTCCCAGTTTCTGGCCTCAGGTTGGTCCCAGTTTCTGGTCTCAGGTTGGTCCCATTTTCTGGTTCAGAGCTGGTCCCAGTTTCTAGTTCAGAGCTGGTCCCAGTTTCTGGTTCAGAGCTTGTCCCAGTTTCTGGCCTCAGGTTGGTCCCAGTTTTTGGTTCAGAGCTGGTCCCAGTTTCTAGTTCAAGTTGGTTCCAGTTTCTGGTTCAGGTTGGTCCCAGTTTCTGGTTCAGAGCTGGTCCCAGTTTCTGGCCTCAGAGCTGGTCCCAGTTTCTTGCCTCAGGTTGGTCCCAGTTTCTGGCCTCAGGTTGGTCCAATTTTCTGGTTCAGAGCTGGTCCCAGTTTCTGGTTCAGAGCTGGCCCCAGTTTCTGGCCTCAGGTTGGTCCCAGTTGGTCCCAGTTTCTGGCGTCAGAGCTGGTCCCATTTTCTGGTTCAGAGCGGGTCCCAGTTTCTGGTTCAGAGCTGGCCCCAGTTTCTGGCCTCAGGTTGGTCCCAGTTGGTCCCAGTTTCTGGCGTCAGAGCTGGTCCCAGTTTTTGGTTCAGAATTGGTCCCAGTTTCTAGTTCAAGTTGGTTCCAGTTTCTGGCCTCAGGTTGGTCCCAGTTTTTGGTTCAGAGCTTGTCCCAGTTTCTGGCCTCAGAGCTGGACCCAGTTTCTTGCCTGAGAGCTGGTCCCAGTTTCTGGTTCAGAGCTGGTCCCAGTTTCTGGCCTCAGGTTGGTCCCAGTTTCTGGTTCAGAGCTGGTCCCAGTTTCTGGCCTCAGGTTGGTCCCAGTTTCTGGCATCAGGTTGGTCCCAGTTTCTGGTTCAGAGCTGGTCCCAGTTTCTGGCCTCAGGTTGGTCCCAGTTTCTGGTTCAGAGCTGGTCCCAGTTTCTGGCCTCAGAGCTGGTCCCAGTTTCTGGCCTCAGGTTGGTCCCAGTTTCTGGTTCAGAACTGGTCCCAGTTTCTGGCCTCAGAGCTGGTCAAAGTTTCTGGTTCAGAGCTGGTCCCAGTTTCTGGCCTCAGGTTGGTCCCAGTTTCTGGTTCAGAGCTGGTCCCAGTTTCTGGCCTCAGGTTGGTCCCAGTTTCTGGCCTCAGGTTGGTCCAAGTTTCTGGTTCAGAGCTGGTCCCAGGTTCTGGTTCAGAGCTGGTCCCAGTTTCATGTTCAGAGCTTGTCCCAGTTTCTGGTTCAGGTTGGTCCCAGTTTCTTCCCTCAGAGCTGGACCCAGTTTCTGGTTCAGAGCTGGTCCCAGTTTCTGGCCTCAGGTTGGTCCAAGTTTCTGGTTCAGAGCTGGTCCCAGTTTCTAGTTCAGGTTGGTCCCAGTTTCTGGTTCAGAGCTGGTCCCAGTTTCTGGCCTCAGGTTGGTCCCAGTTTCTGGTTCAGAGCTGGTCCCAGTTTCTGGTTCAGAGCTGGTCCCAGTTTCTGGCCTCAGAGCTGGTCCCAGTTTCTGGTTCAGAGCTGGCCCCAGTTTCTGGCCTCAGGTTGGTCCCAGTTGGTCCCAGTTTCTGGCGTCAGAGCTGGTCCCATTTTCTGGTTCAGAGCGGGTCCCAGTTTCTGGTTCAGAGCTGGCCCCAGTTTCTGGCCTCAGGTTGGTCCCAGTTGGTCCCAGTTTCTGGCGTCAGAGCTGGTCCCAGTTTTTGGTTCAGAATTGGTCCCAGTTTCTAGTTCAAGTTGGTTCCAGTTTCTGGCCTCAGGTTGGTCCCAGTTTTTGGTTCAGAGCTTGTCCCAGTTTCTGGCCTCAGAGCTGGACCCAGTTTCTTGCCTGAGAGCTGGTCCCAGTTTCTGGTTCAGAGCTGGTCCCAGTTTCTGGTTCAGAGCTGGTCCCAGTTTCTGGCCTCAGGTTGGTCCCAGTTTCTGGTTCAGAGCTGGTCCCAGTTTCTGGCCTCAGGTTGGTCCCAGTTTCTGGCATCAGGTTGGTCCCAGTTTCTGGTTCAGAGCTGGTCCCAGTTTCTGGCCTCAGGTTGGTCCCAGTTTCTGGTTCAGAGCTGGTCCCAGTTTCTGCCCTCAGAGCTGGTCCCAGTTTCTGGCCTCAGGTTGGTCCCAGTTTCTGGTTCAGAGCTGGTCCCAGTTTCTGGCCTCAGAGCTGGTCAAAGTTTCTGGTTCAGAGCTGGTCCCAGTTTCTGGCCTCAGGTTGGTCCCAGTTTCTGGTTCAGAGCTGGTCCCAGTTTCTGGCCTCAGGTTGGTCCCAGTTTCTGGCCTCAGGTTGGTCCAAGTTTCTGGTTCAGAGCTGGTCCCAGGTTCTGGTTCAGAGCTGGTCCCAGTTTCATGTTCAGAGCTTGTCCCAGTTTCTGGTTCAGGTTGGTCCCAGTTTCTTCCCTCAGAGCTGGACCCAGTTTCTGGTTCAGAGCTGGTCCCAGTTTCTGGCCTCAGGTTGGTCCAAGTTTCTGGTTCAGAGCTGGTCCCAGTTTCTAGTTCAGGTTGGTCCCAGTTTCTGGTTCAGAGCTGGTCCCAGTTTCTGGCCTCAGATTGGTCCCAGTTTCTGGTTCAGAGCTGGTCCCAGTTTCTGGTTCAGAGCTGGTCCCAGTTTCTGGTTCAGGTTGGTCCCAGTTTCTGGCCTCAGAGCTGGTCCCAGTTTCTGGTTCAGGTTGGTCCCAGTTTCTGGCCTCAGAGCTGGTCCCATTTTCTTGCCTCAGGTTGGTCCCAGTTTCTGGTTCAGAGCTGGTCCCAGATTCTGGTTCAGAGCTGGTCCCAGTTTCTGGTTCAGGTTGGTCCCAGTTTCTTGCCTCAGAGCTGGTCCCAGTTTCTGGCCCCAGGTTGGTCCCAGTTTCTGGTTCAGAGCTGGTCCCAGTTTCTGGCCTCAGGTTGGTCCCAGTTTCTGGTTCAGAGCTGGACCTAGTTTCTGGCCTCAGAGCTGGTCCCAGTTTCTGGTTCAAGTTGGTCCCAGTTTCTGGCCTCAGGTTGGTCCCAGTTTCTGGTTCAGAGCTGGTCCCAGTTTCTGGCCCCAGGTTGGTCCCAGTTTCTGGCCTCAGGTTGGTCCCAGTTCCTGGCCTCAGGTTGGTCCCAGTTTCTGGCCTCAGGTTGGTCCCAGTTTCTGGTTCAGAGCTGGTCCCAGTTTCTGGCCCCAGGTTGGTCCCAGTTTCTGGCCTCAGGTTGGTCCCAGTTCCTGGCCTCAGGTTGGTCCCAGTTTCTGGTTCAGAGCTGGTCCCAGTTTCTGGTTCAGAGCTGGTCCCAGTTTCTGGTTCAGAGCTGGTCCCAGTTTCTGGCCTCAGGTTTGTCCCAGTTTCTGGTTCAGAGCTGGTCCCAGTTTCTGGTTCAGAGCTGGTCCCATTTTCTTGCCTCAGGTTGGTCCCAGTTTCTGGTTCAGAGCTGGTCCCAGTTTCTGTTTCAGAGCTGGTCCCAGTTTCTGGTTCAGGTTGGTCCCAGTTTCTGGCCTCAGAGCTGGTCCCAGTTTCTTGCCTCAGGTTGGTCCCAGTTTCTGGTTCAGAGCTGGTTCCAGTATCTGGCCCCAGGTTGGTCCCAGTTTCTGGTTCAGAGCTGGTCCCAGTTTCTGGCCTCAGGTTGGTCCCAGTTTCTGGTTCAGAGCTGGTCCCAGTTTCTGGCCCCAGGTTGGTCCCAGTTTCTGGCCTCAGGTTGGTCCCAGTTCCTGGCCTCAGGTTGGTCCCAGTTTCTGGTTCAGAGCTGGTCCCAGTTTCTGGTTCAGAGCTGGTCCGAGTTTCTGGCCTCAGGTTTTTCCCAGTTTCTGGTTCAGAGCTGGTCCCAGTTTCTGGTTCAGAGCTGGTCCCAGTTTCTGGCCTGAGGTTGGTCCCAGTTTCTGGTTCAGAGCTGGTCCCAGTTTCTGGTTCAGAGCTGGTCCCGGTTTCTGGCCTCAGAGCTGGTCCCAGTTTCTGGTTCAAGTTGGTCCCAGTTTCTGGCCTCAGGTTGGTCCCAGTTTCTGGTTCAGAGCTGGTCCCAGTTTCTGCCCTCAGAGCTGCTCCCAGTTTCTGGCCTAAGGTTGGTCCCAGTTTCTGGTTCAGAGCTGGTCCCAGTTTCTGGCCTCAGAGCTGGTCAAAGTTTCTGGCCTCAGAGCTGGTCCCAGTTTCTGGCCTCAGGTTGGTCCCAGTTTCTGGTTCAGAGCTGGTCCCAGTTTCTGATCTCAGGTTGGTCCCAGTTTCTGGCCTCAGGTTGGTCCCATTTTCTGGTTCAGAGCTGGTCCCAATTTCTGGTTCAGAGCTGGTCCCAGTTTCTGGTTCAGAGCTTGTCCCAGTTTCTGGTTCAGGTTGGTCCCAGTTTCTGGTTCAGAGCTGGTCCCAGTAACTGGTTCAGAGCTGGTCCCAGTTTGTGGCCTCAGGTTGGTCCCAGTTTCTGGTTCAGAGCTGGTCCCAGATTCTGGTTCAAGTTGGTCCCAGTTTTTGGCCTCAGAGCTGGTCCCAGTTTCTGGTTCAAGTTGGTCCCAGTTTCTGGCCTCAGGTTGGTCCCAGTTTCTGGTTCAGAGCTGGTCCCAGTTTCTGGTTCAGGTTGGTCCCAGTTTCTGGCCTCAGGTTGGTCCCAGTTTCTGGTTCAGAGCTGGTCCCAGTTTCTGGCCTCAGAGCTGGTCCCAGTTTCTGGCCTCAGGTTGGTCCCAATTTTTTGTTCAGAGCTGGTCCCAGTTTCTAGTTCAAGTTGGTTCCAGTTTCTGGCCTCAGGTTGGTCCCAGTTTCTGGTTCAGAGCTGGTCCCAGTTTCTGGCCTCAGAGCTGGTCCCAGTTTCTTGCCTCAGGTTGGTCCCAGTGTCTGGCCTCAGGTTGGTCCAATTTTCTGGTTCAGAGCTGGTCCCAGTTTCTGGCCTCAGAGCTGGTCCCAGTTTATTGCCTCAGGTTGGTCCCAGTTTCTGGCCTCAGAGCTGGACCCAGTTTCTGGCTCAGAGCTGGACCCAGTTTCTGGCTCAGAGCTGGTCCCAGTTTCTTGCCTCAGAGCTGGTCCCAGTTTCTGGCCTCAGGTTGGTCCCAGTTTCTGGCCTAAGGTTGGTCCAATTTTCTGGTTCAGAGCTGGTCCCAGTTTCTGGTTCAGAGCTGGTCCCAGTTTCTGGCCTGAGGTTGGTCCCAGTTGGTCCCAGTTTCTGGCCTCAGAGCTGGTCCCATTTTCTGGTTCAGAGCTGGTCCCAGTTTCTGGTTCAGAGCTGGTCCCAGTTTCTGGCCTCAGGTTGGTCCCAGTTTCTGGCCTCAGGTTGGTCCAATTTTCTGGTTCAGAGCTGGTCCCAGTTTCTGGTTCAGAGCTGGTCCCAGTTTCTGGCCTCAGAGCTGGTCCCATTTTCTGGTTCAGAGCTGGTCCCAGTTTCTGGTTCAGAGCTGGTCCCAGTTTCTGGCCTCAGGTTGGTCCCAGTTTCTGGCCTCAGGTTGGTCCCATTTTCTGGTTCAGAGCTGGTCCCAGTTTCTGGTTCAGAGCTGGTCCCAGTTTCTGGTTCAGAGCTTGTCCCAGTTTCTGGTTCAGGTTGGTCCCAGTTTCTGGTTCAAAGCTGGTCCCAGTTTCTGGCCTCAGGTTGGTCCCAGTTTCTGGTTCAGAGCTGGTCCCAGTTTCTGGTTCAGGTTGGTCCCAGTTTCTGGTTCAGAGCTGGTCCCAATTTATGGCCTAAGAGCTGGTCCCAGTTTCTGGTTCAGGTTGGTCCCAGTTTCTGGCCTCAGAGCTGGACCCAGTTTCTTGCCTGAGAGCTGGTCCCAGTTTCTGGTTCAGAGCTGGTCCCAGTTTCTGGCCTCAGGTTGGTCCCAGTTTCTGGTTCAGAGCTGGTCCCAGTTTCTGGCATCAGGTTGGTCCCAGTTTCTGGTTCAGAGCTGGTCCCAGTTTCTGCCCTCAGAGCTGGTACCAGTTTCTGGCCTCAGGTTGGTCCCAGTTTCTGGTTCAGAGCTGGTCCCAGTTTCTGGCCTCAGAGCTGGTCAAAGTTTCTGGCCTCAGAGCTGGTCCCAGTTTCTGGCCTCAGGTTGGTCCCAGTTTCTGGTTCAGAGCTGGTCCCAGTTTCTGATCTCATGTTGGTCCCAGTTTCTGGCCTCAGGTTGGTCCCATTTTCTGGTTCAGAGCTGGTCCCAGTTTCTGGTTCAGAGCTGGTCCCAGTTTCTGGCCTCAGGTTGGTCCCAGTTTCTGGTTCAGAGCTGGTCCCAGATTCTGGTTCAGGTTGGTCCCAGTTTCTGGCCTCAGAGCTGGACCTAGTTTCTTGCCTCAGGTTGGTCCCAGTTTCTGGTTCAGAGCTGGTCCCAGTTTCTGGTTCAAGTTGGTCCCAGTTTCTGGTTCAGGTTGGTCCCAGTTTCTGGCCTCAGAGCTGGTCCCAGTTTCTGGTTCAGGTTGGTCCCAGTTTCTGGCCTCAGAGCTGGTCCCATTTTCTTGCCTCAGGTTGGTCCCAGTTTCTGGTTCAGAGCTGGTCCCAGTTTCTGGTTCAGAGCTGGTCCCAGTTTCTGGTTCAGGTTGGTCCCAGTTTCTGGCCTCAGAGCTGGTCCCAGTTTCTTGCCTCAGGTTGGTCCCAGTTTCTGGTTCAGAGCTGGTTCCAGTTTCTGGCCCCAGGTTGGTCCCAGTTTCTGGTTCAGAGCTGGTCCCAGTTTCTAGTTCAAGTTGGTTCCAGTTTCTGGCCTCAGGTTGGTCCCAGTTTCTGGTTCAGAGCTGGTCCCAGTTTCTGGCCTCAGAGCTGGTCCCAGTTTCTTGCCTCAGGTTGGTCCCAGTTTCTGGCCTCAGGTTGGTCCAATTTTCTGGTTCAGAGCTGGTCCCAGTTTCTGGCCTCAGAGCTGGTCCCAGTTTCTTGCCTCAGGTTGGTCCCAGTTTCTGGCCTCAGAGCTGGACCCAGTTTCTGGCTCAGAGCTGGACCCAGTTTCTGGCTCAGAGCTGGTCCCAGTTTCTTGCCTCAGAGCTGGTCCCAGTTTCTGGCCTCAGGTTGGTCCCAGTTTCTGGCCTCAGGTTGGTCCAATTTTCTGGTTCAGAGCTGGTCCCAGTTTCTGGTTCAGAGCTGGTCCCAGTTTCTGGCCTGAGGTTGGTCCCAGTTGGTCCCAGTTTCTGGCCTCAGAGCTGGTCCCATTTTCTGGTTCAGAGCTGGTCCCAGTTTCTGGTTCAGATCTGGTCCCAGTTTCTGGCCTCAGGTTGGTCCCAGTTTCTGGCCTCAGGTTGGTCCCAGTTTCTGGTTCAGAGCTGGTCCCAGTTTCTGGTTCAGAGCTGGTCCCAGTTTCTGGCCTCAGAGCTGGTCCCATTTTCTGGTTCAGAGCTGGTCCCAGTTTCTGGTTCAGAGCTGGTCCCAGTTTCTGGCCTCAGGTTGGTCCCAGTTTCTGGCCTCAGGTTGGTCCCATTTTCTGGTTCAGAGCTGGTCCCAGTTTCTGGTTCAGAGCTGGTCCCAGTTTCTGGTTCAGAGCTTGTCGCAGTTTCTGGTTCAGGTTGGTCCCAGTTTCTGGTTCAAAGCTGGTCCCAGTTTCTGGCCTCAGGTTGGTCCCAGTTTCTGGCCTCAGGTTGGTCCCAGTTTCTGGTTCAGAGCTGGTCCCAGTTTCTGGTTCAGGTTGGTCCCAGTTTCTGGTTCAGAGCTGGTCCCAATTTATGGCCTAAGAGCTGGTCCCAGTTTCTGGTTCAGGTTGGTCCCAGTTTCTGGCCTCAGAGCTGGACCCAGTTTCTTGCCTGAGAGCTGGTCCCAGTTTCTGGTTCAGAGCTGGTCCCAGTTTCTGGCCTCAGGTTGGTCCCAGTTTCTGGTTCAGAGCTGGTCCCAGTTTCTGGCATCAGGTTGGTCCCAGTTTCTGGTTCAGAGCTGGTCCCAGTTTCTGGCCTCAGGTTGGTCCCAGTTTCTGGTTCAGAGCTGGTCCCAGTTTCTGCCCTCAGAGCTGGTACCAGTTTCTGGCCTCAGGTTGGTCCCAGTTTCTGGTTCAGAGCTGGTCCCAGTTTCTGGCCTCAGAGCTGGTCAAAGTTTCTGGCCTCAGAGCTGGTCCCAGTTTCTGGCCTCAGGTTGGTCCCAGTTTCTGGTTCAGAGCTGGTCCCAGTTTCTGATCTCAGGTTGGTCCCAGTTTCTGGCCTCAGGTTGGTCCCATTTTCTGGTTCAGAGCTGGTCCCAGTTTCTGGTTCAGAGCTGGTCCCAGTTTCTGGCCTCAGGTTGGTCCCAGTTTCTGGTTCAGAGCTGGTCCCAGATTCTGGTTCAGGTTGGTCCCAGTTTCTGGCCTCAGAGCTGGACCCAGTTTCTTGCCTCAGGTTGGTCCCAGTTTCTGGTTCAGAGCTGGTCCCAGTTTCTGGTTCAAGTTGGTCCCAGTTTCTGGCCTCAGGTTGGTCCCAGTTTCTGGTTCAGAGCTAGTCCCAGTTTCTGGTTCAGGTTGGTCCCAGTTTCTGGCCTCAGGTTGGTTCCAGTTTCTGGTTCAGAGCTGGTCCCAGTTTCTGGCCTCAGGTTGGTCCCAGTTTCTGGTTCAGAGCTGGTCCCAGTTTCTGGCCTCAGGTTGGTCCCAGTTTCTGGTCTCAGGTTGGTCCCATTTTCTGGTTCAGAGCTGGTCCCAGTTTCTAGTTCAGAGCTGGTCCCAGTTTCTGGTTCAGAGCTTGTCCCAGTTTCTGGCCTCAGGTTGGTCCCAGTTTTTGGTTCAGAGCTGGTCCCAGTTTCTAGTTCAAGTTGGTTCCAGTTTCTGGCCTCATGTTGGTCCCAGTTTCTGGTTCAGAGCTGGTCCCAGTTTCTGGCCTCAGAGCTGGTCCCAGTTTCTTGCCTCAGGTTGGTCCCAGTTTCTGGCCTCAGGTTGGTCCAATTTTCTGGTTCAGAGCTGGTCCCAGTTTCTGGTTCAGAGCTGGCCCCAGTTTCTGGCCTCAGGTTGGTCCCAGTTGGTCCCAGTTTCTGGCGTCAGAGCTGGTCCCAGTTTTTGGTTCAGAATTGGTCCCAGTTTCTAGTTCAAGTTGGTTCCAGTTTCTGGCCTCAGGTTTGTCCCAGTTTTTGGTTCAGAGCTTGTCCCAGTTTCTGGCCTCAGAGCTGGACCCAGTTTCTTGCCTGAGAGCTGGTCCCAGTTTCTGGTTCAGAGCTGGTCCCAGTTTCTGGCCTCAGGTTGGTCCCAGTTTCTGGTTCAGAGCTGGTCCCAGTTTCTGGCCTCAGGTTGGTCCCAGTTTCTGGCATCAGGTTGGTCCCAGTTTCTGGTTCAGAGCTGGTCCCAGTTTCTTTCCTCAGGTTGGTCCCAGTTTCTGGTTCAGAGCTGGTCCCAGTTTCTGCCCTCAGAGCTGGTCCCAGTTTCTGGCCTCAGGTTGGTCCCAGTTTCTGGTTCAGAGCTGGTCCCAGTTTCTGGCCTCAGAGCTGGTCAAAGTTTCTGGTTCAGAGCTGGTCCCAGTTTCTTTTTTTTTTTTTTTTTTTCCCCTTGTCCTGTTCAGCATTATGGCAGCAGAATTGTAGTCTGAATACCTTTGATGCCAAACAGATTTGCTTTGCCAAGGGAAGTTTTATAAATGTAAAGCTCCCCTTGATGCCCATTTATTTATTTTTGTTTACAATATATAACATGTAATAGAACTGAACCGGACCGGGGGACAAGGAAAGAAGAAGAGGAAAGAAGAGGAAACAGAACAAAAATAGAAACAAAAACCAGACAACCAGCTGCTACACCTGTAAAAAACAAAACAGACAACAATCCATGGCCTCTGAGGGGAATCCAGCCTTAGCGCCACCAGGAGCACCTGAAAGCAGACAAGCAGAGAAAAAACAAACACACAAAGAAACAAAAACAAGCACAAGAAGCGGCAATCGCATACAACACAGCTGTGGATAGATGACCTGAGACGACATGATAACACATCAACTGCTTAGCGAGCATGCTACTGGGCTAATGAATGTGTGTGTGTGTGTGTGTGTGTGTGTGTGTGTGTGTGTGTGTGTGTGTGTGTGTGTGTGTGTGTGTGAGAACATGCAACACCCATGGCACAGGATCTACATGGTAACCGTGGTTAGTTATGAGTGTATAAGTGTACAGGGCCACAATCCACAGCCCCCCCCCCAGCAATCAGAAGCAGGCAGAGAGGGCCACAAGACCCAGGCCACCAGCAGCCCCCACGGAGCACAGAACCCAGGAAGCCCACCGCAGGGACAACCACGCATCCACCCAGAAGACTGCAGAGGAAGCCCCCGGATAGAGCCCCCATAAGCATAGGGCAGAGGCCCTCAGAGAGCCAGGGGCAACAGCCCACTGACCCCGCCAGGTCCCAGCCGCCCAGACATGGGCCGTGCACTGGACCCGGGCCCCGGGAGCCCGAGCGCCCCCAAACCCCCCGGCAGAGGCCCCACCCAATACCCAGGAGGGCCAAGTGCCCCAGACAGCCACGCAGTGGGTCAGCGCCTGCCCCAGCGCCCCTGGCCAAGTGCCCTGGGAGTCAAGACGTGCCCACAGGTGGGTGAAGTCGCGAGCAGCGGAGAGAGGCAATGCCGCCCCCCCATCGGGAGAAGCACAGGCAGGCCAGGCCAGGCCAGGCGACAGCAAGTCCCAGATCCAGGCCCAATCATTACCACACACACTTTCACGTCCCATACATCCACACGTCCTCCCTCCCTCAACTCCGCTGGGGTGTAGCGCAGCGGGCACACCAGGGGGCCAGCAGCCCCCCAGCCACCACAGACCCCGAACCAGCAGAACAATTAATTAATCCTCTTGGCCCCTCCCGCCTCGAGCAGCAACCAGGAAGCAGGGGTGTGGGAAGAAGACCCCTCCCCTCACCCTTCTGGCTCTTCAATATTTTCTAATAGTGAGCGATTAAAATTGAGGGGCAGCCAAACCTGTAGGACTGGGAGCGCGGCCCTCTGGGCAGCCTACATACCCAAAGAGCCCCGCCCACCAGATGCTACTCAGTGTAACCACCCCCCAAGACCTAATGTGTGTGTGTGAGTGTGTGTTTGATAAGTAGTAATGTCTAAGGTGTAATTAAAACAGGGGCAGGGAACTGCAGAGTGCAACCAAAGGGGACCACCTACGTGGCCCCATCCACTACACCCCACCGAACACACACGGCCCCAAAACCCTTCATGTGTGAGTGTGTGCTGTGTACAGGAGCCAGAAGGGAGAGGGGTATGGGGATATACACCGGGGGGAGCTACTCTCCCCCGGAGAAGGCAGCCAGGGACTGGCTGCAATAGGCATCCCCGCTACCTGGGAGCCAACACAGGGCAGGAGGGGCTGATGTCCACCAGGCTCGGGGCCTGCAGCGACCATATTGCGGGAGCTACTGTACCCCCAGAAGGTACCCATCCCGCCCCACCCCACCCCACCCCGGAGGACCTCTACAAACAACAAACAAACAACAACAAAAAACAAACAGACAAACAAACAAACCACCCGGTCACACCAGTCGCAGCAGCCCGGGCCTGAGACCCACCATCACCCAGACCATCACCCAGGCCCCCCCACCCACCCCCCCAACAGGGGAAAAGCACCGCCCCCCCCCCCACCGCACGCCCCAACACCCTGAAAAAAAAAACAACCATCTGCGGACACCTTGGAGGTCCCAGAGCAACAAGCCCGGCACCAGGACCTGCACCAACCCACCCATACTGTGGCGCGTCCAGGACAACCCAGCCCCCCCAGGCACAGGCAGGGCCCCCCCCCCCCGGGCGCAAGGCAGCGCCCAGCCACCAGGGCCCAGGCCCAGCACCACCACCCATGCCGGAGCGGCCCAGCCACCCGGCATAGAGCCAGCAGCCACCACCCCAAGGCCCCTAAGGGACCCCGCCCCACACCGCAAGACAGTCCCACCCGCAAGCCCCCAAAACTGCCCTCCAAGCCCGACACACAGTCCCCCCCAGCAATGACCAACCCGGTCCCCACGACCCGAGAGACCACCAGACGCCCGAAGCCACACAGCCCCCCCCAGCACACACCCAACCGCCCAGAGCGACGGGACAGCAACCCACCACCACCACTAAGTGATAAAGCTAATCAGCGGGAACCAGAGAGAATTAAATTCAGCCAATTGATGTTTTGAGGAGGCAGACATTGTTTCCATGCTAATATAATCTAAAAGAAAATTTCTAAACTGGTTAATACACAGATTGTTCTTCGCTTTCCAGTTCATGAGAATAGTTTTCTTTGCGATACATAACACTGTGAGGACCATGTGTTCTGAGTTAATTTCCATGTTGATGTTGTCTAAGTCACCCAGTATGCACAGTGTGGGGCATGCAGGGATGCTGCACTTTAGCCATGTTGATAGGTCCTCACAGACTTCAAGCCAGAACTTCTGGACAGGCGCACAGAACCACAAAGCGTGTGCATAATCATCAGGTGTGTTATCTGTGCAATGTGAGCAGATGTTTGAGTGTGTTAGACCCATCCTGAACATCCTTTGTCCTGTATAGTGTGTTCTATGAAGGATTTTGTATTGTATGAGCTGTAAATTAGAATTCTGAGTCATTCTAAAGGTGTTCAAACATATTTGTGGCCAGAAGCTATGACTAGAACTGATGGATAAATCTGCCTCCCATTTTGAGGACGGTAGAGACATTGTGTCATCTATCTTAGACAATAATTTATATATTTTTGATAGTAGTTTTGGGGTGCAGATGCTTAGAAATTCTGCTACCCTAGTCGGGAGTTGTAAGTCTGGTTGGTGGGGGATATATTTCTTTGTTATTATAGACTTAAGTTGTTGATATTCTAGGAATTTATTGCTGCCTATCTCATGTTGTGATATGAGCTCATCAAATGAAATAAAATTTCCATTTTGGATTATATGTTCCAGATGTTTGATTCCTTTGATCTTCCACAGAGTAAAGTTTAGCATTTTTTTGTTTTGCAGTATGTCAGGATTGTTCCAGATGGGTGTAAGCTTACATGGGACAATTGAAGACTTTGTTATTTTAAGAAATTCCCACCAGGCTGTCAGAGAGGTGCTGATGTTAATGCTTTTGAAACATTTGTGATTTTTTACGTTTTGACTAATAAGTGGCAGGTCAGAGATTTCCAGATTATCACACAATGCTTGTTCTACATTTATCCATGGTTCATCTATTGGGCTAGGTTTAAACCATTTTGATATATACTGTAACCTATTGGCTAAGGAATAGTGCTGAAAATTAGGTAAATCTAATCCACCACTGTCCTTGGTCTTCTGTAGGGTTTTTAAACTAATACGTGGTGGTTTGTTTTTCCACAGAAATTTGGAGATGCAAGAATCTAGTGACTTAAACCAAGTAGCAGATGGTTTTATGGGGATCATTGAGAACAAATAATTAACTTTTGGTAGTATCATCATTTTAATGGTTGTAACTCTCCCCATAAGTGATATAGGTAAGGACTTCCAACGAGAGAGATCGTCCTCTACTGTCTTTAATAATTGCACATAATTTAGCTTTGTTAGCTCTGAGAGCCTGGAGGAAATGTTTATGCCTAAATATCTGATATTTCCTGACTGTAAAGTGATTGCTGGTATATTCTGGACTCTGCAGTTAATGGGCAGAACTGTGGTCTTAGACCAATTGATAGAGTAGTCAGAAAGTGCTGAGAATTTATTTATGAGTGTGATCGTGTGAGTGAGAGACGTTTGAGAGTTCTGAAGGAAAAGTAAAACATCATCAGCATAAAGACTTATTTTATGCTCAATATTTTGGGGTTGGATGCCTTTAATATTTCTTTCTTGTCTGATAGCAGCTGCTAAAGGTTCGATGAAAATAGCAAAAAGTGAGGGAGAAAGTGGGCAACCCTGTCTTGTACCTCTCTGCAGACTGAAGTTTGGAGAGGTTTGATCATTTGTCCTCACACACGCATTTGGGGAGCTATATAATATCCTTATCCAGTTGATGAAGTGTGACCCAAACCCAAATTTGTTTAATGCTGCGAATAAAAATTTCCAGTTCACTCGATCAAATGCTTTTTCTGCATCTAGAGAGACTATTGTGGTTTCCAGGTTGTTGATGTTAGAATAGTCTATGAGATTAATTAGCCTGCGAGTGTTAGTGGATGAGTGTCTACCCTTTATGAAACCTGTCTGGTCAGGATGTATTATAAGTGGAGTTATTTTTTCTATTCTTTTGGCGAGGGCTTTACAAATTATTTTGAGGTCTGCATTTATTAGAGATATTGGGCGGTAGCTGGATGGAAGTATGGGGTCTTTTCCTGGTTTCTGTAGCAAGATAATGTTAGCAGAGTTCATGTGTGGGGATAATCTGCCATTCTGCTTAACTTGTAATACCATTTTGTGAAATGCAGGTGCCAAAACAGTCCAAAATTCTTTGTAGAACTCTGCTGGAAAACCATCTGGTCCCGGGGCTTTGTTACTAGGCATATGTTGAAGGGCTTCATGGAGTTCTCCTATTGAAAGAGGTGAATCCAGAGCCATTGCCTGTTCGGTTTGTAATTTTGGAAGGTTGATATTACTAAGAAACTGATCTATGTTACTATCTGATGGATCATTTTGTGATGAATATAAGGTTTTATAGAAGTCCCTAAAAGCATTGTTGATTACATCGGGGTCATGGGTGACATTTCCTTTTGAGTCTTTAACAGAAGTGATTGTTGTTTTCTCTTTGTTTCTCTTTAGTTGGTTAGCTAGGAACCTTCCAGATTTATTGCCGTGCTCAAAGTTCTCCAAGCGAAGTCTTTGTATGAGAAACTGTGTTTGTTTATCAATAATTTTGTTTAGTTCAAGTTTAGCTTTTCTTAATTCATTCAGTGTGTGTTCCTCTTTGGAGGTACTGTAGACAATTTCTAATGATTTAATCCTGAGTTCTAAATCTGATATCCTTGAACTATCCCTCTTTTTCTTATTTGATGAAAAAGAGATTATTTTGCCTCTCATAACTGCTTTTCCGGCTTCCCAAAGAGTACAAGCTGACATTCCTGGCAGGTCATTATTTTCTAAATATACAGACCATTCCCTTTTGAAATAATTAATAAAATCAGGGTCTTTTAGTAATGATGTATTAAATCTCCAATTCCTAGCTGGTGGTGTAACTCTGTTATTCTTCAGTGTGATAGAAACTGGAGCGTGATCACTGATAGTGATGGGGTGGATTTTGGTGTCTGAAATATCCCTCAACAAGGAACTGCTAACTAAGAAATAATCTATTCTTGAGTATGAGTGGTGTACCGGTGAGAAGAAGGTGTATTCTCTAAGAGTGGGGTGGTGGGAGCGCCAAGCATCACAAAGACCAAAATCTTTCATATACTGTTTAACAATATTCGTGGACTGCCAGTTCCGCTGACTTCCTGAAGTACTGAGTCTGTCTACTCCTGAGTCTAATACCATGTTAAAGTCCCCTCCTATGATGAGTGTGCTATCTGAGTGATCAGAGAGTGAAGTGAAAAAGGTGTGAAAAAATGAGGGGTCATCCACATTTGGACCATATATATTTGCAATGCATAAATTCATATTTTGAACAGATAAATTAACTATTAGAAATCTACCTTCTGGATCTATAACTGTGTTGTTTACGGTGAAATTTACTCTTCTATTTATCAGAATGGCTACACCTCTTTGTCTGGAGTTGTAACAGGCTGAGTACACATGAGGAAACTGTGCTGTGGTGAGAACATCAGCTACAGTCTTTGATAAATGAATCTCCTGTAATAAAACAATGTCCGCCTGTAAATCCTTCAATTTATTGGAGATTTTTAATCTCTTCTCCCTGGACCCAGCTCCATGCACATTCCATGAGATAAACCTCAGTGTGGACATGCTCAGACTAATGCAGTGAGTGCTGGATGCTTGCTAAAAGTTTCTGGCCTCAGGTTGGTCCCAGTTTCTGGTTCAGAGCTGGTCCCAGTTTCTGGCCTCAGGTTGGTCCCAGTTTCTGGCCTCAGGTTGGTCCAAGTTTCTGGTTCAGAGCTGGTCCCAGGTTCTGGTTCAGAGCTGGTCCCAGTTTCATGTTCAGAGCTTGTCCCAGTTTCTGGTTCAGGTTGGTCCCAGTTCCTTCCCTCAGAGCTGGACCCAGTTTCTGGCCTCAGGTTTTTCCCAGTTTCTGGTTCAGAGCTGGTCCCAGTTTCTGGCCTCAGGTTGGTCCAAGTTTCTGGTTCAGAGCTGGTCCCAGTTTCTAGTTCAGGTTGGTCCCAGTTTCTGGTTCAGAGCTGGTCCCAGTTTCTGGCCTCAGGTTGGTCCCAGTTTCTGGTTCAGAGCTGGTCCCAGTTTCTGGTTCAGAGCTGGTCCCAGTTTCTGGTTCAGGTTGGTCCCAGTTTCTGGCCTCAGAGCTGGTCCCAGTTTCTGGTTCAGGTTGGTCCCAGTTTCTGGCCTCAGAGCTGGTCCCATTTTCTTGCCTCAGGTTGGTCCCAGTTTCTGGTTCAGAGCTGGTCCCAGTTTCTGGTTCAGAGCTGGTCCCAGTTTCTGGTTCAGGTTGGTCCCAGTTTCTGGCCTCAGAGCTGGTCCCAGTTTCTTGCCTCAGGTTGGTCCCAGTTTCTGGTTCAGAGCTGGTTCCAGTTTCTGGCCCCAGGTTGGTCCCAGTTTCTGGTTCAGAGCTGGTCCCAGTTTCTGGCCTCAGGTTGGTCCCAGTTTCTGGTTCAGAGCTGGTCCCAGTTTCTGGTTCAGAGCTGGTCCCAGTTTCTGGCCCCAGGTTGGTCCCAGTTTCTGGCCTCAGGTTGGTCCCAGTTCCTGGCCTCAGGTTGGTCCCAGTTTCTGGTTCAGAGCTGGTCCCAGTTTTTGGTTCAGAGCTGGTCCCAGTTTCTGGCCTCAGGTTTGTCCCAGTTTCTGGTTCAGAGCTGGTCCCAGTTTCTGGTTCAGAGCTGGTCCCAGTTTCTGGCCTGAGGTTGGTCCCAGTTTCTGGTTCAGAGCTGGTCCCAGTTTCTGGTTCAGAGCTGGTCCCGGTTTCTGGCCTCAGAGCTGGTCCCAGTTTCTGGTTCAAGTTGGTCCCAGTTTCTGGCCTCAGGTTGGTCCCAGTTTCTGGTTGAGAGCTGGTCCCAGTTTCTGCCCTCAGAGCTGGTCCCAGTTTCTGGCCTCAGGTTGGTCCCAGTTTCTGGTTCAGAGCTGGTCCCAGTTTCTGGCCTCAGAGCTGGTCAAAGTTTCTGGCCTCAGAGCTGGTCCCAGTTTCTGGCCTCAGGTTGGTCCCAGTTTCTGGTTCAGAGCTGGTCCCAGTTTCTGATCTCAGGTTGGTCCCAGTTTCTGGCCTCAGGTTGGTCCCAGTTTCTGGCCTCAGGTTGGTCCAAGTTTCTGGTTCAGAGCTGGTCCCAGGTTCTGGTTCAGAGCTGGTCCCAGTTTCATGTTCAGAGCTTGTCCCAGTTTCTGGTTCAGGTTGGTCCCAGTTCCTTCCCTCAGAGCTGGACCCAGTTTCTGGCCTCAGGTTTTTCCCAGTTTCTGGTTCAGAGCTGGTCCCAGTTTCTGGCCTCAGGTTGGTCCAAGTTTCTGGTTCAGAGCTGGTCCCAGTTTCTAGTTCAGGTTGGTCCCAGTTTCTGGTTCAGAGCTGGTCCCAGTTTCTGGCCTCAGGTTGGTCCCAGTTTCTGGTTCAGAGCTGGTCCCAGTTTCTGGTTCAGAGCTGGTCCCAGTTTCTGGTTCAGGTTGGTCCCAGTTTCTGGCCTCAGAGCTGGTCCCAGTTTCTGGTTCAGGTTGGTCCCAGTTTCTGGCCTCAGAGCTGGTCCCATTTTCTTGCCTCAGGTTGGTCCCAGTTTCTGGTTCAGAGCTGGTCCCAGTTTCTGGTTCAGAGCTGGTCCCAGTTTCTGGTTCAGGTTGGTCCCAGTTTCTGGCCTCAGAGCTGGTCCCAGTTTCTTGCCTCAGGTTGGTCCCAGTTTCTGGTTCAGAGCTGGTTCCAGTTTCTGGCCCCAGGTTGGTCCCAGTTTCTGGTTCAGAGCTGGTCCCAGTTTCTGGCCTCAGGTTGGTCCCAGTTTCTGGTTCAGAGCTGGTCCCAGTTTCTGGTTCAGAGCTGGTCCCAGTTTCTGGCCCCAGGTTGGTCCCAGTTTCTGGCCTCAGGTTGGTCCCAGTTCCTGGCCTCAGGTTGGTCCCAGTTTCTGGTTCAGAGCTGGTCCCAGTTTTTGGTTCAGAGCTGGTCCCAGTTTCTGGCCTCAGGTTTGTCCCAGTTTCTGGTTCAGAGCTGGTCCCAGTTTCTGGTTCAGAGCTGGTCCCAGTTTCTGGCCTGAGGTTGGTCCCAGTTTCTGGTTCAGAGCTGGTCCCAGTTTCTGGTTCAGAGCTGGTCCCGGTTTCTGGCCTCAGAGCTGGTCCCAGTTTCTGGTTCAAGTTGGTCCCAGTTTCTGGCCTCAGGTTGGTCCCAGTTTCTGGTTCAGAGCTGGTCCCAGTTTCTGCCCTCAGAGCTGGTCCCAGTTTCTGGCCTCAGGTTGGTCCCAGTTTCTGGTTCAGAGCTGGTCCCAGTTTCTGGCCTCAGAGCTGGTCAAAGTTTCTGGCCTCAGAGCTGGTCCCAGTTTCTGGCCTCAGGTTGGTCCCAGTTTCTGGTTCAGAGCTGGTCCCAGTTTCTGATCTCAGGTTGGTCCCAGTTTCTGGCCTCAGGTTGGTCCCATTTTCTGGTTCAGAGCTGGTCCCAATTTCTGGTTCAGAGCTGGTCCCAGTTTCTGGTTCAGATCTTGTCCCAGTTTCTGGTTCAGGTTGGTCCCAGTTTCTGGTTCAGAGCTGGTCCCAGTAACTGGTTCAGAGCTGGTCCCAGTTTCTGGCCTCAGGTTGGTCCCAGTTTCTGGTTCAGAGCTGGTCCCAGATTCTGGTTCAGGTTGGTCCCAGTTTCTGGCCTCAGAGCTGGACCCAGTTTCTTGCCTCAGGTTGGTCCCAGTTTCTGGTTCAGAGCTGGTCCCAGTTTCTGGTTCAAGTTGGTCCCAGTTTCTGGCCTCAGGTTGGTCCCAGTTTCTGGTTCAGAGCTGGTCCCAGTTTCTGGTTCAGGTTGGTCCCAGTTTCTGGTTCAGAGCTGGTCCCAGTTTCTGGTTCAGGTTGGTCCCAGTTTCTGGTTCAGAGCTGGTCCCAGTTTCTGGTTCAGGTTGGTCCCAGTTTCTGGTTCAGAGCTGGTCCCAGTTTCTGGTTCAGGTTGGTCCCAGTTTCTGGCCTCAGGTTGGTCCCAGTTTCTGGTTCAGAGCTGGTCCCAGTTTCTGGCCTCAGAGCTGGTCCCAGTTTCTGGCCTCAGGTTGGTCCCAGTTTCTGGTTCAGAGCTGGTCCCAGTTTCTGGCCTCAGGTTGGTCCCAGTTTCTGGTCTCAGGTTGGTCCCAGTTTCTAGTTCAAGTTGGTTCCAGTTTCTAGCCTCAGGTTGGTCCCAGTTTCTGGTTCAGAGCTGGTCCCAGTTTCTGGCCTCAGAGCTGGTCCCAGTTTCTTGCCTCAGGTTGGTCCCAGTTTCTGGCCTCAGGTTGGTCCAATTTTCTGGTTCAGAGCTGGTCCCAGTTTCTGGCCTCAGAGCTGGTCCCAGTTTCTTGCCTCAGGTTGGTCCCAGTTTCTGGCCTCAGAGCTGGACCCAGTTTCTGGCTCAGAGCTGGTCCCAGTTTCTTGCCTCAGGTTGGTCCCAGTTTCTGGCCTCAGAGCTGGACCCAGTTTCTGGCTCAGAGCTGGACCCAGTTTCTGGCTCAGAGCTGGTCCCAGTTTCTTGCCTCAGAGCTGGTCCCAGTTTCTGGCCTCAGGTTGGTCCCAGTTTCTGGCCTCAGGTTGGTCCAATTTTCTGGTTCAGAGCTGGTCCCAGTTTCTGGTTCAGAGCTGGTCCCAGTTTCTGGCCTCAAGTTGGTCCCAGTTGGTCCCAGTTTCTGGCCTCAGAGCTGGTCCCATTTTCTGGTTCAGAGCTGGTCCCAGTTTCTGGTTCAGAGCTGGTCCCAGTTTCTGGCCTCAGGTTGGTCCCAGTTTCTGGCCTCAGGTTGGTCCCATTTTCTGGTTCAGAGCTGGTCCCAGTTTCTGGTTCAGAGCTGGTCCCAGTTTCTGGTTCAGAGCTTGTCCCAGTTTCTGGTTCAGGTTGGTCCCAGTTTCTGGTTCAGAGCTGGTCCCAGTTTCTGGCCTCAGGTTGGTCCCAGTTTCTGGTTCAGAGCTGGTCCCAGTTTCTGGTTCAGGTTGGTCCCAGTTTCTGGTTCAGATCTGGTCCCAATTTATGGCCTAAGAGCTGGTCCCAGTTTCTGGTTCAGGTTGGTCCCAGTTTCTGCCCTCAGAGCTGGACCCAGTTTCTTGCCTGAGAGCTGGTCCCAGTTTCTGGTTCAGAGCTGGTCCCAGTTTCTGGCCTCAGGTTGGTCCCAGTTTCTGGTTCAGAGCTGGTCCCAGTTTCTGGCATCAGGTTGGTCCCAGTTTCTGGTTCAGAGCTGGTCCCAGTTTCTGGCCTCAGGTTGGTCCCAGTTTCTGGTTCAGAGCTGGTCCCAGTTTCTGCCCTCAGAGCTGGTACCAGTTTCTGGCCTCAGGTTGGTCCCAGTTTCTGGTTCAGAGCTGGTCCCAGTTTCTGGCCTCAGAGCTGGTCAAAGTTTCTGGCCTCAGAGCTGGTCCCAGTTTCTGGCCTCAGGTTGG
The DNA here is from genome assembly GCA_036924055.1 of Leuresthes tenuis. NCBI lineage: Eukaryota > Metazoa > Chordata > Actinopteri > Atheriniformes > Atherinopsidae > Leuresthes > Leuresthes tenuis. Next base: position 37,249,219 of record JAVGWW010000002.1, on the reverse strand, counting down.
TCCCAGTTTCTGGTTCAGAGCTGGTCCCAGTTTCTGATCTCAGGTTGGTCCCAGTTTCTGGCCTCAGGTTGGTCCCATTTTCTGGTTCAGAGCTGGTCCCAGTTTCTGGTTCAGAGCTGGTCACAGTTTCTGGTTCAGAGCTTGTCCCAGTTTCTGGTTCAGGTTGGTCCCAGTTTGTGGTTCAGAGCTGGTCCCAGTTTCTGGTTCAGAGCTGGTCCCAGTTTCTGGCCTCAGGTTGGTCCCAGTTTCTGGTTCAGAGCTGGTCCCAGATTCTGGTTCAGGTTGGTCCCAGTTTCTGGCCTCAGAGCTGGACCCAGTTTCTTGCCTCAGGTTGGTCCCAGTTTCTGGTTCAGAGCTGGTCCCAGTTTCTGGTTCAAGTTGGTCCCAGTTTCTGGCCTCAGGTTGGTCCCAGTTTCTGGTTCAGAGCTGGTCCCAGTTTCTGGTTCAGGTTGGTCCCAGTTTCTGGCCTCAGGTTGGTCCCAGTTTCTGGTTCAGAGCTGGTCCCAGTTTCTGGCCTCAGAGCTGGTCCCAGTTTCTGGCCTCAGGTTGGTCCCAGTTTCTGGTTCAGAGCTGGTCCCAGTTTCTGGCCTCAGGTTGGTCCCAGTTTCTGGTCTCAGGTTGGTCCCATTTTCTGGTTCAGAGCTGGTCCCAGTTTCTAGTTCAGAGCTGGTCCCAGTTTCTGGTTCAGAGCTGGTCCCAGTTTCTGGCCTCAGGTTGGTCCCAGTTTTTGGTTCAGAGCTGGTCCCAGTTTCTAGTTCAAGTTAGTTCCAGTTTCTGGCCTCAGGTTGGTCCCAGTTTCTGGTTCAGAGCTGGTCCCAGTTTCTGGCCTCAGAGCTGGTCCCAGTTTCTTGCCTCAGGTTGGTCCCAGTTTCTGGCCTCAGGTTGGTCCAATTTTCTGGTTCAGAGCTGGTCCCAGTTTCTGGTTCAGAGCTGGCCCCAGTTTCTGGCCTCAGGTTGGTCCCAGTTGGTCCCAGTTTCTGGCGTCAGAGCTAGTCCCATTTTCTGGTTCAGAGCGGGTCCCAGTTTCTGGTTCAGAGCTGGCCCCAGTTTCTGGCCTCAGGTTGGTCCCAGTTGGTCTCAGTTTCTGGCGTCAGAGCTTGTCCCAGTTTTTGGTTCAGAGCTGGTCCCAGTTTCTAGTTCAAGTTGGTTCCAGTTTCTGGCCTCAGGTTGGTCCCAGTTTCTGGTTCAGAGCTTGTCCCAGTTTCTGGCCTCAGAACTGGACCCAGTTTCTTGCCTGAGAGCTGGTCCCAGTTTCTGGTTCAGAGCTGGTCCCAGTTTCTGGCCTCAGGTTGGTCCCAGTTTCTGGTTCAGAGCTGGTCCCAGTTTCTGGCCTCAGGTTGGTCCCAGTTTCTGGCATCAGGTTGGTCCCAGTTTCTTGTTCAGAGCTGGTCCCAGTTTCTGGCCTCAGGTTGGTCCCAGTTTCTGGTTCAGAGCTGGTCCCAGTTTCTGCCCTCAGAGCTGGTCCCAGTTTCTGGCCTCAGGTTGGTCCCAGTTTCTGGTTCAGGTTGGTCCCAGTTTCTGGCCTCAGAGCTGGTCCCATTTTCTTGCCTCAGGTTGGTCCCAGTTTCTGGTTCAGAGCTGGTCCCAGTTTCTGGTTCAGAGCTGGTCCCAGTTTCTGGTTCAGGTTGGTCCCAGTTTCTGGCCTCAGAGCTGGTCCCAGTTTCTTTCCTCAGGTTGGTCCCAGTTTCTGGTTCAGAGCTGGTTCCAGTTTCTGGCCCCAGGTTGGTCCCAGTTTCTGGTTCAGAGCTGGTCCCAGTTTCTGGCCTCAGGTTGGTCCCAGTTCCTGGCCTCAGGTTGGTCCCAGTTTCTGGTTCAGAGCTGGTCCCAGTTTCTGGTTCAGAGCTGGTCCCAGTTTCTGGCCTCAGGTTTGTCCCAGTTTCTGGTTCAGAGCTGGTCCCAGTTTCTGGTTCAGAGCTGGTCCCAGTTTCTGGCCTGATGTTGGTCCCAGTTTCTGGTTCAGAGCTGGTCCCAGTTTCTGGTTCAGAGCTGGTCCCGGTTTCTGGCCTCAGAGCTGGTCCCAGTTTCTGGTTCAAGTTGGTCCCAGTTTCTGGCCTCAGGTTGGTCCCAGTTTCTGGTTCAGAGCTGGTCCCAGTTTCTGGTTCAGGTTGGTCCCAGTTTCTGCTCTCAGGTTGGTCCCAGTTTCTGGTTCAGAGCTGGTCCCAGTTTCTGGTTCAGAGCTTGTCCCAGTTTCTGGCCTCAGGTTGGTCCCAGTTTTTGGTTCAGAGCTGGTCCCAGTTTCTAGTTCAAGTTGGTTCCAGTTTCTGGCCTCAGGTTGGTCCCAGTTTCTGGTTCAGAACTGGTCCCAGTTTCTGGCCTCAGAGCTGGTCCCAGTTTCTTGCCTCAGGTTGGTCCCAGTTTCTGGCCTCAGGTTGGTCCAATTTTCTGGTTCAGAGCTGGTCCCAGTTTCTGGTTCAGAGCTGGCCCCAGTTTCTGGCCTCAGGTTGGTCCCAGTTGGTCCCAGTTTCTGGCGTCAGAGCTGGTCCCATTTTCTGGTTCAGAGCGGGTCCCAGTTTCTGGTTCAGAGCTGGCCCCAGTTTCTAGTTCAAGTTGGTTCCAGTTTCTGGCCTCAGGTTGGTCCCAGTTTCTGGTTCAGAGCTGGTCCCAGTTTCTGGCCTCAGGTTGGTCCCAGTTTCTGGTTCAGAGCTGGTCCCAGTTTCTGGTTCAGAGCTGGTCCCAGTTTCTGGTTCAGGTTGGTCCCAGTTTCTGGCCTCAGAGCTGGTCCCAGTTTCTGGTTCAGGTTGGTCCCAGTTTCTGGCCTCAGAGCTGGTCCCATTTTCTTGCCTCAGGTTGGTCCCAGTTTCTGGTTCAGAGCTGGTCCCAGTTTCTGGTTCAGAGCTGGTCCCAGTTTCTGGTTCAGGTTGGTCCCAGTTTCTGGCCTCAGAGCTGGTCCCAGTTTCTTGCCTCAGGTTGGTCCCAGTTTCTGGTTCAGAGCTGGTTCCAGTTTCTGGCCCCAGGTTGGTCCCAGTTTCTGGTTCAGAGCTAGTCCCAGTTTCTGGCCTCAGGTTGGTCCCAGTTTCTGGTTCAGAGCTGGTCCCAGTTTCTGGCCCCAGGTTGGTCCCAGTTTCTGGCCTCAGGTTGGTCCCAGTTCCTGGCCTCAGGTTGGTCCCAGTTTCTGGTTCAGAGCTGGTCCCAGTTTCTGGTTCAGAGCTGGTCCCAGTTTCTGGCCTCAGGTTTGTCCCAGTTTCTGGTTCAGAGCTGGTCCCAGTTTCTGGTTCAGAGCTAGTCCCAGTTTCTGGCCTGAGGTTGGTCCCAGTTTCTGGTTCAGAGCTGGTCCCAGTTTCTGGTTCAGAGCTGGTCCCGGTTTCTGGCCTCAGAGCTGGTCCCAGTTTCTGGTTCAGAGCTGGTACCAGTTTCTGGCCTCAGGTTGGTCCCAGTTTCTGGTTCAGAGCTGGTCCCAGTTTCTGGTTCCGGTTGGTCCCAGTTTCTGGCCTCAGAGCTGGACCCAGTTTCTGGCCTCAGGTTGGTCCCAGTTTCTGGTTCAGAGCTGGTCCCAGTTTCTGGTTCAAGTTGGTCCCAGTTTCTGGTTCAGAGCTGGTCCCAGTTTCTGGTTCAGGTTGGTCCCAGTTTCTGGTTCAGAGCTGGTCCCAGTTTCTGGCCTCAGGTTGGTCCCAGTTTCTGGCCTCAGGTTTGTCCCATTTTCTGGTTCAGAGCTGGTCCCAGTTTCTGGTACAAACTCAGACCTGGTTTGGTTTTCCACAGCCAGCGCAGATCCAGACCTGCTGAGCAGCTGGACTCCTCTATCAGACAGGAACGGGACATCATTGCTCTCCCAGCAGCTGGTCTCCTCAGTTCCAGATGTTTACAGATGTTGTTGAACGAAGGGAGGATGCTGCACACTGGGAAACATGGACGCTTTGCAGCCATAAAATTCTAAATGAGCTGATATTTTTCCTGAAATAGGGTTGTTTTTTTTATCTTTTGTGACTCAAATGTTGGTTTGAGAGCCTTTGAATGAATGACTTTCTGCCATTTATTTACATTTTGGACAGTTTCCCAACTTTATTGGGCTGTTTCTGACTTGTTCTTGTGGTCATTTCTGAAGGTTTATGGCCAAAGTTGTGGGTAGATGCATATTAGTTTGCTGTGTTTCCAAAGGAACCTGAACCGTCGTTACTTTAGCTCATTAATTGTAATTTCCCTTCCTGAGAACAGTGTTTGCTCCTGTGACAGAGCGGCCGTTTAACCTCTTTACTGAGCTTTAATTTCCACTTGGTTTTACTGTCATTTACCATGAAAGACATTTATACGGCTCAGACTCAGCCTTTAAAGCAGTCTTCCTCAGATATAATTACAGCAGAGTTCCGGCAGTTAGACTAAAAGTGACCATCCTCGTAAAATAGATGTCTTGCCTCCGTGGCAGCTTCATCAATCAGGGCGGATTATTGTGATAGATGGGGGGAGGAACTCGGGCAAATGAGGGCCAAAAACATTTAGCTGAGAGCAGCGGCAGGTGTGAGATTAATCCTGGTCACTTTTACTGATGAGGGGGCAGCATTTTAACGCATCATTAGCAGAGCGACGCTGAGATGTTGGAGGAGGTGTGAAGAAAGCAGCAGGCTGCCCGGCTGGACCTCTGCTCTCACTTTCAACCTCCTGGATATGTTTCTGTGAAGATGTTGCAGATTTCAGACTCCCTGCCAGTGAAAGATGGACCTAATGCCATCGCTGCTCATGTGGCTCGATTAGACCGTGAAGATGGAGGAAATGGTGAAAAAGTGATCAAATGAAGCGTTTTTGTCTCACAAAACCAAATAGAATTAATCAGAAGTGCAAAGAAATGAGCTAAAATATGGATACGAATGATTTATGTGGGCTTTAGACTTTTAAAGAGGTTAGTTGGCTCAGATTTAGAGGGAAGCCAAGGACACTTTGAGGGTTTATTAGGTCTGTTGTTGCTCTGCTTCTGTGCCAAGTCTCTGCTGGAGCTGGACTAAAGGAGCAACACAGGACTTTGAAACATGGTCACAGCAGTCTGGGTCAGCCATGCATGGGCTCTCCTTCCCGAGCTGTTCGGATGTGCACGTCACCGACTGTTCCACCTAAAAGTGGAAGATGGAGACGAAGCAGCAAATAACAGGAAGACGGCTTCCCTCTTTGGGGTTTTCTCTCGCTTCTCTGCTCATGCATTGTGCCGATGCCCATGAAGAAGAACGTTAGCATACAAACAGGACTTTAATAACACCTGTGAAGGGCTCTTTTTCTCCATATTTATGACCAGAATCAGCACCAATAGCAAGTGTTGCACATGACCACAGACTGCTGGCTGAGGAGCCCTTTAATTCTTTTGTAATAGGCTGAAAAATGTATATTTTGATCAGTAAAACAACCTGCATGGTCAGTAAGCTGCTATATTTGGTAAATTCTCATCAGCCCAGGCCTGTTTGGGGCTGGTTTTATTTCCTTTAAAGCTGGGAGCTGCTTGTATCTGGGAGTTTTCAGATGTTCTATCCACTGTGTTGCCTGAATATGACCTAAATGAGACTTTTCTCATTCCAAAACCTCTCGTTTCTTAGATGTTATGGACTCTGTTAACCTCATGCATGCCACCTGTGAAGAGGTGACACACCTCAGACCCGGTACTCTCACCTGGTTCCTCCTGAAACTTTCATCCTTAAGTCCCACTGAGTCACCACCCAGATCTGAGGTGCTTTTGTGTTTGTTTCACCAAATTAGAGCCGTCAGTGGAAGTGAAACAGTTGGAGATGCAGGATCAGCTCATTTCATCAGCTCAAAAGGTTAATATCAAGGTTAAAAGTGTGTTTGAGTTTGATCTGAGTGAGCTCTGGAGGAGCTGACCGCCCCTCAGCTGAATCGATCCTTTACGTTGGGAAACTTGAAAGATTAAAGCAGCAGAGGCTGTGAAATGTGGTGGTTTTTGATGATCCGGGCCCTGAAATGGTCATAATTTGAAGGCTGCTAATCTGGTTTCTTCCTGTTCACAGAGTGGTTTCCTCTTTATTCTAAGCCTCAGACTGAGGTGAGTTTAATGTTAATTTTGGCTTTCCTGGCTCCAAAGGACTCTCAGAATTATTTGCATTTTGCCTGAATGCAGATTTAGCATCAGGAGTTAATGCTAAAGCCTAAAAATGCTGCATAAGGACTGAATAAGCTGTGCATTTCAGGTGTGTATTTGTGTGTGTGAGCCCTCTAATCCGTGGCCTTTTCGAGCTACTGTGACTGAGAAAATGATGAATAAGTTATTTCCTATGAGAGAGTTCTGCAGCCTCGATATGGAGGCGAAGGAAGGAGAAATGAGTCTGGGAGAGGAAGGAAAATACTGCCATTTCCTGTGATTTTACTGGCCTCTTCTGTCTTTAATTCCCTTTGTAACTGACTCCTCAAACAAAGGCAGAAGTTTTCTGGCATAAATCAATTTGCAGCAGATAGAAATGATATTAAACAATGAAAAGGGTATTAAAGAAGGTGGCACTGCCCTTAATCTTCTCTCAACTCTGGTGTTGCCTAAAAGAATGAAAAACAGAGGATGGGGCTGTGTGGGGGGGCCACAGCGGCTGTAATTCAATCCTAAATCTGTTGGTTCGGCGTGGCTAAGTCATGGTTTCTGGGTTTCTTTTCTCATTCCTTCCTTTTCTCTCCGGGGGGGGGGCTGCTTTAATGGCGTCTGCTGCTCCAAAATGAGTGAAATTACCCACAAATATGAGTGGAAGCAGCAATAAGAGCTTGTTAAGTTCTCTGATACAGAGGAAGGAGCTCCAGAGCTCGAGTTGATATTTCTTTTGAGATGAGAGATAATTCTGGCCCATAATTCCTCGTGGCTGCAGGGAATATGTTCTTCTGCTCGTCCTTTAACAGCAAACCTTCCCTCTCAGCATCTAACACGATGTTTGTCTGATTCCCTGCATGTATCAGCATGAAAAGATGGAGTATCTGAAGTGCTTTCTGTGGGATTTTGTCGTAGTTTCAGTCGTCACAGATTAGTTGGGTCGTAAATACTTCTCCTTGCATCTTTCCTTAAAGCCGATGGTTTCCAACAAGGTAAAAACATATGAAAACACTTAATTGGCTGATTTTCAGTCCCAGTTTGGCCACCGGACAAAAGAAACTGGAAACTATGTGAATGAGAGCAGCTTTATTGGGAATTAAGCTGTTAATAAGCACTTACTCTTTACTGTTTCCCGGCCTGAGCTGTATTTTGTGCCTTTAGTTTGCGTCTGGAACCTTTAAATGGGATCAATCTAAAGTGATTTCATATGCAGCCGTCACTGAATTATCTTCCTTCTTCTTCTCAGACAGTGGAGAGGATGAATCGGTGCAGAAATGTATACATTGTTGGTGGATTTATTATCCTTCTCTGGAACTGAACCTCACCACATCTCCACATCTCTGGGAATTCCTGGATTTGAATTCATTCTGCATCAGAAATAACAAAAAAATTCCTGCTGCTCCTTCCCAGAACCAACCTGGCTGACAAGCAAGCGCTCGGTTATTCTGATGCAAAGCGAGCTGTGCTGATAGCGAAGCTCCTTGATAAAGCGGTGAATAGAAGCCTTCTTTTTCACATCCCACAGCGCCCATTCAGCTCAGCTGAATAGATGCTTCACATCTCGTCGGGTGTTTTTAGATAAAAGCTGGACTGAAGGGGCAGTAACGGCTGCTTCCAACAGAAAACACGACCTCTGTGTGTAATCTCAAGCTCCAGCGTTCACTTTTAGTTCATTTCACAATGTGTTCGACTGCAATAACTGCAGGAAAAGTTGCTCGAATTATATCTAATCCCATTATGAATCAGTCTTTGAATTCATACAGACAGAAAAGTGACTAAAGAACCTTTAGATTAATCGATCTTTTACCTCCTTCTTGAGTTTTCAATGATGGAAAAGGTGCTTTATGGGGAACCGAAGCTGCCATTATATAAAATAAATACAAACATGCATAAATGGCCATAAAATTGAGTTCATATGATGATAAATGCTGCTAAAAGTAAATTACACATTTTATTTTTGCATCGTTGCGATAAAGAGGAACAATAAGATACGAGTCAAACTGTGTTGAATAAACTATGAGACACTTGAACAGTTCATACTGCCTTTTAGTTCAGTTTCAGCTCTGAAGCTGTGAGAAATCTTTTCCTACACATGTGGCTCCAAGGCGACCCGATCAGCTGCATTGGGCCTCGTATTTATCTCCAGTCGCTCCACCTGTGGCCCTACGGTTACCCATCGGTTCCCCTGATGGAGCAGAGTTGGATAAATCCCATCTCTTGCACATGTGTGAAGCTGTTGGAGCCTTTATTAGAAGCTTTGTGTGGATTCAGCACTTTTATGGGTGAGTCTGGGCTGTGAAATGTGTCGAAGGAGCTCTGATGGTCCAGTTTTCACAGATTTGCTTTGTCGAGCGGATCAAAGTCGGGTCCTAATCATCAGTCCTGCTGCGTTGTTTGTTTTGCCCTCCTGTTGTTCAGCTTTCAGAGTCGAGACACGGCTGAAACTTTACAGAAATGAGCCTTAGAAGCAGCTTCAGATACCTACATTTATTCTGCCAGATCATCAACATGCAGACAGCTGTTATATATAATCTGACTTTAATTAATATCTGACTGAAGTTTGTCTCCTTTTCTTTAAATAGAATAAGTTAACAGGCCTTTTAATCCGGTTTCTGCCTGTTTGATGGAAGATTCGCTGCTGTTTCAGGTCAGAGTCGGTGAACAATAAACTCACTTGTCTGTCAGGTGTTTTTCCTTATTTTAACACCTGAGATATTCACACAGATTGAAATTATTCCTGATGAGGTGCCCTCTCTTGTGGATGTCCACCGCAGGTTTTGTTTCCGGTTGGAACAACTATTTCTTCTCCTGAATCTACTGGCAGTGCGGCCCACACTGCCCCCCTGTGGAGACACCATGCAGCCTGAATTATTAGCTTAAAACCAATGAAAAGTATCTGAATCATATTTCTTTTTTGCGGCTTTTCTAAAGTTTGCTTCAGATTTGCTTTGCAAGTGAGGGAAATGCATCATAAGACAGACCCTTTTTCCTGTAAAGCCTGATAATAATGTGGTTATTTTTGTGACAAAGTAATATTTGTCACAGTTTCACAGCAAGCGAACAGAAGACGTGGTCCTATAATTGGTTTTAACGTTGCTAGTTGAACCAACTCATCTTCCTCCAAAATGGGTCATTTGTTCATACAGGAAACGACGGTTTGCTCTCTAGTGGCCATGAGAGCAACTGCACGTGAAATGTGAAAATGAATAGCACAAAGAATGCATTTTCATCCTAATAATGTTTGGTTTTTTTCTAAGCTAACCAAGTAGTTTTGATTTCTAACGCTTAATAATGATGATTGCCCTGATGTGGCAGCACTCGTATTAGTTTTATTCCAGTAGTTTAGCCCCTATGCCAAATAAATGCTTGATTGTTGGGTTAATAGAAGCAGCCAAGAGATCTTCAAAAGGTTCCTGTTTCAGTGAAAGTTGGTTGGGTTTATCATCCCCTAACATTCGCGCACATGTTAGCATGTCAGGTTAGCGCCACATTTGTCAGTTTCTTTGCTTTCATTGAACTTTAGCGCGGTCTTCAGGATCCTTGCTAGCTCATGTTTTCCTGGGCTATAGGACCAGGGTCTGTTCCTGGAGTTCCTCAGCATGACTGTACGAGATCCGTCAGCGGCTAGCAGGGAGTCTGATCTTTAGTAATGCAGCAACAGATGGAAACAAGCATGGGAGAGCCGGCTGTGGTCCAAAGACCACATCAGGACTGCGGTCCGTTTTGCTCGGCAAAGGCAGAATAGATCACCTGCTGGACGACAGATGCCAATAAAATCTCTTTTTTAACACATATCCCTCACTTTAGTCTCATAATTGTTAGGTTTCAAACAACGTTTCCATTTAAATCATCAGACGCTGCACATCTTTGCCCCGATGCTCGCTGACCCCCGAGCTTCCAGCTTTATTGTCTTTTAGGTCCAAGCAGATTATTTCATGCAATTTATTGGCGGTGTCACGCACACCAGAGCGGCCACAGACAAAATGTGGGTCTCTGACTGCACTGCATCACCTTCCCAGTGAACTGTGGCTCATTAGCAGAGAACCGCCGGCTGCACGAGCCATTAACCCTTCAGCTTTATTTATAGAGGCTCTGTTCATCATTGATGACGTCACGGCTAGTTCTTACTGCTTTTATTAGCATTAGCATTTATGAAAATAACACCCGGGTTTATTCTCTGACTGCAGTGATATTTAACTTCACATCTGCAGTTTTATTCCGTGATTTTGTCACAAAGTAAGAAGAAAATTAATCGTATTAGTAGTTCTGTTAATAAAGCCAATTTCTGCCAGTTAAAGGGAAAAAAACAGCTAAATTAAAAAAAAATAGATAACAGGAAATCAAAATTCACATTTAAGTTATGTTTCATTTTTAATTCCACTTTGGGCTTTTTTATGTCTTTATTATTGAATCATTTTGACTTTTAAAGTTTTTAAAATGCAATAACTCAGCTTTTTGTTTTATCATTTCCTTTTTTGTCACATGATTGGGATATTTTACACGATAATTTTGATTCTGATTGAATATCTTTTTATGTCTATTTTTTGTGTTTCTTGATAACTTTAATTATCATTGTTTTAACTCAGTTTTATTTCAGAAATATACGACTGTTTTGATACTTTTTACTTTGTATACCGATATTTTGACTTTAATCTTAACTTTATTTCTAAAGATTGTACTTTTGATGTTTAATTATTTTTCATTAACGTTTGACTTTGTCACATTACTTTGACTTTATTTCCTAATTATTTATTTAATCATTTTAACTCCATTTTGTAGTTTTTGAGTAGTTGTTTCTTGATTTTGACTTTTCGTGTCATAGTTTTACATCAATATATTCATTAATATATTTTCTTTTTAATATTTTGAATATACATATTTTTATATATGAAATAGACAGACTTTTTAATAAAAACTTTACAGGATTAAATATCCTGCTTTTTATTCTGTTTTGGATACAAAATGTTTTGGATTTTATTTACAATTCTGACTTTTTATGTCATTATTTTGCTTGCATTTGTCTTTTTAATATATATATTTACATTTATTTAATAACTTTATGTGTTATTTTTCAACATACCTTTTGCTTTGTATAATCATTTTTTACTTTTGAGTTGTTATAACCCTTTTTGTTTAAATTTTTCTATATTTCACATTATTTTTTTTAAATATAGTTTAGACTTTTCCTGATATTTTAATTGTGAGTTTTATAATTTAAGTCCCTTTTGTCTATATCTTATAAATGTCCTGTGGATATACTGTTGTTTTGATTATTTTCTACGATGATTTCGACTTTTTTCAATAACCAAACATTTTTCTCATATATTTGTCCTGTTACAGCCTCATTTTATTCAATTTAAACGTTTGTTTTTACAGAAGTTTAAATTCTCACCTCATATCTTTTCCTTGATATTGTAGGCACGGATTTAGTGGAAATATTTGTGGGTTTGAAATATGAAATATGGACAAATAAATTGGGAGTAACTGGGAATGTGTTTGAGTGGGTTGATTAAATAAAGTTACCTTTTATGAACCACATTAATTGGACGCTTTTGGTCACGTGGTACTTATTAATTATTATTGTTTTTTACAGGTAACGCACAGGTTCGCGGCTCAGCGTTGGCTCCGCCCCTCGCTGTGACATCACACGCTCCCCTCCAGAGCGGCTCTGCATCCAGTCCTCCGTGAGAGCGGAGCGGGGACGGACGTTACCTCCGCAGCTGCTCATTTATCACCGTCACAAACTTATTCAACTGGAAACGGGCTCAGATTGACTGTTTTTGTTGCTTTCTTCCTCTTTCTGTTTTAACTTTAAGGACAAATGACGCGAGAAAAACACGCACAGAAAGAGAAGAAGAGTCGCCGGCTTCTCCATCAGCTCTTCTGCCCACTTCGCACGTTGTCTGAGCGCTCGGGCTTCCAGCCAGCCAGAGGTCAGTTCACTTTACAGCCACATTTAGATTAGACTTCCCGCGTTGGTCTTTGAAGCAGTATATCTGCACGGTTGCTATGTTTAGTTGGTAAAACAATGTGTTTGGTTAAATTCGGCTTAGCTCACATGAGAATTATCGGAAGTGTTTTCGTGATATAAATGCAGATATCCCTCCCAGGTCCTTTGTGATGATTACTTCTTATGTGATCAAATGTCAGTGCTGCTTTACAGTGAGTTTGTTGCTAAATTATCAAACATAATTACTTTCTATCTTGCTTCTATTCATATTGAATGGGTTCTTTAGTGGCGTAAGATGCTGTTTATGGGATATTATGAGTTAATATTTGTGTAGTATTCTTCTGAAAGGCTTTTTGTTTGGTTGTTAATTTATAAATTCACATAGTGGTTTGAGACAGGTTGCAAAGGAAAGCTCAGGAGTACAAGGAGGAAAATACAACCGAATACCTTTTGTGGTCAGCCGTGCACACGTCTCCTTAATCGTGCCAATAAGGTCATCTGATAAGCTGAAAATCCTCTTTGTAACAGCCAGTAGTTCCAGGAGGAGAAATGTCTTTCAGAGACATTTGTCATCTTCTTCTCTCTCTTGATTTTTTCCCTCTTCTTCCTCCTCCTTTTCCATCTCTCAAGGACTCTTGCATCCTCCTGAGCCCGACTGCATGTCTTTCATTGTCTCGTCTTCCTCCACCCTCCAAGTCTCTCGCCTCCCTGGGTTTTTTCCTCATGTTCTTCTTCCCCTTCTTGTCTTCTCAATGATCTTATCTAGTCTCTTCCATCAGCTGTGTCTGCCTCCTCTGTCTGTTCTTCTTGTTTCAGTGACTCCTCATCAGATCGTTGGATTCAGTAGAATAGATCCAGTAGCTGCATTTTAATCAAAGATCAGCGTAATAACGATGGTGGGGGGTGCACACGCTCTGGGATAAGACAACCAACTTTCATGATGAATCAGGGCTGCATTCAAGTGCTCCAGGAAGCTTTCATTCCCCCCCCTGTTTCTGAATGGGATGTTTTCTGAACAAAGACGGAAAACATCAACAGCTCAGCTCAGAACATAAAAACCCACAAAAGCAAAGTTCCCCACGACAACAACGCTTTGAATTCATCAGTTAATGTCAATAAGAAGTTCTTATTTACTTCTAAGGCATGTTCAAAAGCAACAAGTCTTCAATCGGGAACATAAAATACATTGAAATAGACTAAAAAAATAAGCCGGAACATAAAAGACCTGATGGGACTAAAGCCAAAGTGAAATAGTGAGTTTTCAGATGGGATTTAAAAGAATATCGAGCTGCAGGTTATTCTAGAGCAGGGACACCCTCATCTGGTCCTGGAGGGCAGGTTTTAGATGTTTCCCTGCTTCAACACATCTGATTCAGATCAATGCATCTTCAGCAGGCTGCTGCAGAATTTAACAAGCTTTTGAAAAGATCCATTTAATCAGAAGCAGGGAAACATGTAAAACCTGCAGGACGGCGGCCCTCGAGGACCCGATGTGGGTATCCCTGCCCTAGAGTCCAGGACCTGCCACTATGAAAGCCCGACCCCCCCTGGATGGATGATGTTTTATGGCTTATAGTCTAGCAGGTGGGTGTCAAACCATTTAAAACTTTAAAAGTAAGTGAAAGAATCTTAAAAGAAATGCAAAAACGGCCAGTCAGAGATGTGATTGTTCCTTCTAAAACCTGAGAAATTAGACCAAAATATAAAGAATTCCAGGACGGTATGAGTGTTTTTCAAGGCTGCTTTGGCAGTTAGATGCAGCTGTGGTCACCTGTTTCTCTAATTAAAAGAAAGATCTATGAACACCTGATATTAGGTTATCAGTTAACTCCAAAATGTTTCCAAATGCAATCCTTCCAGGTAAAAAATGTCTCTTTTAGCCTGTAAAACAAAGGCTGCAGTGAGACGGAGACCTGATATATAACCAGGAAATAAATGTGGACATCGTCAGCGTAGCAATGAAAGGAAATATTGTACTTCCTGAAAATTTATCCCAGAGGATCCTTTTCATAGAAAGAAAACAGAGTCGGACTAAAATTATTTGTAAAACTCAGATTTATCAAGTAGTTTTAGGTTCTTTGCACCTAAATTGTTGAAGATAACTGGAGTTAAAACCACAAAGTAAAGCCGAGAACGACACTTTCAAAGCGACACAAACTGAAGCCCTGAAGGTGTTTTAAATGAGGACAAACCATCGTTTTTCCATCTGAAACTTCAAGTTTTTATCAAATCATTTTTAAAGCTGAAAGTTGTCTTAAAGCTGAATAAACTGAACTGTTTCATAAAAACTTCTCATGTTTCTTTGGGGAGTTCTGAATGTCTCTAAAAGGCTGTTTTTTTGGTAAATTTACCACTTTGTAAAACAATTTCCAATAGTTTTCCTGTTCTTGAAGGCACTTTAGAGTCTAAATGAAGCATTTTGGGGCCTCTGCACCCTAAAAATGAAGCACTTTGGGGCCTCTGCACCCTAAAAATGAAGCACTTTGGGGCCTCTGCACCCTAAAAATGAAGCAGTTTGGGGCCTCTGCACCCTAAAACTGAAGCACTTTGGGGCCTCTGCACCCTAAAAATGAAGCACTTTGTGGCCTCTGCACCCTAAAAATGAAGCACTTTGGGGCCTCTGCACCCTAAAAATGAAGCATTTTGGGGCCTCTGCACCCTAAAAATGAAGCATTTTGGGGCCTCTGCACCCTAAAAATGAAGCACTTTGGGGCCTCTGCACCCTAAAAATGAAGCACTTTGGGGCCTCTGCACCCTAAAAATGAAGCACTTTGTGGCCTCTGCACCCTAAAAATGAAGCACTTTGGGGCCTCTGCACCCTAAAAATGAAGCACTTTGGGGCCTCTGCACCCTAAAAATGAAGCACTTTGGGGCCTCTGCACCCTAAAAATGAAGCACTTTGGGGCCTCTGCACCCTAAAAATGAAGCACTTTGGGGCCTCTGCACCCTAAAAATGAAGCAGTTTGGTGCCTCTGCACCCTAAAAATGAAGCACTTTGGTGCCTCTGCACCCTAAAAATGAAGCACTTTGGGGCCTCTGCACCCTAAAAATGAAGCACTTTGGGGCCTCTGCACCCTAAAAATGAAGCAGTTTGGTGCCTCTGCACCCTAAAGATGAAGCACTTTGGGGCCTCTGCACCCTAAAAATGAAGCACTTTGGGGCCTCTGCACCCTAAAAATGAAGCACTTTGGGGCCTCTGCACCCTAAAAATGAAGCACTTTGGGGCCTCTGCACCCTAAAAATGAAGCATTTTGGTGCCTCTGCACCCTAAAAATGAAGCACTTTGGGGCCTCTGCACCCTAAAAATGAAGCACTTTGGGGCCTCTGCACCCTAAAAATGAAGCACTTTGGGGCCTCTGCACCCTAAAAATGAAGCAGTTTGGGGCCTCTGCACCCTAAAAATGAAGCATTTTGGTGCCTCTGCACCCTAAAAATGAAGCACTTTGGGGCCTCTGCACCCTAAAAATGAAGCACTTTGGGGCCTCTGCACCCTAAAAATGAAGCATTTTGGGGCCTCTGCACCCTAAAAATGAAGCACTTTGGGGCCTCTGCACCCTAAAAATGAAGCAGTTTGGTGCCTCTGCACCCTAAAGATGAAGCACTTTGGGGCCTCTGCACCCTAAAAATGAAGCACTTTGGTGCCTCTGCACCCTAAAGATGAAGCACTTTGGGGCCTCTGCACCCTAAAAATGAAGCAGTTTGGGGCCTCTGCACCCTAAAAATGAAGCATTTTGGTGCCTCTGCACCCTAAAAATGAAGCACTTTGGGGCCTCTGCACCCTAAAAATGAAGCACTTTGGGGCCTCTGCACCCTAAAAATGAAGCAGTTTGGTGCCTCTGCACCCTAAAGATGAAGCACTTTGGGGCCTCTGCACCCTAAAAATGAAGCACTTTGGTGCCTCTGCACCCTAAAGATGAAGCACTTTGGGGCCTCTGCACCCTAAAAATGAAGCAGTTTGGGGCCTCTGCACCCTAAAAATGAAGCATTTTGGTGCCTCTGCACCCTAAAAATGAAGCACTTTGGGGCCTCTGCACCCTAAAAATGAAGCACTTTGGGGCCTCTGCACCCTAAAAATGAAGCACTTTGGGGCCTCTGCACCCTAAAAATGAAGCATTTTGGTGCCTCTGCACCCTAAAAATGAAGCACTTTGGGGCCTCTGCACCCTAAAAATGAAGCACTTTGGGGCCTCTGCACCCTAAAAATGAAGCACTTTGGTGCCTCTGCACCCTAAAGATGAAGCACTTTGGGGCCTCTGCACCCTAAAAATGAAGCACTTTGGGGCCTCTGCACCCTAAAAATGAAGCACTTTGGGGCCTCTGCACCCTAAAAATGAAGCAGTTTGGGGCCTCTGCACCCTAAAAATGAAGCAGTTTGGGGCCTCTGCACCCTAAAAATGAAGCACTTTGGGGCCTCTGCACCCTAAAAATGAAGCAGTTTGGTGCCTCTGCACCCTAAAAATGAAGCAGTTTGGTGCCTCTGCACCCTAAAAATGAAGCAGTTTGGTGCCTCTGCACCCTAAAAATGAAGCATTTTGGTGCCTCTGCACCCTAAAAATGAAGCAGTTTGGGGCCTCTGCACCCTAAAAATGAAGCATTTTGGTGCCTCTGCACCCTAAAAATGAAGTAGTTTGGGGCCTCTGCACCCTAAAAATGAAGCATTTTGGTGCCTCTGCACCCTAAAAATGAAGCACTTTGGGGCCTCTGCACCCTAAAAATGAAGCACTTTGGGGCCTCTGCACCCTAAAAATGAAGCACTTTGGGGCCTCTGCACCCTAAAAATGAAGCACTTTGGGGCCTCTGCACCCTAAAAATGAAGCACTTTGGGGCCTCTGCACCCTAAAAATGAAGCAGTTTGGGGCCTCTGCACCCTAAAAATGAAGCACTTTGGGGCCTCTGCACCCTAAAAATGAAGCACTTTGGGGCCTCTGCACCCTAAAAATGAAGCACTTTGGGGCCTCTGCACCCTAAAAATGAAGCACTTTGGGGCCTCTGCACCCTAAAAATGAAGCACTTTGGGGCCTCTGCACCCTAAAAATGAAGCAGTTTGGGGCCTCTGCACCCTAAAAATGAAGCACTTTGGGGCCTCTGCACCCTAAAAATGAAGCAGTTTGGGGCCTCTGCACCCTAAAAATGAAGCAGTTTGGGGCCTCTGCACCCTAAAAATGAAGCACTTTGGGGCCTCTGCACCCTAAAAATGAAGCAGTTTGGTGCCTCTGCACCCTAAAAATTAAGCAGTTTGGGGCCTCTGCACCCTAAAAATGAAGCACTTTGGGGCCTCTGCACCCTAAAAATGAAGCATTTTGGGGCCTCTGCACCCTAAAAATGAAGCACTTTGGGGCCTCTGCACCCTAAAAATGAAGCAGTTTGGGGCCTCTGCACCCTAAAAATGAAGCAGTTTGGGGCCTCTGCACCCTAAAAATGAAGCACTTTGGGGCCTCTGCACCCTAAAAATGAAGCACTTTGGGGCCTCTGCACCCTAAAAATGAAGCACTTTGGGGCCTCTGCACCCTAAAAATGAAGCACTTTGGGGCCTCTGCACCCTAAAAATGAAGCACTTTGGGGCCTCTGCACCCTAAAAATGAAGCACTTTGGGGCCTCTGCACCCTAAAAATGAAGCAGTTTGGTGCCTCTGCACCCTAAAAATGAAGCAGTTTGGGGCCTCTGCACCCTAAAAATGAAGCACTTTGGGGCCTCTGCACCCTACAAATGAAGCACTTTGGGGCCTCTGCACCCTAAAAATGAAGCAGTTTGGTGCCTCTGCACCCTAAAAATGAAGCACTTTGGGGCCTCTGCACCCTAAAAATGAAGCACTTTGGGGCCTCTGCACCCTAAAAATGAAGCATTTTGGGGCCTCTGCACCCTAAAAATGAAGCATTTTGGTGCCTCTGCACCCTAAAAATGAAGCACTTTGGGGCCTCTGCACCCTAAAAATGAAGCACTTTGGGGCCTCTGCACCCTAAAAATGAAGCATTTTGGGGCCTCTGCACCCTAAAAATGAAGCACTTTGGTGCCTCTGCACCCTAAAAATGAAGCATTTTGGGGCCTCTGCACCCTACAAATGAAGCACTTTGGGGCCTCTGCACCCTACAAATGAAGCACTTTGGGGCCTCTGCACCCTAAAAATGAAGCACTTTGGGGCCTCTGCACCCTAAAAATGAAGCACTTTGGGGCCTCTGCACCCTAAAAATGAAGCAGTTTGGTGCCTCTGCACCCTAAAAATGAAGCAGTTTGGGGCCTCTGCACCCTAAAAATGAAGCACTTTGGGGCCTCTGCACCCTAAAAATGAAGCATTTTGGGGCCTCTGCACCCTAAAAATGAAGCAGTTTGGTGCCTCTGCACCCTAAAAATGAAGCACTTTGGGGCCTCTGCACCCTAAAAATGAAGCACTTTGGGGCCTCTGCACCCTACAAATGAAGCACTTTGGGGCCTCTGCACCCTAAAAATGAAGCAGTTTGGTGCCTCTGCACCCTAAAAATGAAGCACTTTGGGGCCTCTGCACCCTAAAAATGAAGCACTTTGGGGCCTCTGCACCCTAAAAATGAAGCAGTTTGGTGCCTCTGCACCCTAAAAATGAAGCACTTTGGGGCCTCTGCACCCTAAAAATGAAGCACTTTGGGGCCTCTGCACCCTAAAAATGAAGCACTTTGGGGCCTCTGCACCCTAAAAATGAAGCATTTTGGTGCCTCTGCACCCTAAAAATGAAGCACTTTGGTGCCTCTGCACCCTAAAAATGAAGCACTTTGGGGCCTCTGCACCCTAAAAATTAAGCACTTTGGGGCCTCTGCACCCTAAAAATGAAGCACTTTGGGGCCTCTGCACCCTAAAAATGAAGCATTTTGGGGCCTCTGCACCCTAAAAATGAAGCACTTTGGGGCCTCTGCACCCTAAAAATGAAGCACTTTGGGGCCTCTGCACCCTAAAAATGAAGCACTTTGGGGCCTCTGCACCCTAAAAATGAAGCACTTTGGGGCCTCTGCACCCTAAAAATGAAGCAGTTTGGGGCCTCTGCACCCTAAAAATGAAGCACTTTGGGGCCTCTGCACCCTAAAAATGAAGCAGTTTGGTGCCTCTGCACCCTAAAAATGAAGCAGTTTGGTGCCTCTGCACCCTAAAAATGAAGCAGTTTGGGGCCTCTGCACCCTAAAAATGAAACATTTTGGTGCCTCTGCACCCTAAAAATGAAGTAGTTTGGGGCCTCTGCACCCTAAAAATGAAGCAGTTTGGGGCCTCTGCACCCTAAAAATGAAGCACTTTGGGGCCTCTGCACCCTAAAAATGAAGCATTTTGGTGCCTCTGCACCCTAAAAATGAAGCACTTTGGGGCCTCTGCACCCTAAAAATGAAGCACTTTGGGGCCTCTGCACCCTAAAAATGAAGCACTTTGGGGCCTCTGCACCCTAAAAATGAAGCACTTTGGGGCCTCTGCACCCTAAAAATGAAGCACTTTGGGGCCTCTGCACCCTAAAAATGAAGCAGTTTGGTGCCTCTGCACCCTAAAAATGAAGCAGTTTGGGGCCTCTGCACCCTAAAAATGAAGCACTTTGGGGCCTCTGCACCCTAAAAATGAAGCATTTTGGGGCCTCTGCACCCTAAAAATGAAGCAGTTTGGTGCCTCTGCACCCTAAAAATGAAGCACTTTGGGGCCTCTGCACCCTAAAAATGAAGCACTTTGGGGCCTCTGCACCCTACAAATGAAGCACTTTGGGGCCTCTGCACCCTAAAAATGAAGCAGTTTGGTGCCTCTGCACCCTAAAAATGAAGCACTTTGGGGCCTCTGCACCCTAAAAATGAAGCACTTTGGGGCCTCTGCACCCTAAAAATGAAGCATTTTGGGGCCTCTGCACCCTAAAAATGAAGCACTTTGGGGCCTCTGCACCCTAAAAATGAAGCAGTTTGGTGCCTCTGCACCCTAAAAATGAAGCAGTTTGGGGCCTCTGCACCCTAAAAATGAAGCACTTTGGGGCCTCTGCACCCTAAAAATGAAGCACTTTGGGGCCTCTGCACCCTAAAGATGAAGCACTTTGGGGCCTCTGCACCCTAAAAATGAAGCATTTTGGGGCCTCTGCACCCTAAAAATGAAGCATTTTGGTGCCTCTGCACCCTAAAAATGAAGCACTTTGGGGCCTCTGCACCCTAAAAATGAAGCACTTTGGGGCCTCTGCACCCTAAAAATGAAGCATTTTGGTGCCTCTGCACCCTAAAAATGAAGCATTTTGGGGCCTCTGCACCCTAAAAATGAAGCATTTTGGTGCCTCTGCACCCTAAAAATGAAGCACTTTGGGGCCTCTGCACCCTAAAAATGAAGCAGTTTGGGGCCTCTGCACCCTAAAAATGAAGCAGTTTGGGGCCTCTGCACCCTAAAAATGAAGCACTTTGGGGCCTCTGCACCCTAAAAATGAAGCACTTTGGGGCCTCTGCACCCTAAAAATGAAGCACTTTGGGGCCTCTGCACCCTAAAAATGAAGCAGTTTGGTGCCTCTGCACCCTAAAAATGAAGCAGTTTGGGGCCTCTGCACCCTAAAAATGAAGCACTTTGGGGCCTCTGCACCCTAAAAATGAAGCATTTTGGGGCCTCTGCACCCTAAAAATGAAGCAGTTTGGTGCCTCTGCACCCTAAAAATGAAGCACTTTGGGGCCTCTGCACCCTAAAAATGAAGCACTTTGGGGCCTCTGCACCCTACAAATGAAGCACTTTGGGGCCTCTGCACCCTAAAAATGAAGCAGTTTGGTGCCTCTGCACCCTAAAAATGAAGCACTTTGGGGCCTCTGCACCCTAAAAATGAAGCACTTTGGGGCCTCTGCACCCTAAAAATGAAGCATTTTGGGGCCTCTGCACCCTAAAAATGAAGCACTTTGGGGCCTCTGCACCCTAAAAATGAAGCAGTTTGGTGCCTCTGCACCCTAAAAATGAAGCAGTTTGGGGCCTCTGCACCCTAAAAATGAAGCACTTTGGGGCCTCTGCACCCTAAAAATGAAGCACTTTGGGGCCTCTGCACCCTAAAGATGAAGCACTTTGGGGCCTCTGCACCCTAAAAATGAAGCATTTTGGGGCCTCTGCACCCTAAAAATGAAGCACTTTGGGGCCTCTGCACCCTAAAGAGCTGCAGACGCTCCCTCGCCGTGGAGGAAGAGCGGCACTCAAACGCAGCACTTCCTGCTCATTTACCTGGAAACTCACAGGTGAATTTTCCCATGATTCAAAGCTTTGGACGCTCACTGATGAAGTCGAGCACATTTTTTCTCTCCTGCAGGAGCTTTTTATTGCACCAGATTCTACTTCTGTCAGCTGAAAACACCAAAATGAGGGTTTATGGTGCTGCTTGGTGCCTTTTTCCATGAATGAAAAGCAGCTGTGTTGTGACATGATGGCAGATGTGGGACGTCTGTAACTTTTGTGATTAGATTTTATTTAATTTGAGGATCAGCCAGGTGGTAAATGAGTGTGTTTACCTTCAGCCTGAAGGCAAAGCTCTGAAATGCTTCATTTGAAATGTCAGTTTCCATGAAGATCAGCAGGGAGTCGGCGCTTTTTGTCTGGCTGTGAGGCTCCTCGGCTCTCAAACTGCAGCAGGTGTAAATCATTCTGTAAAGGACGGGACACTAATCACAATTAAAGGTGCACCCACAAATCCTCCATAATTGATTTAATTTGGCAGGAAGCGAGCTCTGAAGGACGAATCTGTCCCCCAGCTCCTCAGCATGTCCTCAGGTGTAAATAACCTCAGAGCTCTGAGGAAACCAGCCGGCTGTTTCCTGCAGAATAGATAAAAGAGTGGAGCTTTAACGAAGCGCCCGGCCCGACGAGGGGGGGGGACACGGTCCCGTTGGGCTTCGTTTCACTGGAAGGAGACTGTTAAATGAAGCAGAGTTGGAGGTTGTATCTGTTCACTGAGTCAGTCCACAGCATCCTGCTGAAGTCTCTTCGGTTCCTTTGTATGTTTCCAGGGAAACGGGAAACAGATGCTGTGATTTATTGAAACAGGTTCAGGTCTGAGCTCCTTTATTCTCCCACTCAGCCTGAACCCTCTGAGCTTTCTGTCATTTCTTTAAGGAGTCTTCAGGAATAGTTCTCCAGGCTTCTTGAAGGACATCCCAAAGCTCTTCTTTGGATGTGGGCTGCCTTTTGTTCCGTTCTCTGTCAGATGATCCCACACTGCTTCAATAATGTTGAGGTCCGGGCTCTGGGGAGGATTCATCCCTCCATAAGACCTGTTGCCACTGATTTTCAGTCCACTTCTTGTGTCATTTGGCACAGCTCAGCCTTTTCTCCCTGTTTCCCTTCCTTAAGAACGGCTTCTTGACAGCCACCCTTCCATGGAGACCATTTCTGATGAGGCTTGGGCCAACAGTAGATGGATCAGCTGAAGGTCCAGATGCATCTCTCAGGTCCTGTCAGGTCACAGCTGGATTTTTTCAGCTCATAGCTCTTTGGGAATCACCTGGTTGCTGCAGAAATCCTGTTTTTTCAGAAAGAACTATTGATCAGTTCCCTTTAAAAGCTTAATCGGGTAAATGGAAGGAAATGAGGCTTCTGCACGGTCCTGCAGACTGAGATATTTCCTTCTGCCTCTGCAGCTTCCAGCCTGCAGAGGTCTGCTGCCACGTCTCATTCTCCATCCTTTTTACAGCCTGAATGATAAACTGCTGGAATCTGTTATTGTCGTAACATCCAGGGATTAGGCCCGGCCGACTCTGGGCTAATTAAACTTTGCGCTCCTCGGTCCTTCCAGCCCGGCTGAAATGAGTTAATAAAGCTCAGACTTCTGTATGAGTGCAATCTGATATGTTGAGGAGGGATAACCTGAAAGCCCTCCAGCAGTCTGCTCTCTCTCTGTCGTGGGAAAAGAAAGCTGAGTCCACTTTGCTGCTCTGTGAAATAAATCCTCCTGTCTTTCCTTTTCAAATCCTGGATGTTTTTTCCCCCTAAGTTTCAGCTTCCAGGAGATGAGCCTCCTGCTGTGCCTCCATCCAGCAGCAGCCTCCACCTCCTCCCAGCAGGCCACAGCTGGCTGCTTATTGATTGCAGCCTGCTGAGTGCTTGTTTTCTCCTGAGGAGGAAGCGTTTATTGATGGGAGCGGGAAAATGAAATGTCACCACGGAGGAGTTCGATCAGGGGTAAAGCGAGTGGCCTCTTCTTCTTCTTCTTCTTCTGTCTCTGCGCCCCTGAGAGAGCGGCCTGACCACAGCTTCCCTTTCACCGAGTGTGCAGCCGAGACGAAGAGGTCACCAGGGGTCACGTTGGGTGGAAACAGGTGGAGCGGATGAACCAAAAATGTGGAGAAAGCTTCTGTTTTTCTAAGGATTTTCTATAAAAATTATTTAATGACTTAATTTTGGTGAAATTCATCATCATATCAGCGTATTTATTTAGCCATTTTGTTTTTATTTTGGGCTTCCAGATGTTTTCAGTGCCTTAATGATTCATTTTAAAGGATAAATGCCAAAGACACCTTTTTGAATCCTTCGTATTTTGGTTCTGAGCTTAGTTTCTGTCAAATATCTGCGGGACATTTCGCTTTCTGTCTCCCGTTCTGCTGTGTTTGGGTTTTTTGCTGCGTTTCGCACCTGAAGACTGCTGTAAAACCCTTTTCCGACAGGACTTTGCTGATCTGTGCTCTTCGCTGAGGGATGAAGCTGCTTTTCTATCACAGTCACCAAAGTTTATTGGTTGTTCTGAGGCTGGAAACCTCCACTTTAGCCCTGATGTGACAGAAAGTCGCTTTCTCAGGTCAACGCTGGCTGCAGGTTGACATAACAGGCGTCTGATGGCTTGAATAACTTCCGTATAAAAGAGTTTCAGTGGTTAGTGATGCAAATAAAGCCAATAATGGACGTTTTTGTGACTTTAAAGCCACTTTAAAGCCTGATTCTGTAGCTGTGTTATGTGTGAAATGAGCCCTTTATGTAAAACAAGGTTTTTTTATGGTTCGCCCAAAACATTTGATCATTTAATCAAACTGTAGCTAATTGGATCTGAAAGAAGCATTCACAGCCTTCATTATAGGTCCGTAGCAGCTGCTCAGAGGAGACGAACTGCTCCCCCATCAGAGCTAATTAAAGCTAATTTTCTGTCTTTTGTTTTAGCTGAAAAAGATCTGATTTCTGAAAACAAACGGCTGCATGTGAGTGAAAATCCCTCATTTTACGTCTCTAACTGTGATAATCGGTGCATTTCCTGCAGTCTGTGTTGCTTTAATCAGATTAAAGTGACATCATTAGTGTGCAAATACACAAATGTCGCCGCCGCTCGCCACGACCTGCAGGAATAATGAAGACACTTGGGACGCTTTGTGGAAAAATGATTTCCTGCTTCATCTCTAATCAGATTAATGAATCCACAGCTCAGCTCGGACGAGGAGCTCGTTTAATGCAATCTGAGATGTAAAGTAAGTTGCTCTCAGTGCAAATGAATTGCTCTTTTATGCTGTGGGCTCATCCTGTTTCCGTTCTGGGAGAGGAGGCGTTCGTCTGGACTCTACTTAAGGAAGTTTAGGTCTTTCAATGTCAGCAGCTTCATATCTTCTACTCATCTGCAGTGAAGAGCGATTTCTGCTCAGAGGCTCGTAAGGAAAGCCGGGTCTGGAGCTCCTGGACCCGACTGTGAGGAGAAGAAGAATTCTGCTGAAAGTTGGTGAATATTATGGACAAAACTGAGTCATCCCCACACGATGACCTCTGACCTCTTCATGCAACTCCTGCCACAAACGATCAGGAGGATGGTGGATATTAACCCCAAATGATTTTATTTAATCGCTGAACGTTCAGATTTTGCCAAACCCAGTGAGTTCTTTCAGGACTTTGCATGAAACACAATCAGTCGGGTTCCAGCTTCCTTCCACAGCAGCAGATCGGCTCTGCAGGATGGAGCCTCGTCACTCATTCTTTCCACCTTGTTCATCTCGGTCACGGTTTTTAATGACGGAGATAATGCGTCTGCACAGTTTATTCAAAATGTTTCTCCAGAGCATATTTCCCTGCTTCTCTTCTCCAGTGGAGTGAATTTGAAGGAAAACAGAAACAGTTTTGCTCTCTGCATTATTGCCTGTTTCTGACCTTCTTCACTGTCTGTTTCACTCAGGGTGTAAATCTCATCCGGTTCCATGTCTTTATTGCTTTTCGATTGTTCTCCTAAATCACTGCTTTCTCTATCCCCCTGACTTCAGCACTCGTACTCTTTGCATTGATTCAGAAAACTCCCTGTTCAGCCAGGCTCTCACTTCCACCCCAATCTTATTTTCTGGTGCTGC
The DNA here is from genome assembly GCA_036924055.1 of Leuresthes tenuis. Classification (NCBI taxonomy): domain Eukaryota; kingdom Metazoa; phylum Chordata; class Actinopteri; order Atheriniformes; family Atherinopsidae; genus Leuresthes; species Leuresthes tenuis. The sequence continues at coordinate 37,224,019 of JAVGWW010000002.1, read as the reverse complement.
AGCTTTGACCTTTGATTACGTTAGTGGTTTAGAAAATTAACTAGCGCTTGATAACAACAAAAAAATACCACAAAGACATGCCAGTCAGCCACAAAGAGGCAGAAAATGACCACAAAGACAGATTAAAATGCCACAATAAGATAAAAATGGCCACAAAAGATGCACCGAATGACCACAAAGATGTATTAGAATACCTCAATGACACAAAAATAACCACAAAGATGTGCCAGATAACTTAAAAGATGTAGAAATTGAAAATAAATGTTTCAAATGACCCCAAACAGACACAAAATTACCACAATGAGGCAGAAAATGACCCCAAAAATCAGATTTTTGCAAAAACTGACGACAAAGATGTACCAAATGAGGTAGAAAGTGACCCCAATGATAAACACAACTCTATCAGATGAGCAGAGTGACACAAAGATGTGCCAAATAATAAAGACAGAAATGTGTCAAATTACCATAAAGAGGCAAAAAAAGGCCAAAGAGAGACAGAAAATGTCTACAAAGATGCGCAAAATGACCACAAAGACGTATAAATAACCATAAACTGACAAAAAAGTGACCAAAAAGATAAACTGATTCACAGATTCATCAGATGACCACAGTGACTCAATAATGGCCACAAAGATGAGCCAAATGACCACAACAGGCAGAAGAAATGTGCTTTTTTTTTCTGTAGACTGCTGGTTCGTCCCATCCTGAAAGTCTCTGTTCTTTTGTCTCCCATCCAGTGTGAAAGCTGCCAATGAGCCAAAGTACCGGCCATGGCCGCCCATCGAATCATCCGAGGGAACAACAACCACATCCTTCCTCGCTGTAAGTCTGAGGGGACGCTAATCGACCTCAGTGAGGGGGTCACCGGAGTCAGCCTCAATGATGTTAAAGGTCAGTGTTTCACAGCATCGACACCACTTTATTTTAATTATTGTTCATCTGAAGAACTGATTAGTCACTAAATATCTCTGGAATTTAAATGATCTGTTGTTCAGATGATAAGAAGTAAACTTTAGGATTATTTTGGGGGGTATTTTTGACTTAAGTTTGTCATCATCTCAGAGTTTTCAGAGTAAACTGATCCATTAAACACTTTGTACCACCACCTGGTTCACTTTCTGTTAAAAAAAGGCCAAACCACAAACAAAACACTTGCAATCGGTACAAACACGACTGTGCTGTCCTTCCTTTTCAGTGCCTTCCCCTAGTGCCTTACGACTGGACACCCGGGCCTCCTACGAGGCCGCACAGGAAGTGGTTGCCATTAAGGATTACTGCCCAAACAGCTTCACCACGCTGAAGTTCTCCAAAGGGGATCGCCTCTATGTGCTGGACACGTCGGGCGGAGAGTGGTGGTACGCCCACAACAACACAGAGATGGGATACATCCCAGCTGCTTACGTCCAGCCGGTTAACTTCAGGAACTCGTCTCTAAGCGACAGTGGGATGATAGACAGTCTCGGCGATGGGTTTGAGGACGGGTCGAAAGACTTTGGAGGCCTTGGAGAGTGGACTGGGATGAGCCTGAAGCCTGCCGCGATTTACAGCAACAGTCCTTTCTCTTTAAACCCCCTCAGCTGTCCGTTAAATCAAAACTGCAAAGATGTTAGTGTGAGGAACTCTGCAGACCTGATCGTCTTCGACTCTCTGGTATCGCCATCGTCTTGCTCTAGCTTTAAAACAACTACAGTCATTGGCAATGGATTCAGCAGCTGCCATCGTAACTCCATCAACCCCACCAGCTTGAACCCAGAGGCTGCATCTAACCTCCGTAAAGATGATCCATTTTTTAAGAGTAAACGTTCCCACAGTCTGTCAGAACTGTCCGTCCTGCAGGCGCAGTCGAATCCCACCTTACCCTCCTCTGGGTTCTTCACGGGCCTTAAGGCTCCCTCTCCGGATCAGTTTCAGAGCAGAGAGGACTTCAGGACTGCCTGGTTGAACCACAGGAAGCTCGCCCGGTCCTGCCATGACCTCGACTCACTGGGCCAGAGTCCCGGGTGGGGACAGACGCAGCCGGTGGAGACCAACATCGTGTGCAGGTTGGACAGTAACGGAGGGGTGGTCCAGCTTCCAGACACCTACATCAGCGTACACATACCCGAAGGCCACGTCAGCCACGGAGACCACCAGCAGATCTCCATGAAGGCCTTACTGGACCCCCCTCTGGAACTAAACAGTGACCACTGCTCCACTGTGAGCCCTGTGGTCGAGATCAAGCTCAGCAACATGGAGACAAAGTCATTCATAACGCTGGAGATTAAAGTGTTGGTGACTTTGAAGACGGAGAGCTGTCACACTGCCGAGGTGCTTTGTGTTCGAAGTGATTGTAAGGAAGGGCCTTACACTCCCATCCCCAATGCGTACGTTTACAAGGATACAGTCCAGGTGCAGCTGGACAGTCTGGAGCCTTGCATGTATGTCGCTGTCGTGGTCCAATCGCAGTACATCAGCCACAACACCACCGTTTGGGACCATGTGCAGAGGAAGGTAACGCTGGGTGTATACGGACCCAAGCACATCCACCCTTCATTCAAGACTGTTGTTGCCATGTTTGGGCATGACTGTGCACCCAAAACCTTGTTGGTGAACGAGGTGGGGCGGCAGGCCACCTCGGCTCCACCGGTAGCCCTCCAGCTGTGGGGGAAGCACCAGTTTGTGTTGGGATTCCCTCAGGACCTGCAGATTGGATTGTATTCCAATATGTCCAACTATCAGGTGAAGCCGAGCGAGGGCACCGGTGTGATCCAGGGATTTCAGGTAAAACTGGGGAAGGTCAGCCGGCTCCTGTTCATGATCACGTCGCACAACCCGAGCAGCATCTCAGATTTCACTCTCAGGGTCCAGGTGAAGGACGCCCTCGACTGCATCCTCACCCAGTTCTGCGTCCAAACGCCGCCGCCGCCTCCGAAGACCGGAGCGAGGACTACGGGCCAGAGGAGGTTCCTGAAGAAGAAAGAAGTGGATAAGATTGTCCTGTCGCCACTGGCCATTACCTCAAAGTACCCAAAGTTTCAGGATCGGTGTGTTACCAATTTGAAATTCGGCAAGCTGATCAAAACGGTGATCAGGCAGCACAAGAGCACCTATTTGTTGGAGTACAAGAAGGGGGATGTTATCGCTTTGCTCAGCGAGGAGAAAATCAAACTTCGAGGGCAGCTGCGGACCAAAGAGTGGTACATTGGATACTATCAGGGCAAGATGGGGCTTATTCATGCCAAGAATGTGTTGGTTCTGGGTAAGGTGAAGCCCATTTATTGGTGTGGGCCGGACCTGACGACCACGGTGCTGCTGGAGCAGATCCTGAAGCCTTGCAAATTTCTAACGTATATCTACGCCACGGTGAGGACGGTTTTGATGGAGAATGTGGGTAATTGGAGGGCGTTTGCCGATGCCCTCGGATATGGGAATTTACCGCTGAATTATTTTTGTCGGACCGAACTGGACAATGAGCCGGAGAAAGTGGCTTCGGTTCTGGAGAAGCTCAAAGAGGAATGTACCAACATGGAGAACAGGGAGAGGAAGTCCTTTCAGAGGGAACTCATGATGGTAAGCTGATGCAAACAGTTCAGTTTCAAGTGTTAAAGGATCACAAAAGATTGATTTGTTTCCTGCAGCTTCATTGTCCTAAATGTTCGGTTTCAGTAGCCGATACTTTCCGTTGTTTCTCTGCGGTTCAAGAATCATTGCATTGATTAGCTGGTATTTCAGACATTTGGATGTCTAAGAAAAGTGACTGAGTGAGATATGTCAACAGCTGGTATTTTCCATTTTAGAGACCCTTTCTCCTTAGAACTTTTTACCCTTTTCAGTTTGTCCACGTGGTGTTTTGCATACGCTGGAAGACGTAAAATGATGAGCCTTTTTGCTTTAAAACTGTGAGAAACGTCCTCAGACACTCAGGGTTTCATTTGTATCACATCTAAGGAGCTGGTCCAATCTACAGGATGGTCAGAAATACTCAAACCACATATTCAAAACCATCTGTGACACTCGGGGAAAGCAATAATTAGCCTAAAATGCTGTATCAGAGCGGCGATCTCTGCCGTAATTAGAAAATAATCTCCAGCATGCATCAGTCTAATCCACTGTGTCGACTAGAGCCGGAAACACGACATTCTCCGGAGGACATCGAATGATTATCCGATGACCTTCTGAGCTGTTTCTGACTTTTTGGTGCATTTGCCAAACGTGTCGATTGGAAGTTGGATTCAGATCTACAACATCTGGAATTTAAGGATTTTAAGTGTGCCTTATGGTCCGAAAAATACTGTAAATAAGCACAAAAGTAGTCTCAAACACAGAAGAATGGAGAAAGAAGTCGGGAACTAAATGAAATGCTGAATTTATTTGTGCTAAATAATGAATAAACTGCCAGATTTACTTCCTGTTGTCTCTTAAAACTGCTCAAAGAAAAAAATCAGACGTTTCGTGTGAGGTTTTAGGTGCATGTAAACCAGGTTTTGTATTGATATGACACACATTCAGTGTTCCTGTGCTTCAGCAAGTTGGTCATGAACTAAAACAAGTGATGGACAGAAAGAGAAACGAGGCCCTTTGGACTGGGATTCTGTTGTTTTGGTGGGAAGCTGCCGCTGACCGACTCGGGCGGCACCAGATTATGTTCATGTTTATGCCTTTAGCTTTTATCCAAAGCGACTTACAGGTAGGCAGTTGGGGTTCGGGGGTCTTGCCTGAGGACTTTGGCTGTAAATGATTAGCATTGATAGCACTAGATTTTATTTGCAGATTGATGTTTTTTTGGTGTTTACTCAGTGGCAGGAGAAGAACTTTTCCTTTCCTGGGGGATTATCCACTCAGCAGGTGAGCAGCTGCACAGAAACCAAAACAACTCGAGTTAAAAGAAGGAAGCTGACGGCTCAGTCAGGCATGCCTCGTTCAAGTGCTCGGAAAAATGCTGACGCTACGTTTCCAGAGTCTTCAAAAAGCAGCAGTTCTTATTTGTGAGATACAGAAAAAAGTCATATTTTTCCCTGCATAATCCTTCATGGAGGTCCCTGCTCAGCTAAAGCTTTCACTACCCTGATAACCCCAGAGACAAATGTGTTGTTATAGCAGCAAGCAGCCGGTCGTGTTCTGAGCTGATGTCCGTTATAAACCAGCTGGGTTAGTCTTTCACCCTGAGGTGGCTGAAAACGAACCTGGAAGCCTGCAGTTTGGGTGAAAACACAGAAATGATCGGATGTGTTGCTCCTCTGCGACGGTGGCAGCAAAGCAAAGCAAAGCAGGCCCGAGGCGTTTCTGTCCCCGGACACAGCAGTCCGGAGGTGCTTCAGAGAAATAAGTGCTGTTTCAATGCAGGCGGCGGGGCTGCAGCGCGGGGTAAAGTGCTGTGCTGGGACTTCACAGCAGCTGGGAAGGTAAATGAGTGGATTTGCTGTAGATGCATTTTACCTCAGAGTTAACCAGAGCGGCTCATCTTCAGCTGGTTCTCACCGTCAGGCCGTGAGTCTCACTGTCAGGCCGTGAGTCTCACTGTCAGGCCGTGAGTCTCACTGTCAGGCCGTGAGTCTCACTGTCAGGCCGTGAGTCTCACTGTCAGGCCGTAAGTCTCACTGTCAGGATTTAAGTCTCACTGTCAGGCCGTGAGTCTCACTGTCAGGATTTAAGTCTCACTGTCAGGCCGTGAGTCTCACTGTCAGGCCGTAGTCTCACTGTCAGGCCGTGAGTCTCACTGTCAGGCCGTGAGTCTCACTGTCAGGCCGTGAGTCTCACTGTCAGGCCGTGAGTCTCACTGTCAGGCCGTGAGTCTCACTGTCAGGCCGTGAGTCTCACTGTCAGGCCGTGAGTCTCACTGTCAGGCCGTAGTCTCACTGTCAGGCCGTGAGTCTCACTGTCAGGCCGTAGTCTCACTGTCAGGCCGTGAGTCTCACTGTCAGGCCGTGAGTCTCACTGTCAGGCCCTAATCTCACTGTCAGGCCTTAAGTCTCACTGTCAGGCCGTGAGTCTCACTGTCAGGCCCTAATCTCACTGTCAGGCCGTGAGTCTCACTGTCAGGCCGTGAGTCTCACTGTCAGGCCGTAGTCTCACTGTCAGGCCGTGAGTCTCACTGTCAGGCCGTAGTCTCACTGTCAGGCCGTGAGTCTCACTGTCAGGCCGTGAGTCTCACTGTCAGGCCTTAATCTCACTGTCAGGCCGTGAGTCTCACTGTCAGGCCGTGAGTCTCACTGTCAGGCCGTGAGTCTCACTGTCAGGCCCTAATCTCACTGTCAGGCCGTGAGTCTCACTGTCAGGCCGTGAGTCTCACTGTCAGGCCTTAATCTCACTGTCAGGCCGTAGTCTCACTGTCAGGCCGTGAGTCTCACTGTCAGGCCGTGAGTCTCACTGTCAGGCCCTAATCTCACTGTCAGGCCGTGAGTCTCACTGTCAGGCCGTGAGTCTCACTGTCAGGCCCTAATCTCACTGTCAGGCCGTGAGTCTCACTGTCAGGCCGTGAGTCTCACTGTCAGGCCGTAGTCTCACTGTCAGGCCGTGAGTCTCACTGTCAGGCCGTGAGTCTCACTGTCAGGCCGTGAGTCTCACTGTCAGGCCTTAATCTCACTGTCAGGCCGTGAGTCTCACTGTCAGGCCGTGAGTCTCACTGTCAGGCCGTGAGTCTCACTGTCAGGCCCTAATCTCACTGTCAGGCCGTAGTCTCACTGTCAGGCCGTGAGTCTCACTGTCAGGCCGTGAGTCTCACTGTCAGGCCCTAATCTCACTGTCAGGCCGTGAGTCTCACTGTCAGGCCGTGAGTCTCACTGTCAGGCCGTGAGTCTCACTGTCAGGCCCTAATCTCACTGTCAGGCCGTAGTCTCACTGTCAGGCCTTAAGTCTCACTGTCAGGCCGTGAGTCTCACTGTCAGGCCTTAAGTCTCACTGTCAGGCCGTGAGTCTCACTGTCCGAAAACAAAAAGAGGGAAGCTTTCACCCCTCATGAAGGGCTTTAATCCTTGCAGCTGCGCTGAGGCTTTTTAACTTCGTGTGACTCTTATCTCGGCTTCATCCTTGACTCCTTGGTGTTTTTCTTTCTGGTTTACTGTAAAATGAAGCAGTCGCTGTGCTGCTGTAGCTTTCTTCATGTTGCAGCACGTTATTGATCTCAGTGTGATGTTTTCTCTCCTCTTGAGTTGGGGCCTTGCTTTGAATGTTGACATCATTTCCATGTGTGTGCAGGGTCCCTGTCATTCTTTAACCCATCCTTCCACCATTCGGTGAGATATTTCCTCCCTTTTAAGCCCTTCTCACGCTGTTTCCCTCCACCTTGGATTAGGACCTGCATTTCATCTGGTCTAAACTCAAAACCAAGATGAGGTAGAGGCCTGATATGTTTATCCCTCAGTGGAGAACCGAAGATAAAGATGCTATATTATCTTCCTTTGATGGAGCCCTGGGAACAAAGCTGAGCTGTGTGCCCTGATACTGGAGACATAACCCAGAGTGGAAATAACTGTCCGAATCGTACTAAATTACAGACAAGATGATGCTTTTAAGATGTCACTTTGTGTAGTGAAGGTGACAAGTGAGCATGGAGTGGTTTCTGGAGAGTTTACCCTCTATTTAACCCGTGAAAATGTGCTCCTCTTGGATCAGTGTTTGGCTTGGTGCTTGTAATATAAATTGGTAAGTTTTGGCTGTTAATGATCTTATCTTGGAGGATAAGGGCAGCTCTACGGATACATTTGCAGCCTATTTTTAACCTGATGTGGCCTCTTTCGTGTGTTTAAAGGTAAAAACAAAGCTCTTTAAACTGCCTTTCTGCCAGGTTTCTGTGGTGCTTTGCTTTCAGATAAGCAAACTGTCATTATGAGGTTGCAGAAACAAGTTCAAATGAGCCACACAGGCTTGAAAAAACTCTCTTATGTAATTGTTACTCAGCTAAACATTCTTCACTGTAAGAACGTCTGGCTTTCAGATCTATCAGCAAACAGAGCGTGCTTTGTTTCCTCCTTATGATGGTTTTTACCAACAGGACCTGCAGAAAAAAGACCAAATCCACATTAATATGTGTGTCAGTCAGGCACAAAGGAGAAACCCTCGGATGAAGTAACTGCATAAGCTCTCCCACTGTGTCCGAGACACAATCCAACGTGCCTGACTTAACTAAAGGCTGCTTATGAATGCTGATTAAGATTTTAAGCGAGGAACGAAAGGTCAAAGGCATGTAAACTCGTCCCCTCTGTGGTTTCTGTGATGAGAGAAGAGGAAGCTTGACTAAAAGGTTCTGTGACCCTGACCCTTGGCTAGAAGCTTTGAGTTCATTCCAGGTTGTTGAGAGTTTAAGGTGTGCTGAGGCCACCTGTGGCTTCATGTTCAGTGCAGAGGGAAAGAGAACCAGCCCACCTTCTGCTGATTAAAGCTCCTGGAGCTCCGCAGTCCATCAGGCTGATGCACAGAAACACCTTTTCATTTCCTCCAGTAAAATTAGGTGTGTCCCTGATCCATTTCCAGGATTCCAGGAGCCCTGACACTGCCGCTGGGTGACAGCTAATAACATCAGCCAGGGTTTGTTATAAATGCTATCAGTTATGGAGGTGCTGGCACAGCCATGCAAGCCGAGCTCTTCCGCTTCCAGCCCACCGTGGCTCCCTCTCAGCTTCCTGCTTTCATCTGCTTACACAGTCTGAAATGTACACATCTTTCTGTGTCCAGCGCTTTTAAAAGCTTCACATCTGTAGCTGACCACGTGTGTGTTGAGCTGATCGGTTTCAGAGATATGAGTTGAACTTCTGTGGTGAGCTGAGGACATTAGATTAGACCTGAGAGGAAGCTGAAGGCAACAGGCTGCTGCCTGAAAGCTCGGTGGGAAGCTCCGAGTCGCTCTGTGCTCGGCCTGAAACACTAAAACGAAAGTGCTCCAGCAGAACAAGGCTTTACGAGCAGCCTTCACCCGAGCCGACAGGTGTTCCCATGTGAAATGTGAGCAGGCGTGGATCAGGACGCAGCCGAGGGCCCGCGGGCACCCGACACCGCCCGGCAGATCCTTTAACATCCAGTTACAAAAGGCAGAGGGCAAAATGAGAAGGCTGGTGTCTGTCAGCGCAGGAGAGTGGCGTTTAATAATAGAGAATCACTCCTGCAGAGGACGTAATCCATCCTCCCGCCTCAGACCGACCTTCAGGGGTCCAACAGGTCCGGCAGGAGTCGGGTCCGCTCAGCCGCTCCTTCCCCTGTGACAGCCGTTAACAATCAGCATGCTAATGAAGCGGGGAATATTTAACAGGCCAGGCCTGGCTGCTGCAGGGCTATTAGATTCAAGCAGCTGATATTTACAGAAGCTGAATCTACACAGAACCGAAATGCACTGAAAAAGAAAGAGTTTCTCTCCTCGTTTCAGCTCCTCGAGGGAGGCGATTCATCCAGATTCAGCAGAGACCGACGGACACTGAGCTAAGAAAGAGAAGCTCAGGCATCAGCTGCTGTTTAAAGTGTTGAATGCAGCTCTGCAAACTCCCTCTTTACCAATCAGAAATCTCATTTTTCAGACTCTATCTCAGTTCATTAATGCAATGTCGTCAGATTTAGGAGTTAAAAATATAACACATCCAGAACAAAAAATACCTTTAATTCCTCACATTTATTCATCCAAAGCCTCCTGAAATGAATGAAGAAAACTCATCTGTGTGTTGATGTTCACTTAATTTCAGAATTGCTCCATTTTACAGCCGTCAGCTGCATTTCTAAACCTTATTTATGTTGCTTTTCATCTTCTCCTGGTTCAGATTCCCTTCATCTCCCCGTTTTTTGTGGTTTCTGCCTGTCAGCATCACCCACCCTCTTCTTCTTCTCTTCTTTTGGAAGCGAAGCTTGTATTTCTGACAGCCGCCCGGTCAGCTGTCAGCGCCATCTGTCCGTCTGCTTCGGGCTTCCTGCACGTCTCCGTCGTCCTGTTCTGATGCAGGAGTTTCTATTTTTAGATCAAAGTCTTGTTGTTGGTTAATAAAGGATTTTAATTCACTCTCCATTTAAGACCTTTTTCAGCTCTGATGTGTGATTCAACTCCTGGTAAATATGAGCTGATTCATCTGAAGTGCAGATGAGACGGTTACAGCACTCTTTACTTTAGGGAAACAGCCCTCAAGCTGGAGTTTATGTCTTTGTTCTCTGGGTCCATGATGTTTTATTTGCTTTGATAACTCACTTTATTCACCACCTTATACTGAGTCCTCTGATTGCATTCATCTAGAGTCGGTGACCTTCCTCAGGTCCTAATTTCTGACTTGTGCATCACACTGAGATGGAGCATGATTACTGAATCAGTCTGTATTTATTAAACATGCACATCAGTAAGTAATCGGCTGCTGATAAATCCCTGGTTCTGAACTCGTTCATGCCCTCAGTTAACAGGACATGACAACAAACCTCCAGGAGCTCCAGGAGTAAAAGCAGCGAAGAAAAGAAACTTTACTGCAACAGATCCAGTCGCTGACTCTCTCAGTTCAGTCGGGTCAACATTCATTCAGAGCAGAACATCAGACAGCTGGCAGAAAAGGGAAAAACAGCTGAAGAATCAGAGAAGAAATCTTAAAGCTTTGGACCCACATCACCAGCAGTGGAGATACGGCTCTTTTTAGTTTGATTTCAGCTTGAACTGCGTGTATTTTGGACACTATTCAGCTCAGTGATGGTTGGGAAATGCCTGATTTGTGTCCTGTCTCGTGCTGGAAGGTCCCGGACGGGATGTGCACCGACCGGAGCAGTCAGAACCGCTGCAACACAGGTTCTACATCAGGCCATCCATCCGTTTTCTATACTCGCTCAATCCAATTCAGCCCATTAGTCATGTAAGAAGCTGCAGAAAGTACAGGTGGAGGCCTCCATGGACACCTGTATGATTGACTACCGGACTGGAGGTGTTCAGCAGAACAGGAGCACCACAGGGGACTGTACTCGCACCACTTCTCTTCACTCTGCACCTCAGACTTTGATTACAACTCAGAGTCCTGTCATCTGCAGAAATACTCGGATGACTCTGCAGTTGTTGGGCCTTCGGACGAGGAGTAAGAACTCTGTGTCCATCCAGGGTGAAGAGGTGGAACTTTAAGGAAGATCCTTCAGTGTCTGCAGCACTCTGCAGAGCCAGAGAATCAGAGGAACCGATAAAGAAGGCTGGTTCTGAGCTGGCGGCTGCTCTGAAGCTGTAAAAAGAAGAATGATGTCGGTTAACATCCTCTTCATAACGTCATGTTGAAACAGGAGAGCCTGGAGCAGCTGTCCTCCCTCTGAAATAACCAGGCACAGTGCAGGAGGCAGGAAGGAGTTTCCAGGCAGCTGCTCGCCTCGGGGAGGTCGAGCAGACTTCTGATCATGAAGGGGAGCCAGACTTTACCTTATTCTCTCGGCTAAATACCTGATCACAGCCACGGCAGAAGCTTTAAAGCGACCGGCATTAGACTGACGGTCTGAGTCCAGCTGGAGCTGCAGCAGCAGCTGACAGAGTCCTGCAGCAGCAGCTGACCTTTGACGCCCATCTGCTGCAGTTTGAGCATGCGGCACATGCCTCCCAGCATCACCACTCTTATCTAACCCTTTACCCTGAAGCACAGGCCCCCCCTCTGCTTTACGTCCGTCTGCAGACAGCTGACGGCCTGTTGGGTCAGGTCACCTGTGTGAAGGCTGAGTCAGCAGTGTTCATCTGGCAGGTGGACAGAAAACCACCGATCTGAGTGCTGGAGCTCATTTCAGCTGATTAACCTAAAGAAGGAGAAAAATAGACTCACAAACATTTCTATCAAACCGTTCTCACTCCTAAAATAAAACGATTGTGTTAATATCCAGTCTTTACTTTCCACATAAGCCTTTAAATGTTCTGAAGATGCGACATGAGTACCTACGAGACCCTCTTTGCAGGCTCTTTGCAGGCTGATCAATAATGGATCAGTGATCAGGTGATTGCTACTTTCCAGGAACAGCGGTGATGGAGGTCTAATTCACCCAGGTCACATGTTAGAGGCTGGGCTGCTGGAGCCTTAATAAGTACTTTTACCCACGTTCTGGGTTTTCTTTCGCTAGTTTTCTTCAGTGCTTCCTTCTCTCAGTTTATCATACTTTAGAAGAATGCATTTATTCGAAAGCTTCTTTTTCTTGTTTTTTTGTTTTTGAAACATAAATACACCAATAAAATGTTCTACTGTGAGTTCTTATAGCTTAAAGCAGTGGTGCACATCCTTTTCTCCTTGAAGTCCTCCTGTTTACAGCAACCAAAAGGCAGTTTTATCTGCAGGAGACGTTGTTGTGGCTCCACTTTTTCCATGATGTTTGGACCCTGAATCCACTGCTGTGTCTTTTTAACTGCATCAGTCACTTGTTCACACAGATGCTGGAGATAATTCATAAGCCTGTCTGGGGCTGGGTATCAATCAAAATGTTTCCATACCGATACCTTCACTTCGATACCGGTTCCTGAACAATACTTTTTTATAATATCAATTCTAACAAAAAGGAAATTACATCACACATAACAGCACAAATCTTCAGTTTTACTTCTCAGATCAGTATTTAAATTTCCCGGAGAAAGGGATTAATAAAGTGGTCTATGTTTCCAATCCAAGCAGTTTTGTAACAGAAAAAATTCATAAAATAATTTCCAGTGCAAACAGATTAACTTCCTGTTGTCTCTTAAAACTGCTCAAAGAAAAAAATCCGACGTTTCGTGTGAGGAGGCGAAGTTTTAGGTGCATGTAAACCAGGTTTTGTATTGATAGCAGTTCTGTTTTTATGCCTTTATCAGATGCTTTTATCCAAAGCGACTTACAGGTAGGCAGGTAGGGTTTGGGGGTCATGCCTAAGGACCCCTACTGGAGGTACCCACATGAAAGGTGGCAATCATACCACGACATAAAGAACATGCTAATAGCTGTTTGTTATTTATGTGCACTTTAATTAAGAGTTTTTTTTAATATGCTAAGCTTAACAGGACCAAAGGCACTGCTGGGATTTGAACCCAGGATCTCCTGTTTACGAAACAGGCACTTTGACCAGCTAAGCCACAGCGCCACCTTCTTCTTCTCAGGTTTATTTGTTGGTGTGCTCCACACTTCTCCCGAGGGAAGCTGTTTTCTTTTTAACGATTTGCTTAGAACTTGAGAACTTGGAGTTCATTTCACGAAGGTAGCTGCAGATTGGAGAGCCTCACGTTGCATGAAAAACCTTCATTTACTCATGTTGAATAAGATGAGTCATCAACTGTGAATATTTCGCTTTAAGAAACACAACAAACAATGTTATGGACAGAAATATTGGGAACCTCACCTTAATACAGCTGCCTGTGTTCAACCCTCTGCAGCTGCCTGTGTTCAACCCTCTGCAGCTCCATAATACAGCTGCCTGTGTTCAACCCTCTGCAGCTGCCTGTGTTCAACCCTCTGCAACTGCCTGTTTTCAACCCTCTGCAGCTCCATAATACAGCTGCCTGTGTTCAACCCTCTGCAGCTCCATGATACAGCTGCCTGTGTTCAACCCTCTGCAGCTGCCTGTGTTCAACCCTCTGCAGCTCCATAATACAGCTGCCTGTGTTCAACCCTCTGCAGCTCCATAATACAGCTGCCTGTGTTCAACCCTCTGCAACTGCCTGTTTTCAACCCTCTGCAGCTCCATAATACAGCTGCCTGTGTTCAACCCTCTGCAGCTCCATGATACAGCTGCCTGTGTTCAATCCTCTGCAGCTCCATGATACAGCTGCCTGTGTTCAATCCTCTGCAGCTCCTTAATACAGCTGCCTGTGTTCAACCCTCTGCAGCTCCATAATACAGCTGCCTGTGTTCAACCCTCTGCAGCTCCATAATACAGCTGCCTGTGTTCAACCCTCTGCAGCTCCATAATACAGCTGCCTGTGTTCAACCCTCTGCAACTGCCTGTTTTCAACCCTCTGCAGCTCCATAATACAGCTGCCTGTGTTCAACCCTCTGCAGCTCCATGATACAGCTGCCTGTGTTCAATCCTCTGCAGCTCCATGATACAGCTGCCTGTGTTCAATCCTCTGCAGCTCCTTAATACAGCTGCCTGTGTTCAACCCTCTGCAGCTCCATAATACAGCTGCCTGTGTTCAACCCTCTGCAGCTGCCTGTGTTCAACCCTCTGCAGCTGCCTGTGTTCAACCCTCTGCAGCTCCATAATACAGCTGCCTGTGTTCAACCCTCTGCAGCTGCCTGTGTTCAACCCTCTGCAGCTGCCTGTGTTCAACCCTCTGCAGCTCCATAATACAGCTGCCTGTGTTCAACCCTCTGCAGCTCCATGATACAGCTGCCTGTGTTCAACCCTCTGCAGCTGCCTGTGTTCAACCCTCTGCAGCTCCATGATACAGCTGCCTGTGTTCAACCCTCTGCAGCTGCCTGTGTTCAACCCTCTGCAGCTCCATAATACAGCTGCCTGTGTTCAATCCTCTGCAGCTCCATAATACAGCTGCCTGTGTTCAATCCTCTGCAGCTCCATAATACAGCTGCCTGTGTTCAACCCTCTGCAGCTGCCTGTGTTCAACCCTCTGCAGCTGCCTGTGTTCAACCCTCTGCAGCTCCATAATACAGCTGCCTATGTTCAACCCTCTGCAGCTGCCTGTGTTCAACCCTCTGCAGCTGCCTGTGTTCAACCCTCTGCAGCTCCATAATACAGCTGCCTGTGTTCAACCCTCTGCAGCTCCATAATACAGCTGCCTGTGTTCAACCCTCTGCAGCTGCCTGTGTTCAACCCTCTGCAGCTGCCTGTGTTCAACCCTCTGCAGCTCCATGATACAGCTGCCTGTGTTCAATCCTCTGCAGCTCCATAATACAGCTGCCTGTGTTCAATCCTCTGCAGCTCCATAATACAGCTGCCTGTGTTCAACCCTCTGCAGCTCCATAATACAGCTGCCTGTGTTCAACCCTCTGCAGCTGCCTGTGTTCAACCCTCTGCAGCTCCATAATACAGCTGCCTGTGTTCAACCCTCTGCAGCTCCATAATACAGCTGCCTGTGTTCAACCCTCTGCAGCTCCATGATACAGCTGCCTGTGTTCAACCCTCTGCAGCTGCCTGTGTTCAACCCTCTGCAGCTCCATAATACAGCTGCCTGTGTTCAATCCTCTGCAGCTCCATAATACAGCTGCCTGTGTTCAACCCTCTGCAGCTCCATAATACAGCTGCCTATGTTCAACCCTCTGCAGCTGCCTGTGTTCAACCCTCTGCAGCTCCATAATACAGCTGCCTGTGTTCAACCCTCTGCAGCTCCATAATACAGCTGCCTGTGTTCAATCCTCTGCAGCTCCATAATACAGCTGCCTGTGTTCAACCCTCTGCAGCTGCCTGTGTTCAACCCTCTGCAGCTCCATAATACAGCTGCCTATGTTCAACCCTCTGCAGCTGCCTGTGTTCAACCCTCTGCAGCTCTATAATACAGCTGCCTATGTTCAATCCTCTGCAGCTGCCTGTGTTCAACCCTCTGCAGCTCCATAATACAGCTGCCTGTGTTCAACCCTCTGCAGCTCCATAATACAGCTGCCTGTGTTCAACCCTCTGCAGCTGCCTGTGTTCAACCCTCTGCAGCTCTATAATACAGCTGCCTATGTTCAACCCTCTGCAGCTGCCTGTGTTCAACCCTCTGCAGCTCCATAATACAGCTGCCTGTGTTCAACCCTCTGCAGCTCCATAATACAGCTGCCTGTGTTCAATCCTCTGCAGCTCCATAATACAGCTGCCTGTGTTCAACCCTCTGCAGCTGCCTGTGTTCAACCCTCTGCAGCTCCATAATACAGCTGCCTGTGTTCAACCCTCTGCAGCTGCCTGTGTTCAACCCTCTGCAGCTCCATAATACAGCTGCCTGTGTTCAATCCTCTGCAGCTCCATAATACAGCTGTCTGTGTTCAACCCTCTGCAGCTGCCTGTGTTCAACCCTCTGCAGCTGCCTGTGTTCAACCCTCTGCAGCTCCTTAATACAGCTGCCTGTGTTCAACCCTCTGCAGCTCCATAATACAGCTGCCTGTGTTCAACTCTCTGCAGCTGCCTGTGTTCAACCCTCTGCAGCTCCATAATACAGCTGCCTGTGTTCAACCCTCTACAGCTCCATAATACAGCTGCCTGTTTTCAACCCTCTGCAGCTCCATGATACAGCTGCCTGTGTTCAACCCTCTGCAGCTGCCTGTGTTCAACCCTCTGCAGCTCCATAATACAGCTGCCTGTGTTCAACTCTCTGCAGCTGCCTGTGTTCAACCCTCTGCAGCTCCATGATACAGCTGCCTGTGTTCAACCCTCTGCAGCTCCATAATACAGCTGCCTGTGTTCAACTCTCTGCAGCTGCCTGTGTTCAACCCTCTGCAGCTCCATAATACAGCTGCCTGTGTTCAACCCTCTGCAGCTCCATAATACAGCTGCCTGTGTTCAACCCTCTGCAGCTGCCTGTGTTCATCCCTCTGCAGCTCCATAATACAGCTGCCTGTGTTCAACCCTCTGCAGCTCCATAATACAGCTGCCTGTGTTCAACCCTCTGCAGCTGCCTGTGTTCAACCCTCTGCAGCTGCCTGTGTTCAACCCTCTGCAGCTGCCTGTGTTCAACCCTCTGCAGCTCCATGATACAGCTGCCTGTGTTCAACCCTCTGCAGCTGCCTGTGTTCAACCCTCTGCAGCACCTCTGTGTGCGTGATTGGCCTTGAAGCTGAGTCGCTGCTCTCCAATCAGCAGAGATCAATTCTGTTGCTCGTGTGCAGCTATGTGAGCTCTTTACTTTTTGATGTTTACATCTTTAGACGCATTAGAGTAGTATTTAAAAGGCGGGGGGTACTGGATAACCCGTGACCAGAAGCCATGCACTGCTGGGATCCTAAAAGTCTTGTGAGCATCCATCTTGTTCGGACTGAACCAGCATTTATCTGCAATAATTCAGCAACGTTTTAGTAAAATAATCGAGCAGGTTGTTGTGAAAGCATCTATTGCAGATATTGTCCAAAACCAAATTGTCAATAAGAGAAATGGTGTCAAAGACGATGGCGGCAGCCTGCCGACCACGGGAGAACCAGGCGACACCGTATGCTATTATCCACGAGTGACCAGGTGATAATTCAGCATTTCTAAAAACTGGAGCTTGCTTGTGAGGCATTTTGTGACTGATTGCACTTGACCTGTTGCCTGTCTTTTTCCATAAATGCGAGTTAAATTCGTATCCCACAGAGATATCTATTGCAGAGTGAAATTATGCTCTTATCTCCACTTAGACACACATGCCAACACTGAATTCATTTGCTCAGTGAAAAGAAAGTCGGCTTATTAGCCATTCAACCTCCTTTTCAAGGGGTATAACAATATGCTTGGGGCATATTTTCCAGTGAGTTGCTTTTTATTAAAGCTCATTTCTTTTTAACCCTCATTTAACCGGATTATCTCGGTAAGAAGGTGGCAGCCTGAGGGGCACAACTACTTACAGCATAGTAATGGATTATATTCACACAAAGAACCTTGTATTTATGAGCAACAGCCCTTGTAGTCTGTAAAAACTTAAAACTGGATTCAAGAACAAGTAGCTGTTATTTTTTCCACATTTTCTCTGATTTCTTTAATCTTTTCCAAGTGGAATAACACCTTTAAACCAATTAAATGTGTTCACAGATTCAGTCGTGGTTGGAAGGCGGCAGACGAACACTTTCAGCTCGTTTTTAATGTAACACAATGTGACCAAACAGTTGCACACCAAGTGAAACCAGATGTTAAAAAGTTTGGAATGAGAATAACAACAATCTTCTGTTTTAGTAAAGGAACTGGGTTTAATCTTTGGAAGCATTCAACATGAGAAAATCAACAAATTATTGTTTAAGTCAGACCAAAACTGGACTTTTAAGATGCATGTAAACATGTTAATCCGACCAAAATTGGACTATCACATCCAGATGGTTGAGGGTTGAATCACCCTGCATGTATTCACTCAACTGCACTCAAATGGGCCTCCAAAGTTCAATCTTTTTCTAAAAACTGTAGTGTAATTCCCAATAAAGCTGCTCTCATTCACATATTTTTCTGTTTCTCTTGTCAGACGACTAAATGGGTCAGAAACTGTGAAAATCAGCTCATTAAGACTACGTATTTCCAGGCGGTCGCTCTGCTCTAATAAAACCTTGATTTCGTGACTC
Source organism: Leuresthes tenuis (assembly GCA_036924055.1). Taxonomy (NCBI): domain Eukaryota; kingdom Metazoa; phylum Chordata; class Actinopteri; order Atheriniformes; family Atherinopsidae; genus Leuresthes; species Leuresthes tenuis. Next base: position 37,205,939 of record JAVGWW010000002.1, on the reverse strand, counting down.
CAGCATCATCTTCAGACATACGTTGATCAATAACTCGATTCCCCTCCTGTATATCTACAGTTACGAGGACGGCGTTCTGCCCAAAACCTTTTTTAGGCCATGGATCACGTTCCTGCTGGTGTTCTTTTCGTTGTTTTGGTTTATGCTGGATTGCAGATCCTCAGGTCTACACTGGATTATATTTGTGTGAACGTTATTCCAAACACGTTAGTTCTCCAATTGTTACGATCTTAAATAACGACCTATGAAGGCGTCCCGTAAGGTAACCCCCAGCAGCAGGGGGGGCAGCCCTTTTCTCACCTCCTGGGTGAGTTTGGACAACTTAAAGGGGAACTCCGGTGTTTTTAAACCTTATTTCTGGCATGAAATACGTTCATCTGCTCACTGAGAACAGTTTGGTGAAAGTCGGCGTCCTTCAGAAGATATTTAGATAACTGGAGATCCATATAACGGAGTGAACGGGGCTTAGAGGATGCAGCCTCTAAATAAGGCATTATCTGTCTTTATTTCACCAATACTTTAAGAAGAATGAATGAATGAACGTGTGCTATAGCTCTGTTAGCTCATAGCTCTGTTAGCTCATAGCTCTGTTAGCTCATAGCTGCTGTTAGCTCATAGCTCTGTTAGCTCATAGCTGCTGTTATGTGGCTATTTGCAGCTATAGGAGAGCTAACGGAGGGATTTCTACACAGGCACTCTACTGGGACCACTTCATCCACACGCCCCCCTGCAGCACAGCTTATTTACTCCGGTAAGAACGTCCATCTTACTCAAAGTCTTCGTTCACGTCGTCAAAATCTGATAAATATCCTGCCATGTTGCACAAAACTATCAGCAGCAAACTCTGTGTGAAGTTAGCCGACTGTCACAGAGCACGGAGTGAATAAACTGTGCTGCAGGGGGGCGTGTGGATGAAGTGGTCCCAGTAGCCGAGTCGGTCCAGAAATAAGGTCGAGGTTTAAAAATACCGGAGTTCCCCTTTAAGGTGGGTCAGAAAACCGTTTTGGTAGATTCTAATGGACGTGTTATGCTGTTTTTTTTGGGTTACAGCTAAACGCATGTCGCAGGGAAACTTTGTCACTTCCTGTTTGGCTTTTAGGCTTTTTTAATATAAGTTGGTTTGGAAGTATCAGAAGAGCTTGAATTTCTGAATCAGTCCTGTTGAGCTAATTCAGACTCTCAGGATGACCGAACTGGATTCCGAAGGCGGAAAACGGCAGAGCGCCAACACAAAGAAACACAAAGAAACACAAAGAAATACGATCCATGGTGAAAGAGGGAACCGATGTATGGATGGATTATTATATATATATATGCTAGTTGCTATACATATAAGCCCCGCCCCTTTGGCCGCTTCCGGCGGCAGAAGAAGTCGAAGCGGCGGGTTGTGAGGCTTTTGGTGTGAGCCCCGGTTAGGATGACCATGGTTAGGATTATTTGCTCCATGCAGTGGCTCTTTTGACCCCTGGAGGATGCAGATTGTTCTATCGTAGTTGTTCTATTGTAGAGTTTCAGACTGTGATGATAAAGGCTCCCATTTTACTGTTTGTCCTGACTCAGGTTGGCCAAACGATGCTCTTTACGAGGTTCCTTTCCCAGGCGGCGCTTTGGATCTCCTTCTGGGAGGTACCAGTTCCCGACCCGTTAGTAAGACCTAAACTGTTGGTTATTCATTAGAGATCAGGGATAACTTGTGAAGGAGCTGAAAAAAAGATCACTTCTACATGCTGTTGTGCAGGTGTTTGGACTTTGTTTGCTTGTTCAGTGATTTTAAATGTCTTTGTTCTGCTGTTTATTCTCCCCTGATATGATCCATAGCGCCTCAGGTTTTCTACAAGAGCAAAACCCAAAGGATTCACGTCATTTACCAGGCGATTGTCTCGTTTTAACCCATCAGGCATTGCTTAAGATGGACTGCCAGGGTCTGGTGGCGAGGTTGATCCTGGATTTCGTTTTGTTGACCACGGCTGTGGAGGTGGCGTCGAGGTGGAGGGAGCTGGCTGAGAAGCTGGCTCGAGTTTCCAGGCAGCAGATGGAGGCTTACGAGGCGCCGCACCGTGACAGGAACGATGTTCTGGACAACGAGGTGAGAGGCCTTGATTCTCTTTCTTAAACCCGGATATGCCCAGGATGAGCATGTCGCTAAGTTTAAAACTACTTCTGCATTTGATCAACATCGGAAGTGGGAATTTGAACGCCTCTGTGGTAACATGACCGAGGAAACAGGCCAAAACACGCTCTGAAGGGATATTACTTCAACTTTAGAGAAAGCACGAGGATAAAAAGTAAGATTCTGCCTTTAGGCTGTAAACCTCAAAGATTCCAGCTCATGTTGTATTTTCTTTAGTTTCCTCCTCATCAGAGATGAAAAATACTGAGTTTACAGCTGACTTTGAATGCAGCAGGAGTGCAGTCTTGCAGCTTGAAGGCTTTAAAGCACCACAGTTGATCAAACTAATGAAACCAAATTACAGTGACTTGCTGTCTCATTGGTGCACTTGGTCTTCAGTTTCTTTACCTTTTGTTCCAACAAATGATCGTCTGTAGGAAGTCAGGAAAACAAGCTGAGACCGATTCTTTGTCCAGTTCATTGCCTTCTGTGCCTTGAACAATGCCTTCTGCACCGCTTTAGTCCATGTGGAAACCCGCCTATGACTTCCTGCTGACCTGGGCTGCCCACATCGGGGACAGCTATCGAGACGTGATCCAGGAGCTCCACCTCGGTCTGGACAAGATGAGGAACCCCATCACCAAGCGGTGGAAGCACCTGACCGGGGCGCTCATCCTCGTCAACTGCCTGGACTCCCTCCGCAGCTCGGCCTTCTGTCCCACCGGATATGGAGATTTTGCGGTCTGAGTATCTTTGTGAGAAGGTTTGACTCGAGCAGGACATTTTCAGAACGCAGTTCTGAGGTTTGTATGCGAAGATCTTCTGATTTGCTTGGACTGGAAGTGTTGAATGGACTAGAAGTGAAGCATTAAACAGCATCTTGAATCTTGACTGGATATATGAGCTTTGCAGCATCATTTCTCCTGTTGTTCCGTCATGTTTTCTCTCCCTCCTAGTGTTGTTTTTCTGGCTTTATTTTCCTTACACATTTTTCTCTACCTCCTAACTGTCTTTTGACTCTTTAAATGGGCCCCAGTCACAGTTTATTTCCCTGCTTCACCCTCAGTTCGGCATCAAAGACCTCACCCACTGCAGCACATATCAAAAACACAGCTTCCAGCGTCCATTTCCTGTCGGCAGTTAAGAAACATTAGCCTAATTTCTTGCTAACGTCACATGTATAGCATGTATGCAGGTGCAGCTGTCCCTTTATGCAAGATATATTTATATTTGCATCTGGAGTACAGTCAAAAGAAGCAAGTTTAAGTTGAGCTAATGCATAAATACTCCTTAAACTATGATGGATTGTGTGCAAGAACAGCCTCGAGGTTCCAGCTTATCTGATTTATGTTAAACACAACTTTCACTTTTAGGAACTCATTTAAGTGTTACACACTTTGCATTTCTTAGGGTTAATGCTGGTTTTCCACATATAAAACAGCTGCGACTGCAGATGGACTTTTATAGGATCTGTCCGTCAGTGATGCATCGGCCGCGTCGGTGTTTGATGCTGACAGTAAATTCCCTGCTAAAGTGCACCGGGCCTCGTCCAACCCATTCCCACTGTGACGGCGCACCATCATTTTAAGTTTAACCTGTTGTTATCCAACTCCCAGAGGTCTGTTTCATCCCAAAAAGCGATATTTTCTTAATCTTTTTCAGGTGTTCGTTCCTAAATTTCACCACGTAGTTTTACTAGCTTAAACCAACTCAACATTTAGCCTCCGCTGTTCACCACATGGCGAGCATCGTCTGAGTGAGAACAGCGTTGTTCTTTTAGTGTTTACCGGGGGTTTACTGGTGCTACAGAGATGGAACTGAAATGAATGTCACCAGATGATTCAGGAGATGTTTAACTGCAGCTTTTAAACTGGAGGACGCTGAATTTTAGTGAAACCACAAATCAGATGTGATCCCTTAAAAATGGAAGCTCCACTGTGAAGTATTAACGGCCGTTTATTGGTAGAAATGACGGATAAGAAGCTTCTTTCATGGCTCGGCTGCAGTCTGCCACTTCACCACCAGGTGTCACTGCATCCCACACACTGGAAATGACTGTTTTTTCCTCCTGTTTCTTGAAAGAAAGCCTTTTTCTTCTGCTGCAAAACCCTTTTTTGATTGTGATAATCAGCTAGCTTTGATGCTTATCGCTCATTTACTGTTTCCTGTCGTTTTCTCGTGTCAGTATGATTTTATGAAGTGTTTGAATACGATGTGCAGAGAAAATGTGAGCAATTTATATTTGTACTGAGCACTGACTGTTTGTGAGTGATGCTGTTTTACCTGTGATGGATCGTGTTTCTACTCAGAAAGCATCAATAAAAGGAAAATTAGAATGAAATGTCATGAAAGATGATGACGGTTGGATGTTTTCAGCAGATGAACAAACTTCTGTACATTTTTCTTTAAAAAATGACTGGTTTGAAACACATGAAGTGTCTTTATTTGGATGAAATTTTCAGAAATATATATTGTCTGATTTTGCATATTTTCTTACAAACATCAACCAACTCCATGCTCCAAACAGCTGAAACGGTTTGTTATTTAGCTGAGCTTTGTTAAAAGACAGAGTTTATGTTTGTTTTTTACTTTTTCTGGGACTTTATGAGATTAACTCCCCATGAAACCCTTAATTCTCCTAAAACGATGCAGTTTATAGGCTCATAAAGCATCCTAAATGAGCCATTTAGCTCCAGCACTGGGCTGCCTTTACTTGTGGACTTGCTTTGCCCCAATCACGGTGAATTGATGTAATTTGGTAATTACTTTCTCTGTGTGGCAGGTTTAGAAAAGCTTCCATGAACTCCAACCCTAAAATGCCATATTTGTACAGCCTGCAGGAGAAGCTGCGGACTTTGTGTCTGCTTTGGGCCTTTTTAAGGTGTATTTTCGTCCCTTTTGAGAACATTTCCACCGGTTTTTCATGCAGAACTAAATCTCACCAAAGCTAACGATGGACACATACATGTGAAACACACTCATCTGGCTTTATTCAAACAGTTAAACGCTTATTTGACATTTTTAAATGGTAATGAAGCCCTTTGGTGACCGCCCAGAGTGCTTTTCAGAGCAGGCATTCACACATTCATACAGCATTTGTTACCCTCCACACTGAGAGCGTTTCTCCTTTATGCACAAAGAGTGTGAGTCCTGCCTCTGTTGTGACTCTGTCTTTGTGCACGAGTGTCCACTGCAGTTCAGCTGCGTGAGCATTACAGACAATATGGCAGATTCCTGCACGTAAACACATGCAAAGTGTGACACATGAACAGTCACGTGCACTAATGCACACAAATCGCTCCTCTTTCTTCCCCAGCCAGACATAATCTGCACACATTGTTTGATGTAGTTAATTAAAGCAGATAATTATTCTCCCACAGAGGACAGGCCACCTTGAAAGTTGTCCTTTGCCTCTCGATGACTCATTCAATTAGAAGCTCACTCCAAGGTGTGAGTCAAACTTGTGTTTATGTGAGGAGAAATTCTTTCCTCTAACTTGGCTTTTAAAAAGCTGAAATATCTATTTACTCTGAATAAACTGTAAAATTCACTCGATGTGGTGCAATTTTCTCTGAAAATATGGCTAAAAAACAGCATTGATTCTTAAGAAAATTAAAAACTGAGGGTGCAGCCAGTTAAGTTACGGTTTTTGCTCGGTGCTAACTATGTGTAGCATCCATATGTTTGAATAAACCCTCTTAATTAGTTTTGTTAGGGGTCCAAACCCTTTGAAACAGCTAACATTCACACGAAACAGTGAAAGAATCGCCTGTTAATTTAAAATCTTGACATGATTAGTGTTCATTGGGAGCTGTTTTGTGTCCAGCTGATGCACTTAAGTCCAACATTAGCAAAAGTTTAGCTGACTTTTCTTGGGAAATCTGTCTCTCCAGCTGCTAAATGCTACGCTACGAGCTCTTTTCTGTCAGGACTGTGCCTGTAGAGGATTATTTCACATTTTCTCAACCAATAGATGACATTTTTACCCTGCTTTGTCATTTATAATCTCAATTATCTTAATCTTTGCTTCACATTTAACACATGGAGTAAGAAATATTGTCTTGTTTTTTTAAGCAGCCTTAATATTTAAGCCTATATGAGATTATATATCCGTCCTTTGGTCTGAGCAGAGGTTCGCAGACCTCCCTCCCAACTGATGTTTCCAGGCTAGCAGCGAGAAGCGAGGCCCTGCTTCCTCTTCCTGCTGACCCGAAACCTCCTGAACTGGATCCTTTCAGTGCAGAAGCTACTCCGGGTCCCTATGGATGAGTTCCTGATCATTTCCCTGAGGCTGAGGCCTCCTGGCCTTCAGAGGAAGCTCCCATATGTACGAATGAATCATGGTTCGACTGGGAAATGGAATATTTTGTATTTCTTGACTCATTTTCTGCCCTCACTTGTAAACAAGACCCTGAACTTTCTGTTCTGTTAAATGATTCGTGTTGGGCAACAGCTCATGGTTGAACGATCACGTGTCATCAGAACAGGCGTTTCCAGCTGTAGCAGCAACCCTATAAACCGAATTCCTGAACTCAAACCAAGTTAAGACTGCTTTGTCCTTCATATTTATTCACGTCTAATCAAGTTTCAACGATAAAACAACGTTGTACTTTGTAGAATGAGAAAGAACTTCTTCAGCAATAAGCATCTCTCGACATATGACGAAGTACAGATTTTGCTATAAAATTGATTCCTTCTATCAGCCTGACTTAAACTTAAACTTAAAACTTAAAACCTAAAACCGACGCCTGTTGCACCGACTCTGAGGAGTCGTGCTCGTGCCTGGTAGCGTTTCTGGAACCGGGTTGATGGAAAATGTCTTTTTACCCAAAACAATGGATTTTAAATGAACCGGCATGATTTCATATGTTGGATCAACAGATCATTGATGCATTTATTGAGAAGAAAAGGTTCCTTTACTGCAGAGCAGAAGCTGAAAGTCTCGGCATCCTTAAAAGACATAAATCTGAATCTGAAACTGTGTGCTCAGGTTGTTCCCTTCAACAAAGAGAAATATTCATCGGGAGGTTTCTCCTGAAAGTGCTTTCAGCTGGTGTTCCTCTCACCTGACGCACCCCTTGATGTTTGATGTTTTCTGCATGAGGAAAAACACACTTTGTTCAGAGGCAAAGACTGAAAGCACTGAGCGGTTTGGCTCCATCTCCATCAGCTGCAACCCTCAGATTTTTCTCGTCCCTTCATTAATTCAACCAGCTTTTGAAAATGCAAAACAGGTGGAAAGATGAAAAGCTGCCTCTCTGTTTCATCTGGAGTTTGAGGGGGGCGGAGGGAACCGGTCCAGAGGGCCTAACGAACATGAAGGACCCTTAAAACCTAAAGAAATCCTCCAAATAAAAGTCCTGCTTTTCCCCAGCAGCTGGGTAACCCCAGAGGTTTGGGTATCACGGGTTACCACAGCTTCCCTGTCTGCTGAAAGCTTTGAGGGATCACAAACACCCTTCCTGAGCCGGTGGAGTCCAGATGGGAATCAGACCCCCGGCCCTGAAGGTTTCAGGATGCTCAGCTTGGCCAAGATCATTAGTTTTATCGTCCGTATGAAACTGAATGAGAGACGGCGCTCAGGGAGGGTCAGACGGCGTGTTTTAACCAGCTTTACCTGGCCGGTGTCGGCCGTCTGTCACCTGAGGAGCAGCAAGGCGCTGGAATGAATCCGCAGAGGAGAAGTCTTGTTTTATGGATGAGGAGAGGACTGCGGGGGCATTACAGCGAGTTCTCCTAAAGTTAAAAGTGTTTGTGTGTTTCTAATTCACTTCATTGATCCCACACACCCTCATTAGAAAGGAAATCAATGAGGGAGGAGGACAGCGAGCACAGTTAGCGCGGTCTTGATGACTCAGGTTGTGGTCTCGTTGTTTAGGGACCGGCTTTCTTCTTCTCTTCTGCTAACACGGCTACTTCTTAAAAGCTGCAAATCCACACAAATGTTTCCACTTATTCTGGCTAATCGGGCTTTTTGCTTTGCCCCGAGGCGCTAAATCCCTCAGATAATCAGACATGTGGTGCAGGTGCTGCTGTAACAGCGTCAAATTCAATGAATAACACGTTTATTCCATCAGTCACAGCAGAGATAAACCAAGTTTCCTCCTGGTGTTCATGTTCAGACTCTTGATTTCCAGGAAGCATCTGATTTAAAGTGGCGGCTCGATTCTGATGAACTTTTCCTTTTTGTCCTAATTGTTCAAGATTAGAAGCTGCCAGAAAAAGATTTAGATGCAATAAAAGAGTGAGTTAAATAGGTCAGATTTAGGAAAACAAGAAGTTTCACCTGTAGGACCTGTCAGAAAGGCAGCTATTTTTACTCCCTGCACAATCAAAAGTAAAGAGGAATTATGCTTGAATAGTTTCTGAACTTTAACTGCAAATGCTGCCACCTGCTGGGAAACAAACGCAAGTTCTCTGCCTGATAATAAAAGTCAGATAAATAAGAAGGTGAAAGGACACGCAGAGCCGTAAATGTCAGCTGTAAATGCTGCAAATCAGTTCCAAAACATACGAAGTAAGGAGGATAAAAGTCTGAGCTCAGAAAATCTGGAGTTGATTTTGAGGAGATTTCTTTAAAAGATCGTCTTTAAGAGCTGATAGAAACAGGCTTTCTGTTGTCTGCCAGCAGGTGGCAGGATGTGTCTGTTTGTATCAGTTTTATGGGAATTATGTTGTAAATATAATAAAATAAAGCACCTTTTTACCACTAACTGCCACAAAAACTACTTAATGTCTTCACTTTTTACACTAAAACAACAGATAATTCTTCAGTAACCTGAACAATCTCATATGACGTCATAATCACATCAACTTCTCTCATTTAAAAATCTGTATCTTTTAAAAACGTGTCTGAAGTTTGGATGAACCGGAACAAACGTGCATTTTGACAGGTTGAAGTTTAAAGACGGATTTTAAACCAAGCAGGAAAAACAACAAAAACCCACTCTTCCTTCTCTTTAAACACACTCAGTGTGTTGTTTTAAAGTGTGTTTTACCGTCTGATCTGAATTAATGATAAAAACCTGCAAGTGACATGAAGAGAGACTGATTAAGGTGAGAAAATCAGGGGCATGAGGAGCATTTCATCTCTTTAAACTCTGCAGAAGGAGACATTTTGGTCTAAGATGAAGTCTAAAAATCCACATTACATTAAAAGTAAACTGCTACCATAAAAACTGATGAGAAAATCCAAAAACTTACAAGTAAACGAGGACAAACGACTCCTCTCTGCTTGGTTTTCATGTTAAAAACGTTCCCGGATCTTTTATTAAAGTCCTCATGAGCTAAAGAAAGCGTTTGCTGCCACCTAGTGGTACAAATATGACATGACAACATGAATAAAATCAGTTACACAAGTTTACACCTGGATATCTTATCTTATCTTATCTTATCTTATCTTATCTTCTCTTCTCTTCTCTTCTCTTCTCTTCTCTTCTCTTCTCAACATACATTTGATGAATAACTATTTTACTTTGCCCCATTGGGGGATGAATAAAGTACTTTCATATAATATTTTTCTGTTCTAATGTTGTAGGTAATTGCAGAATATGAGCAGATCAGTGACTCTAACTGACAGAACAACCGGACATTTATAGGAGAATAAGAGGGGAAATGAGTCATTGTGTTTTCAAGCAGACAACTTTGTTATTTCAGGCATGTTTCAGGTCTTCATATCTGCGCCTGCAGGGACTATGGATCTCAGCCGGAAGAGGGTGGGATGAGAAAAGGCTCGGGAATGAGATCCTTCCCCAAGTGGAGGAGTTCCAGTATCTCGGGGTCTTGTTCACAGTGAGGGACGAATGGAGCGGGAGATTGACGGCGGATCGGTGCAGCGTCTGCAGTGTTTCAGGCTCTGCACCGACCCGTCGTTACTGGTCAATCTACGTTCCCACCCTCACCTCTGGTCCTGAGCTGTGGGTAGAGACCGAAAGAACGACATCACGAATACAAGCGGCCGAAATGGGTTTCCTCCGCAGGGTGTCTGGGCCTCCCTTAGAGATAGGGTGAGAAGCTCAGTCATCCGGGAGGGGCTCGGAGTAGAACCGCTGCTCCTCCGCATTGAGAGGAGTCAGATGAGGTGGCATCTGGTTAGGATGCCCCCTGGACTCCTCCCTGGTGAGGTGTTCCGGGCCCGTCCCACTGGGAGGAGACCCCGGGGAAGACCCAGGACACGGTGGGGAGACTATGTCTCTCGGCTGGCCTGGGAACGCCTCGGGGTCCCCCGGAAGAGCTGGAGGAAGTGTTAAAGGAAGTGTTAAAGCTCCCCCCCCCGACCCCCGGATAAGCGGCAGATGATGGATGGATATCTGCGCCTCAGCGTGTTGTTGCCTGTTCTGGCCACCAGGGGGCGGTATGTCACAGCTGTGGATGCTCACTGCGCAGAGGAAACACCGCAGCTCCAACATCCCTGAAGGTCCTTCAAATTAAAACCATGTCCCGCCTCCGTGTCTGCTGCCGAGCTCACAAAAGACCCAGCCGACAGGCTTTTGTTTTTCCGAGCTGTGATTAAAGCGGAACGTGTTTTTTCTTTAGTCTCACGCGCAGACTTGGCGCGTTCAGAGGCGGGTCCACGCGTCACACGTCGTCACTTGTGTGTGTTTGTGCCACCACATGAAAGCGGCTTCCACGCACTTGGAGATGAGCAGCGATGCTGAGGCATGATGTGACATTCGGCGCAAGTTGCGCATTTAGAGAGCGGCGCGCGCTGTGAACTGCGCTGTTGCCATGATCTGACATTTTCTGGACGCCTCGCGCAGTTGGAGCGTGTCCAGGGATGCTGCGCCTTGTCCGTCTGCCGGAGTGCCGCCGCGCAACGAGGCGCTGCTGAGCAGGAGCGGCAGACTCTGATTCTCACCGCAGGAGCAACAGAACTTATGGATCACTGTTAAGCGCCTCCTGCGGGGAAATAACTCGCTCCTGGACTCACAGCCTGCAGGATGGGGAATAGTTTCTCCAACTTGGCTGCCTTCCAGTCCCTGCACATAGTCATGCTCGGCTTGGACTCTGCGGGTAAAACCACTGTTCTGTACCGCCTGAAATTCAACGAGTTCGTCAACACGGTGCCCACCATCGGCTTCAACACGGAGAGGATCCGGCTCGGCGGCGCGGGGGCCTCCAGGGGCATCAGCTGTCACTTCTGGGACGTCGGGGGCCAGGAGAAGCTGCGGCCCCTGTGGAAGCCCTACAGCCGCTGCACGGACGGCATCGTGTACGTGGTGGACTCCGTGGACGCCGAAAGGCTGGAGGAGGCCCGGACCGAGCTGCACAAAATCACGCGCTTCCAGGAGAACCAGGGGACCCCGCTGCTGGTCATCGCCAACAAACAGGACCTGCCCCGCGCGCTGGATGTCGGCGAGATCGAGAGGCAGCTGGCACTGGCCGAGCTGAGCCCCTCCACGCCGTATCACATCCAGCCGGCCTGCGCCATCATCGGGGAGGGACTGGACGAGGGCATGGACAAGCTGTATGAGATGATAGTGAAAAGGAGGAAGTCGCTGAAGCAGAAGAAGAAGCGGCAGTGACTCTGTGAAAATATTAAGGCATAAATATCTGTATTGATTACTCCGTATGAGATGGGAATATATTTATAGTGAGTCAAGCCAAACATACTGCCACCACATAAGCATCTAACATGCAGTAAATACATATATTAGCTCATATTGAATATAATGAATTCACAAAAGAGACATGCTGGTGTCAGAGTTATGAGAGAAAGCAGCTGGTTTGCCTTGAGATGACAGTTTTATCCTTCCTTACAGGCAGAGGTGTCCCAGGCAGCAGTTTTACAGTTTTATAGTGTCTGGATCTGCTGGTGGAGCTCCCTGCTGCTGTGCTGTGCACAGATGTGAGGCTTGTGAATGTGATTAGGGAGAGATGCAGCTGAAACGTGATTCCCCTGGGAAGGCGACACATAAAACTCTGTGGTTTTGCTTTTTTATAGCTGAAAAAACCCCAAATTCGCAGGTTGGTGTCAGACTCATGCAGGTAGAGACGATAAGGAGGCAAATTTGCACTTTGTGTGGCGTAGACGGGCGGTTTTGCACATTCTCTTTGATTATTCCTCCTCTGCAAGCTTTCACAGAGGCCTTCGGCTCTTCGAGCAGCTGATTTTCTGTGTTCTGGAGTGCAAATTTACTATTTTTATTAACTTTTCCTGTTTTCTTTTCACAGCTTTGTTGTTGTTTCACGACCTTCCCCCAAAGACAAGTAAAAACTATTTGCTGAGTAAGTTGACAGTGAAGGCAAAGCTTTTCTGTTGTTTTTACGTTGCACCATCAGCCATTTCTGGTTGGAGACGACTCATAAAACCCCGCCCTCAAAATGCAGCATGGCTGCAAAACACTGGTGCAAGCTGCAGTGAGTCCAACCTCTTCCAGAGAAGATATTCTGCCTGTTTTTGAACAAAAAAATAACCACATTGGTAAAAACGGTGGAATAAACGTTCTTAAGTTACGTTCAGATACATGCGCCCTCTAGTGGCCATTAGACGAACTGCATGTGAGATATGTAGCAAATAATGTATTTTAATCCTGACTGTGATGTTTTCTAAACCCTAACCAACAGGTTTTGAGTGGTAACACTAATTAAGTGAAGTTGTTACATACATGCAACCCTAACCTGTTATTTTAGTCCTAATCATGATCAGTTTCTAACTCTAACTTAAAACTAAGGTCGAATTGTTGGATCCATCCATTCACACTCCTCCTTCCTCCTTCTTGGGAATGACTTTTGCTGCTTTATGAGTCGTATTTCCCTCATGTGTTATGGGTCGTATTCGAACAGCTAACCCTGATAAGTGAGTGAATTCTACTGGTTTTCTGGGTGGAACGCTGACAGCTCAGGTTGGAGGTGATTTCCCATCATCTGATATCCGAGGTTAAAGGTCAAAGTTTGATCACAGCTGCTTGGTTAGGTTCAGGGAATCTTCGTGGTCGGGCCACTGGACAACTTTATTCTGGGTTAACCGACACTTATGATGAAAATCTCCCTCTGTTTTGATGTTTGAATCCTGACAAAGGAGTGTTTTTGCAGACAAATTAGGAGATTTGTTTGTTTCTCTCTGAGATGCAAGAATGTCCCAAAAACACAGATAAATGTAGCAAAGAGATGATTTGTGCACTGAATCAGTGTTTCATATGCAGAAAGTCACCAAACAGCTTCATCGGTGCACAATCAGAAATGTTTATCTTGAAATCTTACAATAAAACAACACATAGTCGTCGACATATAGAGTCATTTTCGCAGAACATTCGCAGAGAATCAGATTTAGATTCTACAAAACAAGACGTCGAGTATCTGAGAAATGTTACGAGGCTGTCTGAAGCGTCTTCCTGTAGCAGCGTGACGATAAAAGCTGACAGGCTGGAACCTGTTCAGCTACTCCTGATCACAAATCTGACAGCATTCCCATTGGGTTCCACTCGTCTGACTGAGCTTGCAGAATAGAAATTTGCGTTTGGCGTTAACTGGCAGGGCTGCTGGACGTCATCGTGCCGCATTTACGCCAAAGCAGAAGTTAAACGAAATCTTGTAGCTGTTCCCGACATAACTGAACCATAAACAGCAGCATGTTGGTGTAACCTGAGCGAATAGCCGTGTAATACGTGTGTCTGCCACCAGGGGGCAGGCGTGAATGTTGTTTATTCGGAGCGTGAACGCGGCGTAACGCTCCTCAGTCGTGGTCAATATTGCATGAAAGCCACCACTTCAGAGTACGTAACCCACAGCGTTACGGCCAACATACAGCAAGACCAAACCATGTGTTAAATGCCAAAATGGAAAAAAGAAACAAGTATTTTTGGGATTAAACTCTTTGTAACTGAACTTGTGTGCTGTTTTTTGTGTTTGCTTTGTGTTAAGTTCAATCAGGGTGCGTAACGCCCAACAGCAGTGAGATTTTATACTTTTCATTACTATAAATGTGACTAAAAAACACGCCACATGCTAAGATACTGTTAAACTACTACATATTTATCATGGTTTTTCTGCTAATTCCTCAAAGGATTGATGTGACTGACTGGAAAACATATTTTATCTCACATATTTTTCATCATTCGATTAATTATTGATTAAACTATATTTTAAGGGCATATACTGATGAGTTAAATCACATTTTGCTGTATGAAGGGGCAGCAAGAGGCAGCAAAATTATATTTATCAGGCAAAACAAAACAGTTTGAACTCCTGTTTTATCTAAAATGATGTAATTTTTGAGTATATTTAAGGACAAAAACGCAGATAACTCTAAAACAAAGTAAAAGAGCAGCAAGAAGCAGCTAAATTATATTTATCAGGCAAAACAAAACAGTTTGAACTCCTGTTTTATCTAAAATTATGTAATTTTTTAGTATATTTAAGGACGAAAACGCAGATAACTCTAAAACAAAGTAAAAGAGCAGCAAGAAGCAGCTAAATTATATTTATCAGGCAAAACAAAACAGTTTGAACTCCTGTTTTATCTAAAATGATGTAATTTTTGAGTATATTTAAGGACAAAATCGCAGATAACTCTAAAACAAAGTAAAAGAGCTGGTTGTTTAAGGACAGAAGGACGTGTTTTCTGTCCTTCCTTCTTCCCAACCTGCCTCCCATCATGTTATTGTGCTTGTTTCAGTCGTCTAACCGGTATCCAGTATCATGTCAAAGTGTAATCACTGTTTACTTTTGGTGTAATTGTTCTGCAAAAATAACCGAGTTTTTATCTCATCTGGGGTTTAACCGGTGGGAAGAGGAAGAGTGTGTTTACTGATTCAGTATCAAATGAATCTGAGCTGAGAGGAGAGTTCAAAGGTCGCCGGGTGGTGGCAGACGGGCATGGGAATGAATGTCTAATGTAAAGGGATATTTTAAACTTTAAAAGGATCTCAGAGGATTTCAAAGTAAGAGCCACACAAAATGAACTTTTGTTCTCATAGAGTCCGTGTGGAGCATCACGAACCATGAGCCACAGATGCAGCTTATTACAATGAACGGTTCTGAATGTTTACGCTCATATGAGGTCATCCTTTATCGGCAGAAACGCTGGATTCCTGGATATCACATTTCCCAGTTTGCACACACTCCATCCCTCCATCGGCCACAGATATGAGCAGAGAAGTCGATCAAACCAATGTTTGGTTGCAGCCTGTCGCTGTATCCAGTCATTTACTTTACTTTTACTTTTAATTCAGTGTACAGTGTGGGAATAAGGAGGCAGTCCCTCCTCCGAGTGCATTTTAGGAGCCGATGCTTTATTGGTGCTGCAGATCCTGGAGTCCTCTGGTGTTTTGGGCCACATCCACTTGTTGTTTAAACCATATCCAGGTCAGGGCCGGTTTTAACGCTGGACTTCCAGACAAACATTTATCAAAAATGCCTCATTACAGCAATACTGCTCGCAAAATACAGAGAAAAACGGAAAAAATACACAAAAACAGCCAAAAAAGACACTGGAGACAGTAAAAAAATCCAAAGCAGTGGAGTTTATTCAGGAAAAAGGAATAAACCAGAGTTCCTTCTGCAGAAAGACTGCTTTTATCGGGCAGCTTTATTCACTCAGTTTCTGGTTAAGCTTTGCCATGAGTCCTGGGTTTTGTTGGACTTCCTGTTTTACTTTGTAGGGTTTCCTCCATGTTTAACCTTCCTTCCTCTCCTTGTCACACCTGGATTGCTTCCCTGATTGCCTCATCGGTTCCCTCTCTATGTGCCTTTGTTGGATCATTTCATGCCTCAGGCCTCCTGCGTTTCCTCTGAATTTACAGCAGAACCATCTGAGTTCTTCTCCTCACAGCCCTGCACTTGGGTCCGCCTTCACTAACCTGTGAACTTCCCTCCACTTGAGGTAATGGCGTTCTGTGTATTCTCGGGTCAAACCAAACTGTATTATGCAGTTCTGAGCTGTTGTTTTTGGGGCCAAAGCTGCTGTATTTTCTAAAAAACTCGGATATATTTGTATATATCTCGGTCTAATGCACTCTCATAATATGTGTGAGGGAGTTAAATTAAGTGCTTTAGTTCATGGTTCCAGTACAGTCCGGAGCACACAATGTTTTCTACACCCTTCAGGTGAGAGCTTGACCTCTGACCCACGAGTCTCCTGATCAGAGCAGAACCACAGCTTTCCTCGTCTTCTTCCTCTTTCTTCCAAATGCTGAAGGCTCCTAGCGGGGAATGGGCTTCGAAAACCCTGCATCCTGGTCCTCCATCCCACCTGCCGACAGCTGATCAGATCTGTTTACTCGGAGCGCCCCCCCCCCCCATGCTTCTTCCAGGTGATTTTCTTTCTTTCCAAGCTGCTTGGTGGCTCTTTGGCCCCAGATGGTCGGGTCTGACAGACACCGCTGAGCAGCTTTTATCTGACACGTTAGATAATGATGCAGAAGCTCTGCTTCACCAGGTTAATCTGACACTAAACCCTGTGATATTCAGTGTTTCTGCTTTAACCAGCTGGAACACTGAACTTCGATGTTAAAACAGGTAAATGCAGCAAAGGCTGGTTCGAAGTGCAGAAAGTCTGCGAATCAGGGCACAATCAGAAGAGTTTACCTTGAAATCTTGAAAGTTATTCTCTCACCACATTATTTAGATTCTCCAAACATCAGTCTGAGAAATGCTGCCAGACTGTTTGAAGCGTCTTGGTGACGCTGGTAGAAGGTGATGGAGTCCTCAGAGGATGCTGAGATGAAGTCTTGGAGGAAAACAACGGGGAAGACACAAGGAGGAGGGTAGGAAAGGAGGTTTGATGAGGAACGGGTGTGAGAGCAGCAGCTGATCCCCACTTTCTGCACTTTTCTGCCCATCTGTGGAAGTTTTCCAAACGTTCACCTTTTCTAATTCACATCTTCCAGCTGTGAATTAAAAGATGGCGTCGGAACCCGCCTCCCGCCATCATTAACGGCGTGGACCAACGGAGCTGAGCTGCTGGTGAGGAGCACTTCATCTTCATCACTGATAGAAAAGAAGAAGGTAAACGCACCCTGTGAAACTTTACTGAAAGATAAAGATCACAGTTGTGTTGTCTTCATAAAGACTGAATCCACTCGCTGGGATGGATTTTAATCCTCTTAGCACAGAAATGGAGAATTCATTTGTTCAGAATACGGGTTTTCAAAGCTTTAATCCTTAAACCTCAGCATCTGGGGAAGTAATCACCGAGATGTTGATTTACAACACGACCAACAACCTGTTTCTGATCATTTTGTGGAGAGACGACATATTTTAGAGCTCATTCCCAGCATAAATCGCCCACTTTTTGGTCTGAAAAGCTTAAGAATCGGCTTCATCTTCTTTTCAAACATCTGAGCGAGCTGCGTCTGTTCATCACATTTCTGTGGGAGGCTGAGAGAGATTTTCTCCTGGATCCTAATCCTTCACTCCCTCGCAGTCCACAATGAAAGACGGTTGTTTCCGGCGTGCAGAAGCTTTGAACGCCAACGTGACGGCGCCCAAAGCGCCCGTCCGTGGATATCGAACGGAAGTGGCACAAACAACCTGTCAAAGCAATTCATCAAAGTCTGTGAAATATTATCTAATGGAGGCGTTTTAAAACAGAAGTTAAGTTAAGCACACCTGCAGAAATTAGGATGTTTCTGAACACAGAGCCGTCTTTTTCATTAGTTTTTCATGTGTCCTTGTTTTATTTCGAGTCTCTTTCCTTGTTTTTCTTCATTTCTAACCGAAAACTCACAACAGACACCTGCACCTGGCGACCATCTACCACACCGGGCTCCTCCTTCTGTACCATCAGGATTAGTTTGTTCCTGAACAGATCCTTGCCTTTGTTTGCATTGCTTTTCATGCACAGCTTAGTTTTTCCTTCTGGGAGTGGTAGTCCGGTTTGGTTATGCTTTAATCTGTTTCTTCAGTTGTCATGGAAACGTGTTTACTGAGCAGAATGTTTAAAGTCAGACTAACACACCTACATGATTAATCTGGGAGTAAAATTCATCCAGTAAGCCCCTTTGTGCTGCTCCATAGTCTGTGACTGGTGTATAGAAGAGGAAGCCGGTGCACAGAAGAACAACAAACCACTAATAACAGAATAACTTCATAGCAGGGATAGCATGCGTCTGTTAAAAATGAATAAATAAAAGTAAATCATTCTTTAAAGCCATCCCATTTGACACTGGACATGAAAAACCAGTAAAAACAAGCTGAAAAGAGCCTATCAAAGCAGAGCTGGACAGTAAACAGTCAATGAACTGATCCCCCGACCGTGTCACAAGGTCTGTAGTCCAATTATTTGGTCTTTTCTCTGGTCAAATGGTAAAAACACACAGTTTCAGCATGTCCAGTGACTCTGAAGAACACAAATCAAGCATTTAAACACACTGTGGAGACATGAACGTGAAAAAGAGCAAAAACTATCTGCAAAACAACAGTAGAGACTCTGGTTCCTGAGTCTGGTTCTGCCAGAGGTTTCTTCCTGGTTCTGCCAGAGGTTTCTTCCTGGTTCTGCCAGATGTTTCTTCCTGGTTCTGCCAGAGGTTTCTTCCTGGTTCTGGTTCTGCCAGAGGTTTCTTCCTGGTTCTGCCAGAGGTTTCTTCCTGGTTCTGGTTCTGCCAGAGGTTTCTTCCTGGTTCTGCCAGAGGTTTCTTCCTGGTTCTGGTTCTGCCAGAGGTTTCTTCCTGGTTCTGGTTCTGCCAGAGGTTTCTTCCTGTTAAAGGGAGTCGTTCCTTTCCACAGTCCCTCAGGCTCAGGACGGGACATTGGACTGAAGACAAGTTTCGGTCCAATCTGTTGGTTTCCTTAGCTCGGATATTATTTATTTATTGGCTCCATATGAATTAATTGGATTATAATTACAATGAATTGAACTTTATTATTTAAGTGCCTTGAGATGACATTTGTTGTAATCTGGCGCTATATAAATAAAACTAAATTGAATTGGAAAGAAGTCCGCTCCGACAATATGAGCTTCTCACCTGACAAATTGAAGCACTCCGCTAATAATCTGTTGCTAAATGCTAATATTAGATAAACCAGCTGTGAAAAGTTAAGGTAACTCCACTCTGCTCGTCTGTTTTTTTTAATTTAATTTTTATAAATGTATTAAACGCTGACAGTTCAAGTCTGTAATTTGGTGGAAAAGCTCTGCTATGATGTCTGCTTGTTTCACTGTTTTCCAGCTTAAAAAAAACTCCACGTGGATATTTACCAGGTTAAAAACTAACGGTCTAAAATAAACCGACTGCAGTACCACCTGTGACCACTAGCTGTCTCACAAAAAGCTCCAACTATAAAAAAAAATAACTCAATTTGTCCTTGAGACCCAAAGCTGATTCGTTTTTTAACCTTAAACACGCAGGTGTTACATAAGTCTAGATTATTGCTCAGTGTTGGGAGAATCAGCTGCTGTTGGGTCAACACAAGCTTTAAGATTTAAAACCAGCCTGAAAAGCTGTTCAGACGATAAAGATGAACTGATGCTGCCCCCGTTGTGTGGTTTACTCGATTCATTTTCAGGCTTTGACCTCAGCCATTTTAAATGTTGATCTTTTCCCTGTGGGGGGGCTCACCCCACGGCACACAGTCTGTCCGCCCGCAGTCTTAACCGCGCTGTTCAGGCGCCTGTTTGTGGCTTTGATCCCAGGTTCCTGGCCTCGCTTCCTGTTATTAGTCAGATACTGAACTCTGGACTCTTTAATCCTCAGACCCTTCTCTCTATTTAAATCGGATCTTGTTGGATTGCAGTGATTTTAGCTTGAGCATCTTACCACGAGTCCTCGTGTTGATCCTCTTCATTGTTGTAAAACTGCTGCTCTGCTGCAGATTCATGAGAATCATTAACTGAATCTGTCTTTGGATCAGAAGCCGCTTTATTGGCCAAATACCTTATGTTGCACATAAGGTGCAAGCATAAAACCTAAACTACTCCAACTAAAAAAAAAAAAAGAGTAAATATAAAATAAGGAGTAATATTTACGAGCATTATATGATATATATATCTAAGAGGAATATTACCAGTAGCTACATCAAACAGTTTATACGGCTTTATAGAGTGTGAGTGGGTGAAATCTACATAATCACAGGAAATATGTGCATAAATTGTCTTATTGACAGAGTTCTGGTTAAAGTTCATTGAAGTATAGCACGTTTATCACAGAGACTGGAAAAAACATCATGTAACTATGAAATGTTGCCTTTGCTTTGAGCCGAGTTTGGATTCTCTTCCAGAGAAGATGCAGCTTAAAGCAGGAAATAGGATCAATAACACGATAAGATGGGTGGAGCAGTCGGGTGACGCAGGACCATCGGAACACGAGGGGGAAAATACGAAGTCAGGATCAAAGATTTATCGAGTTTACAGGGAATTAAGAGCGGACAGTTTCCGTCTCTCAGTGGGTTTAAACAGTAAAGGCCTCAAAATGAGCCTGAACTGTCACAGCTGCATGTGAAGAGAAATGAGCAGAAATCAGAAGTACGAGACAGACAAATGCATCAAATACTGCAGAAATAAGAAGTGACTGATCCATGTATCTGACCCAAACTCTTTCCTCACATCATGGCTCGAATCATATCGACATGTGCTGCATGACGGCACAAAGCTGAGGTTCTGCTGCCATTTGAGGCAGCAGCTGCAGGATCTGCTCAGATACGTTTTCTGTGTCGGCAGCCGGGCTCGATTCTGTCCGAGCTGCCGTCAAAGCCAATTATTTCAGAGGCACAGAATGGAGGCATCACAGTAATGCAGCTTCCTTACTTCCCAGGGAAAAAGCCTGCAAGAACGGCCCTTTAAGACGGTGCTTTGAGCAGAATCATCACTTGAAATATGCAGACCCGTGTGAAACCGCTTGCTGCAGATTCCAAAGAGACGGATGAACTCTGAGCTTTCAAAGCCACAATAGAAGCCCTCGCAGCACCTTTCCAAATGAAAAACCCGAGCGAGGACAGAAAAAGAGCCTCAGATTTATAGCTTTACAGGCGGCTGTTTGGTGGAGCGTGTCGTAAACATGTGAAATTACACAGCTCACCTCTATAATCCAGAGGGTGGGTCCCTCTAAAATGGGACTCTCCCAGGATCCTCTGGGACAGGAAAACCCAGCAAACAGCCTCCGGGCTGCTCAGAACTGTCTGACTTCATTTCAAAGTCATTTACACTTCTTTTTATTTGTGTTAGTTGCCAAAACCCGACTTTTAAAGTGCACGAGTCTGAGCGAAATGTATGAAAGCAGACAAACTAATTTTACGCTGGCCAGATGAGCCACACAGCAGGCTGCAGGTTGGGATGTGCCGCCATGCGAAAGACTTGTGAAATACATGTAAATGTGTTATTCTGTGCTACTCAAAGTCAGAAAATGTACAAACTCAAACTGGTCGAGGTGCTCTGCACAGGCGCCAAAGTTTCAGGTAAATG
The DNA here is from genome assembly GCA_036924055.1 of Leuresthes tenuis. NCBI lineage: Eukaryota > Metazoa > Chordata > Actinopteri > Atheriniformes > Atherinopsidae > Leuresthes > Leuresthes tenuis. Next base: position 37,184,493 of record JAVGWW010000002.1, on the reverse strand, counting down.
CACAGAAGAAGAAGAAGTGGGTAACAACAGAGATTAATAACGAGGGAAAGCTTTTTAAAGCTGGATTTACGCACCCGGTTAATGTGGCTGGGAGTCGAATCGCCCTGAATGCAAACATGAATCTAGACCAGAGGCTCTGCACAGGCTCCAGAGTTTCAGGTAAATGCACAGAAGAAGAAGAAGTGGGTAACAACAGAGATTAATAACGAGGGAAAGCTTTTTAAAGCTGGATTTATGCACCCGGTTAATGTGGCTGGGAGTCGAATCGCCCTGAATGCAAACATGAATCTAGACCAGAGGCTCTGCACAGGCTCCAGAGTTGCATCTTTTTGTAAAAACATGAGGATATAAGTGTCTTTAATACAGCTAAAATCCCAATAAAGCAGCTTTTACTGACTATAACTGCAGCTTGACTACTCTGAGTGGCAGCCAGGTTATTCAGTTCAGCTCAGTCTCACCTTTCTGCCATGTTTGGGATGTTTTTGACACCCTGAGCATTACTGCACTAACCTATCATCGACCTCACAGACTGTAACTGATGTGCACAGCTGCTCTGGTGTCCTGGAGACATCTGATGCTGGTCTTTCATCTTATTAGTGTCCAGACACTGAACAGGTCACTCAGAAGCAGGAGTGCTTTCAGACTAAATGGGCCCGCTGAGGTCAGCGGGGACTCTGGAGCTCCCTGAGGGACAACTCACCCTAATGGGCTCTTTGTCTGTTTTCACTCTCCACTCAGAAAGGAACGCTGAGGTGATGTAACGGCAGAGCTATGATGGGTCCTGTGAGCTCAACTGAGAGTAAAACGCGTTTATTCTCTGCAGAACTGAGGCATCTTCATCATTCTCCTCTGATGAAAAACTTCTGCTCTCGTGCAGCAAAGGAATAGCTGGTTTAAAACAGCTTTGGGGGAGGAAATAACACCATCTCTGGCAGCCATTGGAGTGATTTTGGTCGTAAATAATAAGAAAATGTTTCTGTGGTTTCTGCAGTTCTGCGGTGGATCCAGTCTTCCCTCTTTCTGCAGCAGCAGTCCCTGAACACTGCGTCTTTTCTCAGTTTTCTGCTCACTTCTCCTCACGACTCATCAGATTTTTCCAGTTTCTCTTGATGTTTTTTCCTGCTCGGACTTTTAAACTGACAAAGAAAAGTGGTAGTTTCCTCACTTGGAACATGTAAGCTGTACTTAAGCAGCCAACTGATCTGCCAGCGAGCGTCATGTGGCTGAGAACTGGCAGGTTTTCACTGTACTCGCCACTTCTCTGGCTCGCAGTCTGATAGCGTTTCCAGTCAAATATGATGTCTCTTGTGACACCTTCAGGCCTGCAGATACAGTCAAATCTCAGTTCTCTACCTAAGCCTGAACTCCATGTTCCCCCGTGGGGTTTTGTCACAGCAACTTCTGAATCCTGAGCGGAGGTCAGCGAGGGTTTCTGTCACATTTCCTCAACAAGAGATGAACCGCATGATAGCGAGCGCCACATGGGAAATAAAGGAGGAGGAAGGGAGAGAACCTTTTCCACAGGACGTTTATTTAGCTGATGAGAGAAGATAGTCGGCTGCGCTTTGACCCTCCATAACTCTGTGATGTCAAAGGAAATACGACTTAGTTTGATAGGCTCTTAGTTAGGAAATACGAATAAGTTTTGCTAAGATCATGAGACATCGGAGTACTTTAAAGGAACAGTTATGTAAATGTGAACAGATGGGAGGCTGTACTCATTCTCATGTTCATATCGAATGTCTCAGCAAGGGTTGACCAGCAGATCTTTATCAGAAGATTTAGAGCAGTCAGTTTTATACTGACAATTAATTCAGGATTTTGTTGAATTAATGAGTTAGAAATGGCACACATGCACAACAGCCTGAGTGTGTTTTCTCCTTTCTCTGACCTGAAACTGCTCTGATAGTGGAGCTCTGAGCCAGCTGGACACTGGGCTCACATTCACCAGGTGACCATAACTGGGACGATAAGAAGGTGATGTTTATTTATTTTGGTGCAGTTTCATGCTACTAAGCATTCATTCCCCTGAGCCTTTTCAGATCAGCTCCTGTAACCATTTATATGTTCAAAATATATTCGTTTAGAGCCTAGAGGCAAAGTCTGTGCCATTGGAGCCAGTTTCAGCCTTAAGCACAGGATGATACGTTTGATATTTTGGTCATTGATAAGGTACAGACAGCAGCACCAGCAGCAGTTTGAAGACAAACATTGCATGTGTGATCGTCACAGAGCAAACTTCTCAAAAACATCACATTGAGCCTCAGTTTCTGAGGGTGTTAAATCTGCAATGAAAGCACCGAATAGCAAGTGAGCTCATGTCTGTGTGACCATTTTATGTGCTGACTGTGCATAAGGCCTAAAACCTCTGCGATGCCACCTGTTGGTGTGTAGCCTGCTGTTTCAAAGCCTCAGTCCTAGATGTTTCCTCTACATCCAGTCAGGTTTTGGGGTCTTATTCCAGCAGTTAGTCGGGCCTCGGAAAGCAACAATCAACTGTAAGTATTAGGAAGTAAAGGAAGTAAAGGAATGTGTTCAACTCCAGCCGTGGTACATCTGCAGGATTGAACCACCTCTGTAGTTCAGGTCTTCATTAATCCTGAAACCATCATTTTACTGAGTCACTGGGATACAAACTGGACTGTGAAGGGTTTTATGTTCAGGATGCTTACCTGGTGGAACGTAATGAGCAAAGTAAAACTGTATGTTTATAGTAGATAAAGTAGATGCTAATCAAACAGGGGGGGGGGGGGGGGGGGGGTGGCTTCAGCATCATGCTTCTGTCTTTTGGACACGTTCAGACACCTGACTGAGGAGATCTGCTGCTTCACCAGGTACCAGATCAGCTCTGAATCTCTTCAGTAATCCTCTTCCTTGTTGCTGCGTCTGAACTGTGCTTCAGAGCTCAACACGTGAGGAGAAACAGTCACACAAGCCAAAACCAGAGCGTTCAGCTTCATTCAAGACATCACTTTTCCTTTTTTTTTACTTTAATAGCTGCAGTAAAAATGGAAGCTGGTAAAAGTAAGAAAAGGGAAGGTGATGTTCAGCAGAGGAAAAAAAGACAAAAAAACACAAAAAAAGGGGGAATATCACAAACAAGCAAAGGCAGGAAGAAAATATTCATAAGACTTCTGAGTCTGTTCCAAGTTTTCTTTCAACTTGAACGTTATTTCCATTTCTGTTGCCTTTAGCTCCCTCTTGTGGCTTTTTGCCTGAAAGTAACTGAACATATTCTGGTGTTAATGTCATCTTTATCTTGTCTAACCCTGCTGATAATGTCTCAAGTCACAAAACTTTCACATTTATTATAGGGGATAATAATATGCTCAAGAGATTTTATGTTTATAATACACTATAAATGGTTAACTATTAGTCAAAACAAGGTTCAAGATAAGTGATTTTTATTGGCCACTTTGCCCACGACAGCTGAAAATATAAATATTTTAAAGCAATCCTGAGTAACTTTGACCATAGTTCAGTTTGACTGAAACTACAGCTTTGGTTCAGAGTAAAACTGCTTCAACAATATAACTCTCATACTTTCTGCTGTTTTGTAAGACAGATGCGGCACATGACACATTTAAAGGTCAAACCATGTAAATGAACAACACTGAAACTCTTCAGCTGTAACTTTGTATGTTTCTTTGTGAATGTAGGCCATGTTTGTTTGGCTTCCAGGGCCACATGAAGTTGGAAGTGGGCGTTTCTTCTCCTGCACCAGCAGATTAGCGTCAGGCAGCAGTGTGAGACAGGAAATTAAGAAAGTAAGAGGTGAAAATCAATTTTAACACCAAAAGGTGGTGAAGAGTCTCACTTTGTGTCAATTACAACCTGGAATTTTGTTCTTAAATTAGAGAAATGTAACTGAAATATTCGAGTATCTTGAGGTCCACTTATATATAATATATTTATAATATATCTATAGAAATACACACACACACACACACACACACATATATCTATCTGCACATGAATGGACAGATAGATATACATGATCATAGTTTCCGCTAAACTAACTAATTTAACTAACTCAGAATTCCCACCCACTGCATACCACGTGCTGTCTTTATTACCTTTATCCTTGATTTTGAAAGTATGAAACGGAAGTGTTGTGGGTTAATTTGTACTCGAGTGTTCAGATGAACGATGTCTGCAAAGGCAGGAGACACTTTGTGCGTCTTTATCAATGGAAAAAAGGTAAATTAAACTTTATTGGCAGCAAACTGATCAGAGGTTTATCTGGTGTTTTAATGACAGTTTTTCGCTCAGTTTTCAGGCTTCAGGTGATTTTTACGATAATCGTGACTAAAGTTCCGTTTTTATTCGGAACAGACGGTATAGATTAAGAACTGGGGGTGTTACGCGCATATTCGTGTCCCATCATATTCTGTGACGGATATGAGCCTTTGGTTGACCAAATAAAAGCTCCACTGGTCAAACTCGTAAAAGACAGTAAATTCTCATTTGTTCCAAAGTTTTTAGACGTTTTTTAGACAGTTTCAGTGTAAATGATCACAGAAATGGTTTCATGTTTGTTTTCTCTGTGAAACACAGTTTACAAAGAATACCAGTGATAAAAAAAAGTGATATCTTAAATTTACTCATTTATCTGTAAATCCAAACCATCGTGAACTGCATCAAAACTGTATTTGAATATATAACGAGGAGAGTCTGGTCAAAATTATATTTTACTTAATTTCAGGGTTGCATTCAAGGAGAATTCAGAACTTTTGGGGTTTCTGGGAAGTCATAGAAAGCTCCTCTTGTTCCTAAAAATGTGTGGAAATTAAATGACATGGATCCATATATTTTTAAACTCGAGCTTTTAATGAATCACAATGTCTGTTATTCATCTGTTGAATAATGTGCTCAGTAAATAGATTAAGAACTGGAGGTGTTACATTTCTGTGTCCCATCATATTCTGTAAGGTGTGCTCAGTAAAACTGTGTAATTAACGCTCTTTATTTAAATTTAAAGCTTTTATGTGATAAATAACATTTATCCGGTCCACTGAAAGCATTAAACAGTTGGTATATTAAACATTTTGGGTATTTTGTATTTAATTAATGACAGAAGTAGATATGGAAGTATTTTCATTAACATGTTGAACTCTCAAATGATTCAACAGAAAGATTTTAAGCAGCAACTGATCAGAGAAACTGAAGAGGGGATCATTTTCTTTAAAGCCTTGGTGTGAAAGTTAGAAGCTGTGATGCTGCTGCTTTGTGTTTGAACAGGTGACGGAGGACCATGCAGATCCTGAAACGATGCTGTTATCCTTCCTCAGAGGGAAGCGTATCCTTCACACTTAGCTCCAAATGCACACTTGAAGCTCGATAGTTGTGTTTTTTGGTATTTAGCAGATAATGTTGGAGGCTTGTTGGATCCTTGACTCTTCCTCCAGTGAGGTTAACGGGAACCAAGTCTGGATGCGGTGGTGGAGGCTGTGGGGCGTGCACTGTCATGGTGTCACGCTACCAACCTGCTACCAAAACCATCATGTATCCTTCATGCCAACCGTGTCGGTGTTGCTTGTTTGTTCTGTTGAATGAGACTCATTTTGAAGTTAAAGGGGAACTCCGGTGTTTTTAAACCTTATTTCTGGCATGAAATACGTTCATCTGCTCACTGAGAACAGTTTGGTGAAAGTCGGCGTCCTTCGGAAGATGATTTGCGTGTGAAACAATACATCCATCCATGTTCTATCCCTGCTTGATCCGTCGGTCGGGTTGCGGGGGGGCTGGAGTCTATCCCAGCAGTCATCGGGCGAGGGGCGAGGTACATCCTAGACAGGTCGAAACAATACAATTAAGTGAAAATACACTGAGCCCTTTTCAGAAAACCCACTCTGCTCTGATTGGCCAGCTTCACTGGTCTGATTAGGCTCCGCCCACTGTTTTGAATTTAAAATTTGAAAAGTCAATCGACGCAAACATAGTGTACAAATCTGAAATAATTTATGTTGTTTTCATGGAAATTTAATCCCTAAAATACCTCTCAAGGTAGAAGGTCATTTTTGTCTTGATACTGTTGATTTGGTGACATTTAATCTCTCAGGCAGCAGAGATTTACACACAATCTGGGAACATGTATCTAACTTTTACTTATTAGCATCAAAGACCGCTAACAAACAGGCTGATGGAAAGATCTGTTAATAACTATTTTCAATGGTTATTAACAGGCATTTTTCTTGTTTTGTTATAAAATCAGTGGATCTAAAATATTTGATAATAATACTTTGGGAGACTGCAATCATTCAGCTCAAGCTAAAGGCTGAACTTTGTGATTTTACTGACAGAATGAGTTTGATCCAATTTGTCTTGATAAGTTAATATTTACTCTGATTAACAGAAGCATAAACAGGAGCCTCTGATTGGTGCGACTCTTGTCTTCTTGGAGGACAGAGGTCAGATCTCACACTGCAGATATCGCTTTGCTGTCTGTAGGCCAGCATGACTCAGCAAATTCACTTTGTTGGGAGGTGCAGATCCAAAATAATTTGGGGAAAAATACTGTCAAGGAGCATGTTTTCAGTTTTGGGGATAAAACATGAAGGCTTCAACAGAATGTACCAACATATAGCTCATATTTCATGTATGTTTTTAGAGTTTAATGATTTAAAAGGTGGAACCAGCAACATGTTAGCTAACCTGCTGGTGCTTGTTCAGGACCTCAGCTGTGCTAGAAGTTGAAGTTATTCTTGTAGTTGCTGTCACAGTTACGGTCATTATCACAACTCGTTGAGTTTCCCTTCACTGAAGCGTCAGCCACTACTCAGCCAATGCCTGCCTCCTGCCGCTCTGCCAGCTGCACGGCGCCGCCGTCACCACGGTGGAGGGCATCGGCAGCTCCAGGACCAGGATCCACCCGGTGCAGGTGAGTGCTGGGATGCCTCAGTGCTGATCACGGGTCTGACTGGAGTTAGATGTTGGCCACTTTCTTCTTCATTTGTCAGATTTTGACCCCCACAGGTTTTCTTTCCCATGAACTTCAGGGAGAGTTAATTTTTACAAGTATATGTAAAAATATCTAATCATCAACTATCTAATCAACCTATAAAATCCGGACGCAGCTGCCCTCTCTCCTGACTTTAAAACCTTTGTTCTGAAGCCTCCTCATGCTATTAAGTTGGCTCTTATTGAACTGAGTGACTCTGCAGGAACATGCCTCCATTTCCCACCTGGAATACAAACTTATCTCAAGCTTCATGCAACGATTCATCTCATTTCCACCTGATTATCACGTCTTCTTTTCACTTCTCAGAACACATGACAACCTGAGGTTCAATTAAAGCAAGACACTGACATTTAAAGCATGAATGTAGGACATTTAATCCACTCTTTCTTTTGTTCACATGTGAAACAAGTGAGACAAATTACAACAAACTCTTGTGAACTTCCTGTTTCATGTATTTGGAGCTTGTAATTTCAGAGATCCTGATTAGCTTGAAACAGATCTGAGTTTTCACATGTAAACAAACTCGAATAAAACACAAAAACGTTTTCTAAAGTGATTTTTTTTTGTGATTTCAGGAGCGAATAGCGAAGGCTCACGGCTCCCAGTGTGGCTTCTGCACTCCGGGGATGGTGATGTCCATGTACGCTCTGCTGAGGAACAAGCCCCAGCCAGCCATGGAGGACATCACTCAGGCCCTGGCTGGTTCGTATGGGAGTTACAAACTGAGAGACGAATACTGATGTTCTTGACTTTCCTTTAAACTTCTCAGAGTAGAATATAACTCGTTGAAGGTTTTGTTGCCGTTAGATGGCATAAAAATACATCCTTACGGCATGAGAAAAGGTTTCAAAAAGTGTAAGATTAGCCCCTAAAATCACATCTCAGTCCGTTTTTAATGCTCATAACAAATGTTAAACATGTCCACTGCAGGTAAAATAAGAACAAACCCCAGAGGAGGAAGTGCATCTTTATTATCAGCGTAGTGACTCATAAAATCCACCACAGGTGACTTCATATGATAAACATACTGCAGCGTTTTCCATTATTGATCATAGTATTTCCACTGACAGTTTCAGGACTTTGGGCATCTCTGGATCAGCCTGAGATCAGTTTTCTTCTTACCTTTCAGGCAGATTTGTGTCCTCATCTGCCACTTTGTCCTGTGGTGTGCTCCAAGGTTCTACTTTGGGACCCCTTTTTTTTGCTCTGTATTTACTACCAACTTTAAAGGGGCCTTATGTTATGTTATACATTTAATTTCTCAACAGAATATCTATCCTTCAGGACAGTATCGATGCCACAAAGAACTGGATATCTGCTAAATATCTTTCACTCAATACTGGAAAAACAGGAGATCTTGGGAGCTTTGTTTCCATATATTTACCTAAACTTATGTTTCTGTATTTATTCTCAGTTTGTGTACTTTCTCTTGAGTAAACCATTGTTTTTTATTGTTTCAGTCCTCCGTTAGCCCTGTGCTGAGTGCATGTGTTGCTGCCTTTCAGGTAATATGTGTCGCTGTACTGGATATCGACCCATTGTGGACGGCTGCAGGACCTTCTGTCAGGTAGAAGCTTCCATCATTCGGGGATAATTTACTGTAACAGTTGTTCCAGAAAAGCTCTGTGTGTGTTATAGCTGAAATATTCTCAATGTTAACGCCCCCAGGAGGCCAACTGCTGCCAAACCAACGGTGGAGCCAAGTGTTGCCTTAACGGGGAGGAAAATAACGATGAAGCTGAGAACGTGAGTTCAACTTTCATTTCTTCTTTGGTCCTTTTTCTTCTCCTGTGTCAGTTCTTCCTCCTTTTTCCTTCCCTCTTAGATTCATCATGGAGGGAAACTGATATTTCTGCCCTTATCCTCTTTTATCCTTTCACTGAAACCCACCAGTGTCTGCTTTGAGCTCCCTCTGCCCTGCTCTTTATGTTTTAAACATTGTCTTCATTCATCTGTCGCCTGCAGGAAAAACCACAGCTGTTCGACCAGGAGGAGTTCCTTTCACTGGACCCGACCCAGGAGCTGATCTTCCCTCCAGAGCTGATTGTGGGTCATCAGCTGAATCATTGTTCATGGACCTTAAATAAGCTCATCCATGCAGCCTCATTTCAGCTCAGTGACATTTCTTTTTAAAATGCTCCCCAGCTGATGGCAGAGACGGCAAACCCACAAACCCTCACCTTTCTCGGGGAGAGGATGAGCTGGGTGTGCCCCGCCTCCCTGGAGGAGCTGGTCCAGCTGAAGACCAGGCACCCCGTGGCGCCGCTGGTGATGGGCAACACCAACATAGGTCTGCGAGGATCATTCACACAGTTTGTCCAATAAATTACAAAACATTCCCTAATTAATAGCTGAGATGTAACAGGTTCTTTAATGTCCTTAATTATGTAAAAAGTTCCTCAGGAAACAAAATCCTCACTTTCTTATAATCTGGATCGCATGCAGATGAGATGATTGATGGATAAACTTGAGATCAACCCACTTGAACCAAACTGGTGTCTCTGCTTTGTGCCGAAGGTCCGGACATAAAGTTCAAAGGCATCTTCCATCCGCTGATAATCTCCCCCATCAGAGTCCAGGAGCTGTTTGAGGTCTCTCAGACTCCTCAGGGTGGGTGACCTGCATCTGCCTGATCAGTTCAAGGACTCAGGACAGCTCAGAGTGTTCAGCTTTGTTTGGTTCTGACCCTCTGCAGGTGTTTGGGTGGGAGCGGGTTGCAGTCTGTCCGAGGTCCGCTCTGTGTTGGAGAAGCTGGTTCCTCAGCTCCAAGAGGAGAAGACTGAGCTGTTCAGAGCCCTGATCCAACAGCTGGGGAACCTGGGAAACCAGCAGATCCGGAACGTTGCAGTAAGGAGGACTCACTCGTTGTCTGTTTCTGGCTCCTTCTTCAGGAGAATCAATGGCTTCATCACATCATTTAGTTCAATGGGATGTTAAAGCGGCTCACGGTCAACACTGTGTGTGTGGGGGGGGGGGCTTTGCTGACCTCAACTAGGGACGCTGTGAGCCGGTGGGGGTAATACTTCGAGGAACTCCTCAATCCTACCAACACGCGCTCGGAGGAGGCAGAGTCGGAGAGCCTCACATTTCTGGGGCTGAGGTGGTCAAAAAGCTCCTCGGTGGCAAGGCCCCAGGGGTGGATGAGGTCCGTCCTGAGTTTCTCAGGGCTCTGGATGTTGTAGGGCTGTCTTGGCTGACACGCCTCTGCAGCATCGCGTGGACATCAGGGACAGTGTCTCTGGACTGGCAGATCGGGGTGGTGATCCCCCTCTTTAAAAAGGGGGACCGGAGGGTGTGTTCCAACTATAGGGAGATCACACTCCTCAGCCTCCCTGGTAAGGTCTATTCGGGGGTACTGGAGAGGAGGATCCGTCGGATAGTCGAGCCTCGGATTCAGGAGATGCAGTGTGGCTTTCGTGAAACAGTGGACCAGCTCTATACCCTCGGCAGGATCCTGGAGGGTGCATGGGAGTTCGCCCAACCAGTCTACATGTGTTTTGTGGACTTGGAGAAAGCGTTCGACCGTGTCCCTCGTGGAGTCCTGTGGGGGGAGCTCCAGGAGTATGGCGTGCCGGACCCCTTGATAGGGGCCGTTCGGTCTCTGTATGGCCGGTGCCAGAGTTTGGTCCGCATTGCCGGCAGTAAGTCGGATACGTTTCCGGGGAGAGTTGGACTCCGTCAGGGCTGCCCTTTGTCACCGATTCTGTTCCTAACTTATGGACAGAATTTCTAGGCGGAGCCAGGGCGTTGAGGGGGTCCGATTTGGCGACCTCAGAATCGGGTCTCTGCTTTTTGCGGATGATGTGGTTCTGTTAGCGTCGTCAGGCCGTGACCTTCAGCTCTCCCTGGAGCATTCGCAGCCGAGTGTGGCTGATGTTTTGGTCAGTGCTCTCACCTTCTCATGAAGCACTGAAGCTTTCCATCCGAGGAGTTCAAAAATGGGCCGACGTTTCATTTGCTCGACTGCGCCATCAAGTGGACAATAAAGGTAAAGCAGGTCGTTCACTATGTCGTCCACCGTAATAGTAATATAACATCATTTTATTTATTATATTTAATGTTTATGCAGTGAACAACTTTGTGGAAGGAGGAACAGGAGGAAACTGCCATTCGGTACCGGGTTTGATCCTCAGACCCATTGTGAGACCATATGCTGGTGCAGTGGGGCCCGGGTTCCTTCTGATGCGAGGCCTCATGTGGCTGAAGTGTGTCAGCAGTTCCTGCGTGATGAAGGCATCGATGCTATGGACCTGAATCCTATCGAGCACATCTGGGACATCGTGTCTCGTTCCATCCACCAACGCCACGTTGCACCACAGACTGTCCAGGAGATGACTGACGCTTTAATCCAGGTCTGGGAGGAGATCCCTCAGGAGAACATTCCTCTCCTCATCAGGAGCATGCCCAGGCGTTGTAGGGAGGCCACACACACTACTGAGCCTCATTTGGACTCGTCTTGAGGACTTTCCACTGAAGTTGGAGCCTGTAATGTGATTTTCCACTTTTATTTTCAGTATGATTCCAAATCCAGACCTCCATGGGATGATCATTTTGATTTACTTTCAGTTATTTTGTTCTCAACCCATTCCACTATGTAATAACGATTTTCACCTGGAATATTTCACTCACTGAGACCTAGGAAGTGTTATTTTAGCGTTCCCTTTATTCTTTTGAGCAGTGTATGTGGCATATTCTGCATTTCAGGAGTGCATAAACAGTTGTGAAGAGGCAGTTTAGGGCCAGACTGTGTCTTTTAGGAGCAGAGGATCTGCTGAATGTACAAATGAAGCAAAGCTGATGACTTTTAAATCTGATCCCTCATATCTTGTAATTGTAGTCTCTTGGAGGCAACATTGTGAGTGCGTACCCCAACTCGGACCTTAATCCTGTTCTGGCTGCTGGGAACTGCAGAGTCAGCGTCATCTCCAGCGGTGAGTCGCCTCCATTGTTCTTTGTATTAGAGGCTAAATTTAAAGCTAAAACAGCAGAAGAATCTGTGTTGGTTGAACAGCTGAAAAAAGAACAGATTCTGTTTGAATCCACCAGAAGGAAGACGGGAGGTTCCGCTGAATCAGGACTTCTTCGTGGGTTTTGGAAAAACTACACTGAAACCAGAGGAAATCGTTGTCTCGGTTTTCATTCCCTTTACAACAAAGGTACACGAGTCCTGTTTAACATCTTTTTCCACTCTTTGGTTCCAACTTTTGGCTTTATTTCTGTACAACCTCAGAAACAGTCACATTATTAAGGTGAAACTGAGGTTCAGTTGCACATGATTACAGATGTAGTGCCTTGTATTTCCTGCAGGGGGAGTTTGTTCGAGCTCTCCGTCAGGCGCCGAGGAAGGAGGCCTCCTTCGCCACCGTGACCACCGGGATGAGGGTGTGTTTCCCAGAGGGGTCCAGAGTGGTTCAGGATGTCAGTATCTACTATGGAGGAATGGGTCCGACCACCGTTAGCGCCACCAAAACCTGCAAAGCTATCACAGGGAGGTCAGAGGCATCTTTCTGTTTATTTATCCTTTTATGCTCTGTTCCTCTTCACTGCTCACTGCCTTGTTTCCTTCAGGCCGTGGGATGAAGAGACCCTCAACCGGGCTTATGACATCCTCCTGGACGAGCTGGTCCTCCCTCCTTCGGCTCCCGGAGGGAAGGTTGAGTTCCGTCGGTCCCTGACTCTCAGCCTCCTCTTCAAATTCAACCTGGAGGTCCTGCAGAAGCTCAGAGAAATGGTGAAACGGTTTCTTTTTGCTCTTTTCAGTGCAACATGTTGGGTGGATCCAGCAGGATGTTCATGTGAGTCTTTATTTTCACAGAACGTGGTCACAGATGAGCTTCCTGAGAAGTTGCTGCCTCTGCCCAGAGACATCCAACCCAGCCTGCAGGAGTTCCAGGTCAGAGAACTTATCCAAGCTTTTACTCACCAACCGTGAACATTTCTAAAAAAGCTTGCCTTCCTCTCCTTCAGTTTGTGTCTAAGGACCAGAGCGCCCAGGACCCAGTTGGGCGACCCATGATGCATCGCTCTGCCATCAGTCAGGCGACAGGCGAGGCCGTGTACTGTGACGACATCCCAAAGAGAGACGGGGAACTCTTCTTGGTGCTGGTCACCAGCTCTCGACCACACGCTAAGATCAGGTAAGGAGAAAATGCCACAAGGTGAAGCTTCCTGGTCTGCAGACGGTGTTTTTTAACCCGTTTTTCTGTCCAACAGAGGGCTGGATGTGAGCGAAGCCCTGCAGCTTCCTGGTGTTGTTGACGTCGTCACAGCCAAAGATATTCCAGGGAAGAAAGCCCGAGAAATGTTCGGTTACAGCGAGGAGCTGCTCGCTGAGAGTGAGGTACAGAAGTTTGATGAGAACTAGATTTCTGTAAAGACGGAATATATATTTGATCCCTCACCTGCCAAGCTAGCTGCCAGGCTAATCGTGTAGAGGTGATGTGTGAAGCTGCCTCACCGCAGGCAGACGTGGAAATGCCCACCAGCTTGATTGCTACGCCTGGTCCGAGCTGGTCGGATGTGGACCCCCAGCCCATGACTCTCATTCCTCCTGTGCTCGCAGCAGAGAACGTATGCGACCCCCCCACCACCTGTCATGCTGCTCGGGAGGCTGCAAAGCCGAGCATAGCGGCCCGCACCGCTGTCACTTCTGGACTTTGACATGCAAGACGTGCAAGACCCAACATCCTGTGGCCGGCGGGTCAAGCAGAGGTTAAATCTCGGGCTGATGGTGTGTGTTGATCAGCTTGTGTTGCCTTTCATCTCTGAGCTGATGAGGAGATGCCGTGATGTGGAAAAGCCAGCCGTAAACTCACTGTTGGATTGTGATGGGATAGAATCTCATGGCATCCGCCAAATCCCACCGCTGGAGACGCTAGCAACGAGCCGCCTTCACAGGAAGACCTCGTTGTCTTTCTGCCCTCCAAGACAGACGCTGCCAGTCAAGCCTTCCTGACGAGTGTTACAAGGTCAGCCAGAGCACCTCTTCCATCCTGATGGCTTACAGATGTGAATCAGAAGAGGATGTGACAGCTGAACCAGATGCTGCCTTGTGGGAAGAAATCTGCATTATCACAGACGATATTCTCCGTCCCCACTGGCCACGGATCTGTCACATGACCAAAGATTAGACCACTTCCACATAACTTTCTGAATCATCAACATAACATAGTTTAAATAAACATTACGTACAAAACCAATCAGTATGATAGGACAAATTACAATAGGCTCCCAGTTCATGAAGGAATTTGACAAGATCTTAAAAATCCTCTGTGCCATCTGTGCTGAACAAGAACCAACTCCAGACCACGTTGCTTTAGTAAGAACAACTCCAACTTTAAGCTAGTCCATTCCCTTTTTGAACTGTACTGTGCAGAACTGGAACGCACTTTAGGTGTTTATATCATCCTTTATCATCCTATGCATTCAGTGGGAGTCGTACAGAATCATTTTCAGCAGCAAGAAGAGCAAGACGTCCTGTGGCGGACCTCCAGAGTCGGGTCGCAACATCAAGGCATCAGCCTGGTGTCAAATGAAGGGAAAGAGGAGGCTGAAAGAGGATAAATCGGCACATTTGTGGCAATTCTGATGTCACCTTGAAAAACAAAACACCAGGGTTAAAGAGTTTATCTACTTTTGTCCTCTTTTCTGACAATTATATGATGCAGACAGACAAAGAAATATATATTTATGGCAGCATTTTTGGGTTCGTGTCCAGGCCACGAGGGAGCGCCCACACACCGAACTGAATGACCTGTCAACACTCCCCTGCTCTCATGCGGGAATACAGAGTCCAATTCAAAGTCACACCACTTCACTTCTGCTGGTTTGCAGGTGGCGTGCATCGGGCAGATGGTGTGTGCGGTGCTCGCTGATACAAGGGCGCACGCCAAAGGAGGAGCGGCAGCCGTGAAGATCGCCTACGAGGACCTGCCAGACCCCATCTTCACCATCGAGGTCTGCCGTTGATTCTGATTTGCTGTCAGCTGTTTCCTCTGTTTGGTCATGGCAGCTGATCACTGCGTTTGTCTCAGGACGCCATCGAGAAGTCGTCTTTCTACGAGCCCAAACGGGTGATCGAGAGAGGAAATGTGACGAAGGCTTTGGAAAACGTTGATCAGATTTATGAAGGTAAAAGCTTCTAAATGACCATCCATCAGCAAACGGAAGAACAAACATGATTGCGTTGATCTCGTCTCTAATATCAGGAGGGATTCGAATCGGAGGTCAGGAGCATTTCTACATGGAGACTCAGAGCGTGTTGGTCGTTCCTGTCGGTGAGGAGATGGAGTTCGACGTCTACATCTCCACTCAGTGGCCGGCCTTAGCTCAGGTACCAAGACACGGTTTTTCTTACATTTATTCCTAACTTTGGTGACGAGCTGAGCGGAGGAAGCTTCGTGTGTTGCTGCAGGCTGCGGTTGCCGAGACGTTGAACATCTCGTCCAACAGAGTGACCTGTCACGTCAAAAGGGTGGGCGGAGCTTTCGGAGGGAAGGTCATTAAAACCTCCATCCTGGCGTCTATCACCTCTGTGGCTGCATGGAAGTAAGTCAAAGAAACATTTACTTTTGGATGAAATGTTTCTGAATGAAATGAGCAGCAACAGAATTGTTGATTCTGATTGTTTTCAGGACAAATCGTGCGGTCCGCTGTGTCCTGGATAGAGGCGAAGACATGCTGATCACAGGAGGACGCCATCCTGTGCGGGCAACATACAAGGTACAGCCTCAGCCTGAGGGAAGCTCTCAAGATTAGTCCTTAAGTCAGGTTGGATTCATCTGGAGACACCTTAATGTCACTTTCCATGTTAAACGTCTTGTGAAACAGAATGGATGATATTTGCACATTGTTCCTTTATTTCCTCTATGAATACCATGTAATGCACAGGAAAGGCATTGAATTAGTTCTTCTGGTGGCTGGAGGTGGTTCTTAGGGAAAGGATGGTTGTCCTGCAGCAGAATGAATGTCAGATCAGTTTTCTTTTTTATTAAAAATGTCATTAATGACACAAATTCTGTGAAGCACACATTTCTGACAAGATGTGTCTTCTTTTAAAAGAACTCAAGAAAGAGAAATCCTGGTCATTGTCTGCCGTTGGTTTCAGGTTTTCATCATTTCCTTTATTGTTTCAGGTGGGTTTCATGAATGATGGGAGGATCGTGGCTGCAGATATCGAGTACTACGCCAACGCTGGCTGTGCTGTGGATGAATCCGTTCTGGTCAGTGGAAGAATAAATGATGCACACATGCATTCAAAGTGCCATCACTGATTTACTCCTTCTGGCAGATTGCAGAGAAGATTCTGCTTCACATGGACAACGCTTACAACATCCCCAACCTGCGTGGCCGTGCTGCCGCCTGCAGGACCAACCTGCCCTCCAACACCGCCTTCAGGGGCTTCGGTGTGCCGCAGACCCTCCTGGTGGTGGAGAACATGCTCAACGACGTGGCGCTGGTGCTGGGACGGCCTGCACACCAGGTCTTACCTTTGTCCTGTCCAGCATTACGGCAGCAGAATTGTAATCTGAATACCGTTTTATGCCAAACACGTTTGCTTTGCCAAGAGAAGCTTTATGAATGTAAAGCTCTGTTTGATACCCAAGTACTGCTTCCTTCTTTCTTTATTTTTGTGGCAAAACTTCACATGTAATAGAACTGAACCTGACAGGGAAAGAGGGGGAGTAAAGAAAAATAAACTGGAAAGAAATAGAAAAAAACAACCAGCAGCTGCAGAAACCAAACAGAAAACATCCGGCGGCCTCTGTGGGGAATCCAGTCGAAGGAGAACCTGTAAGCAGCGAAAAGCAAGCACATGAAATATAACCGTGGATCCGGGTGGCGCCAAACCGCAGGACGACACAGCGACTGCATAGCAAGCGTGCGCCTGGGTGAATGAGTGTTCCCTGGGTCCTGCCACAGGGCCGGAGGGCCGCAGCGACCATATCCAGGGAGCCACCCAGAAGGCCCCCCAAACACAAAAAAACATGCAGTCACAACATTTGCAGCGGCCTGAGACCCACCATCTTACCTCATCTTATCATCACCTAAGTTGCTCGGTCTGTGTTTCCTTTAACTTTTGAAATCCCTCCTCAGATCCAGGAGATCAACATGTACAAGGGGCCGTCTGTCACCCACTACAAGTTTGAGTTCAGCCCAGAGAACATGCTGCGCTGCTGGGAGGAGTGTAAGCTCCAGTGCGACTTCAGCGGCCGCCGCAGAGCCATCGACCAGTTTAACCAGCGGAACCGCTGGAAGAAGAGGGGGATGTCCATCGTTCCAATCAAATATGGCATCGCCTTTGCTGAGAGCTTCTTAAATCAGGTCAGTGGGGTTCTGCTCCTTTACTTTCCACGTGTCTGACTGTCAGCGGCTGGATTATCCAGCAACACATGGAGGTGATCAGTTCTTTGCTTGTTAGTGATGAGAATATTTTTCTGTGGGTCACAGGCAGCAGCTCTCGTCCACATCTACAGAGACGGTTCGGTTCTGGTCACTCATGGCGGGACGGAGATGGGTCAGGGCCTCCACACCAAAATGCAACAGGTACTGTGAGAAAGCAGCAAAAGAGCCATGAAAACATTTAATGACATGGACAGAAGCAGGAAACACACGCTCATTTAGAAGTTTTCTGATGTGTTGAAGCTGCAGCGAGTCGTCTGTGAATAAAAAAAGGGGATATTTTATGGAAAAATCACTTTAACTGCGGTAGCGTGTTTTTATATCACTACTAACACAAAACAGAAGCTTAGTCTTTAGTTTTAAGCCCCCGAGAGCTGGAAATGTATCATTCAGGCAGCCGCCTGCCTCCGTATCTCCACTGTGTTTCAACTCCAGATGATCCTGCTTTCAGTGTTTCTCAGCAATGGGAAGTTAAAACCACAGAGATTGATGCGCTAATGAGGAATTATTTACTCATTATTGACTGTTTTTTTTACCAGTTGCCAGTCGAAGGACAAGCAGGGTGAAATATAAGCAACAGTCCTTACAGTTAGCTGCTGAACCTGAAACACAAAGGAACGGTACAACAGTGAAGTCTGCAGTTTCGGGAGCTGCTGTGTGATGGAGACCTAAAAGAGGGATCAGCAGCCTCCCATCTGTCCACGGCCCAGTTGCAGACGAGGGAAATATAAGAACTGGAGAAGCAGTTTGTTGTGTGGTCTGAGCTCTTAGGATGTTTACTGTGTGTTCCCCCATAATAACGTGCGCTCAGGGCGACTGAAAACCACAGATCTCAAAAGAGGGAGACGAGTTGAGATGGTTGATGGAGGTGTTCTGCAGGAGGAAGTCTGTCAACCTGCTGGATGCTGAAGAAGAGCTTCCCCTCCACACTGAGACTGATCTGAAACACTATCCAAACCCCCTTTTCCTGCCTCCACTGCTCTGCCACACTGCTTCCAGTGTATCTCAAGAAGCTCTATGCAGTGCTATTGGCCCGCTGGGTCCTGGGGCACAGCTGGCTCTGGCTGCAGTGACCACCTCCTGCACCTCTTTCCATGTGGGCTCTTTGACGTTAAAGGCTACCACGGGAGATGCTGTGTCCCTGAATGCTCCGACGGGTTTGAGCTCTTGTTCTCTTTCAAAGTCACCAAGAGTGTCATGGAGGTAGTGGTGAACTTCGTCCTTGGAGCAAGTCAGCCGTCCACTGTGCTTCTCCCCAGAAGCTGTTGAGTAAACCCTAAAGGATTGGATGTGAATGCAGTGCGTTTCCTGGCTCTCCGCCATCTTCGGTGCCATTCAGCCCAGAGTTCCTTCCTGAGAAAGGTGCGGAGCTTTCTCTCCTCCGCCTTGAATTTCCTTGCCAGGACTTTAACTTCCCACTGAAATGATCCCAGCTATGTCAAGATCAAACTGGGCCCATTCATTGGCCACCTGATCCAGCGCTGTTGTATTACAATTTATATTCATGATCATACAGGAAAAAATGCATTCAAATAAAGAACGGTTTAATCAAACATAGGTTTTGTACAATGGGCTGGTGAGCATTCGGCTTCATCACACCCCGGGTAGAATGAAAATGAATGGATATTGTCACACACAGCATTCTTTGTTTTTCTGCTTCATGTTTCTTGTGCAGATTGAACTTTAAATCTTTGAATCTGTTGAATCAGTCCCACATACAGCATCAAAGTGTGAAATGCAAGGTTCCTGCTGCTTTAAGAGATAATCGGCCCTTTTATTAACGCTCAGTTGTCCTGTTTTCTGTCAGGTGGCGAGCCGGGAGCTGCACATCCCGACCTCAAAGATCTACATCAGTGAAACCAGCACCAACACCGTTCCCAACACCTGTCCTTCTGCTGCTTCTTTTGGCACCGACGCCAACGGCATGGCGGTCAAGGTGGAGTCTGGTTTCTGCACTCTTTTACTGGCTTTGAGTGTCGTTATCAATACTAATATCTCATCTCATCTTTTTGTCTCTGTCAGATTGCCTGTGAGATTCTGTACAAGCGACTGGAGCCAATCAGGCAGAAGGACCCCAAAGGATCATGGGAAAGCTGGGTATGATTTGCTGAGAAAGGAACACTTGATGGGTTTCCAACATTTTGATAAACTTGTTTGTTTTTTCTTACTTGATGGCAGATCTATACCGCATTTTTTGAGAAAATCAGCCTCTCAGCCACAGGATACTTCAGGTAAGACTAGATTCTGCTTGTCTGAATCTTTTATGAATAAAGAACCAGTAATCAGTGTCTCCCTGTGTGTCCTCAGAGGCCCGGACCTTTACATGGACTGGGACAAGATGGAGGGCCAGCCGTATGCCTACTTCACATTCGGAGCGTGTTGCTCTGAGGTGGAGCTGGACTGCCTCACAGGAGACTACAGGGTCCGCACTCAGCCGGTTCCTCATCTCTGCACTGTAGCTGTGTAAAGCTGACTTTACCCGACTGTTCTTGTTATGTTTTCCCTCTTCTTGCAGACTGTGAGGACGGACATTGTGATGGACATGGGCAGAAGCGTGAACCCATCTGTGGACATCGGTCAGGTGGGACCATCCTTTTGATTCAACTCCAACAACAAAAGCACAGGCTTAAAAGGAGACACTCTACCGAAAGGAGTTGAAAACGTTATGAAAATGATCTATCTCGCAGATTTTAGCACGCACAGACAGTGTAGCACTTGCCTCTCTCTTATTGTAGCTTAGGGTGTTCCCCAGGGTTCAGCCCTGGGACCTCTTAGTTTGTTTTATCTTTTAATACTCTTGATTAAATAGCTGAAATTTATATTTGTACACTAATGATGCTGTGATGTAGCATTCTGCATCTACACCCAATCAGGATCTTCATCAGCTGCTAAAAGTTTTAAAACTGTCTAACGTACTGTGTGTCTTAGTGCTCCAAAGGCTCTGTTCAGTTTAATGATTACTTTGGGATAAAGAGAGAAAAGGATAGAAATTCAGTTCTATTAAATTTTATTCATATAGCGCCAAATTACATCAAATAGATACAATCAGATTCAAGCCAATTAGAAAAACTCCCTTTTAACAGGAATAAACCTCCATCAGAACCAGAACCAGGAAGGGTCCATCTGCCTGGACCAGCTGGGGCTGAGAGGACAGGAAAGAGGGGACAACAAGCAGCGTAACACCAGGCCAGAGATACCTGCTGAGAGAGAGAAACACAAGTTAATGACAGCAATGATGTCAGAGGGAGGAGAGGTGCATCATGGGAGCTCCCCCAGCAGGCTGGGCCTATAGCAGCAGAACTATGGGATGTTTCCTGAGCCATCCCTAACTATAAGCTTTATCAGAAAGGAAAGTTTCAGCCTGATCTTAAAGGTAGAGAGGGTGTCTGCTTCCTGAAGCCAAACTGGCAGCTGGTTCCACAGAGAGGGGCCTGATAACTGAAGGCTCTGCCTCCCATTCTGCTTTTAGGGGCCTGATAACTGAAGGCTCTGCCTCCCATTCTGCTTTTAGGGGCCTGATAACTGAAGGCTCTGCCTCCCATTCTGCTTTTAGGGGCCTGATAACTGAAGGCTCTGCCTCCCATTCTGCTTTTAGGGGCCTGATAACTGAAGGCTTTGCCTCCCATTCTGCTTTTAGGGGCCTGATAAATGAAGGCTCTGCCTCCCATTCTGCTTTTAGGGGCCTGATAACTGAAGGCTCTGCCTCCCATTCTGCTTTTAGGGGCCTGATAACTGAAGGCTCTGCCTCCCGTTCTGCTTTTAGGGGCCTGATAACTGAAGGCTCTGCCTCCCATTCTGCTTTTAGGGGCCTGATAACTGAAGGCTCTGCCTCCCATTCTGCTTTTAGGGGCCTGATAACTGAAGGCTCTGCCTCCCATTCTGCTTTTAGGGGCCTGATAACTGAAGGCTCTGCCTCCCATTCTGCTTTTAGGGGCCTGATAACTGAAGGCTCTGCCTCCCATTCTGCTTTTAGGGGCCTGATAACTGAAGGCTCTGCCTCCCATTCTGCTTTTAGAGACTCTGGGAACCACAAGGAAACCTGCAGCCTGAGAGCAAAGTGCTCTGTTGGGGAAATATCCAACTGTGAGATCTTTAAGATGTGATGGAGCTCGGTCATGAAAGGATTTAACATTTTCCTACTTATAGAAGTGTTTCCTGTCCTCTCTCACCTTCTTTTCCTTAGATTGAAGGAGCTTTTACGCAGGGTTTGGGTCTCTATACTCTAGAGGAGTTGAAGTTCTCCCCTACTGGGCTTTTGTACACTCGAGGTCCATCTCAGTACAAGATCCCGGCAATCTGCGACATGCCCCTTCGCTTTAACGTCTACCTGCTGTCAAACTCCGACAACCCCCACGCCATCTACTCCTCAAAGGTCGGCACCAGCATGCAGCACATTCCTTTCATAACCCTCTGTTGTCACATCCATAACATGCGATGGTCCTGGTGGCTGTTTGGCTTTGCAGGGTATCGGAGAACCCGTCTTCGCCCTGGGCAGCTCCGTGTTCTTTGCCATCAAAGATGCCGTGGCGGCGGCCCGCTCGATGTCCGGTCTCGTTGGGCCGTTCTCTCTCGACAGTCCTGCGACCCCAGAGAAGGCCTGCCTGGCCTGCGCTTCCCCGTTCACTCAGAAGGTGATCACTGCTTTCAGTGTTGATTGGGACAAAATGTCCGGTAAAAGAAGCGTTTATACTTTCAGAAACTGAACATTTTCAGCCCATTAAAGAATTAAAAAGCTGGATTTTGTGAATTTAACTCAAAATCTTCCTCATTCTGTTCTGTGATTAAATGATTTGACATCTTTCAACATAGTTTTCACTCCAGAACATACCAAAAAGGGTGCAATACTTTATTATTCTGTTCATTTGTTTTCTTTTTGTTTGTTTCCAGATTCCAGCCAACAAGCCAGGATCATTCAAACCGTGGGCCTTGAACATCTGAAACGGATTAAAATGAAAACTAAACTGACCGCTTATGAATCACAATAAACTACTGCTGCTATTTTACTCTGTAAACCATAACATGACAAGTTGATTTATTCTTAACCATGAAATGTGAAAGAAGAACTGATTTAGTTGTTTCTTACTGTAAGTAGACAACATGGACAGAAACTCACAGCCAACAGTTCAACATCTGGGCTGCAGAGAGACTTCTTCTCAGCATCTGTTGTGAACAAGATCTGTGATCCTCCTCCTTTACTGTTACCATTCTGTCTGCGGTCTCTGTCTGCCCGGATAGTTTTAAAGCTTTACCAGCGCTCCAGACTCATCCATTTTATCAGGCTGTAATCTCACACTTCATCTCATGATGATCAGAAGGAGAAATAGTTTAAACTTCCTCCTCCTTTACTGTTACCTTTCTGTCTGCGGTCTCTGTCTGCCCGGATAGTTTTAAAGCTTTATCAGCGCTCCAGACTCATCCATTTTATCAGGCTGTAATCTCACACTTCATCTCATGATGATCAGAAGGAGAAATAGTTTAAACTTCCTCCTCCTTTACTGTTACCTTTCTGTCTGCGGTCTCTGTCTGCCCGGATAGTTTTAAAGCTTTACCAGCGCTCCAGACTCATCCATTTTATCAGGCTGTAATCTCACACTTCATCTCATGATGATCAGAAGGAGAAATAGTTTAAACTTCCTCCTCCTTTCTCTCCACTTTGTTTCTGCTCTGCGCCCCAGACGTCTCCTCTTCAGCCAGCCAGATTTACGGTCTGATTCCTGGTGTTGCTCTGGCCGTGGAGAGCTCGCTCAGCTGCTCCAACATGCAAACTATTTTCCCGTTGCCATGGTTATGCGTCAAAACTTATTTAAAAAAAATTACAATTTAAATGTACATGAAACTTAATGTAATGAAATATTCTACTTATCTCTTAATTTGCTCACAAACACACCTTTGTAATCAGTAACTTTGAACATTTTAACCCTTTTCGCTCAGTTTAAGCCTGGGTTTAGCTTCTATGCTTTGCTAAAGTTGGTGCAGGGAGCGTTCTGTGTGTTCTGCAGTTACAAGTTTAGCATTTCTGTAGCCTTTGAACGCTGCATCCTCAGCTGTTATTCTCACCCAAACATGCTGCGATTGGTTTAAGTATCAGAACATGTCTGACAGATTCAGAAAGGTTCAACTCCAGCCGTGGTACATCTGCAGGATTTAACCACCTCTGTAGTTCAGGTCTTCATTCATCCTGAAACCATCATTTTACTGAGTCACTGGGATACAAACTGGACTGTGAAGGGTTTTATGTTCAGGATGCTTACCTGGTGGAACGTAATGAGCAAAGTAAAACTGTATGTTTATAGTAGATAAAGTAGATGCTA
This sequence comes from Leuresthes tenuis, assembly GCA_036924055.1. Taxonomy (NCBI): domain Eukaryota; kingdom Metazoa; phylum Chordata; class Actinopteri; order Atheriniformes; family Atherinopsidae; genus Leuresthes; species Leuresthes tenuis. The sequence goes on along the minus strand of JAVGWW010000002.1, from coordinate 37,160,820 downwards.
ATCAAACAGGGGGGGGTGGCTTCAGCATCATGCTTCTGTCTTTTGGACACGTTCAGACACCTGACTGAGGAGATCTGCTGCTTCACCAGGTACCAGATCAGCTCTGAATCTCTTCAGTAATCCTCTTCCTTGTTGCTGCGTCTGAACTGTGCTTCAGAGCTCAACACGTGAGGAGAAACAGTCACACAAGCCAAAACCAGAGCGTTCAGCTTCATTCAAGACATCACTTTTCCTTTTGTTTTACTTTAATAGCTGCAGTAAAAATGGAAGCTGGTAAAAGAAAGAAAAGGGAAGGTGATGTTCGGCAGAGGAAAAAAAGACAAAAAAGGGGGAATATCACAAACAAGCAAAGGCAGGAAGAAAAGATTCATAAGACTTCTGAGTCTGTTCCAAGTTTTCTTTCAACTTGAACGTTATTTCCATTTCTGTTGCCTTTAGCTCCCTCTTGTGGCTTTTTGCCTGAAAGTAACTGAACATATTCTGGTGTTAATGTCATCTTTATCTTGTCTAACCCTGCTGATAATGTCTCAAGTCACAAAACTTTTACAGTAACTATAGGTGATAATTCAGGGAATGTATGTTTATAATACACTATAAATGGTTAACTATTAGTCAAATGATTTTTATTGGCCACTTTGCCCAAGACAACTGAAAATATTAATATTTTAGAGCAATCCTGAGTAACTTTGACCATAGTTCAGTTTGACTAATATGTATATATAATGTATAACTCAGAATTCCCACCCACTGCATACCACGTGCTGTCTTTATTACCTTTATCCTTGATTTTGAAAGTATGAAACGGAAGTGTTGTGGGTTAATTTGCACTCGAGTGTTCAGATGAACGATGTCTGCAAAGGCAGGAGACACTTTGTGCGTCTTTATCAATGGAAAAAAGGTAAATTAAACTTTATTGGCAGCAAACTTTTCAGAGGTTTATCTGGTGTTTTAATGACAGTTTTTGGCTCAGTTTTCAGGCTTCAGGTGATTTTTATCACCGACGATAATCGTGACTAAAGTTCCGTTTTTATTCGGAACAGACGGTATGGATTAAGAACTGGAGGTGTTACGCGCATATTCGTGTCCCATCATATTCTGTGAGGTGTGCTCAGTAAAACTGTGTAATAACTGTGATTAATAACATTTATCCGGTCCACTGAAAGCATTAAACAGTTGGTATATTAAACATTTTGGGTATTTTGTATTTAATTAATGACAGAAGTAGATATGGAAGTATTTTCATTAACATGTTGAAATGATTCAACAGAAAGATTTTAAGCAGCAAATGATCGGAGAAACTGAAGAGGGGATCATTTTCTTTAAAGCCTTGGTGTGAAAGTTAGAAGCTGTGATGCTGCTGCTTTGTGTTTGAACAGGTGACGGAGGACCATGCAGATCCTGAAACGATGCTGTTATCCTTCCTCAGAGGGAAGCGTATCCTTCACACTTAGCTCCAAATGCACACTTGAAGCTCGATAGTTGTGTTTTTTGGTATTTAGCAGATAATGTTGGAGGCTTGTTGGATCCTTGACTCTTCCTCCAGTGAGGTTAACGGGAACCAAGTCTGGATGCGGTGGTGGAGGCTGTGGGGCGTGCACTGTCATGGTGTCACGCTACCAACCTGCTACCAAAACCATCATGTATCCTTCATGCCAACCGTGTCGGTGTTGCTTGTTTGTTCTGTTGAATGAGACTCATCAGGAACCTATTTTCTGATGTTATATTGTAGTTATTGCAGTTCATATTGGAAAGTTAATGCGTTTGAACCAAGTCCAACCTGGTGCTTACGCTGGCAGGCTTCCAGAAGTCCACCAATCAGAGGATAATGGGTTAATTAAGGAGGGGCCTCTTAAAGAGACAGGACATAAATAAATGGGTTTCACATTTTGTAACTTTGAATCATACAAAACTCTTCTGGTGGAGTCCATAAATAACGAATAAAACCTCTAACCCTTCATAAGTATATTGAATTTAAAACTTTAAAAACAGCAATATTTAGTGAGATAATGTCTCAACTTTACAATGTTAGCTTCTGTTGTTTAGATTCTGTATTTCTTTTGATTGCAATATCTAGAATTAGCCAAAAAGAAAAGTATTTTGTACAAACCGAAGTGGACAAAACGTTTCACAGCAGTAAAGTTTCCCTGGGATAGATAAAAAGGTGTCGCTTGCTCAGGAGGCGCACCTATCTCTCCTTTATAACACGATTCATTGCGGGCCTAACTGCAGGGGATGCAGTGCAGTAACAGGAGAACATTCTCACAGTTATGTTCAAGGAAATCTTGGTCTGAAGCAAAAAATCATTCGTAGAAGATAATCAGTTCACTTAATGATGTTTATTTTCCATTCTCAATGAAAACCAACCATGTTCTTATTGTGGAATCGGTTTTCTACCTTCATTTAATACATATAACCTTTGATAAAAGCTTAGTGAATCCGAGTGTTTTTGCTACCTTAAAGCACATGATAAAATACCTTCATAGTACTTGTTTAATTGAATTATTTCAATACAACACTGGTACACAGCAGTGAAATACAGTCAAGGTTGTTTATTTTATCACAGCTCTAATTTAAGTATAAATAAGTATATCTGATATTTTGCATATAATATAACACCAAAGTTAAGTGTTAAGTGTTGTCTGGAGGGCTGGAACTGCCATTATCCAAAAAATAAGAACAAAAGCACATAAATAACTTGGAAAAAAAATTACTGTCAATAAGTTATATAAAGTAAGAAAATATAATCCTACAATAACTAATGTACAGAATGTGAAATAAAGGGATATTTCTGGTTTAATTCCCAACTGTATTAATTTAATTTTGTGTTAATACGTCGATTATTTACATTTATTTTTCAGTCTTGTTTTTTCCCTCCTTTTATTTCTCTAAATGTGTATTTTATTGTCTTATTATAATGCATTTTTTAGAATAAACTTTCATTTTCTCCTCCCATATACTTTTTTTTCTTTACAGTTTCTTGTCACTTTTTTTACGTTAATGCATGCGTTTCTGCTTCGTTATGCAAATGAGGGGTCTGCCTTTCAGTCCTGTATGCTGTCATGCAGCCACTTCACTTTGATGTTGTGCCGTGGCGGCTGTCGCTCAGCAGGAATCAGTCGCCTACCGATCAGGAAGCCAGTGGATCCCGGCTTCCCCGGAGCCACGTGCCAAAGCGTCGCTGGGAAAGACACCGAAATCGGTGTATGAATGTGTGTGAATGCATGAAAGAAAGCATTGTGCAGCCTGCATGTGGACGGACACGTGCTGTGGGTGAAGCTCAACTCGAGTGAAGAACTCGAGAAGCACAATACAAGTACAGTCCATTTGCAGACTTTTGTATGAATCCTCATGACTCCCAGATGTAAGATTTAATGGCACATTGTAAACCGTGTCTGAGCAGATTGTCAGACATCGATTTGTTATGCAAGCGAGAATCTATCCGGCAGAGTTTGGGTCAACCTGTCCACGTGTTTTTTAACGGTGTGGAATCGATACTCTGGGGGCAGTCAATATGTAACATATCTGTCAATATTTTTGATAGTTATTAACAGATGTTACAGAATCAGTGGATCTGAAATATTTGGTAATACTCAGGAGACGCTGGGAGGCTAATTTCTGATTTTACTGAAAGAAAATGCTTTGTTGCACTCGACATATCCACCACGTCAGATGAGATTCTGCTCTATAGCTTAATGTTCAGACTTATTAACAGAAAAATAACCTTATCAGCAAACAGGAGTCTTCTATTGGTGCGGCTCGTGCTTTTATGGAAGACAGAGGGCAGATTTTACACTGTACTTATCAGAGTTTGCTTGTTGCACAACGCGATTGTATTTAGTTTGATAACCTGTGCCGGGAAGAAGGAGGAAATGTTTTTATTGCTGTCCGGATGTCAGCATGATTCAGTGCAACAGACTGTTAAACATCGACTCAGATCCCAGAAATTCTTCGTTGGTTTCGTCATTGATTTGCATGCCTGCTCGAATCGGGCCTTCAGTTTTAGACCTAAACATATTGCTCACATTTCATCTGTTTTTAGAGTTTATTGATAAAAATTATGTGTAAAAGTGGAAACGTGAGACACTTTTGGAAGGCCAGTAGCATCAGTGGAACCAGCAACATGTCAGTTAACCTGCTGGTGCTTGTTCAGGACCTCAGCTGTGCTAGAAGTTGAAGTTATTCTTGTAGTTGCTGTCACAGTTACGGTCATTATCACAACTCGTTGAGTTTCCCTTCACTGAAGCGTCAGCCACTACTCAGCCAATGCCTGCCTCCTGCCGCTCTGCCAGCTGCACGGCGCCGCCGTCACCACGGTGGAGGGCATCGGCAGCTCCAGGACCAGGATCCACCCGGTGCAGGTGAGTGCTGGGATGCCTCGGTGCTGATCACGGGTCTGATTTAAGTCTCTGAAGAATGAGCCAAGATGACAGTGTTATGCCCTGTTTCTCTGCCCGGTGGCCAAGACACAACATGAAAATGACCCATCTTCCTCAGGTCTCAGTTAGCCACGGAGATATTGTTGAGATTTAACAGTTTGAAAGTTTATTTACAAGCTGTCAGTGATCACAAGGGCAAACTGGAGTTAAATTAACTTTGGTGTGGGCCAAGGCCAAAACATCCATCCATCCATTATCTGCTGCTTCTCCGGGGGTCGGGTCGGGGGGGCAGCAGCTTGAGTAGAGAAACCCAGACGTGTCTGTCCCCGGCCACTTCCTGCAGCTCTTCCGGGGGGACCCCGAGGCGTTCCCAGGCCAGCCGAGAGACATAGTTTCTCCAGCGTGTCCTGGGTCTTCCCCGGGGTCTCCTCCCAGTGGGACGGGCCCTGAACACCTCCCCAGGGAGGCGTCCAGGGGGCATCCTAACCAGATGCCACCTCATCTGCCAAGGCCAAAACAACAAAGAAAACTAAACCATCAAAGCCAGAAAGGAAATGACCTGCACAAAATAAATGGATGGATGCATGAAATGTACTATTACCTCCAGTAGGGGTCCTTAGGCAAGGCCCCCTTACCCTATCTGCCTACCTGTAAGTCGCTGTGGATAAAAGCGTCTGCTAAATGCATAAACAGAAACATAAAAGAAAATGCAATCACGGAATTCCCTGGTCCAACGAAACAAGAGAAACAAAGGAATGAAAACAACAAAAGGGCAGCTCACCTCTATAAACTCCAGGTTATCAATGTATAAAGTTACATCAAGCGTCTCGTGTTGCAAACTGTGTGATTAGATTAGTCATTTTCATGTTGTGACAGGGCATAACATGAATTGGGGGCTCGTCCGGGATCTGGACCCTGGACTTCTATCTAATCATCAACTATCTAATCAACCTATAAAATCCGGACGCAGCTGCCCTCTCTCCTGACTTTAAAACCTTTGTTCTGAAGCCTCCTCATGCTATTAAGTTGGCTCTTATTGAACTGAGTGACTCTGCAGGAACATGCCTCCATTTCCCACCTGGAATACAAACTTATCTCAAGCTTCATGCAACGATTCATCTCATTTCCACCTGATTATCACGTCTTCTTTTCACTTCTCAGAACACATGACAACCTGAGGTTCAATTAAAGCAAGACACTGACATTTAAAGCATGAATGTAGGACATTTAATCCACTCTTTCTTTTGTTCACATGTGAAACAAGTGAGACGATTTCACAAATTACAACAAACTCTTCTGAACTTCCTGTTTCATGTATTTGGAGCTTGTAATTTCAGAGATCCTGATTAGCCTGAAACAGATCTGAGTTTTCACATGTAAACAAACTCAAATAAAACACAAAAACGTTTTCTAAAGTGATTTTTTTTGTGATTTCAGGAGCGAATAGCGAAGGCTCACGGCTCCCAGTGTGGCTTCTGCACTCCGGGGATGGTGATGTCCATGTACGCTCTGCTGAGGAACAAGCCCCAGCCAGCCATGGAGGACATCACTCAGGCCCTGGCTGGTTCGTATGGGAGTTACAAACTGAGAGACGAATACTGATGTTCTTGACTTTCTTTTAAACTTCTCAGAGTAGAATATAACTCGTTGAAGGTTTTGTTGCCGTCAGATGGCATAAAAATATATCCTTATTGGAAATACAGAGAGATCCATCCTCACATTCTTATAGGATGAAGTTCTGATCCCTGAGTAGTGTCTGTCAGGCCCAGCAGGAATGCAGAGCAGCCTGGACGGCATCTTAGAAGTGATAAGAAGGGTGAACTTGGTCCTTAAAGTGTTGCTGTCCCATTATTTATCACCTCTTCTTAAATTCCACCTGGATTATTTTACATGAAAAAGCACAAAAATCTGTTTTTAAATCCCATCCAGTCCCTTTGGAGGACGGAAACAGCCTAAATTAAAACAAATACAGATAATGTAGCTCAAAGCTAACAAATGCTACAAAGATGATCTGATTAATTCAGACAATAATTAATGTGACATACATCCTGTATTCATTTAACTTTTTATTAACATGCCTCTTTATTTGTTTTGTGTTTTGATTGTTAGTTCATTTGAATTAACACATATTTAATTCTGTCTCTTTACTTTGCATTTCTGTCCACTTTTTTAAAATAAATTATATTTTTTCTTATTTTAACGATATATTTATATATATGTATGTATTCATAAGTGTGAGTGTATACAGTTAGCCCTGTGCTGAGTGCATGTGTTGCTGCCTTTCAGGTAATATGTGTCGCTGTACTGGATATCGACCCATTGTGGACGGCTGCAGGACCTTCTGTCAGGTAGAAGCTTCCATCATTCAGGGATAATTTACTGTAACAGTTGTTCCAGAAAAGCTCTGTGTGTGTTATAGCTGAAATATTCTCAATGTTAACGCCCCCAGGAGGCCAACTGCTGCCAAACCAACGGTGGAGCCAAGTGTTGCCTTAACGGGGAGGAAAATAACGATGAAGCTGAGAACGTGAGTTCAACTTTCATTTCTTCTTTGGTCCTTTTTCTTCTCCTGTGTCAGTTCTTCCTCCTTTTTCCTTCCCTCTTAGATTCATCATGGAGGGAAACTGATATTTCTGCCCTTATCCTCTTTTATCCTTTCACTGAAACCCACCAGTGTCTGCTTTGAGCTCCCTCTGCCCTGCTCTTTATGTTTTAAACACTGTCTTCATTCCTCTGTCGCCTGCAGGAAAAACCACAGCTGTTCGACCAGGAGGAGTTCCTTTCACTGGACCCGACCCAGGAGCTGATCTTCCCTCCAGAGCTGATTGTGGGTCATCAGCTGAATCATTGTTCAGTTCATGGACCTTAAATAAGCTCATCCATGCAGCCTCATTTCAGCTCAGTGACATTTCTTTTTAAAATGCTCCCCAGCTGATGGCAGAGACGGCAAACCCACAAACCCTCACCTTTCTCGGGGAGAGGATGAGCTGGGTGTGCCCCGCCTCCCTGGAGGAGCTGGTCCAGCTGAAGACCAGGCACCCCGTGGCGCCGCTGGTGATGGGCAACACCAACATAGGTCTGCGAGGATCATTCACACAGTTTGTCCAATAAATTACTAAACATTCCCTAATTAATAGCTGAGATGTAACAGGTTCTTTAATGTCCTTGATTATGTAAAAAGATCCTCAGGAGACAAAATCCTCACTTTCTTATAATCTGGATCGCATGCAGATGAGATGATTGATGGATAAACTTGAGATCAACCCACTTGAACCAAACTGGTGTCTCTGCTTTGTGCCGAAGGTCCGGACATAAAGTTCAAAGGCATCTTCCATCCGCTGATAATCTCCCCCATCAGAGTCCAGGAGCTGTTTGAGGTCTCTCAGACTCCTCAGGGTGGGTGACCTACATCTGCCTGATCAGTTCAAGGACTCAGGACAGCTCAGAGTGTTCAGCTTTGTTTGGTTCTGACCCTCTGCAGGTGTTTGGGTGGGAGCGGGTTGCAGTCTGTCCGAGGTCCGCTCTGTGTTGGAGAAGCTGGTTCCTCAGCTCCAAGAGGAGAAGACTGAGCTGTTCAGAGCCCTGATCCAACAGCTGGGGAACCTGGGAAACCAGCAGATCCGGAACGTTGCAGTAAGGAGGACTCACTCGTTGTCTGTTTCTGGCTCCTTCTTCAGGAGAATCAATGGCTTCATCACATCATTTAGTTCAATGGGATGTTAAAGCCCCATTTAACATCAACCAGTAACTGTGACCTAATACAAGACACAAGATACTTCACCCTGATACAGCTCAGGAAGTGCAACACTTCTGTCTGACCCACAGGGGGCTCTGTAAAACAAAGTTTATGTGCAGGAAGATGACCCTGAATTTCCTCTGCTGTAGCCGATGGAACCACATGGACAAAGGGTTGCTGTGGGAAACATTTCTCAAGCAGACTCAAACTTTACTGTGCAGAAAAGAAGCCTGATGTTATCCTCGTCCACTTCTCTGGGCTCGGAGGCATCTGGGATGCCTAACCCTAACTCTAACCCTAACCCTAACCCTAACCCCTAACATGGAAACGTGTGCTGTGGTCAGACCCATCAGTATTCCACATCTTTGTTGGAAGAAATGGAGCAAAGAGCAAAAGCAGCATCCAGCCTGCTGTCAGCAACCAGTCCCTGCAGCCAGGCTCTGTGATGGTATGGGGTTGGATCAGGGGGCAAAGCTCATTTCCACTTCTGTGATGGCAGCATTAATGCAGAAAAGTTCACTGAGATTTTACAGCAACATATGCTGCCTTCAAGGCCACATCTTTTCCAGGGACGTCCCAGCATTGTTCAAGCAGACCATGGAAAACCACATTCTGCCACAGTCCAAAGGCCTGGCTGAGGAAGAAGAGGTACTGGTGCTGGTGCTGGTACTGGTACTGGTACTGGTGCTGGTGCTGGTACTGGTGCTGGTGCTGGTGCTGGTACTGGTACTGGTGCTGGTGCTGGTACTGGTGCTGGTGCTGGTACTGGTGCTGGTGCTGGTGCTGGTACTGGTGCTGGTGCTGGTACTGGTGCTGGTGCTGGTGCTGGTGCTGGTGCTGGTACTGGTACTGCAGTCCTGACCTGTCCCCAACAGAGAATGTTGAGACAAACTCTTCATCACTCGAGATCTTCAGTGGCAGAATATCTTCTGTTGTGTGGAAGCAATGGCAACATCATAAAGTAGTAAATCTTTGTTTGGATTAGAACAAATCATTAACAAATGAAACAAAGCTGATGGCACTGAACTTAAACACCTTGGGTCCAAAGGAAGAAGTTGCACAACAAAAAGTTAAAACCTTTCTTGATGTGCTGAATTGTAAAATAAGATCTGATCCCTCATATCTTGTAATTGTAGTCTCTTGGAGGCAACATTGTGAGTGCGTACCCCAACTCGGACCTTAATCCTGTTCTGGCTGCTGGGAACTGCAGAGTCAGCGTCATCTCCAGCGGTGAGTCGCCTCCATTGTTCTTTGTATTAGAGGCTGAATTTAAAGCTAAAACAGCAGAAGAATCTGTGTTGGTTGAACAGCTGAAAAAAGAACAGATTCTGTTTGAATCCACCAGAAGGAAGACGGGAGGTTCCGCTGAATCAGGACTTCTTCGTGGGTTTTGGAAAAACTACACTGAAACCAGAGGAAATCGTTGTCTCGGTTTTCATTCCCTTTACAACAAAGGTACACGAGTCCTGTTTAACATCTTTTTCCACAACTTTTGGCTTTATTTCTGTACAACCTCAGAAACAGTCACATTATTAAGGTGAAACTGAGGTTCAGTTGCACATGATTACAGATGTAGTGCCTTGTATTTCCTGCAGGGGGAGTTTGTTCGAGCTTTCCGTCAGGCGCCGAGGAAGGAGGCCTCCTTCGCCACCGTGACCACCGGGATGAGGGTGTGTTTCCCAGAGGGGTCCAGAGTGGTTCAGGATGTCAGTATCTACTATGGAGGAATGGGTCCGACCACCGTTAGCGCCACCAAAACCTGCAAAGCTATCACAGGGAGGTCAGAGGCATCCTTCTGTTTATTTATCCTTTTATGCTCTGTTCCTCTTCACTGCTCACTGCCTTGTTTCCTTCAGGCCGTGGGATGAAGAGACCCTCAACCGGGCTTACGACATCCTCCTGGACGAGCTGGTCCTCCCTCCTTCGGCTCCCGGAGGGAAGGTTGAGTTCCGTCGGTCCCTGACTCTCAGCCTCCTCTTCAAATTCAACCTGGAGGTCCTGCAGAAGCTCAGAGAAATGGTGAAACGGTTTCTTTTTGCTCTTTTCAGTGCAACATGTTGGGTGGATCCAGCAGGATGTTCATGTGAGTCTTTATTTCCACAGAACGTGGTCACAGATGAGCTTCCTGAGAAGTTGCTGCCTCTGCCCAGAGACATCCAACCCAGCCTGCAGGAGTTCCAGGTCAGAGAACTTATCCAAGCTTTTACTCAAGTTGTGGAACAACAACTTTCTCTGGATCACCTCAGTTAGTCAGATTCGCAGGAACTATTTGGACTCAAAAATCCTCAGAAATTATTGTTCACTGTATCAGAGGAACCTGTAGAGTCAGGAGACAGAAATGAGACAAATGAAGACGCCAATGTTCAAACAGACTGCATTTATTCAGCCAATATATGCAGTGAGACGACCCCAGGGTTGACTGATTCCCTCAGGGCTACTTTCCTTAATCTCATACACCACTATAAATCAATATCAGAACTTATGTGTGTTTATCTGACCGACTAAGAGTGCCCGCTCCCTCAGGACAGACCTGGCCCAGTGTCTTCATATTTCTTAATTATGGCCTTCTCTGATCATTACTTTTATCTTCCTCAGGCCATCCTGAGGGTTGATAACATTACCAACCTCTGCCTTCTTTTTTTTTCCATTTTCCACCCAGATGCTGTACATGTGTAGTAATTCCCATAAAGATCATCATACTGACCACAAAGCTTATGTTCATGTTTATGCATTTAGCAGACGCTTTTATCCAAAGCGACTTACAGATAGGCAGATAGGGTTAGGGGGACCCCTACTGGAGGTAATACCTTTCATGCAGGGGATTTGAACCCAGAGCTCCCACACAAAAGGTGGCAATCATACCCCTATGCTATCCAGTCCCTGGATAGTGTAGTGATACCAAAGCTGATACAGAGGCCATACATGAAGATTCATTCATTCTATTCTCAACACTGACCAACATTTCTAAAAAAGCTTGCCTTCCTCTCCTTCAGTTTGTGTCTAAGGACCAGAGCGCCCAGGACCCAGTTGGGCGACCCATGATGCATCGCTCTGCCATCAGTCAGGCGACAGGCGAGGCCGTGTACTGTGACGACATCCCAAAGAGAGACGGGGAACTCTTCTTGGTGCTGGTCACCAGCTCTCGACCACACGCTAAGATCAGGTAAGGAGAAAATGCCACAAGGTGAAGCTTCCTGGTCTGCAGACGGTGTTTTTTAACCCGTTTTTTTGTCCAACAGAGGGCTGGATGTGAGCGAAGCCCTGCAGCTTCCTGGTGTTGTTGACGTCGTCACAGCCAAAGATATTCCAGGGAAGAAAGCCCGAGAAATGTTCGGTTACAGCGAGGAGCTGCTCGCTGAGAGTGAGGTACAGAAGTTTGATGAGAACTAGATTTCTGTAAAGATTAAAATATATATATGATTAATTTTCAATTCCTGAGATGAGTCAAACTGTGGAAAAACAGAGATCCAGCCCCCCCACAATGTTGTGGATAACATAACTAACTGCAGAGGGAACTGGTGGACTCTTGCAGACTAGTCGAGATGAAACACTTTCTGTCAGAAAGGATCGTGGAAACCTTTCTTTTTTTTAATTAATCGATAAAAAATGTAGGTCTTTGTTTGCTTCTTTTTCTTATAAAAGGCAAGGCATAATTATCTGTGTGGAACAACTCAACAACAAGATGGACCCAAGATGTAAAACATATTTCAGACATTCAAACTGTTTCATAAAAACAGAAAAGAATGACCTGATGACAACAGATTGTGTGCGTTTCTGCTGGTTTGCAGGTGGCGTGCATCGGTCAGATGGTGTGTGCGGTGCTCGCTGATACAAGGGCGCACGCCAAACGAGGAGCGGCAGCCGTGAAGATCGCCTACGAGGACCTGCCAGACCCCATCTTCACCATCGAGGTCTGCCGTTGATTCTGATTTGCTGTCAGCTGTTTCCTCTGTTTGGTCATGGCAGCTGATCACTGCGTTTGTCTCAGGACGCCATCGAGAAGTCGTCTTTCTACGAGCCCAAACGAGTGATCGAGAGAGGAAATGTGACGAAGGCTTTGGAAAACGTTGATCAGATTTATGAAGGTAAAAGCTTCTAAATGACCATCCATCAGCAAACGGAAGAACAAACATGATTGCGTTGATCTCGTCTCTAATATCAGGAGGGATTCGAATCGGAGGTCAGGAGCATTTCTACATGGAGACTCAGAGCGTGTTGGTCGTTCCTGTCGGTGAGGAGATGGAGTTCGACGTCTACATCTCCACTCAGTGGCCGGCCTTAGCTCAGGTACCAAGACACGGTTTTTCTTACATTTATTCCTAACTTTGGTGACGAGCTGAGCGGAGGAAGCTTCGTGTGTTGCTGCAGGCTGCGGTTGCCGAGACGTTGAACATCTCGTCCAACAGAGTGACCTGTCACGTCAAAAGGGTGGGCGGAGGTTTCGGAGGGAAGGTCATTAAACCCTCCTTCCTGGCGTCTATCACCTCTGTGGCTGCATGGAAGTAAGTCAAAGAAACATAATCAGAAATTCTTTTTCGGATTAAAGAAAATGTTTCTGAATGAAATTAGCAGCAACAGAATTGTTGATTCTAATTGTTTTCAGGACAAATCGTGCGGTCCGCTGTGTCCTGGATAGAGGCGAAGACATGCTGATCACAGGAGGACGCCATCCTGTGCGGGCAACATACAAGGTACAGCCTCAGCCTGAGGGAAGCTCTCAAGATTAGTTCTTAAGTCAGGTTGGATTCATCTGGAGACACCTTGTGTAGCAGATTATTAAATTAGTCAACAGAGAAAAAGCTGGTTCAAAGTTTTTAAGACTTCATCCTTTCTTTTCCTTCCTTTCGTTGTCTCCAGTCCCTTTAAAAAAAACATGCACATGGTTTATGATTTACTTTCTATCTACTTTATTGATTTGCAAAAGTTTAAAGATGATTGAAATAAGAGACATTCGCAGAAAGTTTAGAATCACAAATCAACCTAACATCCATGTTTCTGGACTGTGGGAAGAAGCCAAAATACCAGGAGAAAAGCCATGCAGACACCAGTCTAAACGTAAATAGGTCCGTGGTCCGTGGTTTTTCAGTCACTCCCTCCTCTTATTTGTTGTGGCCTCAGAGCCAGGTCATAATAAATTGGGGGCTTGTCCGGGATGGCCCGGGACTCAAGTGTTATTGAAAACAATGATTTTTATTTGCCAAAATACTGAAATTACCTTAAATATTTTTCCAAAAATGTTAAGTAACTGTGGCAGAAACACATCCATCCATCCATCCATCATCTGCCGCTTATCCGAGGGTCGGGTCACGGGGGCAGCAGCTTTAACAGAGAAACAGAGCCCTGACGGAGTCCAACCCTCACCGGAAACGTATCCGACTTACTGCCGGCAATGTGGACCAAACTCTGACACCGGTCATACAGAGACCGAATGGCCCCTATCAAGGGGTCCGGCACTCCATATTCCCAGAGCACCCCCCACAGGACTCCACGAGGGACACGGTCGAACGCTTTCTCCAAGTCCACAAAACACATGTAGACTGGTTGGGTGAACTCCCATGCACCCTCCAGGATCCTGCTGAGGGTATAGAGCTGGTCCACTGGTCCACTGTTCCACGGCCAGGACAAAAGCCACACTGCATCTCCTGAATCCGAGGCTCGACTATCCGATGGATCCTCCTCTCCAGTACCCCCGAATAGACCTTACCAGGGAGGCTGAGGAGTGTGATCTCCCTATAGTTGGAACACACCCTCCGGTCCCCCTTTTTAAAGAGGGGGACCACCACCCCGATCTGCCAGTCCAGAGGCACTGTCCCCGATGTCCACGCGATGCTGCAGAGGCGTGTCAGCCAACACAGCCCTACAACATCCAGAGCCTTGAGAAACTCAGGACGGACCTCATCCACCCCCGGGGCCTTGCCACCAAGGAGCTTTTTGACCACCTCGGCAACCTCAGCCCCAGAAATGGGAGGCCCCGTCTCCGAGCTCTCCGACTCTGCCTTCTCCGAGCACTTGTTGGTATGATTGAGGAGTTCCTCGAAGTATTCCCCCCACCGGCTCACAACGTCCCTAGTTGAGGTCAGCAAAGCCCCGTCCCCACCATACACAGAGTTGACTGTGATGCCGCAGCCTGTTTGGCCTGCCGGTACCTATCAGCTGCTTCCAGGGTCCCACTGGCCAAAAAGGCCCGATAGGACTCCTTCTTCAGCTTGACGGCTTCCCTCACCACTGGTGTCCACCAGCGAGTTCGGGGGTTGCCGCCACGACAGACACCGACCACCTTACGGCCACAGCTCCGATCAGCCGCCTCGACAATGGACTCACGGAATATGGCTATTCGGACTCAATGTCCCCCACCTCCCCCGGGATATGGTTGAAGCTCTGCCGGAAGTGAGAGTTAAAGCTCCTCCTGATGGGGGATTCCGACAAACGCTCCCAGCAGACCCTCACAATACGTTTGGGCCTGCCAGGTCTGATCGGCATCCTCCCCCACCAGCGGAGCCAACTCACCACCAGGTAGTGATCAGTTGACAGCTCTGCCCCTCTCTTCACCCAAGTGTCCAGGACATACAGCCACAAGTCCGATGATACAACCACAAAGTCGATCATCGAACTGCGGCCAAGGGTGTCATGGTGCCAAGTGCACATATACCCTTATGCCTGAACATGGTGTTCGTTTTGGACAGTCCATGACTGGCACAGAAGTCCAACAACATAACACCACTCTGATTCAGATCGGGGGGGCCGTTCTTCCCAATCACACCCCTCCAGGTCTCACTGTCATTGCCCACGTGTGCATTGAAGTCCCCCAGCAGAACGAGGGAGTCTCCGGTAGGAGCATTCTCCAGTGCCTCCCCCAGGGACTCCAAAAAGGGTGGGTACTCTGAACTGTTGTTTGGCCCAATGTACCCCAATGTACTGGCACACAGCCGGGGGGCAATAAGTATGCCCACATCTTCTCTGCGCCTCTCACCACGGGCAACTAGCCGGAACCGCTCAGCCTCGCGCACCAGCTCCGGCTCCTTCCCCAACAGAGAGGTGACATTCCACGTCCCAAGAGCTAGCTTCAGTAGCCGAGGATCAGACCGCCAAGGCCTCCGCCTTCGCCTGCTACCCATCTCACAAGGCACCCGACCCCCCACACGGGTGGTGAGCCCGTCGGAAGGGGGACCCACGTCATGTTTTCGGGCTATGCCCGACCGAGTCCCATGGGCACAAGCCCGGCCACCAGGCGCTCGCTGCCGGGCCCCATCCCCGGGCCTGGCTCCGGGGGGAGGCCCCGGTGTCCCACATCCGGGCAAGGGATGACGAGGTCCAAATATATTTTTCATCATAAGGAGTCTTTTGAGCTGTTCTTTGTCTGGTCCCTCATCTAGGATCTGTTTGCCTTGGGTGACCCTACCAGGGGCTTGAAGCCCCAGGCAACATAGCTCCCAGACTCATTGGGGCATGCAAACTCCCCCACCACGATAAGGTGACAGCTCATGGGAGAGCTGTAAGCAACTGTAGCAGAATAAGCAGCAGATGATGGATGGATGTAAGGATGTGTTTCTGCTACAGTTGTATAATTACAAATTATCTTAAATTAAACAAAAAGAAAACAAGGAAATTAAAAATAGGACATGAAGTGACCTGGATGGTGGGAGGAGCCGCACTCCCCATTTGCTGTCATCACCCACCACCTCGACATATGCAACACAAAACACACGTCTGCCATCAGTGAAGTGAATCTGTTTTATTTGATATCTGTTCTGTAAGCAGAAGAAAAACTGCTAAAAACATACAGCATTAATTTCAAAATTAGTAAAAAAAATGCATCAGTTACAGGAGGACAGTTAACAAACTTTATCTGCAACAGATAAACACATAACCTGTATATTGGGTTATAAATTTATGTGCAGAGATAATCAAGAGGGGGACACACAGATGTAAAGGTGAACCGTCATAGGTAGGCTGTTTTCTTTAACAGCCTTTTGAAGCCTAAATCAGCACATGAGCTCATCTTGTGCTACTAAATCAAATTAATCTCTCAATATTTGTTCTTTTCTTAAAGTTTCAGTCGAATGGTCTTTCCACAACACCTGAGCAGCCTTTCTGATGTGCGGCTGCAATGATTATTATTTTATAAAATACTTGCATATAAAAAACTGTCATACTGCTCTGATGAAGCTGATATTTTTATCATTATGGGTGCCAATGCCAAAGGCAGGGCACACATATTACTATTGCTCATACTTATTATTCTCACGCTTCTGTCACGTTTTTCGGCGCGCTACTCCTCGAAGGTCCGACTAAAATAAAAAACACATCGCTGCGTGCGCGCCGATGGACAGAAGTGTGCTTGTATTTATCTCTCTCATTACTCGAAAGGAATAGCGGATAAATGGGAAAAAGCGGGCAAATTGTCAATGGGAAAATGAATGGAGAAGGCCCAAAACTGCCTCCCCTTGGAGGCCTCTGAACTCAGCCATACAAGGTCACACACACATCATTCAAAGTTTGTGTGTGACAGGAAAGACTCAGCTTTAACTGTGGTAAAGGTCTTGTTTATAGCTTATACGGCTTTGACACAACGGCAGTTTACGTTTTAGGTGTCCAGAGGACCTCATCTCATGCCATCACACTCTAACTGTCACTCTAAAAATCTTAAAAAAAAATTCTCGAACAAATGCCTCTCACGTCCAAGATATCTGCCTGATCTGGATAAATTATACATCAAAACGTAGGTATTTTAGTTGTCTTTCACCCAATGTGACTGTCATTGAGCTTGGCCTCACAGAGTTCTCACAAATCACCTCTGAGCGCAGAGAGGGAACATTCCATCCCATAATAAAACGGCCGAGCCTGAAATCAGTCGGAAAACTCATTTTAAAACTGCCATAATAAAGGAGCCACGGGGGGTAGAAGAATAAAAATGACACCGCTGGCTTCCCCCGTCCCTTCTGGCGCTCACGGTGAAAGAATTATTCGGATACGACTTCTACTTTTCGAACAGCGAGCGTTTGTTCCAGACTTGTGCCTCAAAATGAAAACCGCATGGTTTTAAGGGGACAAAGTGAGGTGCAGATTTGACAGTTGACAGTTGGCAGTCACAGCTGTTGCCCATAGCAACTAATGCTGACCACACCCAAGATGGCTACCCTGTTCTATCACAGCTGATGAAGCCAGAGCCAAGATGGCGGATGAGGGCAGAGCCAAGATAGTTGATGAGGGCAGAGCCAAGATGGCTGATGAGGGCAGAGCCAAGATGGCTGATGAGGGCAGAGTAAACATAGCAGCAGAAGGGCAGCAGCAGGGCAGCAGAAGGGCAGAAGCAGGGCAGCAGAAGGGCAGCAGCAGGGCAGGAGCAGGGCAGCAGAAGGGCAGCAGCAGGGCAGAAGAAGGGCAGCAGCAGGGCAGCAGGAGGGCAGCCAACATGGTTAAACAGCTTCATGCCTGCTGCTATTGAGACAAATCACTCATAAATTTCCATTTTTCAGAACAGATTAACAGGTTCATGCCAGCCACTGACGAGACAAATGCGCGCGGTAGCGCGCACTAACTCATATGTTTTCCATTATTCTGAACAGATCAACCGGGCCTTATGTGTCTAAAGCAGGCAGATTTCACCAGAACAAGCCAGAATCTCATATTTCAGACTGGATTATGATCATATAATGGTGGACCTTCAATTTGACCTTCAACTCTCAGCACATTAACTCAGATGTCTCTGTGTGGACAGGCAGCAGCTTGGCACCCATCAGTTTCTTCAGAAATTTTCTAGTTTCCTTTATTGTTTCAGGTGGGTTTCATGAATGATGGGAGGATCGTGGCTGCAGATATTGAGTACTACGCCAACGCTGGCTGTGCTGTGGATGAATCGGTTATGGTAAGTGGAAGAGTAAATGTTGCACACATACATTTAAAGTGCCATCACTGATTTACTCCTTCTGGCAGATTGTTGAGAAGATTCTGCTTCACATGGACAACGCTTACAACATCCCCAACCTGCGTGGCCGTGTTGCTGCCTGCAGGACCAACCTGCCCTCCAACACCTCCTTCAGGGGCTTCGGTGTGCCGCAGAGCCTCCTGGTGGTGGAGAACATGCTCAACGATGTGGCGCTGTTGCTGGGACGGCCTGCACACCAGGTCTTACCTCATCTTATCATCACCTATGTTGCTCAGTTTGTGTTTCGTAACTTTTGAAATCCCTCCTCAGATCAAGGAGATCAACATGTACAAGGGGCCGTCTGTCACCCACTACAAGTTTGAGTTCAGCCCAGAGAACATGCTGCGCTGCTGGGAGGAGTGTAAGCTCAAGTGCGACTTCAGCGGCCGCCGCAGAGCCATCGACCAGTTTAACCAGCAGAACCGCTGGAAGAAGAGGGGGATGTCCATCGTTCCAATCAAATATGGCATCGCCTTTGCTGAGGGCTTCTTAAATCAGGTCTGTGGGGTTCTGCTCCTTTACTTTCCACGTGTCTGACTGTCAGCGGCTGGATTATCCAGCAACACATGGAGGTGATCAGTTCTTTGCTTGTTAGTGATGAGAATATTTTTCTGTGGTTCACAGGCAGCAGCTCTCGTCCACATCTACAGAGACGGTTCGGTTCTGGTCACTCATGGCGGGATAGAGATGGGTCAGGGCCTCCACACCAAAATGCAACAGGTACTGTGAGAAAGCAGCAAAAGAGCCATGAAAACATTTAATGACATGGACAGAAGCAGGAAACACACATTCGGGCTCTGAATTTTATTCTTATGTGAATAGATAAATAATTTCTTTTAATATCCCCACTGATATAAAAAGAACAGTGAGAACACCAAAGCACCAAATATATTCATCATTCAGAGTGTGAAATGCAAGGTTCCTGCTGCTTTAAGAGATAATCGGCCCTTTTATTAAACGCTCCATGATCCTGTTTTCTGTCAGGTGGCGAGCCGGGAGCTGCACATCCCGACCTCAAAGATCTACATCAGTGAAACCAGCACCAACACCGTTCCCAACACGTGTAATTCTGCTGCCTCTTTTGGCACGGACGCCAACGGCATGGCGGTCAAGGTGGAGTCTGGTTTCTGCACTCTTTTACTGGCTTTGAGTGTCGTTATCAATACTAATATCTCATCTCATCTTTTTGTCTCTGTCAGATTGCCTGTGAGATTCTGTACAAGCGACTGGAGCCAATCAGGCAGAAGGACCCCAAAGGATCATGGGAAAGCTGGGTATGATTTGCTAAGAAAGGAACACTTTATGGGTTTCCAACATTTTGATAAACTTGTTTGTTTTTTCTTACTTGATGGCAGATCTATACCGCATTTTTTGAGAAAATCAGCCTCTCAGCCACAGGATACTTCAGGTAAGACTAGATTCTGCTTGTCTGAATCTTTTATGAATAAAGAACCAGTAATCAGTGTCTCCCTGTGTGTCCTCAGAGGCCCGGACCTTTACATGGACTGGGACAAGATGGAGGGCCAGCCGTATGCCTACTTCACATTCGGAGCGTGTTGCTCTGAGGTGGAGCTGGACTGCCTCACAGGAGACTACAGGGTCCGCACTCAGCCGGTTCCTCATCTCTGCACTGTAGCTGTGTAAAGCTGACTTTACCCGACTGTTCTTGTTATGTTTTCCCTCTTCTTGCAGACTGTGAGGACGGACCTTGTGATGGACATGGGCAGAAGCGTGAACCCATCTGTGGACGTCGGTCAGGTGGGACCATCCTTTTGATTCAACTCCAACAAATGCATGGAGCAGTTTTTCTGCATCACTCTGAGACAGGATGTTCCTGATTTTAACAATATTACAAAGGTGATAGAAGGCAGTCCTAGAAACATGTTGCATATGTCAAAGGATAATAACTCCAAGGTTCCTCACTGTAGGACTGAAGGCCAAAGAAATCCATCTGGAGTAACTATATAGTTAAACGGTGTCTTCCTGAGGCACTCCAAAGACAACAACTACAGTTTGTTTGAATTTGGAGGCAGAACAGTCAGAGTCATCTTGGTTCTGTCTTTTTAAGGCAAGCTTTTAGTTTAGCCAACTGATTCTTATTTATCCAGCCTCATGGATAAGTATGTCTGTAAGTCAGCTGTATTGCAATGGAACCGTTCCTCAGTCTTTACCTAAAACCTGTTATGAATCGTTACAAAATGCATCGTATTAAAGCCGTCATCCTTGGTCATTGTAATTGATGTATCCTAAGAGTGTTCTGGCTTATCCATATCAGAAAATCTGACATAAAGTCTAAAATCTCCATAAATTAACTCAAGCTAATTTTAAACATGTGGAAAGCAGATGCTGATGAGCTTCTGCATCTCTTTGCGAGGGCATTCACATTTTCCCTTCTCATAGAAGTGTTTCCTGTCCTCTCTCACCTTCTTTTCCTTCACCTCTTAGATTGAAGGAGGGTTTACGCAGGGTATGGGTTTTTACACTCTAGAGGAGTTGAAGTTCTCCCCTACTGGGCTTTTGTACACTCGAGGTCCATCTCAGTACAAGATCCCGGCAATCTGCGACATGCCCCTTCGCTTTAACGTCTACCTGCTGTCAAACTCCGACAACCCCCACGCCATCTACTCCTCAAAGGTCGGCACCAACATGCAGCACATTCCTTTCATAACCCTCTGTTGTCACATCCATAACATGCGATGGTCCTGGTGGCTGTTTGGCTTTGCAGGGTATCGGAGAACCCGTCATCTTCCTGGGCAGCTCCGTGTTCTTTGCCATTAAAGATGCCGTGGCGGCGGCCCGCTCGATGTCCGGTCTCGTTGGGCCGTTCTCTCTCGACAGTCCTGCGACCCCAGAGAAGGCCTGCCTGGCCTGCGCTTCCCCGTTCACTCAGAAGGTGATCATTGCTTTCAGTGTTGATTGGCACAAAATGTCCGGTAAAAGAAACATTTTCAGCCCATAAAAGAATTAACAAGCTTTTTTAATATATTAAAAAACTGGATTTTGTGAATTTAACTCAAAATCTTCCTCATTCTGTTCTGTGATTAAATGATTTGACATCTTTCAACATAGTTTTTACTCCAGAACATACCAAAAAGGGTGCAATACTTTATTATTCTGTTAATTTGTTTTGATCATGTTCATGTTTATGCATTTATCAGACGGTTTTATCCAAATCGACTTACAAATGAAGATATAACAGCTGTATAAAAAGCTAACAATAAGCTACATAGAAGGAACCCAGGAGTCCGACTCTGTCAGAGGGGACAGAGTAGAGATAGGGTGCAGGCATAGAAGGAAGTGCAGAAAGATAAAGTGCAGAGATAGAGGGGGTAGGGAAGTACAAGGTAAGTGCTAGGATAGGAGATGCTCTCTGAAGAGCTGGGTTTTCAGGAGCTTCTTGAAGATAGACAGGGACGCCCCTGTTCTGGTAGCGCTCGGTAGGTCATTCCACCATCGTGGGACGACACATGAACAGAGTTTGGATTGTCTTAGGCGTGGTGTAGGAGCTGCTAGACGACAATCCTGGGACCAACGGAGGGACCCAGTTGGGACAGAAGCCTTTGCAAGAGCATTCAAGGAGATGGAGCCGTTCCATTCAGCTCTTTGTAGCTAACATCAGGGACTTGAATCTGAAGCAGGCTGCTAAGTGCAGCCAGAGGAGTTCAATGAACAAAGGGGTGATGTGTTCTTTTAGGCTGATCCAAGACCAGACGCGCCGCTGCGTTCTGGACCATCTGCAGAGGTTTCACAGCACAGGCTGGAGACCAGTTAGGAGACCAGTTAGGAGAGCATTGCTGTAGTCAAGGCGGGAGATGACCATGGCCTGCACCAGGTGCTGGGTGGCATGTTGGGTCAGGTATGGTCTGATCTTTCTTATGTTTAGTAATGCAAAGCGGCACGAACGAGAAACCGAGGTAACGTGATCTTTGAAGGTTAGTTGGTCATCAATCATGACACCCAAGTTTCTAGCAACCTTTGATGGAGAGAGATAGGGATTCAGTTTGGATGCAGATGTTGTGGTGTAGGGTTGGTTTGGCTGGAAAGACAAGCAGTTCAGTTTTTGGGAGGTTAAGTTGGAGTTGATGGGCTTTCATCCATGTTGATATGTCAGAGAGAGTCTGAGATTTGTGCTGAGACCGTGTGGTCGTCAGGTGGGAATGACAGAAAGAGTTGGGTATCATCAGCATAACATTGGTATGAGAAGCCATGTGATCGGATGATCTGTCCCAGTGAGTTGGTGTATATGGCAAAGAGCAGAGGTCCCAGTACTGAACCTTGGGGGACCCCTGTGGCGAGGTGGTGCGCTGCAGAAGTGTGACCAAGCCAGGATACTTTAAAAGACCGACCAATGAGGTATGATTCAAACCAGGAGTGTGCTCTCCCTGTGATGCTAGAGAGCATGGACAAAAGGATGCTGTGGTTGACAGTGTCAAATGCAGCCGATAAGTCAAGCAGGATAAGTACAGAGGACTTAGCTGTTGCTCTGGCTTCTTTTAAGGCTTCTGTCACAGCCAACAGAGCCGTTTCGGTGGAGTGTCCACTTTTAAACCCAGATTGGTTTGGGTCAAGGAGGTTGTTGTGTGAGAGGTAATCAGTGACCTGCTTAAAGACCTTTTCAATGGTTTTAGATAGAAACGGGAGGAGAGAGACCGGCCGATAATTCTCCACATGAGTTGGAGGGAGGGAAGGTTTCTTGAGCAGCGGTGTAACCTGAGCTTGCTTGAATGTGGTAGGAAATGTGCCCGATGTCAGTGAAGCATTAATCACATGCGTGACAGCTTGTTTTCTTTTTGTTTGTTTCCAGATTCCAGCCAACAAGCCAGGATCATTCAAACCGTGGGCCTTGAACATCTGAAACGGAATCAAATTAAAACTAAACTGACTGCTTACGAATCACAATAAACTACTGCTGCTATTTTGCTCTATAAGCCTTAATGAAATACCATACCATGACAAGTTGATTTATTCTTAACCTTGAAATGTGAATTAAATTAGTGAATATCTGATTTTATTGTTTCTATGCTTTTGTCTTACTGTATCACTTTTAATAATAAAAAAAAGCACAATGAAGACATCTGGAGTTTCCCCTGTTTTAATTTGCAGCAGTAAACAGCAGTGTTAAGGCTCACATTTGAGAGAATATTACTGTTAAAGGGTACGACTAACAGATCTGGCTTCTTGTGGACTGAGGCCAATAATTTAATTCTATTTTTATGCCACATTTTCTCACTTAACTATGACTGTATACTTTGTATAATTCCTATAAACCAATGTTGAAGTCCAACGGGTAAACAAAAGTGCTTTAGAAAATGCCATGTGGCTACCTGAAGAGAAACTGGAAGGGATGAAAAAAAACCTATAAATCTGGGGAGAACTGCAGTGCGTTGGAATATTTCAGCACTTTGTAATTCCTGTCTGCTGTCAGTTTTTGACCATGCATGAGATGCGATATCTAAATTCAGTGCTTATGTGTGCAGGGTCTCGCTGGATTCCCAGACATGGCCCATATCAACAGTATTCTTTGGCCCTTTAGCCTTGAAGGAAAGTGTTGTCTCTGAGTGAGTGTGGCTCGCCTAAACTCAGCCACTTATGTAGCAGGAAGGGCCAAAGCCTGGATTTTCTTTGGGCATTTGGGTCATGCCCGACCCTCAGACCCCTTGCTGATGTCAAAGCAAGCCAATAAATTATGGGCACATCTGGCCCAAATAACATCAGCTATGGCCCAAATCAGGACCAGCTCACAACCTCTGCATTTGGCCCTTTAAGGAAGCCACGAGTGCCAAAAATCGCAAATTAGATACAAATGTGCCACTATGTGTGACGAACCGATAAATGTTTAATAAACTTAATTAATATTTATATCAGCTTGATAACTTTTGCATCCTGATTTAATTTTTAATTATTTATGTACTCCAAACGGAAAGTCCCATCCTTTGATTTGCGCATGCGCAGCAGGCGGAGCCAGTACTGACGGGAAGGTCTTTTTGTTTGGGCCGCTCAGAGACTCGACACTTGCTTCAATTCCCCTGTTTAACAACCGTTTTTTATCTGCATTAATTTCGGTGAGTAATCGATTTTTTCCCTTCCCCGTGTTGTCCTACGCGTGAACCTTTGCCTAAACATTCCGGCATATGTGGTTGGATGGTGTAAAATATTTTTTTGCTTCTTGCTATCACAGGCGCCGCTGGAGGGCGAATTTGCTTCCTATAGTTTGGCAAGCTAGTGTAGCATTAGCATAATTTCAACTGGCGGATTTTTAAAGCCTGCCTCGGTATTAACACGGAGCGTGTCGTGACATTTCGACAGCAGGTTGTGTTTCAAGCCATACCGGTTCATATGGATGTTTTTCTGTGTATAAACTGTGGCTGAGCGATGTTTCCAGCATCGTAAGCCCGCTAGCGGGCCCGGCTAGCTAGCGGCGGCCCGGCGCATGGTGAGGCCCGGAGTTAGCCAGCGCTAATCCACAATTAGCCAGATGTACTTGTAAAAGATATGCGATTATAACCGAGCAGATGGCGAAATGACAGTCCGACACACGTTGAAAATGTTCTCCGCTGCAGACTCTCACCTGTTCGCTTTGATTAAAGGCAGAAATGGCAGCACCTGGTTGAAATCACGGCCGAACACCCACTAGCTCCATTGTACCTGCTCGCTTTGCCTTTTGTCTCCTAAGTCCTCCGTCCTTTTTTTGTGTGGGTGGTTGTTAAAACGCTCACCTGTAGCTTGCCACTCACGAGAAATCAAATAGAATGTGATTTGGAAACATCAATTTGCGTCAGTTCAGGTGAAATAAATTGGATTGTGGTTGCAAATGTGAATCTGTTGAATTATAACGTGGGAGAATAAAGTCACAGTTCAGCTTGACTGCAGAACAAACTTTTCACGTGTCAGGGTCACTCCGCTACGTCTTTGTACTGCAGAGTGGTGGAGTTTTACTTCTTTTTTTCTTGTTTCTTTGACTCCATCAGCCAGGTAATATATGCTGTGCACCAGGACGAGTACTTTGATTTATTTCCTTCACACTTCCGTTTCACTTGTCATTCTAGAAGCAGGAATAAATGTAATAAATCTTGGTTTGAAGTACCAACCACAACTGTTTATTACAGCCATGATGGATATATTGTCTATTCTGCTACCTTCTGATAATACTACAGTTTAGTTTTATTTGCTAAATATCAGGTAAGAGCCCAAAGTGAGTTTATAATGCAGTCTGAATGTTTGTGATGTGAAAAATCTAATTATTTTATTTGATGGTGTGTGTGTCATTTGTGAAAAGAAAATCGTACTAATTTGCCACCAACTAACTTGTTTAATTGTTTTGGTCATCAGAGTAGTGGTCAGCTGGTAGAAGCAGGTACTAACCAGCTGAAAGTGGACATCCTTACCAATGGTAGCGGTCCTGGGACAAGAATAATCAGTTTAACTGTGCATTGAAATGTACACAGTGGCATTCACACTGCTTTGGATTTGATTGATAGTGGGATGGAAGCAGTACTCTGTACATTACTGTGATCATCTCCACTGCACAGCTCTTTGAAAACGTGTGAACAGATTCACATTTGCCCACAAAGCAGTCGGTGAAAGTAGCAGAATCCCCACGTGGGGAAGTTGGGCGGCTGCGTTTTGTCCGTCTCCCATTGTTCAGTCAGCATAAAGGACAAATTAATCGTCTAATTAACTTATCTTTTTCCTCCATTTGCCCATATTCGGCAGCTGTAAATGTCCGTTATTCTCAACACAATAACTGTTGCATAAAAGTTGAGGCAAAAACAAACGATGAATGGACTTTGTCTACAGCTGATGTAATTACTCGTGTATAATCTCTAGTTCTGCAAGAGGCCTCATTATGCTGAAGTGGAGCTCTCCCAAGTTACACCCAAACACTGGCAAAACGACCCATAAAGAACACTGTGTACTGTTGGGATCCAGCGGAGTCTTAACATCTTATGTAAACATTAACCAGCTGGGTTTCATTCTTTTCAGGGTGTCTTTTATGAATAATCAAAAGCAGCAAAAGCCAACGCTAACCGGCCAGCGTTTCAAAACGAGGAAAAGAGGTAAGCTTTGCCGCTTTAGGTGTTTTCTCCTCAGACTGTCTCTTTGCCCCCTGGAGGCCCTTTTTCTCTTTACCCAACATGTGTGTCCACTTTCCCCAGATGAAAAGGAGAGATTTGACCCTACTCAGTTTCAAGAAAGTATCGTACAAGGCTTGAATCAAACTGGCACTGATTTGGAAGCGGTTGCGAAGTTCCTTGATGCCTCTGGCGCCAAGCTTGACTACCGCCGGTATGCAGAGACACTCTTTGACATCCTGGTGGCCGGCGGGATGCTGGGTGAGTAGCTGCAGATGTGGCAAGGTCTTAAATCAGGTGGCTGTTTTATTTTTATTTATCTAAATGGTTGTTTCCTTGCTCCTCCAGCCCCAGGTGGGACTCTGTCTGACGACATGACCCGCACCGAGTTCTGCCTCTTCACGGCACAAGAAGACCTGGAGACAATGCAAGCATATGCTCAGGTAAAAAGCATGTTCGCTGTCTGTTTAAAAACAGCCAGGTGGCCGGACATTTGACTGAATAGTGTTTGTTTTTCCAACAAAACAGGTTTTTAACAAGCTGATCAGGCGTTACAAGTACCTGGAGAAGGGTTTCGAAGAGGAGATCAAGAAGGTGAGTTTTTCTTTTTAGTGAAGCAGATCCTGAACAGATACAGGAGATCTGCCATCTGTGTTCCCACAGAGTAACTCTTGTTGTTCTGGTTGAGTCGGAGTAGCGTCTCTTTTTGAAATGCAGCTTATGGACAAACTGTTGACAGAAGTGACAGTTTGGCTTGTGTTTATCAGTGATGTCAGTGGATTTAGTTCCAAATTTCTATCACAGCGTTGTGGATTTATTGGCCTGTTGTGACATGAGTCACTGCAGGCTGGCAGCTGCGAGACAGACTTCACCTCCTGAACAATGAAACTCGCTACTGCGGCACCTGTGGGAGTGAAAACGGGTTAGAAAAGGCTGAACCTTTGCATGTTGTAAACACAAACGTTTGGTTGTTTCTGCTTGTAGCTGCTGCTGTTTCTAAAGGGATTCACCGAGTCTGAGCGCAACAAACTTGCTATGCTGACCGGCATTTTGCTGGCCAATGGCAACATATCAGCCTCCATCCTGAACAGCCTCTACAACGAGAACCTCGTCAAAGAGGGTGAGCGTTACCTTTCGGTCTGATGTTCTGGATGTTTAAAGGCACAGATTCTGTCAAACACTAACCTGTCGTCTCTGTCCAGGAGTCTCTGCAGCCTTCGCTGTCAAGCTGTTCAAATCATGGATCAATGAGAAAGACATCAACTCTGTTGCTGGGAGTCTCCGCAAAGTTGGCATGGACAACAGGCTGATGGTGTGTGAACTGTGTAGATGTGTGGATTTTACTCTCTCTTCAGGTTGTAGTTGGTCTTGTCACATTTTTGAACGTGCCTCTTTCTCACAGGAACTCTTTCCTGCCAACAAACGGAGCTGCGAGCATTTTTCTAAGTACTTCACCGACGCCGGACTGAAGGAGCTGTCCGACTTCGCCCGCAACCAGCAATCCATTGGCGCCCGCAAGGAGCTGCAGAAGGAGCTTCAGGAGATGATGTCCCGTGGTGACCCCCAGAAGGAGGTGAGATGCAGGCCTGTAGGGTTAATAGTTCAGCAGCTGAAGGCCTGCGTCTCAGTGGTTCTTTACATTTCTAACACTTCCCCTTTTTGTTGTGTTGCTTATTTTTTGCATGAGCAGTAAACCTCACATTAAAAGCACCTGCAGTGACTCGTGAAGTTAAATATAAATGAGGAGTTCAGCGATAAGAGGCTTGTTTGGTGGCTGCTAACCGGAACTTTAACCTTGTTGTGTTCATCTCAGATCATTGCCTTCACCAGAGAGGAGATGAAAAAGGCAAACCTCTCTGAGCAGGCCATGATCAGCATCATTTGGACCAGCGTCATGAGCTGCGTGGAGTGGAACAAGAAGGAAGAGCTGGTGACCGAACAAGCCATCAAACACTTGAAGGTATGCAATGGTTGAAATGTTGTTTTCCAAGTGTCCAAAGAACTTTGGTGACATTTACACTGGGGCTGCCACGATGAAGTCGACAATTAAAACTGTAGACGACTAATTTAATAGTCGATGCGTCGGTTTTTTCCCCCCCAAACTTTGTTTTTCTCTCAAAGCTGCTGCGTCTGCGTTTCTGTCCTTGACACACATGCACATAAATGATAACCGGGGTCAGCTGTGATGTCACAGGAAGTTAAACCAGACGGGCTCTGGTATCATGGCTACCCGGCAACGCAGCTCAAAAGTGTGGGAGCATTTTAAGAAAACTAAAGACAAATGTGTGCAATGCAGTATCTGTAAGGCAGAACCTGCCTTCCACTGCAGCACAACAACGATGCACCTGGAAAGGAAGCATGTTGTTGTGGCTTCTTGTAAAGAAGGACCGTCATCTTGGTAAGCTAACTGGCTAGTTAGCTGCTAACATTAGCATAAACAGAGAGTTAGCTTGCTACTTACTCATATTGATAGCTTTAAACGTTAACATTAGCGATGACGATGTGATTAATTAGCCTTAAAACACATGTTTCATGTGTTTTCTGTAATGTTATAACAGTGATGTGTTTGAATAGGAACGCTCATGTTTTCTAACGTTACGTTTCAGTGCTAAAATAGTAAGTTCATCTTAAATGGACGGCTTTGTTTCAAAGATAGCTACATCCACACCTCAGCAAGCAAAAGTCCTGACTGAGTCCAAACTGAACATGTTGCTGTTATATTTGAGTCAGTGAGACCAAAACTTTTTGTGAATAATTTCTTAGTTTCAGGTGCCTCATTTGATTTAAATGCAGCTGAGTTTGATGCCAGAGACAAATGAAGGAAAGAAAAAACCTAAAAAAAAAACCAACTTGTATTTATTTGTGTTTGCTACACAGTTAAATAATTGTTTGTTGCAACAAGCTTCATATTTAATTAAAGGGTTAATGAACTATGATATTGTCTTTTTTTTAAGTAAGGCACATACCTTAAACACTCCAAGCTGAAAGATAATGGTTACATAAGAGCAGCTGCATCCTGGTGCGATAAGCTCTATGTTTTACATTTAATATACATAAGAGCCGATTAGTCGACTCATCAAAAAAAAAAAAATCGGTGATTAGTCGACGATTAAAATAATCGTTTGTGGCAGCCCTGATTTACTCACCGCGTTTTCTCACTGATCTTCACAGTGCAAAGGTTCCTGACTCGTGTCTGTCTGCAGGCCCTTTTCCCGTGTTGGAATTTGAGGTTAAAGTTGCTGTCATGGTTACGCATCTGACCGGGCGTCAGAGTTGGTCAGAGAGCCGATGACGCTGTTCTCACTCGGCTGATTACGTGATGCAGGCTTATTTATGTGTGCGTGCACAGCAATAATCCAACTATTGACCTATTTGTTTGACATCTATGGTGTTAACATGAGTTGCAGATGGGATCATTAACGTCTCTGTTGACATGTTACAGAGCCTTGTCCAGTCAATGAAGTCTGTCAATGAGACATTTGGCTCTTCATTTTATCAGTAACTTTAAATGAGGTCTCACATTGGTTTACCTTCACCTGAAACTCTTTTTACCGGCATCCTTCCTGTTCTGCACAGACTCTGCTGCTCTTAGCTGCCCAATCTTTTAAAATGACATTCAAATTCACTGTTGTTGTTTCCTCCGAGCAACGACCTGTTGTTCTTTCAGTGAGGAGGATTAGGATTCTGCATTCATGAAGAACCAGGGCAGGCTTGTTGCCTGAGCCCTTAAGTCTTGGATTTATAGCAGTTCTGGTGCGAACATCTCCAATAACTGCATTCGTCATACATTCAGCTGTGAGAGTAGTAAAGGGGGCTGAGTTTGCACATTTATATGACATGAGGTGCGTTAATCCCACCAGGGATGGACTAACTCACCCGGATAATGTGGTGGGAGATGAATCGCCCTGCATGTATACTCCAGTCTGGACTCAGAGGGGCCGAGGTGCTCAGTACATGCTCCACATGTAAATAAAGCTTTCATTCACATATTTTCTGTTCTATCAGACGGCTAAAAGCATCAAAATTCTGTCACCTAAAGTATTTCCAGACTGTCGCTCGGCTCTGATAAAAAGCTGATCTTATAATCGCAGCTGATGACGTCACCTAAAGACGGCGTCTGTCCGGTGACTTCAGCTGTACTTAAACGTACCTCGATGTCCCACAGAGGAAATGAGAAGCGGTTTAATGTTTTCTCTCAGTCCGTAACTTCTGTACTTGTGGACTGACGAGGGCGGTCAGTCGAGCTTTAGCGGTAGCCCAGCTGTGCATGTAACCGTCTCACGCTTCTCTGCAGCAATACAGCCCTCTGCTGAAAGCCTTCACCTCCCAGGGTATGTCTGAGCTCAGCCTGCTGCTGAAGATCCAGGAGTACTGCTACGACAACATCCACTTCATGAAGGCCTTTCAGAAGATCGTGGTGCTCCTCTACAAAGGTCGGTCGCCCCCCCACTCGGCCTCCTCCATGCCACATAATCCAGTATCGACGGTTCACTGACAGTTTGTCTTGTTTTGTTTTAGGTTTATGAAAGTCCGTTTTAACGCTGACGAGTCTGAGGTCATTTTTCAACATTTCCTCGACCTTTAACTATTATACCTCTAATGCTTGGTGTCGTTTTTAACCAAACACTTGCAAGCCTGGCTTGTTGTTCCTATTTACAAAGCTTTAGCTTCTGATTGGTGGATAGATTTTCCCTGAACTCATTGATTTTTGTTGGGAGGCAAACTGTAGCAAATCTTTAATCATTCAGAAAACCCTTGAGGTGCTTCCCACCAAGCATCAGTTTAGTGTTTTTCTTAAAGTGGTTCTTTTTAAAGGCACATTCCAGGCACTTTGTGGGTTTTAAATGTACTGTTGCAGTCTTCTGCACAGCTTTGACGCGGTTCTTTATTTCCTTGTAACAGCGGATGTATTGAGCGAAGAGGCCATACTGAAGTGGTACACTGAGGCCCACGTTGCCAAGGGGAAGAGCGTTTTCCTCGAGCAGATGAAAAAATTTGTGGAGTGGCTGAAGAATGCAGAGGAAGGTAAAGATATCCTCACAGTGAATATTTTTCAAAGCGGGCATTTAATTTTGACTCCAATAGAAGCACAAGTCTAATTCTCCACAAGATCATGATTTTTCCATCACAGCTGATCAAGAAAACAAAGTGCCTTTAAATTTGTAAAGCTGTAACAAAGGGGAGCTGACAAATCTCATATTTCCAAGAGCGCTTTTCATGTTCCTGTTTTTTAATGGACCACAAACACATTTGATTGTGAATCAGGCATCTTAACTACAAGTTATGGGATGGGAGATTATTGTTGAGGCCACACTTGACTCAGATGTGATCATTTCAAATGCTGTTAAAATAACAGGCCAAATAATAAGAGAGCGCACAGGGTGTCATACCCTCACTGTACATGACGCAGCAAAGGAAAGTTATTATTACAGTTCACCCTTAGATTGAAATAAATTTAGATTAAATCATATTCATCCATGCCTCATGTGTGGTACATGTTTAAATGTTGGCTAGCTTTAAAAACTGTGGAGTTAACAGCATTAAAGGAGGACTTCACAGTACAAAATCAAGGCCAGGTGAGTAAAATGTTGGGCGTTTTTATGTCTACATAACTGTATAATATTTCCCCCACACATCCTCAACTTACCCCTTACATTTGTATAATCTGTCCTTCAGTCGTCTCTGCTGAACAGATGAAGCTCATGTTGTCAGCAGATGTGGCATCATGCAGGGAGAGGCTGCAGAACAATAGGAATCAGTCATGTGCAGAAGCTACTTTAGGAAGACTGTTTGGGTTAAATAGGACAAGTTTGTCTCTCTGAATCCTCTGAAAGAAGTCCATCAGCCCTGCTGTATTGTTATCTTTATTTTTACCATCAGCATTTAGTGACCAGTCAATCAGATCTTAGCTGTGAGCTACGACATGTCAAACAGACACGATGAGAACAAGTTTACCTGATAAGTTACCAGCAATAACTCAGACGACTGCGACACATCTTTGGAAAGTTTACATTTCCATCTGTAAGTTCACTCTAAAATAACTCAGCACTTTTCCTCGAGGTGGCAGCACATCATGCTTTGAACGACCGGTGCCTCTAAACGACGGGTAGCTTTGACCGACCGGTGCCTCTAAACGACGGGTAGCTTTGACCGACCCGTGCCTCTAAACGACGGGTAGCTTTGACCGACCCGTGCCTCTAAACGACGGGTAGCTTTGACCGACCCGTGCCTCTAAACGACGGGTAGCTTTGACCGACCCGTGCCTCTAAACGACGGGTAGCTGTGACCGACCCGTGCCTCTAAACGACGGGTAGCTTTGACCGACCCGTGCCTCTAAACGACGGGTAGCTTTGACCGACCCGTGCCTCTAAACGACGGGTAGCTTTGACCGACCCGTGCCTCTAAACGACGGGTAGCTGTGACCGACCCGTGCCTCTAAACGACGGGTAGCTTTGACCGACCCGTGCCTCTAAACGACGGGTAGCTTTGACCGACCCGTGCCTCTAAACGACGGGTAGCTTTGACCGACCCGTGCCTCTAAACGACGGGTAGCTGTGACCGACCCGTGCCTCTAAACGACGGGTAGCTGTGACCGACCCGTGCCTCTAAACGACGGGTAGCTTTGACCGACCCGTGCCTCTAAACGACGGGTAGCTTTGACCGACCCGTGCCTCCAAACGACGGGTAGCTTTGACCGACCCGTGCCTCTAAACGACGGGTAGCTTTGACCGACCCGTGCCTCTAAACGACGGGTAGCTTTGACCGACCCGTGCCTCTAAACGACGGGTAGCTTTGACCGACCCGTGCCTCTAAACGACGGGTAGCTTTGACCGACCCGTGCCTCTAAACGACGGGTAGCTTTGACCGACCCGTGCCTCTAAACGACGGGTAGCTTTGACCGACCCGTGCCTCTAAATGATGGGTAGCTTTGACCGACCCGTGCCTCTAAACGACGGGTAGCTTTGACCGACCCGTGCCTCTAAACGACGGGTAGCTGTGACCGACCCGTGCCTCTAAACGACGGGTAGCTTTGACCGACCGGTGCCTCTAAACGACGGGTAGCTTTGACCGACCGGTGCCTCTAAACGACGGGTAGCTTTGACCGACCCGTGCCTCTAAATGACGGGTAGCTTTGACCGACCCGTGCCTCTAAACGACGGGTAGCTTTGACCGACCCGTGCCTCTAAACGACGGGTAGCTTTGACCGACCCGTGCCTCTAAACGACGGGTAGCTTTGACCGACCCGTGCCTCTAAACGACGGGTAGCTTTGACCGACCCGTGCCTCTAAACGACGGGTAGCTTTGACCGACCCGTGCCTCTAAATGATGGGTAGCTTTGACCGACCCGTGCCTCTAAACGACGGGTAGCTTTGACCGACCCGTGCCTCTAAACGACGGGTAGCTGTGACCGACCCGTGCCTCTAAACGACGGGTAGCTTTGACCGACCGGTGCCTCTAAACGACGGGTAGCTTTGACCGACCCGTGCCTCTAAATGACGGGTAGCTTTGACCGACCCGTGCCTCTAAACGACGGGTAGCTTTGACCGACCCGTGCCTCTAAACGACGGGTAGCTTTGACCGACCCGTGCCTCTAAACGACGGGTAGCTGTGACCGACCCGTGCCTCTAAACGACGGGTAGCTTTGACCGACCGGTGCCTCTAAATGACGGGTAGCTTTGACCGACCCGTGCCTCTAAACGACGGGTAGCTTTGACCGACCCGTGCCTCTAAACGACGGGTAGCTTTGACCGACCCGTGCCTCTAAACGACGGGTAGCTTTGACCGACCCGTGCCTCTAAACGACGGGTAGCTGTGACCGACCCGTGCCTCTAAACGACGGGTAGCTTTGACCGACCCGTGCCTCTAAACGACGGGTAGCTTTGACCGACCCGTGCCTCTAAACGACGGGTAGCTTTGACCGACCCGTGCCTCTAAACGACGGGTAGCTTTGACCGACCCGTGCCTCTAAACGACGGGTAGCTGTGACCGACCCGTGCCTCTAAACGACGGGTAGCTTTGACCGACCGGTGCCTCTAAACGACGGGTAGCTTTGACCGACCGGTGCCTCTAAATGATGGATTTGACTGACCCGTGCCTCTAAATGATGGATTTGACCGACCCGTGCCTCTAAATGATGGATTTGACCGACCCGTGCCTACTTCTCTTCTCTCTGCAGAGTCGGAATCGGACGAAGAGGAGGCGGATTGAAACCTCCGTCGGCAGATGAGCTTTTCTTTCCTTTTTTTTTTCTTTTTTTTTCTTTTTTTTACAAGTAGCAGCAGGAGCAGTAGAATGTGTTTCTTCTTATTTCTATTCTACCTCCTGTTACTTATTTATCCCCACACACACACACGCATACACACACCACCATTCAAACATTTAAACAGTATTTAAACAAAACCATGAAGGGCTCAGGCCTTCACTCACAACTTGTTTAGGTGTCGCGACTCAAAGTGGAGGCAAACGGTGAATTTCCCCCTTTTCTTTCTTTTTTTTTTTTTTATTGTAACAGCTTCTGTAATTTGGATACAAACATTTCGCGATCTCAGTGTATGAATCTGAAACAGGATTTGGTTGATGTTCGAGTTCGCCTTCATGCCATGTGACTACGAAGCTGACAAAAATGTAATCGGTTTTGCCAAAGTTTTTTGTCCCGCCCCGTTGCCCTTTTATATTTAAATTCTTTTGCCCAGCTCATGTTTTGGCTCCTGTCCAGTCTTTAAAACTTCGCCTTTCTCTTGACTTTTTGGGTAACCTTGTACTGCCTGTCGAGGCCACTCTGGTCAGTCCGTCAGAAGACACGCCCCCTGTAAGACGCCTCGCCAGCTACCTGATTATTATTGGTTTCTACTTTCTTTAATCTGATATAAATCCGATTGACTTTTTTATGAAATAAAGATTATTGAAATGGTTGTACTGTTTTCTTTTCCTTTTTTTTTGCAGTGCTTTAAAGTTTTAATGGAGTAAAAACAAGTTAGTAAAGACTGCTAAAAGTCACATTTTAAAGTGTCAAACCCTCACTAGTTGTTATAAATATATTTTTGAATAATAATTTGTGGTAAATTAATGCAGATTAAGTTTGATATTTATAGTAGATGCGTATTTGCATCTTTGTTGCTCCATCTGCTTTAAATGAGGCCGTAGTGTACACATTAAAGCCTCTTTAAAGTAGTAGTAACAGCTACCACAATGCTCGTATCATTTTATGGATTTACTGTAAAAACCGTCTGGAAAAGCCTGGTCTGCTCTGATTGGTCGGCTCTAATGGCCTGATCAGGCACCGCTGCTGCAATTTCAAGCTCAAAGCGTATCATTGGACACAAAATGAACCTCATACTCAAGCAAAGGGTGAGTCATAAGCACCTATATATTATTAATTTTAATATAATAAACTAAAATATTAAGAATACCTTCAAAATCACCTTTTTTCAGGTCCTCATTGGACCTGATATTGGTGCATAGAGGACAGATCTACGTTCAAACATCAAATCTGATTTCATGGCAACGAAGGGAACATGTTAAATAGATGAAGAGGACGGCAGAGCCACTCAAAATACACCCAGAAGGTTCATGTTTTTCTTATTTTTTAAAGAATATATGCTATGAGAGTGACTTGCCTCTTGTGCAAGCTTATCGATGGTGTTTCTAACACTTATTAAAGGTTCAGGTAACAGGATATTAGGCCTAATATTATACTCTCCGCCTCTTTGGACCTGATGTGGTTGTTTACTCTCGTCCTCTAATGCAGTTTGTTGTTAAACGGCTGACCTGTAAAAGCATTTGAATCAGATTAGTTGTAGAAAGAGCAGAAGCGAGTCATTAAAATTCCCGTCTGGGTACAGCTGGGGTGAATATGGTCACTGTTAACGGAACATCATCGCTCTGTGGTGGATGTGTGGATGACCCGTGCCTCTAAACGACGGGTAGCTTTGACTGACCCGTGCCTCTAAATGATGGATTTGACTGACCCGTGCCTACTTCTCTTCTCTCTGCAGAGTCGGAATCGGACGAAGAGGAGGCGGATTGAAACCTCCGTCGGCAGATGAGCTTTTTCTTTTCATTTTTTTTTTTCTTTTTTTTTTCTTTTTTTTACAAGTAGCAGCAGGAGCAGTAGAATGTGTTTCTTCTTATTTCTATTCTACCTCCTGTTACTTATTTATCCCCACACACACACACGCATACACACCACCATTCAAACATTTAAACAGTATTTAAACAAAACCATGAAGGGCTCAGGCCTTCACTCACAACTTGTTTAGGTGTCGCGACTCAAAGTGGAGGCAAACGGTGAATTTCCCCCTTTTCTTTCTTTTTTTTTTTTATTGTAACAGCTTCTGTAATTTGGATACAAACATTTCGCGATCTCAGTGTATGAATCTGAAACAGGATTTGGTTGATGTTCGAGTTCGCCTTCATGCCATGTGACTACGAAGCTGACAAAAATGTAATCGGTTTTGCCAAAGTTTTTTGTCCCGCCCCGTTGCCCTTTTATATTTAAATTCTTTTGCCCAGCTCATGTTTTGGCTCCTGTCCAGTCTTTAAAACTTCGCCTTTCTCTTGACTTTTTGGGTAACCTTGTACTGCCTGTCGAGGCCACTCTGGTCAGTCCGTCAGAAGACACGCCCCCTGTAAGACGCCTC
Organism: Leuresthes tenuis; assembly: GCA_036924055.1. Taxonomy (NCBI): domain Eukaryota; kingdom Metazoa; phylum Chordata; class Actinopteri; order Atheriniformes; family Atherinopsidae; genus Leuresthes; species Leuresthes tenuis. Next base: position 37,124,071 of record JAVGWW010000002.1, on the reverse strand, counting down.
GCCAGCTACCTGATTATTATTGGTTTCTACTTTCTTTAATCTGATATAAATCCGATTGACTTTTTTATGAAATAAAGATTATTGAAATGGTTGTACTGTTTTCTTTTCCTTTTTTTTTTTTGCAGTGCTTTAAAGTTTTAATGGAGTAAAAACAAGTTAGTAAAGACTGCTAAAAGTCACATTTTAAAGTGTCAAACCCTCACTAGTTGTTATAAATATATTTTTGAATAATAATTTGTGGTAAATTAATGCAGATTAAGTTTGATATTTATAGTAGATGCGTATTTGCATCTTTGTTGCTCCATCTGCTTTAAATGAGGCCGTAGTGTACACATTAAAGCCTCTTTAAAGTAGTAGTAACAGTTAGCACAATGCTCGTATAATTTTATAGATTTACTGTAAAAACCATCTGGAAAAGCCTGGTCTGCTCTGATTGGTCGGCTCTAATGGCCTGATCAGGCACCGCCCACCGCTGCTGCAATTTCAAGCTCAAAGCGTATCATTGGACACAAAATGAACCTCATACTCAAGCAAAGGGTGAGTCATAAGCACCTATATATTATTAATTTTAATATAATAAACTAAAATATTAAGAATACCTTCAAATTCACCTTTTTTCAGGTCCTCATTGGACCTGATATTGGTGCATAGAGGACAGATCTACATTCAAACATCAAATCTGATTTCATGGCAACGAAGGGAACATGTTAAATAGATGAAGAGGACGGCAGAGCCACTCAAAATACACCCAGAAGGTTCATGTTTTTCTTATTTTTTAAAGAATATCTGCTATGAGAGTGACTTGCCTCTTGTGCAAGCTTATCGATGGTGTTTCTAACACTTATTAAAGGTTCAGGTAACAGGATATTAGGCCTAATATTATACTCTCCGCCTCTTTGGACCTGATGTGGTTGTTTACTCTCGTCCTCTAATGCAGTTTGTTGTTAAACGGCTGACCTGTAAAAGCATTTGAATCAGATTAGTTGTAGAAAGAGCAGAAGCGAGTCATTAAAATTCCCGTCTGGGTACAGCTGGGGTGAATATGGTCACTGTTAACGGAACATCATCGCTCTGTGGTGGATGTTCACTTTGGTGTTTTATCAGTGGAGTTTAAATGCTGCTTTAACGCTCTCTCTCAGAATGAAGCCCAGCACAAGTTGGTGGAGTTGGAAAGTAGCTGACATCCAGTACCAGTAAATGATGTAGCTGTTCTCAGTACTTATGATGAAAACCAGCTTGTGTAGTTTTAACATGATTTAATGCCAGAAATCCAGATTATTCACCTCACAACAACCCCTCAGTCTCATCAATCAGTGCCTTGAACAAGTTATTAGCATCTTAGCAGGACACGATTATTGATCTTTATTACAAATACACAAAGAAGACGGTTTGTTATGCTTGTTTTTATTTTAATTGTACAAAAATACATTATCTCTTCAAGCAGCTTGTCAGTATTTGCGATGTGCAAAGGACACAGTTGTCTGGTATTCAAGTACTTTTTACACAGTCATGATACTTGTTTGATGTAGAGGTAGGCCTTCATATTTAAAATACAGGACTGAGGTAGTGTGCAACATCTCCCAGTGATGGTTTAGTGCTGTGTGATGAACATCAAGGGATCGAGCCGATTCCAATATTTCATTATTAAACTCCCCAGATCAGTGCAAAGGCAGCCTGTGATGCACATCCTGCATTTATGTGCTGTGCAACAATGCAAAACGTAAACATTTCTTCACACTGTAATTATAGCCACCTGAACAGTTCAGTTCCACAAGTTTATATAAGAGAAACATCACTCGTTAAAGGAAAATCCACTTAAAATGTAAAGATGGAACTGTCAGACACAAATTAATGCCAACAAAACCAGATTAAATGATCTAAACTCGGCCAACACACATAAAGACGGATTAGTTTCTTCTTTTGAACATGCCTTTCAAGCTTATAGTATGTGAAAGTTTCAGGGATTTATCAACTGAGAGGTGCTGATCTCAGAGGAAAATTATGCACGTGTATTCAAAGTTTAGCTTTATTGAACTCATCTGGGGGCTCCAATGTTGGCCAAAATGCGTAAAAATCTTCCTATTTTAATCCAAAACAAATTAAATTCCTAATATTTTTAAATATTGATACATTGTTCACTCAAATGTGTCCAATGGAAAGCTTTTTAAAAAATTCTTAATATCAACAGAGCTGGTGCAAGATGGTTGGTGGTGCCTGATCAGGCCACAGAAGCTGACCAATCAGAGATGAACTGAGTGTTTTGGGGGCGGGGCAAACTTTCTGGCTTACAGAAAACACTTTAAAGGACAGCTGGTCAAGCAGCTCATTCTTCTTGAGGGTGCCACAGAGCTCAGTTGTTGTTTTTAAATAAGGTAAAAACATCACTGACGTAGATTATCATATCAGTACAGTTTATATGGTAACTCGAGTTAAAAAAAAGCTAAAATGTGTTCATTTTTACGGGAATAAATGTGGTATTTTTCTTATTTTTAACTATGTTTTGACTTTGGGACTCCACCTCAAACCTTTTGCATGATTCAAGGTTTAAAAAATATGTATTTCTTAATTCCATGGCATTAATGCTAATTTTATCTACAGTCTACAGATAAAATATTTTCAATATAACCCTTTGTTCTCGTGAATGAACCAGGGAGTAGCAGTTTGTCGTGGTTCCGATGACCATCTGCTCTGCAGAAAAGAAAAAAACTTGTACATATGTTTGTTGTCTTTGTTATTTCTTATCTTAAATACTGGTGACCAAAACTTAAATAAACAGCAGATCCAATTCTAAGGTAACATCCGTGTAGAGTCGGAGGTTTGAGGTGAATCAACACAAAGTGACAGAATAATGGATGGATGTGGCATCACCTCGTGGTTTATGGGAGGTAGCAGGAGTGAGAAATGTGTGATTTTTATTCCAGACTTTTACATGAACTGACTTCTCAGGATTTACCCCCCCCCCCCCCCCCCCCCCCCCCCTGCTGGCCGTTAGACAGACTGCTGGTTTCCAAGACTTCCTGTCTTTCAGAATAAGAGGCCATCTGCATCTTTTGTTCTGATGTGTTTGGGCTGGGGGATGAGTTTAATACTGCCTAAAATGTTACTTTTTTGCCAATAATTTCAAAGGTGTTTTGTATTGTAAGATAACTTCCACATTGAGCTTTTCTGTTTGAAAAGAAAAGAAAACTCTCTTTTAATGCACCAAAAACGGCTAGATTGGATCCCTTGTTGCGTTTTCTGTTGCACATCGAGAGCAGCTGCTATTTTCTGATTCCTGAGTTTTTGACATAGCAAGATAAGTTCTGTTGGTGCTTTTGTTGTTTACTACCAGAGGGAAATATTGGCTTTAGTGTATTCCATTTGAACTCCAAACTCAGATTTTTTGAGTTCCCAGTGGGAGAAATCTTCAGAAACGCCCCCTGGACTCAAATTTCTGACATGGAAGTCGGAGGAACTCACCAACCCCAACTCAAAATCAATTTATTAGCATTTTTGTCACTTTGTGTCTCAATCAATCAATCACTGCATAATTAATTTTCACCTTCAATAGCTAGCCTGGTCAACGCACAGATCCTACTGTTTTCTCCAACTTGCAGCTGAGGCCAGACATCATTCCCAGCTCCAAGCTCCAACTGAGGCAAAGGGGCAGCAGCGTTAAAGCACTCCTCAGGGAGCTTAATATTCTGACAGCACATGAAAGCAACAGCAAACTGACAGCAACTACTGCACCAGCTGCTCCTCGGTTTCCTCCATGTGACTGAAGGTGACAAGGCTTTTTTTTTAGAAGGCAGACGTGGGGTTGGTGGTTGGTCAGGGGGTAGTTTGTACTATTGCTGGGACCAAAAATAGCCCCACGTCAGGTGCAACTGAACACATCGGCTCAGGTTACAGCTTAGCCAAAACACAGCGGTTCAGAAGCACATGAACCTGAACAGAAAGTGCTTGTCAGTGTTTAGTCTTTTGTTTTCGAGTTTAATCCAAAAATAAATATATTTATATATTTACAAAGTCCTACATGTAAACGGCATCAAGGTGGACTCCTCTTATGTCCGGAGCTGCTTTGTTTCACACAACAGCCGGCTGCTTCCCTCCGTCTCTGAGCTGTGGAGGCAAAGAAACGCTCGTTTTTACCGGCAACAGAATTCATTGAAGGCACCACAACTGCTAACTCGATAAGAACCAGTTTCATACTGAGCAAATCACCTAAAAAAGGAAATCCTCTCAAAGAAGTTGTTTAAATGTTTTATTTTAACAGACGTTTGAGGTCACTAGTTTTACATTTAAATGTTATAATGACAGCATAACTGATCCAGTGCCAGATTAGTGTCTGTTTACTGCAGGCAGCTGGCCTGACGTCATCTGTGAAGACATGTGTAAACATTGTCATATATAGAAAAACCTTTGCATTTACATACCGTGTTTAAGGTAAATGCTAAATTTAACCATGTTTGCCTCTGACTCAAAGAGTCAAGGACTTATTTTGAACCTTTGAGGACGCCACGACTTGTTGTCAATCACTCCAGGAACAGATGTCACTCAGCACCTGCGGATCTATTTTCAGCATGAAGAGGATGCCGGCTGCACAGGTGCATCATCTGCTCTGCTTTCAGAGGTTTTCTCTAAAATCAGCATCATCGCAGTACTGCACTGCAGATGTACAAAAACCCACTCACCACTTTCCTTTGGTTACTGAGGCAGAAAGTACAGATGGGGCGCAGGGAGGGCGCGCTGAGCGCGGCGGGCCCGTGCAGGATGCCCTGGTAGCGGAGGCAGGGCTGCCCGTCCCGGCAGTCCTCCCCCAGCAGCAGCACGTTCGCCAGGTGGGAGATGTAGCTGGAGGCCAGGCGCAGCGTCTCTATCTTGGAGAGCTTCCTGTCTGCGGGTTCCGTGGGAATGAGTGTGCGCAGCGCCGTGAAGGCCGTGTTCACGCTGTGCGTCCTGTCCCGCTCCCGCGCGTTGGCCGCCTGCCTCTGTTTGTTCACACCGGACAGACGCGCGTCTCCACCGCCTCTTCCACCTTCGCTGCTGCTCCTTCTGCGCCTCCTCCTCCTTCTCGGCGCACCTGCACTGCAGGACCCTGCCTCCTCCATCTGCCTGGACTCTCTGCGCGGGCTGCAGCCGCCGATGGACTTCCCGTCGGAGCTGTCGCTGCCGCTGTCCAGGTCGTCCAGGTCGGACGCGAAGCCGTCGGTCTGCGCTGGGCGCTCGCAGCTGGTGGACTTCATCCTGCCGTTGCTCTGCTCTGAATAAGGCTGCTGCGATCGTGCAGGCAGGCGGTGGACCGCACAGCACTTTATCCTCAGGGTGAAAATAGCACTAAGGGGCCGAGCAGCTGCCGCCGATCCGGTGACCGTGGGGGTTCGCGCCGTCCGGCCCCCGGCCGATCTGCATGCCATTTCTAATGAATGACGGCTGCTTTCTGGGTCACCGCCATCCCGCCGCGGAAGAGGGGAGACAGGTGGAGCCTGAGGGCGGGGGGGTGGGGGGAGGGGGCACCTGTTGTTGTCTGGAGGATGCAGGTTTAAATAGGTTCGACCAATATTTGGCTTCCCTCAAAGCCATCACCGGAAACTTCAGATCGAAATGAAGTGTTTTCTTGTTTTTTTCTTAACTTACACAGATGTGTGGGCAGTGGGCTGCATGGACTGATGAGAGTGATGTCCTCCAGGAGGACAACACCCCCATCCATGAGGCACAAGGGGGTTAATGAATATCTCAATAGTCTCAGTTCCTTTGGGAGACATTTTGAATGATTATGTTTCCCTTCTGAAGCCGCCACCTTAATTCAAACACCCAAACAGGGAAGGTGTGTTGGAATAACGGTGCCTGCAGAGTAGAGCTCCGCAGGAATGTGGCCATCTCTGTGCCATCCATAGAGGGCAAACACTCGCTCTCTGTGGAGGATATGTAACGGGTCGGCCTGAGCTTGTCTCACAACAGACTGCTCATAAATCCACTGCAGTGTCCAAAGAAAATCACTTCTCTCTGTCACCCTCATGATGATGTTTACAAGCTTGATTTTTAGTTGCACAGTGAGATACAAACTGTGCTGATAACCCACCAAACACTGATCCAGCAGCTTCAGCAGCAGCTTCAGCAGCTTCAGCAGCAGCTTCAGCAGCAGCAGCTTCAGCAGCTTCTTCAGCAGCAGCAGCTTCAGCAGCAGCTTCAGCAGCAGCAGCTTCAGCAGAAGCTTCAGCAGCAGCTTCAGCAGCAGCAGCTTCAGCAGCAGCTTCAGCAGCAGCAGCTTCAGCAGCAGCAGCTTCAGCAGCAGCTTCAGCAGCAGCAGCTTCAGCAGCAGCTTCAGCAGCAGCAGCTTCAGCAGCTTCTTCAGCAGCGGCAGCTTCAGCAGCAGCAGCTGGAGCAGCAGCTTCAGCAGCTTCTTCAGCAGCAGCAGCTTCAGCAGCTTCAGCAGCTTCAGCAGCAGCAGCAGCTTCAGCAGCAGCAGCTGGAGCAGCAGCTTCAGCAGCAGCAGCTTCAGCAGCAGCTTCAGCAGCAGCAGCTTCAGCAGCTTCTTCAGCAGCGGCAGCTTCAGCAGCAGCAGCTGGAGCAGCAGCTTCAGCAGCTTCTTCAGCAGCAGCAGCTTCAGCAGCTTCAGCAGCTTCAGCAGCAGCAGCAGCAGCAGCTTCAGCAGCAGCAGCAGCAGCAGCTTCAGCAGCAGCAGCTTCAGCAGAAGCTTCAGCAGCAGCAGCAGCAGCAGAAGCTTCAGCAGCAGCAGCTTCAGCAGCTTCAGCAGCAGCTAGGTGCAGTGATGGTTTCCTGTGTGACTTTAGTCTCTCACATGGTTGAGCAGGAATCTTGGCTCACTCTTTAAATAACTCAGAAAAGGAGGGAGATTTTAAAACTAAGTGGTCTCAAATAAAATATATTTGTAGTGGTTATTTGGGAGGTTTATTGATTTGCATTTTCTTCCGGTGGAGTCATGTGCTTTTATTTTGAAGGCTGACTCCATACTTCTGCTGATTTCTAGAGGCAACACACCTGTCATTGATTACCAAACGTTTAACTTTGGCTTTCTTTGAGCTCTGCTCCCTTTGTGTTAAGCAACTTAAGCATTTCGCTCATAGTGGAAACATGGCACGTGGAATCCGATTCGTAAGTTTGTTTTAACGTATGATGAAAGGACACAAAAATGCAACTTGCACTGGATGTTTGACTGACAGGGTGTTTTTCTCATTTTGTCTGTAAACATACCGTCATATGTGTGTTAATGGCACAACGTAAGTTTAGGAAATGAGTTATGATCTGTCTGTGAAATGGAAAAAACAATTGTTTTTGCTTATTTAGCTCTTACATGGAAAAGAAGATAAATAAAGCGATTCATGAACCATCAGAGGGACAATCGATTCAGCGGAGGACGCCACACACTCTTCTCTCCAGCGCTGCTTCAGCTCATTGAGGTTTGCAGCTTTGGTTTCTGCACAGCTCTCTTAAGGTCCCACCACAGCATTTCAGTCAGGCTGAGGTCTGGACTCTGACTGGACCATTGCAACACCTTGATTCTTCTCTTTTTCCCACATTCTGCTGTAGATCTGCTGCTGTGTTTGGGATCTTTGTCCTGCTGATGAGCCAGTTTCAGCCCAGCTTTAGCTGTGGGACAGATGGCCTCACATTTGACTCTAGAATACTTTGGTATCCAGAGGAGTTCATGGTGGACTCAATGACTGCAAGGTGCCCAGGTCCTGTGGCTGCAGAACCAGCCCAGATCATCAGCCCTCCACCACCGTGCTTGACAGCTGGTATGAGGTGTTTGTGCTGATCTGCTGTGTTTGGTTTCCTCCAAACGTGCTGCTGTGCATTAGGACCAAACATCTCCACTTTGCTCTGGTCTGTCCAAAGGACATTGTTCCAGAAGTCTTGAGCCTTATAACCCTTCCCAGACTGATGGGCAGCAGCAGCTGCTTCTCTGAGATCATTGCTGGTGTCTTTCCTCCTTGGCATCGTGTTAAACTGACAGAACTCCTGCTTTTATAGAGCTGCTCACACTGACTGAGGATCAGTTAATCAGAGCATTGATCACCTGGCTGCTACTCTTAATGTGGAAGCAGTGAGGGTTCACTTAGTTTCTCACACACTGCTTCTGTGTTTTGGTTTGCTCTGTTGAATCGATAATTAAACTGTGTTAATCTGAGGTTGTATTTGCCTTCTTTGTTTCCACTGCAGTTCTAATTATCCTTCTTTCAGGATTTTAATCGCCTGTCGTATCAAAATAAAACACGTTTCTCTCAGGTTTAATCCTCTGACTTGGCTGCTGATCACTGCGGTTCATTCAGAGTCTCAGCAGTCCACCGTGTGTGTGTCTGTGTGTCTGCTGGCATCCAGGCCGAAGGATAACTTTGCTGCTTTGGCCGTCAGCTCTGAGCCTCCCCTGAGTGAACAGCCCAGGTGTACCAGCTCGTCCCGTCCCGCTCCCTCAGTGCCACCATAATGGACACACACACCCTCCTCCACCTTGCCCAGTGCCATCTTTGGGGATGGATATAAATACCCGTGAAGGGATGATGCCTCGTGTGGGCTGCTGTTGAAGCTCACACTGACCTTGTCATTTTCATTCATTTCTGACAGAAAGATGGAGCTGCTTTAGGCCGGTTGCTGCGACTTGGTGGGACTTTACTTCCACTCGGCTTTGCTCAAACACACAGCAGTGAACTTATTTTCCACCCAAGTTATTCATTTTGTTCAAAGTTTTGTGGTTTCTGTACGTTTTTGACATGATTATAATTGTCGCCACCAGAGGGCAGTAAATCCCCATGAATTCTCTCTTTAGTCTTTCCACGGGGGGCCGAAGAGGGAGAACATTTAGCAGAGAAGAACCCGTAACTATGAACAGAACATTTTAGCATAATTAAGGCGTTTAAACTAACAAACCATCCCACTCACAGAGAGTCTCCGACCGAGGAAACAAAGAAGTCATCTTAATTAGAGCAGAGCTAATGTGGCCCCATTAATCTTTTAATCCTCCTTTCCTCGCGGCCCCTGGGGCCCCGACCTGCTGGCCATGAACTTGTCTGGCTCCTGCAGCAAAGTCAAATGCCTCTTTGCAGCTTCCCTGCAGCAGCCAGGAAAGTAAAAGCACCTACAGGTGGAGCTCCACACCAATTGTGTTTGATTCACATCGACCAAATGAGTTTAGAAAACTTTATTCAACATATTTTACTTCAATCCCTCACATTACGACTCACAAACTTAAAATATGTGCTCGAACAAAAACATGAAACCCAGAGAGTCATTTAAATGTTTAAATTCATACCCACAGAAATAACTTTTGATTACTGTTTTCAGCCTTTATGCTGCAAAATAATGTCCTTTTGGTGATTAATACAGAATTACTCGCTTTATTTCAGTGTTTTAATGACAACCAAGCTGAAATAAACCGATTTAATCAGAAATCTGCACCTCTGAAGGATGTTTATTTTCTCACAGAACAACCAGAAAACTGATTTTTGGTTAAAAAAACAATAGATTACACTGATTAAGATATATACAGCAAGAAATAAGTGACAATCTGAAACAACGAAATAAATAAATACTCATGGAGAGGTTTGGCTTGGTGCCGAAGAACCTGAACACGGACGTATTTACAGTTCCGGCTGGTTGTGATGCGTTTGCTTTCCGATGTTTGGATGTAAAACTGAAAGTCAGAATCTTTGCAGTTCAGCTGCTGGGCTGGAGGTCAGCCTCCGGCGATGGGGAGCTGGAACGACAGGAAGTAGCAGGTTCAGTTATCACAGGAGACGTTTTTGGGTTGTTTTGCATCATTTTCTGTCCTGTTACGGGAATCTTTCTTGTGTTTTTATAATTTAGTCTCTTTTTGGTCATTTTTATGCCATTTGGGTTATTTTGTGAGGCTTTAACGTCCTTTAACTTTTTGGTTTATTTAAACACCTTTTTTGACATTTGTATAATTTTTTGGTCTTTTTATGTGTCTGTAAGTTTATTTTTCCCCTCTTTTAGTCTTTTTTTGTTTTTTCATTCTATTTTTTTTGTCATTTTGTGTCAGATTTGATTAATTTAGCTCTTTTGATCATAATGTCTCTTTACTCTGTCTCTTGTAGGCATAATTGTTGCAGTTGAGTTAAGGTTTCATCTCATTTTGGTTAGTTTGTGTGTGTTGTTTTGGTCATTTTTGTATCTTAAAGATGATTTCATGTCTCTTTCCGGTCCTTTAAAGTTTAAATTAATTTGTTTTGTGTCCCTTTGTGTCTTTTTTTTTTTTTGCTTATGTATAATTTAACTGTTAAATTCTTATAATTCTATCTTTCTTGTCTTTCTTTCCGTCTTTGCCCTTGTTGTCTTCATTTTACTTCATTTTGACGTCACAGTTTGACCATCTGATGTCTTTATGATTGTTTTTGAGTCCCTCGAGGTTAGTGTTGTCCATTGTTTGTCTGTTTCTGGATAATTGAAACTCTTTTCTGATCACTAGCAGCTGAGGCTCCTTTTTCTGCTGATATAAAGGCTGACTGTATCTGAACGGGTCAGCAGAAACTCACTCAGCTCGCAAATGATCCAGAATATCTGTTGCGTTTAACTGTGGAGGCTTAATACTGCCGGACGGGCAGAACAACGGTCCAAGTCACTGTACGTCAGAACAAAAGCTGTTTTTATCTGAAAGCGACGCTCGGTGCGGTCCTTCTTACCCTCTTGGAGCACAGGGAGCCCGAGTATCCGCTCCTGCAGGCGCAGACGTTCGGCCGCACGCAGCGACTGCCGTACAGACACTTCTGTTCACAGAGAGCTGAGAAGATGCACTTTTTCAATTAAAATCAAACCCACTTTAAACAAGAGCTGCAACCTCATCAACACCTGAACTTTCTCTGAGCACAAAGACGGAAGTCGGGAGGAAAAGTGGGATTAAAAGCTCCTTTTTACACGTTTAATGGTGCCACTTTCCCACATTTCTTTGAGTGCCTTTAATACTCACGGATCTGGCACAGCATGCCCTGCCACCCGCGGGCGCAGTGGCAGGTGTTTGGACCCACACACTCCCCTCCGTTCAGACACTTCTGGAGACAGCTGGCTGCGGGGCAACACATTCAAAGTCACCACATCTTTCAGGTGAAATGACTGGATCACAATGGTGGTTTTCAGCTGCCTCTTCAACCCAGGTATTTATTTCCAGACTGTGTGCTTCGCTACCAGAAGAATGTGTGTTTGACTCTTCATAAACACAAAGTCATTTCTAATTCCAGCTCACATTTTCTTGTGATTTCACTTTTTAAAATAACACCGAACTGCATCCTGAGTGCTGTTTGGGCTCAAATTTAGATCCTCTGTTGGCACATTTCTCAACAAATTTCCACTAAATTTAGATTTTCCACGTCTTCACTGATCAACTTTGTTTCATCTGGACATTATGTAGACATTAATCAAATATGATGCAGCGACACAACCCAAAAAAAAGCTGATTGTGTTCCTTCAGCTTCCCTTAATGATGCTTTTTAATGCTTTGAACTGAGTTTTTCACAGGAATCTGAGTCCATTCCTGCTGAATCCCAGATTCCAGCTGCTCAGCAGTCCCTGGTTGCTGTTGTCTGGTTCTCCTCTTCATGATGCTCCAACATCTGCAGCAGGAGACAGATGTGGACTGCAGGCAGGCAGCCGAGCTCACACACTCTGTGTGTCTGAAGCTGCTGGAAGTCCTGCAGAATGAGGTCTGGCATCGTCCTGCTGAAATAACCACGGACCTCCCGGGAAAAGACGGCACCTTGATGGCAGCATCTGTCTCTCCAGAACTCCAACATCCAGCTGTGCATCAGTGGTACCTTCACCCAGATGAAGCCCTCCATGCCATGGACTCTGATGCAGCCCCAGACCATCAGCTGGCTTTAAACCTTCCTCTGAGAACAGACGACAGTTTTCTCTGACCACAGAACACGTGTCAGCTTTTAATGCACCAGATTTCCATCACATGGTTCACAAAAAGAAGTCTGCAGGGGATTAATTCTGCAGATGGTGCTAACGTTTGCAGCGAGAAAGCCTTGTGAGCAAATACTACGTCTCAGATGTGTCTCCCTGCAGTCGTTTGTCTCTTTTTTTGTGAGCAAAATCCATATTTAAAACTTGAATTGTTCGGTTTAAACAGGGAACATATTTGGGATAAGTTGTAATGTAGCTAATCTAATAAACATCTGCATTGATTTTACCAGCGGGTGTTCTACTTTGACATAATTAATCCTCTTTTTTTGGCAGATTGAAGCAGTGTTTTGTCACTGAGCCGATCTTTTGCAAAGGAGATCTGTGATCACGGTGAGATCTGGTAAAATAAAGGAGGTGTTTTTGGTGTGGGCCGGCATTATAACAGGCTAAAGTTCACATCTTACTGGTCTCGTACAGTTTTATCTCATGAACAGACGGATAAACTGAGAACAAAACCTTGTTCTGTGCTTTTCTGCAGATGTGGCGTCACGCGTAACCGTGACGACGTGGAGCATCCGCAGCTCTCTGTAACCCTGCTGTTGAGTCCAACAGCTACGGCTTGAAAGGACATTTCAAACACAGCAAGTCTCCAGCTGGCACCAGTTAAGCTGCTGATTGTAGAATCTTCCACAACAACTTCACCTGTAGCTCTTATAAACGTTGTTCGGGTCTGTGGGTTTTCCTGTTTTTGTTTCTTCTTCTTTGTTTTTCCTGATACGCTGCTGCTCCAGCTCCTTCCTTCCTGTGGCTGCACTGACTACCTCCATCTTCTTTAGCCTGGAGCTGCTCTTTCCATGCGGCCTAAGAACTGAGTGCTCAGTGATGAAGTTATCTGCCTGCTCATCCCGTTCCCTCCGTCTCTTGTTCTTGGATCTTCAGGAGCAGCTCAGCATCTCTCTCTACATTAAAGGAAGTCCTCGGCACTCTGCACCACCACTGCTGCTGACGAAAGGAAGCATTTGATTCGTGCTTTTGGAAGAAAACCGCTCTCGTTCAGTGACATTAATTTACTCATCCTAAAGATTCAAGACTGCAAACTTGTGCACGAACCTCTGAATTCTCCTCCTGTGCCGTTCACACTAACCCCCCCTAAGAGACATTTGGTAAGAAATGAGGAAAAGTTCGGATGTTGGACCCCAGAGTAAACGGTCCATGAGTGTTTGGGAACATTCCTTGTAGGACTCGACTTACGTTTGTCGCATCTCTTTCCTCGCCAGCCGGACGGACAGTCGCAGACATCAGGACCGACGCACCTGCCGCCATTCATGCACATGGGCTCACACACACCTGGAGAGGCGGAGGAGGGAGGAGAACACGGTAAGAATCAGAATTTGTGAAGCATAAACTGACCTTTTAATGACCAAAATTACACAAAAATGAACATTTCAGGTTTTTTTAGTGTGAGTCACATTAGCTTCAATGCAGAAACTTATCCTGAAATGACCGTAAATGGCAATAAAGTCATCAAATCTTCCTGGTTTGCCTTTACCTTAAAATATGTAGAATAAAGGAATAATATAACCTTTTCAGAGGTAATATGGTGGACAAACGGATCAGAGAAGAAGAGTTTAGGATGAGAAAGTAGACGAAAGTGTTGCTGGGTCAAGGAAATGAGTAAAACTTTGACAAAGGACTGACTTTTCTCACAGCGTTTCCCCGTGTATCCCTGCAGACAAGAGCAGACGCTGTTCCTCATGCACACGCCGCCGTTTTTACAGGGTGGACTGCAGACAGCTGCAGGCAGGAGAGGATTAAACAACGGCATGTAGGACCAAACTGGGGGGCTTTTGTGTCGGATTCAGCGGTGATGATGTGCTTGTGAAACGCAGTAAGTTGTCATTTACCGTTGTGACACTGGGCTCCGTAGAAACCGTGCGGACACTCGCAGGTATTTGGGCGGACGCACATCCCGCCGTTCAGACACACGGGAGAGCAGAGAGCTGCAGCACACAGAGGCGGGTTAGAGCAGCTTTAAACTCACCCGCAGACCTGCTGATTGTCCTGGACTCACCGGTCTCGCAGGACGGGCCTGTCCATCCTGGCAGACACGTGCACTCGTCTGGGGACGCACACTGGCCTCCGTTGTTGCAGTGGCGACTGCAAACCACTGTGAAAACGCAGAGCATCGTGTGATCATTGGGCTCCTGGACACACCTTTGAGTTGGTTGTGTTTGAAGTAAAGTTTGACGCAGAAGTTTGAAATGTTGCTGCAGCGAAAATATGCATCAGGCTGGTTTCAGAGAAACAAGTCCTCAAGTCAAAATAAGCAGATATTCATTCTGTTTTAAATATGAGCCATAAGGACTTCAGAGAACCCCAGGTCTGCCCTGAGGCCTCCTCCTGGGGGGGTATGTCCACCACGGGAGACCTCATCCTGACCAGATGGCTGAACCACCTGAGCTGGGATCCTGCAGATGTGACTAACCTGACAACTGAACTCCTTGCTATGAAATGGGATCTGGCAGTACCATTAGTTCAGTAAGTCTATAGTCTAAGTTATACAGCATCTCTGGACATATAAACCTGTTCTGTGAGGCCTCAGAGTGTCCAGAGGACAACTGTGAACCCACACAAAAAGGCTGCTGTTTACAGAAAGGCTTGTGGGAGATTCCTCAAACATCTACTGGTCAGAACTGTGGGAATGATGGATGGTGCTACATTCAGGGGAAAATCTATTTCAGTCCATCAGAGATCTGAGATTGGGACAAACTTTTATTATCTTAACTGTTTTCTTATTGAACTTTTTAAGATTAATGAGCAAAACGGAATAGCGGGTACCACGATTACACTGTTGCAGGTTCCCATCGCTGCTCGTCTTTTTGGGCTCTTAAAGCGAGGAGAAAAATTTAATTTGGCCCAACTCTTTGGGTACGGTCGAGATAATACTGAGGCGGTTTTGCATTGATTGGACCAACTGTTTCCTCACCAGATGTCCAGCAAAGTTTTCATAAAAAAGGTAGAAAAGTAAAGGGAAAACTGACAATTAAAGCAGAAAAAGAGCTGCAGGTGAATTCAGAGATTTAAAAGGATGGAAGAACTTTGACTCTATGCCTTTTATACAGGTGCAGCACCTCGAGTTTAGAGGGAATTTCACCTTTAATTTGGAGCAGGAGCTGCTGCTTAAAGACGTTTTTTAAAAAATGGAACGAGAACTTCAAATGTGTCGATAAAGAACTTGAACTCACTCGTCTCACACCGGGGTCCAACAAAGCCGTAAGGACAGGAACAAGTCTGCGGTCCCACACAGGCGCCTCCGTTTTCACACGGCAACCTGCACAGAGCTGCAGATGGATTTTAAACGACATGTTTTTGTTATAAGCCCCTAAATGTGAGATTATACATTTTACAAGCTGCAGAGGTCTGTGGTGTAACTTCAACAGATCACTTCTAAAAGCAGCCTTTCAGAAATGAGGCTGTTGTGTAAATTCATGACTGGATGAACAAGCTGTACCTTCCTGACAAACGTCTCCATGGAAACCTGTGGGACACTGACACACAGCTGGGGCGACGCAGACGCCCCCGTTCACACACTCCGGCTCACAGATTGCTGATAAAAGGTTGAAAAAACAGTGATTTCCAGCTGAACTTTTAAAAGGCTGAAGTGAATCTTCCCAGCTTCGTGTCTCACCTGTCTGACAGCTGGATCCCGTGTAGCCTGGCCTGCAGCGGCATGTGTTGGGCGCAGCGCACTCCATATTTCTACCACACGGATGTCTGCAAACGGCTTCAAACAAACCATTTCGGTGTTAATCCTCTTTAGCTTAATCCTCAGTTTAACAGCCGTCTGGCTGTTTAAACTGTTTAAAGACAACTTTAGAGGTACCTGTTTTGTTTTTGGTGACGGACACACTGCACCCGAGCTGTTTAAGCTTGTGTCCCATTGAGGCCGCACACTCACCTTGACAGGTCTGTCCGTCTCCAGTGTATCCCACAGGACACCTCCCACAGCGAAACCCCCCACCCGTCGTCTGCTGGCACTGGACACCAGGAAAGCACGGCCGGTCAGCGCAGGTTCTCACGCGTTTGCTGGCTGTTGTGCCGCTCCTGGCCCGCTCCTGGATGGAAGTGGCTCCCTGTGGGGGGGGGCTGTACTCGGACTTGCCCGGGGTTGTCAGGGTTATCGCCGGCACCTCTGGGCCCTCTGATCTGGGCTCAGCCTCGTCTCCGTCTGCAGAGAACTCGGACTCGGACAGCGAGAAGGACAGCGCGGTGAGGGCTGCGGTCAGAGGCACGGCCGGCCTGGGGGGGGTCCGAGGTTTGGCCCGGGTGGATGCTACGTGGTTGAGCTGCGGCTGGGCTTTCTGGTTGGGGTGCGTCGCTCTGTCAGGCTGAATGGATGGAGTTACCTTCAGGAGAGAAGCGAGGGGAATGAGTCCAGAACTGTGGCAGCTCAACAGCACAGAAACATTCTTCTCACCTTTGGGAGCAGCTCTCTAAAAGCAGGGATTCTTGATCTGGTGTACATCCTGGCATCCAGTACGGGGTTTGCACTTTTATGGGTGATGCGAGCATTAAATGTGACATGGAGGGTACCGACCGGTGTCCCAGGAGCATCTCTGGAGGCAGAAGTCCCCGCCTCCCTCCTCCCGGTCCCGGCTCCTCTCTCTGGAGGATTCTGAAGCGGTGGATTGTCTCGGTGCGCTCTGGTTACAGACGAGGAGAGGCGTTTGATGCTGTGCCTGATGGGGAGGCTGGGCAGGTGGAGCGTGGAGGCTTTGCTGCTGCTTTTGTGGGAGGATCGGCTGGACTTCCCTTGTGTCTGCTGCTGAGGGAGGTGGTTGGATGCTGGGAAACACAGGAGGTCAAATTAGGGCCTTCTGGCAGATTCACCTCTCCCTGAAACGGTTATCATCCAGTCTGAGCTCAGAAATCATAGCCTTTGTGAAGCTTCAGCTTTCTCCACAGGGTTTATAATTAAAGCAACGCTGCATATTTAAAGAGTTTGGAAGGCTGTTGCCTGTATTTATCCAGCTAAAAACCAGCAATATTACCAGAATGGTGCACACAATCTGTCCTGGCAGACGGCACCATCTGCATCAACACTTTATCTCGCTCTGACTTTCCAGACAAACAGGATCCACCACAAAAGGATTAAAGCTGGAGTTTTTCTCCCCTCATGAGAACTGTTCATTACATCCAGGCAGTCTCCAACCACAGATGCTGATCTGCTGCTGTAATAAAGGACATTCTTCCCAATCAAGGAAACACACAACACAGGGAAACTGAAACATAGGAAGAAAATGAGGATCTTTAAAGCAACCCACAGTGTATGAGGGGGGTTGCATTACCCAAGGACGCTTTCATCAACTTTCTTTGGAAAGAACAACGTGGAAAAAGCTTTTTGGGATTAAAATACAAGGAAGAGTGGGACGTACATGTTGGATAATTAAATTACTCCTAAAATAACTCCTAAAACTCACATCTTTTGCCAAATGCATTTGTAATTTGACTGGAGGAGCCAAAGAAAGGAATCCTCTACCTTCTTGGGAGGTCTTCATGCAAACGCGGCCGTTGCCGTGGAGTCCAGGAGGGCAGCGACCGCAGACGTAGCCGACATGCGGCGGCCTGCGGTTGATGCACTGGACCCCCGGGAAGCAGGGTCGGCTGGCACAAGTGGCTGATGTATTGACGGCTGGAGACTGAGCGGATCCTGGAAGAGACGAAGCGTGTGGTCAGACGCTGTCCTACGGCGAGCCTCGCCAACATTTAACCATTTAAACCACATTTAACATGTGGGGTTAGGGTTTCCTTCACTTGTTCGCTCTTTGTCCTCACTAGTTTGGCATTTCACTGCAGTGCATGAACAGAAACTCTTACACTGTCATGATTTTTGGCAACTCTTTGCACTTTTGTCCGACTAATGCGAGCAGAAGCCCAAACATTTTCAGCTCAAGTCTATAAAATGTTCTCCCTTAGTTAACATCTGGAAATAAAACATCTGTCTCTGGTTTTTTGGGGTTTTTTTGGACCTAACTAGTTAACCAATAAGACTATTTGTGCGTTACTTGTCATCGAATACAGTGAAAAACATCCCGTCTGGTGTTGCTCGACATCAAAAGTTAATTATCTTTTATCTAGTGAACTTTTTAGCCTCTTGAGTTGACTAAAAGTTCAAAGTTCACAAAAAGCTGAGGAAGTTTGGATCCTGTAGGTCAAAAACTCTAAATCCAGATAAGTTGGCATTTCAAACTTTGAACTGAAGAGCCGATATACGGAGGACTGAAAGAGCCATAATGTGAAATAAATACTAAACTACATAAACGGCTCAGTGGATGAAATAATAAGATAATAAATGCTTTTAAAAAGTAGTTTCTGCTCTGATAAATGTGTGAAATAAGAGTATTAAGACCTTTTAGTTTTATTTATTTTACTAATGAGGTTTTTAATTCCTTATTTTTCATCTTATTCTCTCCAAATTATTCATTTCAATTTCACAATAAATAAATCTATTTCTGGATGTTTTTATTGATCTCCGTCCTTCAGAAAGTGGAAACAAACCAGATTTAACACGAGTTTAAATGATTAATTGAAAATGAAAGCACAAAAATGAATTAATTTCACATTTTATACTCTTATTGCATAAATACGTTATTTTTGCAGCATTTATTGCCATTTTAACTTATCTTTTGAAACCGTCCTCTTAATGAGTCTCACTGCACACTTTCTCCACCTCCTCAGCAGTATTCTGAGCAACGAGTTAACTTTTGGGCGCTTTGGTTTGGATAATTAATCAGTTCTGTGGAAATGTCTCCAACTGGTGTGAAAATGAACTCGTCAGCAGGCTGTGGTTTAAGTGACAGTCGCTCACTAACCAGGCAGCAGTATCCGTGCTGACTAGTTAAATGCACCACTGGGGTTCAGGGACATTAAAAAGCTGACATTTTAGAGACCACATGCAGTTTGAACTGTCCAGCTTACCTGCTGAGGCTCTGCTGTTTCCTGACGATGCAGCAGAGGTTTTGCCAGCTGTGTTGCTTATTTTAGGCTGGTCCAGTTTCACTCGGTCTGGTGTAACTTCTGCGATGTTCTTCGAGGTGTCTGTGTTGGACTTGGATGGGTTTGGGGTCCCTCCGTGAGTTTTCCTGAAAGGATGACTCACTTTTTGGGACACGTCCGCGATGCTCTTGTTGGTTTCTGCTGCTGCGAGCTCTGGGTTTGAGCTAATTCCTGGAGTTCTCCTCCAAGAGGTGAACTTGGTTTCTGGGTTAGTTCTTGGAACGGTCTTACCTGCCTCGGCTTTCATCTGCAGAGAACTACCAGCTGAGGCTTTCTGGAAAGTATCGGCCTTTATTTTGGGGGCCTGCAGGAGAACATCTGGTGTCTTGTAAACAGTTGTAGGAGAAGCAGATGTGGGGATGATGGCAGCTGGTCTGAAGTCTGATGCATGAAGAAAGACAGAGATTTCACTTTGGATTACTTTGTAGCACCTTCATATCTGATATTCTTTCAAGACGCATTACAGTGATGGTGCAACAAGGGAATAGGGGTCAAAAAGTGGTTTCTAAAAAGTCAAACCCCCAAGAGAGACCCCATCCAGGGATGAGTTTGTTTAAAGATCTCAGTTGGGCATCATCACAGCCTATCGACACAATTGCAAAGCAGGAAACGATCTGTGATTTACAATGACAGATGGCAGACATGGCAGCAAGTCAAATAAGCCTGAATTTGATTTATCCTGCTTCAGCGCTGCCAACACTTCTGGCACATCCCAGGACAAGGAAGGCAGACCGCATCATTTGGTAAGTTTGGAGTCCAGTTTCAAAACTGCCGACTCTTGTGACCGAACTTATTTAATCTATTTATAGGATGTGGAAGGTGCTTTGTTGAGGAAAACCTTGTTGGGCCATTTTCCTCCGCATCCATCTGATCCAGGCCTTTGCTTAGAATTTCACTTTATTTAGCTTCAACTTGTGTGTTTTGCCTGCAGCCCTGATCTCAACAGGCGGCTGCTGAAAATACAACGAAAGGAGGAACATTCATCATTCACCTCCTTCGCATCTCTGACATTTAAGCTCCCTCACTCATAAAGTTGTGTGTCTTTTGCGCTGAACTGAGCGAGGAAGTCAAATAATTCAAGACAAAGTCTCCAGGAGGACTTAGAATAAGCAGTAAAACAAATGGGGGTGAGGAAATCCAAATATCTGTCCTCATTGGCTCCATAAAAATGATAAATATATTACACTGTTGCTGGACAGTCTTTCTATCGGGGGAAGGACTAGTTCCCAGTTTGTGTTTGAGCTGAAAAACATGCATGTAAACACAATGCCTGAGTTATTAAGCTTGGCTGGAAGCAAGCGAGGCACATGCAGGAAGGCAGCAGTATCAGCTACTATCAGTCATCTGGTTTCATTCAGCACAAGCGCTTCGTCCCTGCTGAGCGCCCCTCAGAGGCTCTGCAGCGCTGAACAAATTCAGCTTTTTCTGTTGATGCTGTTGTTCAGATTTATTTGGTCCAACAGAACATGCTGCAAGTTATCAGGAAAAAGGTCAGAACCATCATCACAGCCTCGTGAAGTGGATGGTTTTATCTTATAATCTGAGACTTTAGGACTGGAGGTTGCGCAATCTCTAAAACTGCAGTATCTGATGAGCTCATGCCGACTAATGGGATCCAGGTTTAGGAGCATAAGGGGTCTCGTGTGTGACTGCTATTATCTCAGCATCAGGAGAAGGCTGTAAGATAGCACAGCATGTTAAGGTAGCGATTTCCTCAGCTTGTAATGTGAGATGACGGTTGATAGAGGCGGGGGTCAAGTTGGGGTCTGAAGGATTATCTAAACTTTGTGCAAACTTGAACAAATCAAAACAGTGTAAAAGACTTTCAGAGTGGTGGTGCATTGTTCTGTCATAAGATTGGTAAAGCAGTGTCGGATGGATGCTAACGAGCCTCGAAACGAGCCTGATGCAGTTTGAAAAATGACTCCAGGAAAACGATCCTCATCGCACCTTCAGACCAACAGTCGTGTCTTTTGTGTTTGAGTTTAGACTTCTTGGATGTACATCATGTCCTGTAATGTCTTTAGGTTTTATCACGTTGACTGACTCAGTCCTCTCTGTGTTAAGTGCGTTTTTGCCCGGTATCGTAGCCAACTTTACATTCTTTTCTACTTCATGCCCCCTTTGTTCATTCCAGACAGTTTTAATTTTTGCCCTCCGGTGTACATGTGTTTTGTGGACTTGGAAATCTTACGACTTTGTCACTTGGGGAGTCTGTGAGAGGTGCTGTGGGTAAATGGGGTTCTGCAGTTGCTGTTAGGTCTCTTTCTAACCAAAACAAGAGCTGTGCCTGCACCTCGGCACAAAGTCCTGCTCAGTCCGATGCATGTTGGGCTCCTCCTGAGCCGCCCCTTGTCACTGATCCTGTTTGTGCTTCTCATGGACAGGATCTCCGGGTGTAGTCGGGGAGAGGAGGGCGTCAGGTTTGGCATCTCTGCTTTTTGCTGATAATTTAGTTCTTATTCGGCTTATTCAAGCCTTCGGTGCACACTGATCAGACCGCAGCCGAGTTGAGATGAAAACTCAACTGGAAACGGGTGGTGTGCTCGATCTATGTTGGGGATGAGTCTACACCTCATGCAGAGGATTTAAGTATCTTGCTTACAAGTGATTGCAATTTGGAGTTAGAGATGGACAGACAGATGGGGGCTTCGTTAGCCGTAATGAGGGCGCTGCTCTGGTCTGTTGTGGTGAAGGAGGAGCTTTCAGTTTACTGCTCCATCTTTGTTGCTGCTCCTCAGCCTTAAAGGGGAACTCCGGTGTTTTTAAACCTTATTTCTGGCATGAAATACGTTCATCTGCTCACCGAGAACAGTTTGGTGAAAGTCGGCGTCCTTCAGAAGATATTTAGATAACTGGAGATCCATATAACGGAGTGAACGGGGCTTAGACGATGCAGCCTCTAAATAAGGCATTATCTGTCTTTATTTCACCAATACTTTAAGAAGAATGAATGAATGAACGTGTGCTATAGCTCTGTTAGCTCATAGCTGCTGTTAGCTCATAGCTGCTGTTAGCTCATAGCTGCTGTTAGCTCATAGCTGCTGTTAGCTCATAGCTGCTGTGTTGTTGTTATTGGCGGCTATCGGGGGGCTTATAGAGGGCTTTCCACACACTCAAAGTTGTCGTCTAAATCTGATAAATATCCTGCCATGTTGCACAAAACTATCAGCAGCAAACTCTGTGTGAAGTTAGCCGACTGTCACAGAGCACGTTCATTCATTCTTCTTAAAGTATTGGTGAAATAAAGACAGATAATGCCTTATTTAGAGGCTGCATCCTCTAAGCCCCGTTCACTCCGTTATATGGATCTCCAGTTATCTAAATATCTTCAGAAGGACGCAGACTTTCACCAAACTGTTCTCTGTGAGCAGATGAACGTATTTCATGCCAGAAATAAGGTCTAAAAACACCGGAGTTCCCCTTTAAAAGGAGTCGGCTCAGGTGGTTCAGGCATCTGCTTCGGATGCCTCCCGGTCGCCTGCCTTTGGAGGCTTTTCAGACATGTTCAACTGGAAGGAGGCGCCGGGGCAGACCCAGAACTGACTGGAGGCATTATACATCCCTTCGGACCTGGGAGCACTTCAGGATCCCCGAGGAGGACTTGAAAGTGTCGCTGGTGAGAGGGATGTCTCAGGGTTGCCTCTGCAGCTCTTCTTGTTTCTTAATCAACTACCTGCTCCTGCTTTTGTGTCCTCGCTCAGCCAAGGTAACTGATGACAGGAGTACCTCAATAAGAGCATTCTCAATGTTACCGTAGACCTCATGATTAACATCTTGAAATGGGACCTCTGTAAAGCAGAGCGTGCAAGACAGCCAAGAATTTCAAATGGGTGAGAACCCAAATATCTACATCATTCACTTTGGATCACCGCTGAATAAAATCTCTGAGATCCCAGCATGAGACTGTTGGTAAAAGTTGCTCCTTTCTGCTGACCTGTATGTTTGTTGACATGCTGTAAACAATCCAGCGATTTCAAGCGGTGTACTTTAAGCTCCGTGTGCTGACTCATGGCTGCTGTGGACAGACGCTCCCCCCCCCAACCCCACCATTGCATTCCTGACAGTCGGAGCAGGAAAATCTGCTGCTGTTTGGTGTGACAAGCTGCTGCTGAACAAGTCTGGAACAGATTTTCTGCACCTTCTCTTGAAAGCTTTTGCACGAATCATACTGGTAAATCTTTTGCTTTGAGTACGTCTTTTTATTTAAAAAAAAAAAGTCAATCTTGCTTAACTTTATTCATTTTGGAAATCGGCTTATTTTTCATCCTCCTGGATATTATGACCAAGGGTGTACAAACTTTCACATGACACAAAATGACTGGAAACCGAACCTGGTAAATAATGAATGGATCTTCTCCACAGCAAGATTACGGACTCTACAGAGTGGTCTTACCAGTACAAGTAGTCCCATTTCCCAGCATGCCTTTGGGGCATGGGCCACAGCCATAGGAGCCAAAGCTGTTGAAGCACTGGACCCCTGGAAAACAGGGCTTCCTCTCGCACTCATTGATGTCCTCCAGGCATGTTAATCCTGCCAAACACACATGTATAAAGTGTAACTGTAATGAATCCTCCTCATAAAGGCTGAAGCTTCATGTTGGAGTTGAAGTCTTACCGCGCAGCCCTGCAGGACAGCCACATCTGTACCCGCTGGCTGTGCTGATGCACTTTCCCAGCCCACACGGAGCCGACGAACATTCGTCCACATCCTCGTTGCAGAGTCTCCCCCGCTTGCCCTCAGGACACGCGCACAGATACTTCCCACTGCCGGCAGGAAAGTTGATGTCTGTCACGCATGTGCCGCCGTTTTCACAGCCACACGGCACCACGTCAATCTGTCACATGAAAAAGATGCTGCCGGGTCACATCCTGCTGGCATTGCTTTCACTTTCAGAAATGTAAACCGGGTATTTTGCTGCTGCTCCCCTTCTCCAACCTCACCACCACAGTGAAGGTGCTCTGGGCATTGCACTCGTCAGACAGGGTGAAGCGGAAGAACCGTCTCTCCACCTCCAAGAGCGAAGGCACCTTCCAGATAAGGAGGCCGGCAGGGGAGAGCACGGCTCCCTGTGGCCCCTCCTCCAGCTGGAACAGGAGCGCCGATCCCTCAGGGTCAGACGCTGCAAACTGGAAGACGAAGTTCTCTCCGGCAAATGTCCGCAAGTTGCTTTGAGGTTGGTGGAAAGATGGCGGCTCGTTGACTGTAAACAGATGGAAAAACCTGAGGAACACAACTGGCTGGGCCACCACTTTATTATGTACTCGTCTCCACCTGCAAGCTTTCGATGACAGAACCTTCCTGTCCTGAAAGAAACTCTTTACACACAAGCTTGGTTTGGCAAAAACATCCTCAGGCTATTCCTTGAAGAATGATTGTTGGCATCCATGTCCAGTTGGGAAGAGTCTCCAGTTTTTCTTTCCACATCATGTACCATCCTCCGCTGAGATCACACTCCCCTGCAGACATCCACTACGAAGAAACTGATGTCTATAGCAGCAGAGACCTGCTCTGACTGATGGTCATAAAGTGATGGGGATAAATTCAACCCTACAGCAAGGAAATTCAAGTTTTCATGCTAATTATTCTGTTAAGTTAGATGCTTATGTCTGTCCCACTGTGGAAACGAGTTATGTAATTTACCCCCATTCCTCACTCATAGTGGTTAGGCAACAGCTCAAGGCATGCGGGAAAGCTACTTTCATCCGCTACTAGACAAAAACCGAGCTACAGACCACCAGGAATGGCACTAATAGCGTAGAGTTGCATGAAAAACTGTAGGAAGAGATCCACAATAAATGGTTGGTACCTTGGTTCACAGACCAGGTGAACTTGGATGTGTCGGGCTCACAGAGGAGGCAAGGACTGCTGGGGTTGGTGTCTCCAGCTGTGAAACACATCCCATCGATGTTACATGTCCTCTCCTGACAAAAACAACAACAGACACAGAGAACAGATGAAGATCTGTTAATGTACTTCCTCTTTACTCAGAGTATAACAGGTAGGATGCAGGACTTCAGCTCTAAACACTGGTTATCTGCTTCATTTCCAGGCACATTCTCATCTTTTCATGGCTGTTTGTGCTTGTTTTTCTGTCTACACTCAATTTTTTTTGTCCCCCTTAGTCCTCTTATACAAATGAAGTCTTTAAATATTCAACTGCAGCGTGGTGTGAGGAAGGGAACTCTCTGCTTTAGTCATTCAATAAACTGCAAGTATTTCAAAGTTTTAACAAGCATTTCCACTAAACACCCACTGAATCACATCTGGGTTTTCAATCTGCTTCCTGTCTTTAAATCAACAAACAATAGTTTTATTCATAAGAGACTCGCTGAGACTGTATGAGTGATGACCCCCTCTTTTAATTCTAAGGCTTTTCTATCAGGATATAATCGGAAATCATCTGGTTTTTACCAGCTCCTAAAATGAGATAAATGCAACCTCAGATGAACAACACATGACATGTTACACTGTCATTATTAACTGGACCAAAACACAGAAGCAGGGAGTGAGAAACTAACTGAACCCCTGATGAGGTCTGGACTCTGACTGGACCATTGCAACACCTTGATTCTTTCCTTTTTCCCACATTCTGCTGTAGATCTGCTGCTGTGTTTGGGATCTTTGTCCTGTTGATGAGCCAGTTTCAGCCCAGCTTTAGCTGTGGGACAGATGGCCTCACATCTGACTCTAGAATACTTTGGTATCCAGAGGAGTTCATGGTGGACTCAATGACTGCAAGGTGCCCAGGTCCTGTGGCTGCAGAACCAGCCCAGATCATCAGCCCTCCACCACCGTGCTTGACAGCTGGTATGAGGTGTTTGTGCTGATCTGCTGTGTTTGGTTTCCTCCAAACGTGCTGCTGTGCATTAGGACCAAACATCTCCACTTTGCTCTGGTCTGTCCAAAGGACATTGTTCCAGAAGTCTTGAGCTTTGTTCAGATGCAGCTTTGCAAATCTAAGCTGTGCTGCCATGTTCTTTTTAGAGAGAAGAGGCTTTCTCCTGCAGCCCTTCCAAACAAGCCATCCTTGTTCAGTCTTTTTCTAACTGTGCTGTCATGACCTTTAACCTTTAGCATGCTAACTGAGGCCTGTAGAGTCTGAGATGTAGCTCTGGGCTTTTTCACCTTGGGGTGACCTTTAACCTTTAACATGCTAACTGAGGCCTGTAGAGTCTGAGCTGTAGCTCTGGGCTTTTTCACCTTGGGGTGACCTTTAACCTTTAACATGCTAACTGAGGCCTGTAGAGTCTGAGATGTAGCTCTTAGCTTTTTCACCTTGGGGTGACCTTTAACCTTTAACATGCTAACTGAGGCCTGTAGAGTCTGAGCTGTAGCTCTGGGCTTTTTCACCTTGGGGTGACCTTTAACCTTTAACATGCTAACTGAGGCCTGTAGAGTCTGAGATGTAGCTCTTAGCTTTTTCACCTTGGGGTGAACTTTAACCTTTAGCATGCTAACTGAGGCCTGTAGAGTCTGAGATGTAGCTCTGGGCTTTTTCACCTTGGGGTGACCTTTAACCTTTAACATGCTAACTGAGGCCTGTAGAGTCTGAGATGTAGCTCTTAGCTTTTTCACCTTGGGGTGAACTTTAACCTTTAGCATGCTAACTGAGGCCTGTAGAGTCTGAGATGTAGCTCTGGGCTTTTTCACCTTGGGGTGACCTTTAACCTTTAACATGCTAACTGAGGCCTGTAGAGTCTGAGATGTAGCTCTGGGCTTTTTCACCTTGGGGTGACCTTTAACCTTTAGCATGCTAACTGAGGCCTGTAGAGTCTGAGATGTAGCTCTGGGCTTTTTCACCTTGGGGTGACCTTTAACCTTTAGCATGCTAACTGAGGCCTGTAGAGTCTGAGATGTAGCTCTGGGCTTCTTCACCTTGGGGTGAACTTGCTGGGACGTCCACTCCTGGCAAGATTGACAGCTGTCCTGAATGTTTTCCACTTGTGAATAATCTTTCTCTCTGTAGAATGATGGACTCCAGATAGTTTGGAAATGGCCTTATAACCCTTCCCAGACTGATGGGCAGCAACAGCTGCTTCTCTGAGATCATTGCTGATGTCTTTCCTCCTTGGCATCGTGTTAACACACACCTGAATGCTGCAGAGCAGCAAACTGACAGAACTTCTGCTTTTATAGAGCTGCTCACACTGACAGATCAATTAATCAGAGCATTGATCAGCAGCATCTGGCTGCTACTCTTCATGTGGAAGCAGTTAGGATGGATTTTAAAACCTGGTAAGAACCAGATGGTTTTTAAAATGGTATTCAGGTCTGCAAGACCTTAGCTTTTAATGAGAAAGTGCTCTCTTTTTGACATTACTGTACAGCTTTAACCCAAAACACCTGTAAGGTGTGAAAACAACCTCAACATTGAAGCCTCTAACGTTGTTACTTTGTCATAGTTTCAGACGGACTGAATCGATTTGCTATACAGTCTTTGCCTCAATATCTTTTACACCTGAAGCTCCTTGAGGCAAAGACATCCAGTTTTGTGTCATCGTAGTTTGAATTAAGCTGAATTCTAACACCTCGGTACAAAGCCTTATTATACCCGTTTCACTCAAACCACACAGGAGACCAAGAAGCATTTGGTGGCAGATTCTACACATTCAAATGCAGATGTGTTCATGAAAAATGACTTTCTTGTTCAATAGATTTGATTTTAAATGATTGTGCAGTCGTTAAAAGGTTTGTTGCCCTGAAAGTTGTAGACTTTTTGTCCTCAACCGAGTTGAAATAAAAGCTGAAATCAATCACATGGATTAGAGTTTCCACTGAATACTGAGTAAAAATATAATTCCTTTTGCGGCTGCAAGTTACCTTTAACTTACAGAGTCCAGAGCGCGATGCTTCACAGACCTGGCAGACCCCATCATAGATGGTCAGAACTTTTTCCTGGCTGTACTGGGAGCCATCATTGGTCACCTGGGACAGGAAAGTGGAGTGATATTCTGTTGGAATTCTGTCAGGAGACCACTTAAAGTTATGGGAAAAAACAAGATGCAGTCTTGCCTTCATCTCCCAACGAGCGTACGGTTTGTCGTCCATCATGAAGTCTTCTGTGTTGACGGCGGTGTTGCTCAGAGACGGCACAACACAGTCCAAAGCCTTGGAGCTGAGAAAAGTGGCTTTTGTCCTCTGTTTCTCCCCTGGGACCCAAACTTTGTTTATGTACTGTTGAGGCAATTCAGAGGAAAAAGCAAAGTTTTATCTTTTAGGCTCTAAGACTGACGTGTAACCTCGTCCTTTCTCACCTTTAGTCTGGTGGCGTGGCAGCTCAGCTCAGGAGAATCGATGAAGCCGAGGCCAAAGACCCGAACGGTGCGACAGTTAAAACTTCTGATGTCACACAGTCCACTGTTCTCCAGATCGGTTATTTCAACGGGCTGGCCTGTTGGAGGAGAGGTTTTGTTTTTTTTCCATGATCAAAATTTACAATAAATGTTGATTAGAAAAAAGTTTACGATGAATGAGGCTTTCAACCAGCTAAAATCCAGCTGTTGTGAATTAAGTCACAAAGAAACCCTTGCAGGGGGGCTGGGATGCATTTTTTTTCTTAGGAAACACATCTGCTTTAGTGATATCCATGTCGTGATTCAACCTTTCTAGAAAACCTAGATTTACAACCCCACTGTAGTGCATTAAAAATGTCCACTGATACTCACTGATGGTGAGGCTGCAGTCATGGAAACTGTAACTGGGATAGCACTGGCAGCCCCACTCTGTACACTCTCCGTTTCCATTGCAAAAGTTTGGGCAGCGCAGCGCCTTCACTACTTCCCCAGAAGCACCTGGCGAACGAGCCACCTCCAAAACTCGTTGTGTGCGGTTTTCTAGCAGCCGCCGCTCGCACTCGTTCTCCAGGTAGGGCAGCAGCGC
Source organism: Leuresthes tenuis (assembly GCA_036924055.1). Taxonomy (NCBI): domain Eukaryota; kingdom Metazoa; phylum Chordata; class Actinopteri; order Atheriniformes; family Atherinopsidae; genus Leuresthes; species Leuresthes tenuis. Next base: position 37,095,273 of record JAVGWW010000002.1, on the reverse strand, counting down.
CTCTTCCCAGCCCAGGTCGTCTTTGAGTTGCAGGTCCAGCAGGCAGAGATCCACGGCCTCGTCCAGACGGCGTCCCAGCAGCCCTCGGCACACTGCACCAACGGTGGAGTTTGCCAAAGCCATCTGGCACACTTCCAGGGCTTTGGCCGAGGTCAGACCGCTCGGCGTGGGCCACTGAGGCTGCACCTCTGATCGAGCCTCTGCCAGGTGATCCTCAGGGAAAAAGTAGGCAAATTTCTCCAAATCAGCTTGGCTGAGGCTCTGTGTGGCAAAGACAGGCCGAAATTCAAATGACTCCTGTCTCTTTGGCCTGTCAATAGAAAGAAGAAAGTCCTCCCTGAACTCACCAGCCAGTTCAAAACCCCCCTCACCATTTTGATTGTGCTGGCCTTGAATCCAAATGTGCCTCCTCTCCAGCGGATGATGACTGAAAGCAGTCATCTCAAGGATCCTTTCCTCTCTTTCTGGACTCTTAATATGTTCCAATGTTGTATCCATGGAGGGGAACACAGATGTGTAATCCACATTATCATATGCAGTGCAGTCAGAGTGAGCCAAATGATTTTTGTGCAAGTTCATCATCCCTGTGCTGGCGCCATATCCTCTGTGGCACTGGCAGAAAGGCCTCCTGACCTTCTGTGTTGTCCCTGGAGGGATTTTATCAAATAAACTCTCACCTGGAGCTATCCTAACACACAAAGAAGAAGAGAAAACCACAGTAACAAATCATTTCAGGGAAACTTGAGTCTAAATTGAAGTCACAAACTGACCTCCAGTCCTCTATGAAGCGATGCAGCTCTCCAGGGCCGTAAAAGCCACCCTCAGACCCCTGGAAGTCGTTGTTGCCGTTGCGGTCGAAGGTCCCGCAGAGGCCTTGAGTGTTGCTGTAGTCAACGCTGGGTGCTCGGACAGACAGGCTTATGCCCCAATCAGCCACATCCGCCCTAACAAAGGCCCCGGAGGGAAAGATCAACTGCAAGAGGAGAGTGATATCCAGCAGCTCGTTAATATTATGCAGTGGAAGGAAAGATTTAGAACTTAAATGATCTCCAGTTAAAGTTATTATCCCTCAAGGAACTGATCCTTTAGAATACACCAGTCTTAAAATGTTCGGATACCTACGGTGACCTTCTTCCCCTGGTGGGACTCCAGCACCCTGACCCGACTACCCTCATCACCATGGTTCTTCAAGGTAAGCTGTGGCCTACTTTCCTGAGGTTGGCCGTTGCACATGTCAAAGATGGCTACATCGTTCCCCTCCCGCATGGCAACGCCACAGTTGCAGGCGACGGGGTAGTGTCGACTGCCGCAATCCCATTGGCGAGTATGGACCTCAAACTCCCGAGCAAGGCTTCGGTACAGGACAAAAGTGCCAGTCTGGTGGTTCTCATAGCGCCTGCACGTGGCAGATTGATGTCAGGACATAAATTAAGTCAAGTTTGTTTGTCTGGTGTTTAAATGCCAAACTGAAGGTCAGGTGATCAAATGTGAGAACTGCCGATAGCTGATGAGGTGGTAAATTACCTGCCATCCAGTGTAATGACATGTGGGTCAGTCAAAGAGTAGCACATGGATGTTGGAACGTCCTGGACCACGACCTTGAAAAAGAGGACAGGACAACACGGATCAAGGAGGCTACACCATCTGACCTCAGGTTTCACTGTTTTCACTAAACAGAGACTGGAGACCCCTAAAGAAACTGAAAATCTTACATGGGACACAACTAATGACCGTTTGGGCTCTTTAAAGCCATTAAGCCTCCCTTCTAATGTTGTGAACAGTAGCATTACTGTCTATATATCAACAATATGACAGTGAAACCTGTAATTTGAGCCATCATCCAAATAGCCCGTGATTAAAGTAATATTCTGATTATTACATCACAATGCTGTTATTCATAACTTGGCTTTGGAAACCACTGTTTCTTCCAGGAATCCACAAAACCACCACAGAAATCTCCTTAAAAACCCTTTTGAACTGTGTCAGGAATCCAAAGACTCCATTCAAGGACCCTGCTCTATGCCCAGAACCCTAATATTGGCAGCCAGTGGTGCTACAAAGACCACTTTTATTCACCCGTGACCTAGAAGAACACATGAAAGCGACTCATGTGCCTTTTTAAAAAAAAAATTATTTAAAAATCTCCATTGAAGACCTAAAACTTGTGGAAGACCACTAAAAAAACCCTTAAAGTTTTTATTTGTATTATTAATGTGTTTAAAACATTCAAGGATCTTCCAAATCCCCTAAAGACCAGCTTTTTTGCTGTTTCTGTGTTCCTGGAAAGTGTGCAACCCACTCATTTCCTTAGATTTAATCTAATGACCAACCTGTCACCTTAAATAACTCACTTTGAGGGATGTTGGGACGTAGCTCCTCCAGAGTCGTGGCGCACCGGGTCCGGGCAAAGCCCCAACCAAGCTGGGACGGTTCCCGTCTCGTGTGAAATCGGTCACAGCAGTGACAAAAAACTTGGCCCAGCCACAGCTGCCCTCCCTGCAGGGTTTTGCTTGGATCTCCACCTGGCAGGTGGACAGCGCCACGTTGGAGGCCTCACGGTCCAGACTGTCTGTGGGTGTCAACACGGCACGAAATTAGTGTTAACGGACGGCACAGCTGCTTCTGAACTACTGTAACAATAACTTCCTATCCTTCTCTGATGTGATGACGTACATACAGACTGGGGATAGCACAAAGAGCACCAGAGCAGGGAAGAGGAAACTGTAAGTCAACAGAAGATGAGAAGTTACCCTTTTACATTCATTTTTAGTAGATAAGCTCTAAGTGCCAAAACCTCTGATTCATAGCTTTTATTCAAACATGACCAGCTGTTCTGGTAAAAAAAAAAAAATTAATTAGGAGCTGTTGTTTGAGTACAAGCTGAAAACAATTGATAGATACAGATAAAGTGTTTAAACTGGTGGCAAAATAGACAAATACACAGTATAAATCCATAGATAAATGTACAAACCCTAGATATTTGGTGCCAAGCTGAAAACGGTAGATAAATACACGGATAAACTGTTCAAACTGGTGTCTCATTTACAAATGCATGGTTTTATTGGTATATGAATTGATTTATAACCCGTTTTAAATGGGGGCAGAATTTGTGAACAAAGGTTTGTGGCTAAATTTACAAATTATGAGTTCGGATCGAGATAAATGTAGAAACTGACTAGCACACTAATGGTAGAAGCCGAAAAGTAGAAGATAGATGGTCAGATAAACAGGTTACTCCACGTTGGAGAAGCAAATTAAGCTGTTTATTGGTGTTTCCTTTATACGCACAGTTTATCGCGCGATCTCGCTTACGTTCCGGATTATCGCGGGATCTGGTGATCTCGCGGGAATACGGTTTGCTCGCAAGCCAGCGCTCGGCTGCTGTTACGCGCCCGATGGGGATTGACACCGGGCAGAGGACGGAGCAAAATCGTGGCGCAGCCGTTACGCGCCCGGTGGAAATCCCCAGTAAAGCGTTTGCTGAAACCACTTATTTCATTGTTTGAATGACACCAGATCATGGATGAGCTTAAACTTCCTGAAGTTTAATAAAAATAAGACAGAGGTAATACTCTGTATTGTATGATAAGGTAGTCCAAGGCCATTTGCTTGTAATATTCACGCTTCTATGAAGGATCTTGTTGTATATTTTGACAGCTGCTTTTAAATAAGATCTCAGTCATCTGCTCCAGTTTCTTCCAGTTAAAACTTATAGAGAGTCTGATCCAACCTTCCTTTATGTCTCCAGAACCAACCAGAACCAGATGAAAAACAAACGCTTTCACAGTTGCTGCCCCTGCATTGTAGAACAGCTTCATTCCAGAACATTTTTATGATGTATTATTTGTTGTTTTTCCTAAGTAACTTCACTCATTAAGGCCAAAGACGGGCTTGTTTGGTTAGCCAAACTCCATTTCAGCAGCTCAAGAAGGTGGTAAACTGGCATTAAATCTTTTCTATTCTGTCCTTTCAGATCAGTAAAGGGATGACGCGGACACTATCTTCTGTTTTCCAGCAGGTCTGACCTGGGTCATGGACACTGAGCGCCAGAGGGACTCCGCACTGATGGCCGAGGTCGGAGTCGAAGCAGGGGATGGGCACCGTGCTGTGGACAGTCACCTCATGCTCTTTGCTGTTTTCTGCTATGTGGAGGGCATCTGGAGAAAACTGAGGACAAAGAAGGGAAGCAAGGCTTGATTATTTTTACTCTACATGCAGTAAAAGATGAGCGTGGCTGAAAATAAAGCTGAAACACGTTTACCTTCAGTCCAGCGTAGAAACTCTCGCTTTCTTTCGCAGTTGATCGGAAGTGGCTGGAGTTGACTCTGAATGTCGACACGCTGCAGGAGAACTGCAAAGTGAACGTTTCTGAATAACTTATAAGTTGAAGAGTTTATAAACCTCCTTCAGACCACATCTTTTGCATTCAGCGCTGGGGTTTATTTGAGCATTTGAGGGAACATCATGTTCGAGTTATCAAAAGTCTCCAGTGAAGTGTTTTTGATCCCATTTCCTTTGTACAGCACATGCTTGTTGGCTGTCTGTGTAGCTTACAGTGCGTTGCCCCACATGTTCGAATCAGAAACATTCAACTCGCACTCATAACTAAAAATGTAGGTGACCTCTGACTCCAGTTCAGCTGCTGCATCAACATGTGTGAAAGACGGACCCTGTGAGCAAGCCCAGCTCTCTGCTACGTGTCCCAGACCCAACAAATCTGTAAAATCAGCAACCTTGGGTGAAATCAACTGAAAATCACGTAACTTTGTGTTGGATTCACCTAATAATCTCTCCAGGAAATGAGAGCCCAGAGCAGCCTGCATGTGAGGGTTGTTTGGAAAATAGGCCGAGCAGCTGAGTGTTGACAAGCTGGAAACATGAAACTAGACGGCTCCCGCTGAAAGATGCACGCTTCATGGATAAATCGGATCTTATGAGCCCTGCAGGTACGAACGTCTTCCTCTCCGTGATCCAGGATTCAAAAAACGGCGAATGGCCCTCCTCTCATATAAAGTTAATCCCTAAAAATGTACAAAGGCTGACAGATAAAATGCTTTATTTATATATTTATTATATAATTCATGTAGGGTGAACGGGAAAGTAGAAAAGTGGCTTGAATGGAGGAACCACAGACAACGATACTGGTGGGAACATTAAAGCCTCCTTTTGTTTTCTTCCACATGTTCAATTATCATGCTGGAAAAGATTATAGAAGGAAATAACAGATGTACAGCGCTGAGAAAAACTCACTACTTTATATATTTCCAGGAAAATAGGAAATAAGTGCAGTGTTTTCTTGAAACGTGTTCAAACATAAATGGAAAAACAGTATATGTTTAAAAAAGGGGAGGATTCATCCCTCCATAAGACCTGTTGCCACTGATTTTCAGTCCACTTCTTGTGTCATTTGGCACAGCTCAGCCTTTTCTCCCTGTTTCCCTTCCTTAAGAACGGCTTCTTGACAGCCACCCTTCCATGGAGCCCATTTCTGATGAGGCTTGGGCCAACAGTAGATGGATCAGCTGAAGGTCCAGATGCATCTCTCAGGTCCTGTCAGGTCACAGCTGGATTTTTTCCTCTTTCTTAAGGACATCACTTTCAGATCCTGTTCATCTGCTGTAGATAGTTTTTTAGGCCTGACACTTCTTCTTTTGTCCTCCACTTGTCCAGTTTCCTCAAATGTTTTAAGGACACACTGCACACCATGCTGAGATATGCCAAGTTTCCAGCTAATAGCTCTTTGGGAATCACCTTGTTGCTGCAGAAATCCTATTTTCTGTCTGTCAAACTGTGTTTTCTTTGCTGTTTTTCATAGATGCAGCTAAAGAAATGGGAACAAATGATGTGTCTTTGTGACAAAGTGCCTAAAGATCCAGTTTAAAACGGCTTCTTTGCTAAGTTGTCTGTTCTGTGTCGACACAAGAACCAATAGCTGATGGCAGAAAAGTAGGAACAGAATTTAAACCATGCATCTCTCCCTTGAAAAAAGGCTCATTCCCCTTCATGAGGACATTTTTGTCCCAGTCAGGAGTGGAAACTTTCAACATCATCTTGAAGCAGCTTGGAGCTGTTGCAGAAGAAATCAATGGAACCAAAATATGTTTTTTTTTAGCCTTTTTCCTGAAACTGGTGTGTATTTTACAGTCTGTAAAGCGATCATGCCACTCTGGTTCATCCCTTAGGTTTGGGGCCTTCTTCATGCTTGAGTGACTCACAGGTCAGAGTTAAGTGGCTTAACAAACACATTCCTCTGAAAATGGACGGGTACAAAAACTGGACTGCAAATGAGTGAAAAAAGCAGCCGACCTTCAGAAAGCCTGGAGAACTATTGATCAAAACCACTTTAAAAGATGACAAGAAAGTGTGGCTGCTTGGAAGGAAAACATAAAGAAATGAGGGCTGGATCAGGACTTTTGCTCAGTACTGTACCTCAAATCAAAGATGATTCCCAAACGGTCATATCTTAACTCTTAACTCTATCTTAAAGCCCAGTTTTCCTTCCTCTCTTGCTGGGTTAGTTGCTCTGTATGCGATGATCTCTGGTCTGACTGTCCCACACACTTAATCCAGTCCCAGTGCCATTTTTAGTTGTTAGTTTTTCTGGTGTTCAATAATGCTAAACTCGGAAGGAAAATATGAAGCTAATACGAAGTGTTGCACACTTCTGTTGGAACAGAACAAAGATGGTGAAACATCCAAATGCAGCTGCCCTGTTTGCTTTCATTCATTCTCTTCTTATCTCCTTGTTTTCTTTAGATTCTCCCATAAAATCAACCTAGCAACAGCTTTACACATGATCTGTGTGTCTGAAATGGCTTCCTTAATATTCACGGTTCAAAGGGGACTCACGTGAAGGAAGGCTTTTCCAACCTGCAACTGATTTAACTTCCCCACCTCCCGCTTGCTTTCTCTTCACTGGACGTGACACATATTGCTTCTCTGCCTTTACTTTGTGAGGCTGAACCCGGGCGAAAAGAGGTCGGCGTGATCCAAGGCTTACGTTTCCCGCTGGAGGGGTCAAATCCTCCACATGTGCTCTCCTGAAACAGCACAAATCAGCACAGTCTGGCAGGAATTACCTTTTCTCCGAGCCTGAAGTGAACGCCATCCATCTCCACCAGAGAGAAGGGCTTCAGTGTGGATTCCTGCCTGATCTCTGCCTTCATGCTGTGGCCGATGTGTCTGGCCCAAACCACCTGGAAGCCCAGTGTCTGACTCCACGGCGGCGGGATGAAGGAGCACCGGAGGTGGACGCTGTGCCCGATGATCTCCGGGTTGATCACCGGCCTGGAGGGCAGGGACGGCACGGTAGCTGAGGAAATCATTGCAACAGTGCTGGTTAGGCAGTTATTTGGATGCAATATTAATGCTCAAGAGTTTCTTTCTTTCAGGTTCATACCTTTGCATCGACCACTGACTTCTACTTCCCCTGGAGGGCAGATTCTGGATTCTAAATCTGGAGCAAGTGAAGTTAGTTGACCCAGATACCATCTTATCAGCAGGTTAAAGACATTTTTAATCTTAGTACTTTGGAAAAAAAGCAGGAAAAAGGGAATGGAGCTGTAACAACAGTTGGAAACCTTTGGCGCAGTATCCCATGCAGCCCTGCGTTGGCTGCAGATAGTAGACGAGGAACTCGCCGCAGTGCCGTACGGTGATGGGGATGCGGAAAAGGCAGCAGTCCTTGGCGCTGCCGTGGAAGAACTGCCAGGTGGCGCAGGCGGACAGCTGGCGAACCTCTCCGGGCCGTGGCATGGAGGTGTCCTTCAGCGACAGCCACACTGGAGCCTGAGTACCACAGCGGTTCATCTGCAGGGGCCCAGACAGTCATTATCCACAGGCAGGGGGTTATTACACCCTGCATCTGGGCGGGAGGTGCTTATTACACCAGCCTGCTGCAGACGAGGTGTTTGATGATACCTTTAGGACATCAGGACGCACGAAGGACAGATTGTGGTGTTTTACCTCAACGCAGGTGGTCGGCATCTCTGCCGGCTTATTGTTGATCTTGAATCTGTACCAGCCGGGCGACAGCGAGTGGTCGCAGATCAGGTCCTGTATGGCCGTGTTCTGGATCTCTGTGGAGTCGAAGTCGACACTGCGATGAGGATTACGCAGAGTTCGATGTCCCCCTGGGTGGCACTCTGGAGCTGTGAATGAGGAAGACATCAAAAGAATGTGGAAAAGACGCTTAAAAGCTGCTGTTTAAAGCTGCTGACTGAGAAGCAGACTGTGTATGTTGTTGTTTCGGGAAATCCTCAAACAACAAAGCAGCTCTAAATACCTTTTAAATTATTTAAAAGTTTGTCTCTGCTGGAGCATCCGTTATTCCCAGCCTTGAATCCTGTCTTTGAGTCTCTGGAAAAGTAAACTGAAGCATTTCGGGCCTTAAAAGGAGCTTGATGTTAGACAGAGTCCAGCTGTTTGGCCGTGCACAGAACAGCGCTGAGACAGCGGACCTTCCAGAGGTAGACCAAACAAAAGAAGCTCTTGATGTTGCAGGAGTCGGCACAGAGATGTCTGGCTGTCTTCAGCCTTGTCACAAGTTGAGGGTTATTGAGAATTTTGGACCTGTGGCCCTCAAATATCAAACTTGGAGTAATCTGTGTCCAGATGTACTTTGCTTTAACCACCAACTCAGCAGCTGTTAGTTAGAGGTACCCAGATATAGTGAAAATTATAAATTGCTCCACAATAAACCAAATCCATGTAGAAAATTCTGACAGTTTTTGTCCTAATAACGAATGAAAGAGAAAATCAGAAGTCCTCTGATTTTTCTACACGTGCTGCAATGCTGTTAAATCTCATAAAACCTGGCCCCCACCTGACGTTGTGCATGTTGAGACTATTCAATCCTTGAACAAAATATGCAGTTTCAACGTGTTATTAGGGAAATTACCAGTGAGCTGGTGGAACAACGATGACTTTAATCCTCTATGGAGGAGTAAAAGGGACAAAATTAGGACAACAGGGAAGCAGATGTGGCCAACGATGAGCCTGGGCTGGAAACTGACGGGTCCAACCCGCTGCATCACCAGCAAACTAAGGATGGGACCCTGTGGACTGGACTGAAAAGCCTCTTGATGTTCTTGTAGTCACCACTAAGTTAGTTTCTTTGTGGCCCTGTTCTGGACTGGCGACCCATCCAGGATACCTCGCCTCTCGCTGAATGGCTTGAATTAAATCAGGCGGACATAGAAAAAGGATGGGTTATAAACTCCAGAATACAGGTGCTTCTAAATGTTTCTTAGGCACAAGTTGGCTTTCCAAAAGACTAAACTTTCACTGATTCTCTTTTACTTTGCTGTCTTTGGGTTTAGGCACCAAAAGCACCTGCTTAGGTGTAGATAAAACTGCTTTGTGGGGTTAGGAAACCTCTTCTTATACCCAGCTTTCTGGGGTACCTGGACGGTGAGTCCTGCCCCATCAACAAACATCTCAAAATAGATTGAACGAAATTCCAGTGCGCTGGATGTCCCAAACCCCCCCAAAATGATACATCTAGTGTCCACCTACAGGACAAAAAGCCTTTGATTTCATGACTCTCACACTTGGCTGTAAGAGGCTGCACACCATCTGGGGAAAAAGGTGACAAAATCATGTTTATGTTGAGCAGAAAGGATCATTTCACCCTCATGAGTTATCTAAATTGCCAAGAATAACACATTCCTGTGAGCCTCTTAAATCGCCCCAGGAAAGGACACTAAGATCAATGACGCATGACTAACGCCGCCCACCGCCAGAGGCTCCAGAAGCCGGGGAAATGATTTGAGCAGAACATGTAGCTTCCACACTCTGGAGCTCTACAGCTGAGGAGTGAGATGGTCAAAGTTGTTATCAGAGGTCTTTGTCTTTGTTTTACTTCCAGAGGACAAGACGTGTTTGACTGCGTCAGCTGAGCAAAGTCACACGAAGGAAAACAAACACTCAGAACATTTGGGATCCTGAATCCCCCCCAAAGCTGTGAAAGAAAAGCTTGAAGTTACAACCTGTGATCCCAAGCCCAGACAAGGCGGGTGTTCATGTTGACAGCCTCTTGAAAGCAAACGCTTTTGTTTATGTCGTCGCCTGTCTGAGTGAACACCCGTCTGGAAGCTCCGCTGACAAGACTCGAGGTCACAGGTTGTCCAAACAACCGGGTCTTCAGGAAGGAGGACAGTCGACTAGACTGTGGTTGCTGGCTTAATGAGTTTACAGAGCCGGGAGGGGGAGGGAGCTAATGAACCGGCCCCCTGGGGTGAGAGGAGATTCCACAGGGAGGGAGGCCATCAGCAGCCCAGATGTTTGGGGAATTCTCCAGTTTGTCAAGAAAGAAAAGTAATTTGGGAGATTGTGGCGTTAACACAACTGAGGTTATGGGTGTAATTTCCAGAGGACTTACAGAAACTACAGTCAAACTGAATAGACTGCGAGTCTTAAAGAGACCTGAAAATGCATAGGAACCTCAAGTTATTTATGATTTAACACTTTAAATCCTAACTGTCTTCAAGGTCTGGGTTCAATGCATCTGGTAGTGAGGATGTTGTGATGATGGACTGCCTTACAAACTTTTCCGTTGGCACAAAAACTGTCAAATGAAACGATAAGACGAGCGATATAGTGACTAAAAGGTCAACAGGATGTAGTGACGTGTCGTGGCACAAATTACAAACTGCAACAACTGGCTTCCCTCCTCCTACCTGCAGACTAGTGTCCTCAAAACAAGGAGATAAAAGGGGAGAACGGGGTAAGTTGACACACCCTCGGTATCTGCCAGACTGTTAAAAGAAGAAGCTCATGAGGGGAGTGATGAGCACCAATTTTATTAAAAATGGTCTTCAAATGACATCTTTTCAGATGTAACGGCTGCTCCGTCGGTGCCAGTTTATCGAGGTGTGACACACGATGCTAATGCTAATTTACAAAGGTGACGACCTCTGTTCAACAAATTCTTTAGATTTTTAAGGAAAGCTTTTGATTCGGGTTTTAATCACCACAAGATGGTTCAACTCACACCTGCTTTGGACCAACCTGGAGCAAACGGAGCCAGAGGAAAACCTTGTGAAGAAGCTGTATTTTCAGATTACTTCTTCCTTTACATTGATATCAAACATCCTGAAATTTGGTTGGTTTCCTTTATGTGTCTTATTTTCCTTCATTTCATGTAAAAAATGGTTTCTTCTTCCAATCTTATCCAAATGCAGAAAAAACGTTTGGTTTGTCCATCATGGGGCACCGTAGTAACATTGAGAGGGACCAGCCTGCAGCATCTTTGGATATAAATGGCTTGTTCTCGGGTAATCGCAGCAGTTCTTATTTCACAGGGTGCATTTGTGTTGTTTCCATGCTGATGAACTCTCACTGTGTTGGTCGACTGACCTCTTTGGGTTAAAGTGCGACAGATTGTTCTGACATTTACATTCCCACAGGGTGAATGCTACTCATTTTGGTGATCAAGGGAGATTTTCTTCTGCATTTTGTTCAAATAATCATCGTATCCACAAGATTAACCCAAAAAAACTGCCATAAAATCTAAATTTCTGTCTGATGACTTGTGTTATCTCCGTATTCTTGATTCTTTTTTATTTTTAAACTCAACCCATCAGGCTGAAACGCAGCAAACGGATAAAACTAACTCTGCTCAGACAGACGTCTGTCTTCCCCCAGCTGGTTCGAACACATGGCAGCACTATGGATTTCTTTACAGCTTCTTTAAACTACTGTCAGCCTGAGATATTCGGCAACGGAGCAGTGGTGACGATGAGCAGGTCTGTTTTTAATGAGGGTCCTACTGAAAGGTCAGCAGGGTTAGAGGTGTTTTAATACCTGAGGAAGAATTTAGACAACTTGTTTCTATTTGAACTTCTCTAAACAAATTCGGTTTAGACAAAATGGATCCACATGAGTTACAAGAGATGTGGTAGACTTTCCCACAGTGTTTCATTTTACGACGGCCTGCCTTAAAGTTTACAGCTGCGTGCTTTGATAGGTTGTTGGATGCCCCGGAGACGAAGATGTGAGCAGGATAGGAGACTTGGTGGCAGGTCGAACTGACCTCATTTTGTTATTTTACCCCTATCTAATGCTCTTGTTCTGACGGCTGGAGAAACAGCAGCTCACCAAATTGTCACATTTGAGTTTTATGCAAAGACTTTTGTAAAAAATGTTTTGTTTTGCTCAGATTTCGCAATTCTCTTTTAAATCCAGGACCACATGTATCATGGGAGAAAGACTAGAGCATAATGAGAAGAAAAACGGCATGAAGCAGTTAACTGGATTACTCAGCATTGAGCAACAAGTGTATTGTGGCTGAAGAATGAGTCATGTTTCTGTTTTCTAATCTTGTTTCAATTACAACTAGTGTAACTTTGTGACTTTTATCTTTTGTTGTTGTAGTTTATGCAGTTTTTGGGCTCTTTCTGTGAAGTAGTTCCAGTCTGTAAAGGAAGTCCTTCCCATCGCAGGATTATATTTCTTGTAAATGAAGTGGAAAATTAGATAATTGCCTCCAAAGAACACTGAGACTAGTGATCAAATAAAGAGTAACTGCAGCTTATTCTGATCAAAGTAGACGCAAATCTTAACGTTTCTTCGTGCGGAAGATTAACGACGCCTTTCTTTTTCTTAAATTCAACCACATCGGTGTTGTTCCTGTCGGTGTTTGGGAGTGATTTGCTCTTGTCTCGTGCCTTTGAAGGTCCATCTGACCTCAGGAGCTGAGTGATGGGAATGCAGCCCCGCAGGCCAAGTCACGCAACTCTGCAAAACCCCCGAGTTTTACAGCCAGGATGTTCTTACCTCCACTTTTCATGTAAAAAATGTTGAGAGGTTCTGGGTCGCATTAGACACGTGCTTCTCCTTCAAACGCCTCTGAGCACAGAGGTGGGATGCTGCAGGTTTAATTGTCTGCCATCCTTTGTTTCCTGTGTTAAAATCAAACAAATCGTGATTCTTGAAGAGTTTCACAGCCACCTACCGTGTTGCGCGAACACCCCTAATTGCACGACCCACAGCAGCGCCACGCGTAAATATCCAAGAACCGAACCAAGTGCGCAACAGTCCATGGCTGAGGCTTCGGGTTAAGCAGACGCAGCGGGCTCGCTTCAGTCGCCAGGTCCCATTGGAAGTTTGGAGAAATGTTAGAAACAGAACAGCCTACACTTTCCTTTCCTTCACTTTTGGTAATTAAAGCAAGTCTCCGCTCACCGGAGACTGTTTTCCTGTGCGGAACGCGCAGGATGACGAGGCGTAGCAGAGGGGGGAGGAGGGTGGATCCTCACAACAAAAGACCCTCTCAAAACATCGCGTGGATACAAATCTATCAATCAGGCATCCCGAAGCGTTTTAATCAGAGCTGGAGACCCTCCGCGGCGTCTCCATCACAGTTCCGTCCTGAATAAACACGTTCCGCTCGGTGCGCTTCCGAACTTCAAGGACCGATTAGACTCAGGTTTGGAAGCGCGAAGACACAGAGCCGACAGTTTAAAATGAAGATTCAGTCAGGAGAAAGGAATCAGACATACAGCTCAGAGCAGCTTCCACGTGTTTAAGTGTCAAGTTTGTGCAAAGGACCCAGAATGAAGTGACTCCTCTGTCACCCAGTGAAGAAGTCTGAGTTTATCCATGTGCTCACAGCGTGTAAAGAAAGAAAGAAAGAAACAAGAAATAGCAGAAACCAGTGTAAATATCTTATTGTTTTGTGCTTTTTAATGTAACCGGACTTAGACTCAACTTAAACGCACATTTAATCCTGAGCTTTTCTGATCAGAAATTCCAGAAATGCGTCCATCTTTTCCTTGATCTGACAGGATTAGCATCAGCAAATGACAGGCAGCCTCCTCTGAACCTTTAGTCTCTTCATGTGACTGAAGGCGGTTTGTGACTGAGCTGATTTCCCTGCAGGGGGAGCGTGAACCTGCAGAGCTGAAACAGAGGTCAGCCTCCCCAGTGTAGAGTAAATATCAGGTGCTGGATGCCGCAGAGAAAACTACATACCTTTCCACTAAATAAGAGACCTAAGTGGGGCAGCAGGTGTTCTGCAGGAGCCTTTTCATTGAACTTCCCTTTAACTCTGTGAGAAAGGCTCACGGATAGATGTTCATTACGGGAGCCTCGTGTTGTAAAGGCCACTTTATAGTGAGAGACTTTCTGGGAATGTTGACCCAGAGCTCTTAAAATTCTGATTAAGTCCCCAAGATTTTCAGACTGAGAACTTATAATGACAAATAATCGTTTTTTAAGTGATGAGAAACGTCAGAATTGATTGTTGATGAATGGAAAATAGATTAAACACTCAAATATTTACTTAAAATCTAAAGACTTTTATTTGTATTGAGTCAGTTTTTCAAAAACACAGAAGCAAAATAAGAGTCAGAATATTTTAATACTTAAATCAAAAAATCAAGTCTTAAATTTAATAAAAATGATCAAACGAGGGAAATTAATCTAAAACGACTTGCTTGGATGATCAAAATAATGAGAAACTTCCCAAGAAATGAACCAAGTATCTGAAAAATATTGACTCTGTTTTACAGAATAATCAGAAAACCTTTTAAAAATGATAATTTCTCTGAATATCGGCTCAGTTTCTCTGAATAATGAGAATCTTCTTCACTATGATAAAGACCTGGCAGGTTCTAACTGTCCATCTGTGTCTCGTGTCTTTCTGGAAGTTCTTTGGTCTTTTTATTGTACATCTGAGTGTATTTTGTCATTGAAAAGCAACTATTTGTGGTTGTTTTGCATTTCTGCTCCATTCTTATGTTTGTCACCATTCTGTGTCTCTTTTTAAGTGGTTTTGTGTCTCATTTGAAACCTTCTGTGTCTGAAATTGGGTCATATTGGGTTCAGCATTATTGTTTTAGGCCTCAGTTTTCCTGTTTGTTTCTTTCTGCAGACATTTGTGTTCCTTTCTGATTGCTTTGTGTCTGACTTTGGTTATTTTACATCTGTTTGTGGTCATTTTTACAATTGTTTCTCATCAACATTTGTGTCTCTTGTGGATGTATTTTGGTCTTTTTTGTTGGTGTCTTTATTGGTTTACAGTAAAAATGATTTAGTGTATCACATATTTTTTCCTTCAAAGAAACCATGTTTTTGTTTGACCTTAAAGATGCGACTGAAGGTCAGCGCCTTCCATGCTGGTTAAAGCAGGACTGGGTGGACTTCCTGAAACTAAATCTCCTCAGCAGGGACGACTCATGGCACAAAACCATCCAGCACAGATGCTTCGATCTCTCAGGGCCTTCGAGATATGTTGGTGAATATGTGGTTAGTGTTTATATCTCACCTCAGACGTGGTGATAAACGTATTTTGATGTACAGTTGAGGTTGAAATCAGTGATGGATGATGTATTCTCGTACAGAAGTTCATAAAGAAGAAACCGACCAGCTGATGGAAATAAGGAATTAATGATTCTGTTAAATAAATGATGAAAATAAAGAAATATGTAGAGAAATTCACATTTATAACACATCTATTTAAAGATAAAAATCTATGAAATGCTTTTGATTGATCTCATTGATTAAATTTTGGGTTTATTACATCCTTTATTTTCTTTTTTTCTGACACGCTTATAGTTCAGCGTTTAGGAAGGTGAAGATATTTGCAGGTTTTCTTCAGATGTGCCACGTAAAGGCATTTTTATCTGTGTTTTTTCCAGATATTCAGACAGAAATGAACACGCTTTTGGACTAAAATCTCTCACAGAATACGTTGTCATGCTGGCAGACGACAGAAATTAGAAGCCGACAGCCAACATCCTGCCACCCTGCTCTGAAGCTTCTCCCGTCCTGTAACTCAGCACCTGTCCACCACCGCCTCGGTCTCATTACGCTGCAGCCTCGCTGCTGAAGAGGAGCGAGGACATTATCTGCTGCCTGCTTTGAAGCCCTGAGAAACGACAAGGGGGGAGGTTTCAGCGCCGCCTCCTGAGCACTTCCAGATGTCACACATCCTCATTTTACTGAGAGAACAACAAGGGAGGAGCAGGCTGGAGGCCTGTCAGCTGTGGCCGTGCCCTCAAACATCTTGGGACCACATTGTTTCTGCACAAACTGTCAGTTTGTGCTTGCCTGCTCTCGCTTGGAAAGTAGCTCCACTGTCCTGATGTTTCATGATCATCTTTAAAGTGGAACGGAGCCTGTTTTGGGTGCTTTGTTTGTTGGTCTATTTTAAAGGAGTTGCAACAAATGAATTGGTGATAATTCTAAAAATGGAGCTCATCTTCAAAATGGGGACAGGCAGGGATCTGTGAGAGGGGTCAGAGGTCAAGCGGCTCGACCCAGAGGGAATTTCTGTGGTTTTTACGACTGGTGTGAGGCTCCAGGTCATGGTCATTTCACAGGTCATACACGTATGTGAGAGCTCAGTCACTCAAGAGACAAAACTGAAACTATTCCATATTTCACATCTGTAAGAGGCTAAAGTATCTCAATCTGTTCTGTTCACCGTTGAGGTGAAATTAGAGGAGTTTCTTCAGCTGAGGGGATGACGATCAGCTTTGAGAACAAGGATCTCGCGCCTCACGTGTTTGTGTAAGCGTGTGATGACTCAAACGGAGGAGATTTCTGGGCAGAAATTAAGATGTCGATGCTCCTCAGGCTGAAAAAGGTTACGATCCGTCCCTAAAGACTTTCTAAACTTTCAGAAAACCTGTTGAAATCTGTCTTTCTGGTGAAATGGAAGTGTCCTTGCAGTGGCTCCAGTTTCAATGAGGGGGCTGCACAGCTCCCTTCTTTACATAAACACATTTAAAGAGTCTGACATGGAGGCTCTGAAACTCTTAAAGATATCTGAAATCTTCAGCAGGCTGGTCAAAAACAGGTAAATCTGCTCCAACACAACCTGCAGGAAGCAGTGTTACGTCTTCCCCTCAGAGGTAGTTGGTGAACTCCAATTAGAAAACTAAAAAACTTGGTGTTTTGGGGTTTTTTCTTGTTACTTTTGGTAAGAAATTGGTCTTCGCTTCACAGAGTCCAGGCTCAAAACCACCTACTAACCCACTCCTTCCACATTTATGTCCAATACAGATTTATGACCCACGAATTTCTTTGCAACATGTCCAACTGCCTCCCCGGGAAGTTTACTCCAGGCTGCAGGAGAGGACTCTGACCGGTTGTTAAGCGTCTGATCCAGGAGGAGCAGAGTGGTTTTCATCCAGGTCGAGGAACCAGATCTTCACCCTCACAGAGTAACTAAGAGATTCGGTGGAGTTCCACCATCCAGTCTGCGTGTTGCTGGAAGAGGCTTAATGACCAAAGCAAAAGCTGTGTCCACATTCTGGGCTGCAGGTTGAACTCGTTTCCACGTTGGACTCCAGGGCTGCCCTTCGTCACCGATCCTGTTTGTGATTCTCAGGGACAGGATGTCGAGGCGTAGTCGTGGAAAGCAGGGGGTCTGGTTTGGGAACCTCAGGGTTACATCTCTGCATTTTGTGCACGATGTGGTTCTGTTTTCAATCCAGGATCTTCAGTGCAGCTCACAGCTGAGTGCGGTAGTTTTTCTTGAGACATTTTCTGCATTTTCACTCATTTTCAGTGGACTGGTGTTTTTTTTTTTTTGCTTATGTTGAACCACTTAACTCTGACCTTTGACCCATTCAGGCAGAAAAAAGGCTCCTAACTCAAGGGATGAACCAGTGTTGTGTCGACACAGAACAGACAACTTAGCAAAGAAGCCATTTTAAACTGGATCTTTAGGCTCTTTGTCACAAAGACACATCATTTGTTCCCATTTCTTTAGCTGCATCTATGAAAAACAGCAAAGAAAACACAGTTTGACAGACAGAAAATAGGATTTCTGCAGCAACAAGGTGATTCCCAAAGAGCTATTAGCTGAAAACTTGGCATATCTCAGCATGGTGTGCAGTGTGTCCTTAAAACATTTGAGGAAACTGGACAAGTGGAGGACAAAAGAAGAAGTGTCAGGCCTAAAAAACTATCTACAGCAGATGAACAGGATCTGAAAGTGATGTCCTTAAGAAAGAGGAAAAAATCCAGCTGTGACCTGACAGGACCTGAGAGATGCATCTGGACCTTCAGCTGATCCATCTACTGTTGGCCCAAGCCTCATCAGAAATGGGCTCCATGGAAGGGTGGCTGTCAAGAAGCCATTCTTAAGGAAGGGAAACAGGGAGGAAAGGCTGAGCTGTGCCAAATGACACAAGAAGTGGACTGAAAATCAGTGGCAACAGGTCTTATGGAGGGATGAATCCTCCCCAGAGCCCGGACCTCAACATTATTGAAGCAGTGTGGGATCATCTGACAGAGAACGGAACAAAAGGCAGCCCACATCCAAAGAAGAGCTTTGGGATGTCCTTCAAGAAGCCTGGAGAACTATTCCTGAAGACTCCTTAAATAAATGACAGAAAGCTGGTCTCAGAGGGTTCAGGCTGTGTTGGAGAATAAAGGAGCTCAGACCAGATATTCACTTTAAAGCTGCTGAGAACTGAGAAAAACTCTGTTTTTGTCTTACTGTCAGTAAACTACTGAACCTGTTTCCTGATTCATTTCATCTATAACCTTGTCTAAAACGCACAGCAGCTCTCCTTCAATCTACAACATGATTTCAGTGACTGATAAATGTAGAATTAAATTTATTCAGACCAGTGTTCCTGAACGCACCATCTGAGATTCTCTTTAAAACCCTAAAAATGTTGTGAAACTGTTTCTCTTAATGTGGGAGTGTTTTTTGTACAGCAGAAGACCCGATTTGGAGTCTGTATATGAGCTGCTGGGCCTCCCTGAGGCCTGCTGTCACATTCATCCTGCAGGTCAGAGTATAGCGAGACCTTCTAAACCTTAAAAGCTTTGGCTTTTCTCACTCTGTCATGTTTGGTTAGGAGACATTTCCCAGAGAGTGAGGTGTCTCTGAGTCGGTGTCAGTTTGCTGCGAGGAAAGGGCCTGTTTTATCCCTGAATGGGTGATTACAGTAAACACACCGCTCATCACCACTGTACAGGCTCATCTTCATCTCTTCTTAAATGCAGGATGAAAAACAAACTGCTCCTGGAAACCGAGCCGCCAGTTCCAGGGTGCTTTTTTCTTAAAGATCTTAAAGTTTCAGCGTGGGCAGATATGTTCTACGTTACAAAACGTAACTATTTCCAATAAAACAGTTAAAAGAAATAGAAATTGTGTGTATTTTACAGGTTCTAGTCCAGTGTGTGGGTGGAAAATATCACCTTCAGCAGCTAACGTGATGAAATGAAAGCTGACGGCTTGGTGAACTGTGAGGAAGGAGTGAATAATGAGGTGGAAGAAGAGGAAGCTGAGGACCAACTCAAGGCCACTTTGGTGGTGGAAGTCAACATTTTTACACAGGGACTGAATCTCTAAGGTTTGTTATGGTGTTTAGCCACATTTATTTCATTGTAAAAAGAAAGTAGTCGTCCCTAGAATCATATTATAGCAAGAAGAAGAGTTATTTTCTCGTGTTTTCTTTAGATTTAAAGCGTGTAGATTGTCGTGTTGTAGGAAGCCACTGCTGGTCCGTTTTTCTGTGTTTTGGTACATTTTTCAAAGCAAAGATTATGAGATGTTTACAACATTTGACTGGTGTTTAAAGTGCCTTTTTTTTGTTCAAATGGCTGTTACAGGTGCACCTGGATCCAGCACCAGCGCACATCTGTTCATCTTCAACAGTGAAAACACCAACATGTGGCTCCAGTTGCTGCTTCAGCCTCTAAAATATCCAACTCTGTCATTATCGAAGATTAGATTTCAGTTAAAAGATTCTTCAACTGTTTTCTTTATTGTTCAGAGTCGATATAAAGTCTCTCAACTCGCATGACAACACCTCGCTGCCATCTAGTGGATATTAGCAAGAAGCATCACCCAACCCAGCTTTGCCTGTGGCGATAAACTGGCTGTGAAATGGACTTCCTGGGTTATCCATGTTGCCCATGAGATTATGTCCCCCCCAATGTTGACTCCATGGTTACGGCCTTGGCTCTAATGGGTGCCAGGTGGGCCTTTTGTGTGTTTCCCCGTTCATTTTCTAAAGCCAAATGGACCCTGTTTGTATTCCCCCTGTTGAACGATCACACAACTTTCCCAGCACTCACTCAGGTGGGCACACCTGGATTTTCCCACATGGATTTGACCTTTTTACACGTATATTTTCAGCCTTGTTTGATTAGCGAAATGCAGATACAAAAACAGATTTGGTCCTTTCCCAAGTCCCCCCTTGGCCCCTTTTCTGTTGGGGATCAACCCTTTAAAACTGGGGCATTGGGAGCTATTTGGGTGGCTTGATGCTAAACTAAAAGGTGCAGCTTACCTCTGCAGATCAGAGAGTTGGGTCCAAAACAAGGAACTGGGACTGGCTGAGGGGGAAGGCCAGCACCCGTCCCTGTGGTTTTCCCAGGGACAACTTGCCCTTTTTAAATAGGGATACAGAAGCTGGGGCCACCCAAATGTCTCTGTTTAAAGCCTGTTTGATCGCCTCTCATGGGGCGCCTTCACCCTGAGGAGCAGGAGGAAAAGGCCGAGGCAGCTCAGGACAGGAAGTGGGATTTGGAATAAATAAAGTCTCTCAGAATCAGATGCCTTTCGTGTCTTGTATGCATGTAAACAATGTCCATCCTTCTGTTACTGGCCTTATTCACATCTTATACTGAAACAAGGCCATGTTTGAACTACTTTTCCATGGTTTTTCTTTTTTCCTTTGCTTCTTCAGTTTAGTGACGCCACCTTCAGGACAGACAGATGCTCTGCTGCTGGGGAGGCCGAGTGCGCCTCAACATCACATTTCTCTCAGAGACACAACTGCTAACATGTAGTCCATGAACTGAGCTGTCAGATTAAAAAAATGTCGAGCTGTCCTTGTGGATCTGATCGTATCTCCAAGTTAAAACAAAACAACCAACATCAATCATGTGAACTGGGAATATTTTAGATACAAAAATAGTCACTTTCTTAAGAAAAGTACATTATTATAAACATAAATAAAGGATCAACACTAACATAAAAAAACCCCGCTTCGTATTATTTGGGAAGCTTTTATTTTATGTCCTTACCGGAAGTGATGTGTAATGGCGTCACTGCTGACTTGACAGACACTTTGCATCTGTCTCTATGCTGCTCTCTTGTGGCCATAAGCTGTAACTACACCTTCAGTCAGGATGAACATTGAAACGTGGGAAATCTTTATAAAATAAGGTTTTATGACGGAAAAGAGCAGTTATATTAATATTTAATAGCTTACATTTCTTATCATTACTCAGTGAAGATGGATCGATGGAAAGTAGGACCAGTTTCAAACCTGCACAGTAACTGTTAAAAGCCTTTAAGGATGAAACTCCTCGTAAATATTGTTGTACTTTGTCAGTCTGAATGTTTTACTGAAAGCATTGTTGTCCCGTTGTGTCTGAAACGGAGTGAAATCTGTTTGTTATAAAGTCATTTTGTTCATATGATGAAGGCAACCAGCTGCAGTCCACAGATTCAGTCTTTATACTGTGAGCAGGGCGTTTCTGCCCTCTAGCGGCCACAGATGGTATCTACAGAAAAGGTAAAGCTGGAGATATTACAAATGACTCACACTTCCTGTAAGACTTTCAAAATAAGGTTATATTAACGCTGTGCTGCACTTAACAGACGTAACATAAAGCTGTTTGATCTGATAACAGCGGAGAATTGTTTTACGGATTAGTGACTGAATGTAAATAAGTTGGTTGCCTCTTTGTGTGAAAGGCGCAGTTTTTTCCTTTAAGTGTAAACCAAGCTACAGTTAGCGCTAGCTAGTTAACGGCAGTCAGCATCTTTGTTTTCTCTGCTTCTATTCAGCTGAAATGATGAGTCCAAAATGAGTGAATGTGGTGCTAAATCGTGGCTACTTCATGTGACAGTAAATTTAAACAGAACAGACTTTATATTTCTCGCTGTACCGTGGTTCTGGTAATCTAACTTCCGGTTAAATCAGAAAGCACTGATTAATGTAGCTGTGCAGTTTAACCGCTAGAGGGCAGTAATAAACGGCCATTTTATTTGGGCTCTGATCGGTCCCACATTCATTCTGCAGCAGGACAACCGGCCCAAACATCCAGCCAGAGGAATAAAGAACTGTCTTCAGTCGCCAGAAAAGGGTTTTCTGTTCAGAATGAGTGATTTGTCCGTTTGCAGACTGTCTGATCACAGATGATCCTCTCTGGAGACTGGACTCTCAGGGCTTTATCTGGATACAGAGCATGAGACAGAACAGTCCCAACCCAACACAGCTGAACAAACCAAAGACAGTTGATGAGCAAAGCTGCTTCCCAGGAAACATTAAAACACTGTGGTCATCAGTCTCAGGTACAAAGTGCCAAGAAAAGCAGCTCAAACCAGCAGAGCCGCAACTCAGAGGCTCAATAAACTGCTTTGGGACTCGGAGCTCATAGGTTCAAGTCCTGTGAGCTGCTTAAAGAGTTTAAAAGTCTTCAGGTTTTAGAGGCCAAAGTAAAGAGTGAAAAGCTTTAAGGTGGAAAGTCTCTGGTTTAATGGCTCAAACTGAGCAGCTTTTAGTTTGTGAAGACGAGGGATCAAAGCTCTTAAAGCAATAAACTCTGCAGTTCAGCATCCGAACAGAAGGATGGAAGCAGCTCAGAAAGGAGGCTGAAGCTGTGGTTTGGAGGCTCAGGTGCATACGGAGCAGCTTCTGGAAGCAGAGGGGGGGGTTCAACTCCTGGGGATGGCTTTTATAGAAGGAGGCAGGTTGTTCAGCTCAGAGTCGGCTGGGCTTTTTGAAGCCAAAATAAAAAGAGAAACTTTAGGATTCAACCTTTCAGTGAGTAGCTGAACAGCTCAGGCTGTTGGGTGAAAGCTTTGAGCCTCTGAGACGTGGAAACACTCCGAGAGAGTAGCTCAGGATGATGGGACGGTGCCTGGGGTTGGACTCTTCACGGGTTCAGTTCCCTCAGATGCTCTGTGGGCTGCCAGCCTTCATTCTTTAAGGAATATAATCATCATTTCTGTCAGGCACCAACAACCAAAGTCAGCTTTGTGTGAGACCCTTAAAGGGCAGATAGCTCAGGCTGATAAAACACTGAGCTGCTGTTTGGGAGAGTTGGGATCAAAGCCCACAGCTGCAAAGGCTCCAGCTGTGGCTGCTGTCAGGTGGACACTTTAAACTTTAATGACTTTTACAGTCCAACACCTGGAGGAAGATTTAAAAGCGCTCCGAGAACTTCTCCAGATGCCCAGAGGGCTTGGTGGCATCATGGTAGATGTCAGAGACAGAGAGCTGTAGCTGGAGAAGACCTGGTTTGAGTCCAGGAGCTGTCAGAGAAGAAGAGGAGAGGGGGGAGAGAGGAGAAGAGAGATTAGAGAGAGGAAGAGGAGTGGATAGAGAGAGGGAGAAGAAGATAGAGATAGAGATGGAGGCAGGAGGAAGAAGATACTGGTGAAGAAGAGAAGAAGAAGACAGAGAGTGGGGCCAGGTGGCCCCCAGAGAGTTCCAGAGGCAAAAGTAGGGGGTTATGCTGAGATTTTACAGTTTGTTTTAACTGTTTTACAGTTATATTTACTTATTATTATACAGTTATATTGGACTCTTTTACATAATCATTACATTAGTATATTTACATTAGTTATAGCTATAGTTATAACTGTAAAATCTCAGCATAACCCCCTACTTTTACCTCTGGGACTCTCTGGGGGCCACCTGGCCCCACTCTCTGTCTTCTTCTCTTCTTCCTCCTGCCCCTCCTCCCATCTCTATCTTCTACCCCTCTCTCTCTAACCACTCCTCTTCCTCTTCCTTAACTCTCTCTGACAGCTCCTGGACTCAAACCAGGTCTATCTCAGCCTCTCTATCTTCTTCTCACCCTCTCTCTATCCACTCCTCTTCCTCTCTCTAATCTCTCTCCCCCCTCTCCTCTCCTCTTCTTCTCTGACAGCTCCTGGACTCAAACCAGGTCTCCTCCAGCTACAGCTCTCTGTCTCTGACATCTACCATGATGCCACCAAGCCCTCTGGGCATCTGGAGAAGTTCTCGGAGCGCTTTTAAATCTTCCTCCAGGTGTTGGACTGTAAAAGTCATTAAAGTTTAAAGTGTCCACCTGACAGCAGCCACAGCTGGAGCCTTTGCAGCTGTGGGCTTTGATCCCAACTCTCCCAAACAGCAGCTCAGTGTTTTATCAGCCTGAGCTATCTGCCCTTTAAGGGTCTCACACAAAGCTGACTTTGGTTGTTGGTGCCTGACAGAAATGATGATTATATTCCTTAAAGAATGAAGGCTGGCAGCCCACAGAGCATCTGAGGGAACTGAACCCGTGATGAGTCCAACCCCAGGCACCGTCCCATCATCCTGAGCTACTCCGTCACACTTCAGAGGTCTGGAATCAGTCCGTTTCTGTCTCAGAAAAACTCCTTTAGACTCATTAGAATAATCTAATACAATAAGCAGATGTTGCTTTGACTGTGGGCATCGAACCAGCGTCCTCCAAACCAGAAACCTTCATGCAGCAGCCTGAGCTATTCTTCCACTCTGCTGCCTCCTCCGGCCAGAAGCTTTTATCTCTTCATTTGAGTTGTTGGTTTAGAAGTTGAAGACATGTTTGAGTGGAACCTGGTAAAGACTTGAACTCGGTCCCTCTGCCTTCCCAAGCTGATCTCTAACAGCTGGAGTTGTTCTTCCTGACAGAAGTTTGGTCTTTCTTGAAGCTTTTGTCTCTTTTTTGGAGTTTTGTCCTTCAAAATGGAGCCTGGTAAAGACTTGAACTCGGTCCCTCTGCCTTCCCAAGCTGATCTCTAACAGCTGGCACCATCTGAGCTCACAGCTGAGCTGCTGAAGCAAACAAGCAGCCTTCTTTCTGAGAGCATTTCACTCTTTCTTTCATTCTTGGTGCTTTGACAGAGTTCCAGGAGGGCTCTCAGTCATCAGGACTCTGCCTTTCCTCTGCTAAAGTATCTGATGATGAAGAGGAGGTGAAGAGTTCTCTGTATTTATTCTGAATGTCGTCTCAGGGTAACGATGCAGCAACTGAACACTCAGGAAAAAACACGTTAAAACCACTTTAACTGTAAGAAATGATCAGAACGATGAGTTTTAGTTCAGTTTAGTTTACAGCTGAGTGACTCTGTGGCAGAAACACACCTGGACCTCAGAGGCCTTTTCTGTACGACCAGTTTACACCAGAAACACTTTGGTCTGCTGCTGATGAGAAGAAATGTTCCTCCGTGTTCATGGACAGCTGCTGATGGACTCATTCATAAAGAGGCAGATCCCCGAAGCTTCCAGCTGTTATGTTTCAAACTTTATTTCATCATGTGGAACAGATATCATGTAATTCTTTATTTTCTGTCAAGGTGGCAAAAAAGGCTGTGGAACTGCATCGATTGCTCGAAGCTCAGTTTTAACAAAGATGGTTCCTTTTAATTCTTCTTCTGAGCATCATTTGTTTGTCTCAGACCACCCAAGCCTCCTTCCTGTTTTACTCAAGTTTTCTGACTTTTTAACATCGATACGCTCCAAATATAACAGCTTTTTAATAACTGGTGACTTATGCAAGTTAAAGTTGATTTTTACCTGCATCGTGTGATTTTGTTGTTGATTATTTTAACAGCAAACTGAAGTCAGACAATTGATGCTGCAGCTCCATTTAAAACTAAATCAGTAAAAGATAAAACTAAACCAAAGTGGAGAAATGAGAGAATCAAACAAATGAAAAAAATGCAGGAGAGCAGAAAGAAAATGGAGGAAAACCAAAATAACCATTAACATTTATTACAAGTCCCTCCATAACCCGGAGAAGAGTCTTAATTCTACCTAAACACGTGTTACAGTCCAGAGTTTCATCATGCACCATGTTTGTATTACACAGACGTTATTGTGTGTATTTATTCATTCATATCTGCCATGAAAAAGCGCTGGAAAATAAAATGGTCGTTTATTACTGCCCTCTAGCGGTTAAACTGCACAGCTACATTAATCAGTGCTTTCTGATTTAACCGGAAGTTAGATTACCAGAACCACGGTACAGCGAGAAATATAAAGTCTGTTCTGTTTAAATTTACTGTCACATGAAGTAGCCACGATTTAGCACCACATTCACTCATTTTGGACTCATCATTTCAGCTGAATAGAAGCAGAGAAAACAAAGATGCTAACTGCCGTTAACTAGCTAGCGCTAACTGTAGCTTGGTTTACACTTGAAGGAAAAAACTGCGCCTTTCACACAAAGAGGCCACCAATTTATTTACATTCAGTCACTAATCCGTAAAACAATTCTCCGCTGTTATCAGATCAAACAGCTTTATTTTACGTCTGTTAAGTGTAGCTCAGCGTTAATATGATTTTATTTTGAAAGTCTTACAGGAAGTGTCAGTCATTTGTAATATCTCCAGCTTTACCTTTTCTGTAGATACCATCTGTGGCCGCTAGAGGGCAGAAACGCCCTGCTCACAGTATAAAGACTGAATCTGTGGACTGCAGCTGGTTGCCTTCATCATATGAACAAAATGACTTTATAACAAACAGATTTCACTCCGTTTCAGACACAACGGGACAACAATGCTTTCAGTAAAACATTCAGACTGACAAAGTACAACAATATTCACGAGGAGTTTCATCCTCAAAGGTTTTTAACAGTTACTGTGCAGGTTTGAAACTGGTCCTACTTTCCATCGATCCATCTTCACTGAGTAATGATAAGAAATGTAAGCTGTGGTCAAACTCCAGCATTCATAATCTGAACTGAATATGACAGTGTTGTTAAAATATTAATATAACTGCTCTCTTCCATCATAAAACCTTATTTTATAAAGATTTCCCACATTTCAATGTTCATCCTGAATGAAGATGTAGTTACAGCTTATGGCCACAGGAGGGCAGCATAGAGACAGATGCAAAGTGTGTCAAGTTATCAGAGACGCAATTAGATATTACTTCCGGTAAGGACATAAAATAAAAGCTTCCCAAATAACTGTAAATAGTTTGGATCTTATATTTATGTATAATAACGTACTTTTCTTAAGAAATTTACCATTTTTTGTATATAGAATATTCCCAGTTCACATGATTGATGTTGGTTGTTTTGTTTTTACTTGGAGTTAACATTTAGAAGACATGCTTTTTTTTGTTCTTCTTTATTTAAAGTAAGTACAAACACACAAGGCGTATAACAATTAAACATATTCTCATAAAGAGTGAAATTAGAAGACATGAATCTTGAATCTAGTTTTCCTTTTCCTGCCTCGGCTCATGTCCCACACTCCAGTCCACTTGGTGGTAATAATCCACCTTGAAGCTGGCTTTCTTGGTACAATCTGGATCCCTCCTCTGTAAATGTGACTGGAATCTTCCACTTCCTGTCTGTCAGTGTGGAGTTTCACCTGCAGCTGCTGGGATGAGAACAGGATGAGAGGAAGAAGCTCTCAGCACCGTCCCCTCATTAAACTGCTTTCAGTAAATTTCCAAACTGATGTGAAGTTCAGCTTCAGTCCTGTTCTCAGCTGCTGATCTGCTCACATCTGACTGAATATTTCTGGGATGTGGCTGCTCACTCTGACCACACTCCACCTTACATTAGATTCAACCTTTTTGTCCTCACACATGTACAGAGCAACAAAGTGCAGTTTAGCATCTGAGCAGAAGTGCAATAAGCAGTGAGTGCAGCAGCATAAATACTGTGGGATACAGAGGTATGTCCAGCTGCTTTTTATAGCACATGGACAGCATTTACAGATGAACATCTATGTACAGGTGATGGAGAAATACACACCGTGACTGATATGCTGCTCAATCACCTGAATACAATCAAACATGGAAGCGTTGGATGTGGATGTGACACACAGTACGTGGCGGTGAGCAGGACAGCTGAGCGGCCTCTTCTGCTCGCCACTGAACGCAGGTTAAAGGGTAACAGCGGCTGTCCCTCACTCATATACAGAGCTGAACAGCAAAGGGTGGAGCTCTGAGTGCGTGAGCAGCTAACATGGTCCTTCTGTCAGCCACAGCATCTACAACCCTGCAGACAGTAAAGAGTCATCACTGACCGTTACTCTGAGCTCTGACCTCACCTGCAGCCTCCTGACAGGAAGCCATTATCTCAGCAGGGCGGAGCCAGCTGCTTTCCTGAGGATTTACTGAGAGCTGATTGGTTGACACGGTTTCCCTGAGAGGACCGATCCTGCTTTAGACCGAGGTTAGTAACGCCCACCTTATTCCCACACACCTGAGGGGAAAAGGGCGAAGAAAAGTCTATTATCCAGTTAAAACCTGTTCTCTGACTGCTGTTCAGTGCTCTGCTGAGTCCAAATGTGTGACCAACAGGTCTGTAATTTACAGGATTCCTTCTGCCTCTGTTCTATAAGAACAATCAGTGGTTACAGGTTATTAAAGATGGATACCATCACAAAAGTCTGGAACAACAACTGAAAACAGCCCCTTCCAGTAGTTATTGATTCATAGGTTGATGTATAAGTTCACCCACTGGAGCTGGTCTCATAAACACTCTGTGATAAAACTTTCTCTGCAGTGATGTGAAAACTGAGATTAAATACACACAACAATAAATACAGAGTAAAACAGCTGAAGTAAAACCACCAGCTGACTGTCACAGGAAGACACAATGAGGGAAAAAGAAGAAAAGCAGCTGTTAACTGCTGTTTATTTCTAAAATTAATATTTTTTTTGTTGGAAAATCATGACTCAGTTTATGTAAATAGGGAATATTTTTACATACAAAAAATAGCACATTTCTTCAGAAAAGTACATTATTGTTCACATAAATAAAGGATGAAATTTACCTCCATAAATAGAAATGTAGAGTATTATGGTAAAATATTCTGTTCCAGCAGTTAGACTGATCCACTGGAGAAGTTTACTAATATAAAAATGAAACTAACAAACGCAAATAGTAAAAAGTGTATCTGGTCCTTTGGGAGTGTTTGCTTGTTTGTCTGACAATTAATTATTTGGGAGGCTTTTATTTTTTAGTCATCACCGGAAGTGATATCTAATTGCGTCTCTGATAACTTGACAGACAGTTTGCATCTGTCTCTATACTGCCCTCCTGTGGCCATAAGCTGCAACTACATCTTCAGTCAGGAACATTGAAATGTGGGAAATCTTTATAAAATAAGGTTTTATGACGGAAAAGAGCAGTTATATTAATATTTTAACAACACTGTCATATTCAGTTCAGATTATGAATGCTGGAGTTTTACCACAGCTTACATTTCTTATCATTACTCAGTGAAGATGGATCGATGGAAAGTAGGACCAGTTTCAAACCTGCACAGTAACTGTTAAAAGCCTTTAAGGATGAAACTCCTCGTAAATATTGTTGTACTTTGTCAGTCTGAATGTTTTACTGAAAGCATTGTTGTCCCGTTGTGTCTGAAATGGAGTGAAATCTGTTTGTTATAAAGTCATTTTGTTCATATGATGAAGGCAACCAGCTGCAGTCCACAGATTCAGTCTTTATACTGTGAGCAGGGCGTTTCTGCCCTCTAGCGGCCACAGATGGTATCTACAGAAAAGGTAAAGCTGGAGATATTACAAATGACTCACACTTCCTGTAAGACTTTCAAAATAAAATCATATTAACGCTGTGCTGCACTTAACAGACGTAACATAAAGCTGTTTGATCTGATAACAGCGGAGAATTGTTTTACGGACTAGTGACTGAATGTAAATAAATTGGTGGCCTCTTTGTGTGAAAGGCGCAGTTTTTTCGTTTAAGTGTAAACCAAGCTACAGTTAGCGCTAGCTAGTTAACGGCAGTCAGCATCTTTGTTTTCTCTGCTTCTATTCAGCTGAAATGATGAGTCCAAAATGAGTGAATGTGGTGCTAAATCGTGGCTACTTCATGTGACAGTAAATTTAAACAGAACAGACTTTATATTTCTCGCTGTACCGTGGTTCTGGTAATCTAACTTCCGGTTAAATCAGAAAGCACTGATTAATGTAGCTGTGCAGTTTAACCGCTAGAGGGCAGTAATAAACGGCCATTTTATTTTCCAGCGCTTTTTCATGGCAGATATGAATGAATAAATACACACAATAACGTCTGTGTAATACAAACATGGTGCATGATGAAACTCTGGACTGTAACATGTGTTTAGGTAGAATTAAGACTCCTCTTAGCTGCCAGCAGCTTCGTCTCCAACAACTTTCTGTTTTCAGCCTTTCTGCTGCACAGGATGCAGAAGCTGCAAACCGTCTTCAGAAACGTTGTTTTTAAAATCTAATTCTTTTTCAGTGGTTTTCACAGTTTTGACTCTTGGATATAAGGTCACTCAGACACACATCATCATAATCAGAGCTCTACGTGATGAAGGACACTGCTTGGACACATATTTGGACACATGGCTGCTAATGGAAGCTGAAGTCAGACCCGTTACAGACTTTGAATCAACTACAAATCCTCCCTCTTTGTACGTCGTCTTTTCCCAGTGTCTGAATCCCCCCCCCGGCGAGTCAAAAACTGTCTCTTGGCTGTTGGCTGAAATGTCTGCAGGCAGAACAATATGACGAGTCCAGCCTTTGGGAATACTCCAGCCAAGGATGAATGTCACACCAGGCTACTTTTAAGCTTCGTCTCCTGTCCCCCATCAAGGTCCTTGGAAATATTTTCAGCTTTGGCTGTGCTGCTGCTTCTTGCCAACGTTTGCTGATACCTGGAGAAAGACAAAACATATGTCAGCAAATACACTACAGCAGTGTTTCTCAATCCTGGTCCTCGAGGCCCCCGCCCTGCATGTTTTCCATGTTTTCCTGCTCCAGCACAGCTGATTCAAATGAATGGGTCGTCCTCAGCCTGCCACAGAGCTTAAATACCTGAAACGCTGTACTTCAGCAATAAAGAAATATTTATAGACCCATGACATTTAGAACTAAATGAGACTTAACATGTCTACATGAACACATTGTTGCTAAACTCTGTTCTTTCAGCATCACTAAGCTGATGCTCCAGTGCATGTAGATGAGGAAGCTCTATCCTCCGCCTGTCTGCATCTGTTCTTCTGTCTCAGCTGTGCTTTCTTCCTGCTCAGTTCCATCACTTTCATTGCTCACCTCTTGACCTAATTCCTCTGGATTCCTCTCTTCTTCCAGCCGCCTCTCTTCATTTCCTGTCTGTTTTTTGTGTTTTGGGGCCTGGGGACGAAAAAGGACATAATGTCCCCCTTTCTCTTCATTTTGACAACTGAAGAGCAAAAAATACGAGACAGTCAAGCAAAAGCACAACACTGAATTAAATATTAACTCAGTACTGTTGCTGTTGGCTTGCATTAATTAATATCATAATGTCGCTGCGATTCTTTTAAAATTAAATGTCGAAAATGAAGGAGCTGAAATCATTTCACTTTGTAACATGAACCATCGACTCGGGCGAAACGTTCAGGAAAAAAAATCTTCAATCGGAAACATCTGAATTAAACCTTTGAAAAACGGAGTCTCAGTCTCCTGCGGAACAAGCAACAAGTCAGCAACAACATTTTCAGACCAGATCAAAATCTTGTGTTTTCAATACCAGACGAAAAATAGTTTTCCTCACCTTCAACTGTTTGAACGAGAAAATGTTTCGCGCTCTTTTCCTCCGCTTCCTTCACTCACTGGAGTCCGCTCGGCTCTCTTTATAATGTCCATGGTTCTGCTCAGAGCTGCAGAGTACATACAGGTGTAGATATATCTGTAGATACTCCATAAATCTGGGTCGGCTCTCTCTTGGCGGTGCACAGTGTGCGCTGCTCTAAGTGGTCCGACCAGAAACCTGCGAAGGCGCTTTATTTCCGCCTTTCCCTTCGGTACAAAATCATCGCAAGAGTCATTTTATTACTGATGCAGACGCTTTGTTCGGGGAGGGGGGCCACAGGGGGCCACTGGCCCCATTCCGCAGACTTTACGTGAAAATAAAATAGATCTACATTTCTGCAAACATTTTTGAAGGAGCTCACAAACACAAAGCCGCCGAACAAAGAAAAACAAAAACAGTTTATGAGCAAAGCTCCTGAACATGAAGGTAAACAGATGTTGAGAAACTAAAGACCACTGGAATGGAGAGTGTCAGTTATCAGAGTCTGTGGGGGTCGAAAATAATCTGAAGGAAGTTTTCTCTCCAGAAAACAGCGACGCCCCGATGGTCACATGACCACCGACTGACGGCTGCTTCACCAGATTTCAAACTGCTTGTTTTTCTTAAAGGGAGTTCTGTCCACGATGCTGTTGCTGAAGAGTCTAGAAAGAGAGCGAAGCAGAGAGCAGACGTCACTCATTCAGACACAACGACACCAGTCCAGCTCACGTCAGATTACCCATGATTCCTCTGTGAGGAGAAGGCTCTTCTCTGATGGTGCAGTAATGGATGCTCGCTCACCTCACAGTGCTGATGGAGGGGTTGATGGAGAGCAGCTGGAGTAAGCCATCAGTGGAAGCATCGGTGATCTTATTGTGACTCAGACTGGAACACAAACACAACACTGAACGTTATGTTCTGCTCTGCTGAGAGCAGGTTCATGACAAAGAAAAGTAAAGATTCAAATAAAAGTGAAGCACAGTTTGATGTTCTGTTACAAACATCTGTAAACGCAGCCCTGCTGTGCAGATGTGCCTCTCCTCTAACAGGAGTGTCTCCACATCACACTAACAGGGACTCAGGCTCTCCTGAATGTGGAGCAGCTTCACGGCTCCTTGAAGGCATGTTTGGGAACTCTGTGAATGAGGTGCACCGCTTTATTTGGGCCCCGGTATCTGAACAGATGTTTGTGTTGGTCTCCAGAGGGAACAGTTTCTGACACTTACTCCAGGACGCAGACTTTGTGCAGATGTGTGATGAGCTGGAGCAGCAGCTGGTCAGTGAGCTGACAGTGACTGAGGTCCAGCTCTGTCAGATCTTCACAAAAGTCCAGCATCCGGAGCAGAGCTCCACAGAGCCTCTGATCCAGTGTGGTGTGACTCAGATCCAGCTCTCCACCCAGGGCTCTGCCCAGGAACTCCGCCCGTCTCACTGTGTCCCTCTCACTGTTCACAGGAAGCAGGGACAGCAGCTGGAGGAGGACAGTCTTACTGACTCTGAACAGGAGGAACAGAGCAGACTGTTAGGATGCAGCAGCATGAATGTGAACAAGCTTCTCTCTGGTTCAGCTTCATTAGTGGTCCCTCTCACCTGAGGCAGACCCTGTCTAGGACAGGAAACAGCAGGTCCAGCCCGCTGTCCTCCACCTCACAGTCTCGTAGGTGGAGCTGTGTGTCCCGGCTGCTGTGTCTCAGGATGGTGGAGACGGCCCTGCAGTCACCGGCACTCAGACTCAGAGGCTCAGTCTGAGCCTCCTCTGAGAGCTCCACACAGGAGGAGCAGGACAGATCCAAGCTGTGCTGCAGGGTCCTCAGCAGG
Organism: Leuresthes tenuis; assembly: GCA_036924055.1. Lineage (NCBI taxonomy): Eukaryota > Metazoa > Chordata > Actinopteri > Atheriniformes > Atherinopsidae > Leuresthes > Leuresthes tenuis. The sequence goes on along the minus strand of JAVGWW010000002.1, from coordinate 37,061,973 downwards.
TGTGATGCTGCCTCCTGCTGGCCGCCAGAGGCAGCACAGCAGTGGAGGAACCTCAGCAGCTGCTTCCTGTCCACACTGGTGGAAACATTGATGCAGGAATGAACCAAATCAAACAGTTCACACACAGATAGAAACTATTTCATTTATCTTCATTGATCAGTTACCAACATGATCTGCAGATATCCCAAAGATAAGATACTGCTTTTATCTACTTGGTTTCTGTGATCACTGCAGTCAGACTGAGTCCAATCTGACTGTCTGTTTGGGCTGATGAGGGGAGAATCTGGATGTTATTCACAGCACTGAGAAACAAGCTCTGATATCTGACCTGAGATCAGAAACTCTGTCCAGCGTAAAGAGGATGGACTTGGTTTCCTCAGCTGGGATGGAGGCCCACAGCAGCTTCAGCTGAACTCTGTCACTGTGTCTGAGGATGAAGAGCAGAGCAGCACAGTCCACTGAGTCCAGCTCTGTGCAGCTCAGGTTGATCACATGATCCAGTGACCTCAGTAAACTGGGCACCATGTGACTGGCATGAGCTGAGCAGAGCTCTCTGATGAACGTCCTCACAAAACTGGGACTGGGCCTGAAAGCATTCAGAGGAACACTTTCAGTTCATCAATTCATGAACTGATGATGAAAGATGAGCCACAACATTTCATTTATCATTAAGCAGCCTGTCAGCTCCACTTGTTTCTTCTCTGATTGGAGTTTCAGCACTTCCAGGAGGATGGAGGTCTTTCTCTCTGAGAGGTTTATGGACCAGACTGCAGGAGCTGACTGGAAAACTGACTGTAATGATGGAAGGACACTCAGACCTGTTTCACTCTCACAGTCCTTCACATGGGAGCACAGATCCAGCAGGAAATCACACTGATGTTTGCCTTCATGATTAAAAGGAAACCTTTGATATCTGCACTCTGATGATAACAGCTCCAGCATCTTCTCTCTCTGCTGCTGCACACAACAGATTCACAAAGAACCTGGTCTCTTCTTGAAGATCTGAGCTCCAACGATGAAATGTGGAGCCCTGAAAGGGCAACAGGTAGAAATCCATTTTATTTGCACTCAGACAGAACAAATAAAGCTCCACAAAAGCCTAAACCCAACAGGAAGGTGGCCATTTGAGTCAGGAAACTAAACATTTTGTGAACGCAATTTACTGATATTACAATCTCCAGAAAGAGTTTTCTTTAACTGGTCACATGTGGCCGTCTCTAAATAAAGATTATAAAAAGCTCGAGTGTTTCTTCAGAGCTGAAGCCCCTGAAATCTTAACTGAAGATTCTCAGTCATCCAGGTCATGGTAATCATGATCTAAGGACTTTTATTTGGATCGTCAAGATCCAAAAAGATTCAGAAAGAAGTCCCGTTTCCCTTATTAAAGCTCTTATGAACTCACACATTCAACATCCAATCAGCCTCAAAGAGAATCTCTGCAGGCACCTAAAGAAATCTACATGTCAGCACTGTCTCTCTGCCACAGCCCCCCCACTGCCGGCTGGGAGTTACATGTTTCCCTCTGGGACTTATTACTCTGACCTTTATACAGTCTTTATAAATCACTCATGGGTCAGAACGGCACAAAAGTTGGACGGTTTAATCACTGATGCACCCTAAAAAGATCAAAATACTCATATTTATGTAAAAAAAGAGTCCGAATCAGTTTATAACAGCTGAGAACATGAAAGTCGCTGGTGTTTGGGGGCTCAGAAGTGTGGGTAAAATGCAGAGAATGTGACCACCAGATGTCGGTGAAACTTCATTAATCATCTTTATGATGTGATATTTGTCACGAGGCATTGGCCACCTTTACTTTGGAACCTTACAGCGTTTAATGTGTGTAAAATGAAAGCCCGTCATCACGATAAGTCTCATTTTCTGCTGATTAATCCAAACACTTTGATTGTGGGGTGAACAGAGCAGTTGCTGCAGTTCTGTCTGCAGGGGGAGACACACAATGTAAGCTCTGAAGCAGCATTCCTCCGCCAGCACTCTGCAGACACACAGCTTCCACCATGAGCTCCCGGGCGGCCGCTGCCCGGCTTCACCGTCTCCCTGCGCTCTGCTCGGGGACACTGTGGCTCCCCCCGGCCGGACAGGGGCTCCGGCACTGGGCCTCCAGGAGGAACCTCAACGTCCAGGCGACCACTGAACAGGCGGAGAAGCTGAAGAGCATCGATGACCTTCCGGGGCCCAGCTGGTCCACCACCTTGTTCTGGCTGTTTGTCAAAGGATATGCGGACAAAGGCCACCTCCTGCAGGTAGAAGACGAAGGCAGCTGCTCTGGAAGAGAGAGCAAAGTGTTTCATGGCTGCAGGCAGCTGTTTTAGAGCCAGTTCTATCCGAGAGACGTTCAGACAGAGAATGTATTTGTACTGCCTGAATTATTGAGCTAATTTAAGGGTTTAAAAGGCTACAATCAAATTGATCAAAGCACAGCTAAAGTTGCAGTTTTTCTTTATGTTGTCTCTCTAAGATATTAAAGATAGAAGGCAGTGAAGCAGCTACATATCAGTCTTCATTTGCAAAATTATGTATTTATAAAATCCTCAATAAGCTTCAATGATCTAAAAAATGTTTACTATTTCAATGACTTTTTAAACCATTTCTAACATTATGGATAAAACACTTTAAAAAATAAAACCATAACAAACAAATCAACAGGTCCGAAATAACCTATTAAAAATGAAACTAACTCAGTCTTAACTGATGTGGAACAGATTCTTTATTAAACTCAACGAACCATCTCAGGTTATTAAATGAGGGAGTTCTGCAGTTCCAGACTTGTGTGAAAACATGTTCAACTCTGACACAGCAGCATCATTTCCCAGCGTTTACAGAAGAGTCTGTATGGGCCCATCTGGCGCTCCAGGTTCGGACCGTACGATATTGTCAACGTGGCGTCTCCAGAGCTCATAGCTCAGGTGATCCAGCAGGAAGGCCGCTACCCAGTCCGAGTTGAGCTGCCTCACTGGAGGGAGTACAGGGACCTGAGGGGCCAGGCATACGGCCTGCATGTGGAGTGAGTGACACTGCAGTAACATCTGTATCTGACACACAGCTGCTGGGCTCACATGTACGTCGTCATGGTTCATCACTTCCTGCGTTGACTCAGGTTTAGTAGATCAGTAAACTTCTGCTGTCCCAAAAAATCTCCCTGAAGTTAACACGTTAAGGGGGAACTCCGGTGTTTTTAGACCTTATTTCTGGCATGAAATACGTTCAGCTACTCACTAAGAACAGTTTGGTGAAAGTCGGCGTCCTTCAGAAGATATTTAGATAACTGGAGATCCATATAACGGAGAGAACGGGGCTTAGAGCCTCTAAATAAGGCATTATCTGTCTTTATTTCACCAATACTTTAAGAAGAATGAATGAATGAACGTGTGCTATAGCTCTGTTAGCTCATAGCTGCTGTTATGTGGCTACTTGCAGCTAAAGGAGAGCTAACGGAGGGATTTCTACACAGGCACTCTACTGGGACCACTTCATATACCGGAGTTCCCCTTTTAAGGTTTTTTAAGTCTGATTTCATAGAAGCTTCTTTACTGAGGAACTTACTGAAACCTTTCAGAGTAAAAGCACTGCATCTGAGACTGGTTCCCTCCCTGAAGGAACATTTCTTACTTCTTTGAGAGCTGCATCCTGTGAGGTCACAGAAATAAGATCCTCATTTCTCTTTGTGACTCTGCAGCACAGGACCAGAGTGGTACCGAATTCGCAGCGTCCTGAACCCCAAAATGTTGAAGCTGCAGGAGGTGTCAGCCTACGCCCCCATCATCCACCAGGTGGTTGGAGATCTGCTGCGACGCATCGAGTTCCTTCGCAGCCGCAGTCGGGACCGGGCCACAGTTCCAGATTTGGCAGCTGAGCTCTACAAGTTTGGCTTTGAAGGTGGGAGCTGCTGCGATCAGATCATCAGACGGTTAGAAGAGCCTTCTTTTGACTCTTTTACCTTCCATCCTACAGGGATATCCTCCATCTTGTTTGAGACCCGGCTGGGATGCCTCCAGGAGGAGATTCCCCAGGACACGCTGCGCTTCATCGCTGCCGTTAATGACATGCTGATGCTGTCTGACATTGTCATCATCTTCCCACGCTGGAGCCGCAGCATCGTTCCCTTCTGGAAGCGCTTCGTCCAGGCCTGGGACGACCTCTATGATGTGGGTACGTCTCGGCATAAAACGGCAAAATCACGCAGCCTGAGGCCCCAGCTTCGGCCCGGCTGTGGCTCAGTTACACGTTGTGCTTTTGCTCCGCAGCCCAGACACTCATCGACAGAAGGATGGCTGAAATAGAAGCTCAGGTGTGCAGTGGGGAGCCTGCAGAGGGCATGTACCTGACTTACCTGCTCGCCTCTGACAAGCTGAGCAGAGCTGAAGTCTATATCAGTGTGACAGAGCTGATGCTGGGAGGGGTCGACACGGTGAGACGTTCTGCAGTGTTATTACTGATATTACTGACATGCAAACGCTTTAACCTCACAGCAAGCCTGGAATTTATCTGGAATCCTGATTTTAAAACACGTGACGTTGGTGGTTTTAATCTGAAAGTGTCTTTCTTATCCCCAGAGGTAGTTTTTCAGGGATTAGTCTCAAAATCTATCATTTGAGCTTCAACTAATGCCTTCTGGTGGTTTTCTAGGTGGGAAAAGTTTAAGAAGAATCAATGGAAAAGTTCTAATTTCAGTCCAACATTAGATTAGACACAGAAGTGCAAAATAATGCACAGGTCTTAGCTGAGTAAAACCGCACTGTTGTGCAACTTATCAGTTGACATTGTTGCTTCACACTTCTTGAAAAACGCTCCTGTCACACCTCAACGTGGGAAACATTTTGCTTCTTCAGTTCTGACCAGAATGAATAATACTTGTGGTTCCCAGAGTTTCTAAAAGCAGAACGGGAGGCAGAGCCTTCAGTTATCAGGCCCCTAAAAGCAGAATGGGAGGCAGAGCCTTCAGTTATCAGGCCCCTAAAAGCAGAATGGGAGGCAGAGCCTTCAGTTATCAGGCCCCTAAAAGCAGAATGGGAGGCAGAGCCTTCAGTTATCAGGCCCCTAAAAGCAGAATGGGAGGCAGAGCCTTCAGTTATCAGGCCCCTAAAAGCAGAATGGGAGGCAGAGCCTTCAGTTATCAGGCCCCTAAAAGCAGAATGGGAGGCAGAGCCTTCAGTTATCAGGCCCCTAAAAGCAGAATGGGAGGCAGAGCCTTCAGTTATCAGGCCCCTCTCTGTGGAACCAGCTGCCAGTTTGGCTTCAGGAAGCAGACACCCTCTCTACCTTTAAGATCAGGCTGAAAACCCTTAACAAGGGTTATAAGGCCATTTCCAGACTATCTGGAGTCCATCATTCTACAGAGAGAAAGATTATTCACAAGTGGAAAACATTCAGGACAGCTGTCAATCTTCCCAGGAGTGGACGTCCCAGCAAGTTCACCCCAAGGTGAAGAAGCCCAGAGCTACATCTCAGACTCTACAGGCCTCAGTTAGCATGTTAAAGGTTAAAGGTCACCCCAAGGTGAAGAAGCCCAGAGCTACATCTCAGACTCTACAGGCCTCAGTTAGCATGTTAAAGGTTAAAGGTCATACATCTCAGACTCTACAGGCCTCAGTTAGCATGTTAAAGGTTAAAGGTCACCCCAAGGTGAAGAAGCCCAGAGCTACATCTCAGACTCTACAGGCCTCAGTTAGCATGTTAAAGGTTAAAGGTCACCCCAAGGTGAAGAAGCCCAGAGCTACATCTCAGACTCTACAGGCCTCAGTTAGCATGCTAAAGGTTAAAGGTCACCCCAAGGTGAAAAAGCCCAGAGCTACATCTCAGACTCTACAGGCCTCAGTTAGCATGTTAAAGGTCAAAGGTCACCCCAAGGTGAAAAAGCCCAGAGCTACATCTCAGACTCTACAGACCTCAGTTAGCATGTTAAAGGTTAAAGGTCACCCCAAGGTGAAAAAGCCCAGAGCTACATCTCAGACTCTACAGGCCTCAGTTAGCATGTTAAAGGTTAAAGGTCACCCCAAGGTGAAAAAGCCCAGAGCTACATCTCAGACTCTACAGGCCTCAGTTAGCATGCTAAAGGTTAAAGGTCACCCCAAGGTGAAAAAGCCCAGAGCTACATCTCAGACTCTACAGGCCTCAGTTAGCATGTTAAAGGTTAAAGGTCACCCCAAGGTGAAAAAGCCCAGAGCTACATCTCAGACTCTGCAGGCCTCAGTTAGCATGTTAAAGGTTAAAGGTCACCCCAAGGTGAAAAAGCCCAGAGCTACATCTCAGACTCTACAGGCCTCAGTTAGCATGTTAAAGGTTAAAGGTCACCCCAAGGTGAAGAAGCCCAGAGCTACATCTCAGACTCTACAGGCCTCAGTTAGCATGCTAAAGGTTAAAGGTCACCCCAAGGTGAAAAAGCCCAGAGCTACATCTCAGACTCTACAGGCCTCAGTTAGCATGTTAAAGGTTAAAGGTCACCCCAAGGTGAAAAAGCCCAGAGCTACATCTCAGACTCTACAGGCCTCAGTTAGCATGTTAAAGGTTAAAGGTCACCCCAAGGTGAAAAAGCCCAGAGCTACATCTCAGACTCTACAGGCCTCAGTTAGCATGTTAAAGGTTAAAGGTCACCCCAAGGTGAAGAAGCCCAGAGCTACATCTCAGACTCTACAGGCCTCAGTTAGCATGCTAAAGGTTAAAGGTCACCCCAAGGTGAAAAAGCCCAGAGCTACATCTCAGACTCTACAGGCCTCAGTTAGCATGTTAAAGGTTAAAGGTCATGACAGCACAGTTAGAAAAAGACTGAACAAGGATGGCTTGTTTGGAAGGGCTGCAGGAGAAAGCCTCTTCTCTCTAAAAAGAACATGGCAGCACAGCTTAGGTTTGCAAAGCTGCATCTGAACAAAGCTCAAGACTTCTGGAACAATGTCCTTTGGACAGACCAGAGCAAAGTGGAGATGTTTGGTCCTAATGCACAGCAGCACGTTTGGAGGAAACCAAACACAGCATATCAGCACAAACACCTCATACCAGCTGTCAAGCACGGTGGTGGAGGGCTGATGATCTGGGCTGGTTCTGCAGCCACAGGACCTGGGCACCTTGCAGTCATTGAGTCCACCATGAACTCCTCTGGATACCAAAGTATTCTAGAGTCAAATGTGAGGCCATCTGTCCCACAGCTAAAGCTGGGCTGAAACTGGCTCATCAACAGGACAAAGATCCCAAACCCAGCAGCAGATCTACAGCAGAATGTGGGAAAAAGAAAAGAATCAAGGTGTTGCAACGGTCCAGTCAGAGTCCAGACCTCATCAGGGGTTCAGTTAGTTTTTCACTCCCTGCTTCTGTGTTTGTCTCAGTTTTTCTTCAGTGAATAATGACTCAGTGGAACAGGTTGAAGGTTGATGTTTAGGAAGAAGGAAAGAAGGTCCAGATGGTTTGTGGATGTGTTAAACCTCAGAACTGAAAGAGTTTCTTTTGTCAGTGATTATCATCATGCAACATATGAAGGGAAACTGACACCTGATGTGTGTTTGGCTAAAGTAGAAGAAGCAGAGTCCTATTTTCTTATATATATATATATATATATATATATATAGCATTTCTTGTAAAAGAATACATTTCCTGTAAATATCTAAAGTATTTTTAAGCTGTTTTTTCATTCCTAAGCCAGATTCTGGTGTATGGCGGACATTTAGTGCAAAACAGCTGAGACACAGCATTGAGAAAGTGAAATGGAGTTTTTAAATGAACAGCCTACGTTCAGCTCGTGGGGAAACCAGATCTGGGACTTGTTCGTCTTGACTTTCAGCTTCTCTTTCAGCCACATCTCAGGACTTACCTGCTTCACACAAAACAGCAGCGTGTGCACAGGGACGGCATCATATCTCTGCCTGTTGTCCCCTCCAGGAATTAAAGATAGATCACATGCCCAGACACGACGAGCAGGAGACGTGAAGCCAAACAAAGTAACTTCTCCTTTGTGTGTTGTGTTCAGCAGGGATATTTATGTTGTGAACTCCTGGAAGCGCTGCGCCGCTCACAGCCAAATTACTCCAGCTAATCACTGAAATATGAACACACATTCCTTTCTTGGACACTGAAATATTCACAGTATTTTCTTCATAGAAGGTCTGGCAGCACCTCTGTCTTGGATTTCACCTGCTGGAACACATCCTGATGCAACTTCTGCTGTTAAATCGGATTTTTCTTAGATTATCAGCGATGGAAACATGTTTAAACTTTGAATTTTTATACCTTTTGAAGATTTTTTTTCTTTTTCCGTTGGTGTTGAGTAAGACTGGAAAATCTCCAGAGAACAGGTGAACCGTGAGGCGTGTGACCGCCACACAGCTCAGGAGCAGGTGGTGTGGAAGGATGAAATGCTTCACAGATTATAGGTCATTTATGTGAATCCTGAACCATATTTGTCAAAAACTAAATTTCAACATCTAATAAGGCTGAAAATGGGCTGAAATACGCAGTGGTTTGATGCTACATTGTGTGAAAAACTCGATTTTCAGTGAGTGGATCAGATTAAAATCACTCGCTCTGAGCAGCATTTCATCAGGTAACAGTCGGGCTCAGCTTCAACACGCATTCAAAGCCCACCTGTTGGTATTTACTGCATCTTATATTCTTCCTTCTCCTCCTTCTTCTCACGCTTGATCTCAGACATCCAACACCTTGTCCTGGGCCTTGTACCATTTGGCGAGGGACCCTGGGGTTCAGGAGCGTCTTCACACTGAGGTGAACTCGGTTTGTCCAGACAGACGGGAGCCGACCACAGAGGACCTGGGCAGGATGCCCTACCTGAAGGCGGTCATCAAAGAGACATTACGGTAAATACAGCTGTCTGGAGCTGAAAATAAATCTCAGCTCTCTTATAATCAGTGAGGGGGCGTGGCTTCTAGCTGAGCAGACTCAGCATCTGTCTCTGGTGCTGTTGCTTTGTCCAACTAAAGCCAGGTTCAGTGGCTTTTTTTTGTTTTGCATTTGGAAGATATGGATAATACATATTATATAATAATAATAAAACACAGCTTCGTTCCCATGACGGCAGATCTTCCTCTCAAACATGGTTGTCCAAAACAAACAAAGCTTTCTTCCTAAAGCGAACATTTAGAGCCAATTTTGAGGCGGAGCAGGGAAGACTGAGAACTCTGAACTCTGAACTTTCCCCTTCAAATACTGTTTTCAAAGGCTTGAAAAAGGAAAAGAACAAGAAAACAGTGGAGTGCATAAAAAAAACCTCAAATTCCCTCCCACTACCGGGGGGACGGCAGGATAAATGTGATAGTCTGATGGAAGATTTAGCATTTTTGAGAAATGTTTTCTTTTTCTCAGTTTGAGATTAAAATCGACAGGAAGCTGCTCCCAGTCTGGGCCTCTGTCTGCTTTGGTTGTTGCAGAATCTCGGCATGTTCCAAAATGAACTCTGTTGGTATTTGCACATCTTCAAGTTTCTGCTTGTGTCAGTTACATCTTTTCACTCAAATGCCAAGGCTGTCCTTTGCACCAAGGCTTGTGTGTTTCTCAGCTTGCAGGAGGAACAATCCTTGGCCCTCATTTCTGGAGCCAGCATGTAAGAACAGTCCCACACAATGTGTGGAATTCAGCCAGCTGTACTGAGGAATGTGTGAAAATACACTGAGCACAGCTCTGACCGTGCACACGCACAGTGTTACAGCCAGAGATGTGTGGCAGCTGTGACCGTGCACACGCACAGTGTTACAGCCAGAGATGTGTGGCAGCTGTGATCAGCATTATTAGTAGATCATGCAACCTTGGATGGGCTTAATGTGGCTGTTTGTCCTCAACGTGTGATGCTGTGACACAGAAAAGATGAGCTTCCATTAGCGTCAAACAGGAGGGTTTCTTCTTCTTCTGTGTACCCAACCTTCTCTATGACATCATTGTAACAGGCGCCCCTAGTGGCAGCGTGTGGAATTGTACGGAATAACACTAAAGCGCTCTCTGCAAAGGATAACTAAGAACAGAAACATAAAATAACGTTGGGGTGCCTATTTTTATACTTAGCGTTTTCATTTAGTTGTAACAACTTGTTTTCACTCCTCTACACGTGCGCTCTGGAGCGCGTGCGTCCTCAGAGAGCTGCTTTCCAAAAGATCCAAGTGAATTTTTGGCAGGAGAAAGGGCCCAGATGTGCTGTTTCCTGACCGTCACTGAGCTGGGTTATGGCATCATTACTCTGGGCCTAAAACAAGTGGATCTTCTTTGGACAAACAGGGGAGAGCTGTCAGTGTCTGTGTCCAACGGTGGGAGTTGTGTTGTTCTCCGTCCTCCTTCAGTCGCAGATATCTGTCACGTTTTTGGCTTTGATATCAAACCATTTCTTGTTTTTTTCTCTCACTGACAGCACTAACTGCAGCCTTTCTCTCAGCATTTGTTCTTTACTTTTCTTAGTCACACATTTTTTTGTGCTGTGAGTCTTTTTATTTCACGCAATCTCCATATGATTTCTAAAGGGACGTTTGGTACCATATTTTGTTAAATGAGGGCGTTTCTGAATGCAAATGGCCTTAAGCAGTCCTGAATGTTCTGTTGTTTAGCTTTAAAAACTCATGTCACACTGACTCTGACAGTTTATGAGATCTTCTGTCCTCACAAACTGTGTCTTAACCATCGAAAACTGCCAGTGCTCTTAGTAGGAAGCACGAGGCAGCTGACGGAGCCTGAAGGCTTCTATATTTCTGCATACATGTGATTGAAAACATCATCAAGTCTGTCCATCCATCCATTTTCTTACTTTATCTCAGATTGGGTTTTTTTTTCTTCACCTTTTTTCTCTTTTGATATTTAGTTTGATATTTGATATGATTCAGAATCCATCAGTGATGTAAATATAATTTATTTCTAGCCCTTTACAACGATCCATTTATTCCAGAGCCTGGGGGCAGCAGCAGAAAAGGCTCGGTCACCCCAGGGCTTTTATTTTAACCTGAACACCTCCAGAAAAAGTTGATTTGTTGACCTCAGAGCTCTGCCAGGGTTACAGTTAAAAGCTCAGATAAATACGATGGGGTGAGGCCGTTAAGAGCTTTAAAAACAAACTTTAAAAGTTTAAAATCAGTTCTATAAAGGACAGGAAGCCAATGAAGGGAGTTAAGAACAGGAGTGATGTGCACACGTCTGTTAGTGTTGGTTAAAAGCAGCATTTTGCACCAGTTGAAGGCGACTGAGAGAAGCTGGGAGACGCAGACATAAAGTCCATCGCAGTCGTCTGACCTTGAACTTATTAGGGCAGGGAGGCTTTAAAACATTTTAACTTTGGCCAGGAGACGCAGCTGGAAAAAAACTAGTCCTGACAACACTGTTAATTTGTTTGTCAAACTTCAGATGAGTGTCAAAGGTCAAAGGTCACTCCCAGATATCTGACGGTTGACCTGAGCTTTGAAGACAAGGTGCTAAAGTCGGCCGTCACAGTTTCCCCAAACACAATACATTCAGTTTTATCATCATTTAGATGTAGAAAATTGATGTCAAACAGTCCTGATCCAGATGCAGCTAAACAGCACCAAACCATTACACTTCCTCTCCCATGTTTCACACCAGAATGCTTTCTTCTTCTAACCTAATTTGAATCCGAATGTACGGAAAAAGCTTTTATTTTAGTGTCATTTCTTCTTCAGCCCTCTGGTTTGTGCAGACTGCAGTCGGCTCTCTCTGTCTGCGGTTTACGAGGTCAGCACTCACAGATCCAGTTACAGTTTTGCATCATTTATCTACATAAATAAGGGGGTTTTGAATTCTTTATGCTCACAGGATATATGAGTCGGGGGAGGGGCTTATTACACAACTTATTTGACTTTTCACACAACATTTATAGGTAAAATCACGCAGAATATATTCAGCAGGCATTTGGCAAAGACGCCCTTTTTTTGCAACATCCCTGCACTTTCGTAATTGGTCTGAACTGCGTTTTTCCTCATAGCCGAGGCCTGTCTGCACATGCTTGCTGTAAAGTGTGGAAATGACATTTCAGTGTGTTGCTTCTGTTTTGTGATCATGCTTCTTTCACCTGAAAAAAAGATCTGAGTCATTCTTCCACTGCCCTGTTATGTCTGCAGCCTGAGCTCAGGCGATATCTTTGTAGCTAAGCATGAAACATCCCTACAAAATGCTCCCTTTCTGCTTTCCTGCACCAGTCTGTATCCTGTGGTTCATGGAAACGGACGCTTTATTTCAGAGAAGGAAGTGATTGTGGACAACTACTGGTTCCCCAAAAAGGTCAGGGTTTCATTTGAAAGCTGTTCCAGTTGTGCAGGTTGAATGTTCTCCCGGAGTAAACCAGATTTTCTGTTTCCAGACGCAGTTTCATCTGTGTCATTACGCAGCCAGTCACGATGAGGCAGAGTTTGTGCGAGCAGAGGATTTCCTCCCAGAGCGGTGGCTGCGGGCCGAGACGCCCGGCTCCTTCACACACCACCCTTACAGCTTCATCCCGTTTGGTGTGGGGGTGCGAGCCTGTGTGGGGAAGAGGGTGGCGGAGATGGAGATGTTTTTTGCTCTGTCCAGGGTGAGGGATGAGGAAATATGACTCACAAGCTCTGGCACCTCCACGAGCTCCAGATGTTTTCATATCCTTCAACAATGGGAGGATTTTTACTTTAAAAATAAGCAAAACACAAGCCCAGATAAGGTATCGTTGTGCTCCTCCAAAGTAAGAGCCTGTTAGGAGACGTTCTGCTCCTCCAAAGTAAGAGCCTGTTAGGAGACGTTCTGCTCCTCCAAAGTAAGAGCCTGTTAGGAGACGTTCTGCTCCTCCAAAGTAAGAGCCCATTAGGAGACGTTCTGCTCCTCCAAAGTAAGAGCCTGTTAGGAGGCGTTCTGTTCCTCCAAAGTAAGAGCCTGTTAGGAGACGTTCTGCTCCTCCAAAGTAAGAGCCCATTAGGAGACGTTCTGCTCCTCCAAAGTAAGAGCCTGTTAGGAGACGTTCTGCTCCTCCAAATTAAGAGCCTTTTAGGAGACGTTCTGCTCCTCCAAAGTAAGAGCCCGTTAGGAGACGTTCGGCTCCTTCACACACCACCCTTACAGCTTCATCCCGTTTGGTGTGGGGGTGCGAGCCTGTGTGGGGAAGAGGGTGGCGGAGATGGAGATGTTTTTTGCTCTCTCCAGGGTGAGGGATGAGGAAATATGACTGGTCTCACAGTTTCTCACAAGCTCTGGCACCTCCACGAGCTCCAGATGTTTTCATATCCTTCAACAATGGGAGGATTTTTACTTTAAAAATAAGGACATAAAACGTTTCACTCATAGTTTCAGATACATTTATTTAGGGGATAAAGTTGCATTTTTAAATCTTTCTCCAAGCATCAATTCAACACTCATTAAAACTGTTTGTGAGCCTGAAAGCAGGCACCAGTTAGTGATGAGAGTTTAACCGATGAATCAAACAGAAGGATGTGCAGAAACCGGTGAGCAGCAGGGCGAATCCAGAGAAAAGAGGGCAGCAAAACACAAGCTGAAATCCTCACTCTGAGCCAGAATGAACCATGATGTGCTGCTGAAGGCTTCTTTTAGAGTCACACTGTTCCTGGTTTCCAGCCCAGATAAGGTATCGTTCAGCTCCTCCAAAGTAAGAGCCTGTTAGGAGACGTTCTGCTCCTCCAAAGTAAGAGCCTGTTAGGTGACGTTCTGCTCCTCCAAAGTAAGAGCCTGTTAGGAGACGTTCTGCTCCTCCAAAGTAAGAGCCCGTTAGGAGACGTTCTGCTCCTCCAAAGTAAGAGCCTGTTAGGAGACGTTCTGCTCCTCCAAAGTAAGAGCCCGTTAGGAGACGTTCTGCTCCTCCAAAGTAAGAGCCCGTTAGGTGACGTTCTGCTCCTCCAAAGTAAGAGCCTGTTAGGAGACGTTCTGCTCCTCCAAAGTAAGAGCCTGTTAGGAGACGTTCTGCTCCTCCAAAGTAAGAGCCTGTTAGGAGACGTTCTGCTCCTCCAAAGTAAGAGCCCGTTAGGAGACGTTCTGCTCCTCCAAAGTAAGAGCCTGTTAGGAGACGTTCTGCTCCTCCAAAGTAAGAGCCCGTTAGGAGACGTTCTGCTCCTCCAAAGTAAGAGCCCGTTAGGTGACGTTCTGCTCCTCCAAAGTAAGAGCCTGTTAGGAGACGTTCTGCTCCTCCAAAGTAAGAGCCTGTTAGGAGACGTTCTGCTCCTCCAAAGTAAGAGCCTGTTAGGAGACGTTCTGCTCCTCCAAAGTAAGAGCCCGTTAGGAGACGTTCTGCTCCTCCAAATTAAGAGCCCGTTAGGAGACGTTCTGCTCCTCCAAAGTAAGAGCCTGTTAGGAGACGTTCTGCTCCTCCAAAGTAAGAGCCCGTTAGGAGACGTTCTGCTCCTCCAAAGTAAGAGCCCGTTAGGAGACGTTCTGCTCCTCCAAAGTAAGAGCCCGTTAGGAGACGTTCTGCTCCTCCAAAGTAAAAGCCCGTTAGGAGACGTTCTGCTCCTCCAAAGTAAGAGCCCGTTAGGAGACGTTCTGCTCCTCCAAAGTAAGAGCCCGTTAGGAGACGTTCTGCTCCTCCAAAGTAAGAGCCTGTTAGGAGACGTTCTGCTCCTCCAAAGTAAGAGCCTGTTAGGAGACGTTCTGCTCCTCCAAAGTAAGAGCCTGTTAGGAGACGTTCTGCTCCTCCAAAGTAAGAGCCTGTTAGAAGACGTTCTGCTCCTCCAAAGTAAGAGCCTGTTAGGTGACGTTCTGCTCCTCCAAAGTAAGAGCCTGTTAGGAGACGTTCTGCTCCTCCAAAGTAAGAGCCCGTTAGGAGACGTTCTGCTCCTCCAAAGTAAAAGCCCGTTAGGAGACGTTCTGCTCCTCCAAAGTAAGAGCCCGTTAGGAGACGTTCTGCTCCTCCAAAGTAAGAGCCCGTTAGGAGACGTTCTGCTCCTCCAAAGTAAGAGCCTGTTAGGAGACGTTCTGCTCCTCCAAAGTAAGAGCCTGTTAGGAGACGTTCTGCTCCTCCAAAGTAAGAGCCTGTTAGGAGACGTTCTGCTCCTCCAAAGTAAGAGCCTGTTAGAAGACGTTCTGCTCCTCCAAAGTAAGAGCCTGTTAGGTGACGTTCTGCTCCTCCAAAGTAAGAGCCTGTTAGGAGACGTTCTGCTCCTCCAAAGTAAGAGCCTGTTAGGAGACGTTCTGCTCCTCCAAAGTAAGAGCCTGTTAGGAGACGTTCTGCTCCTCCAAAGTAAGAGCCCATTAGGAGACGTTCTGCTCCTCCAAAGTAAGAGCCTGTTAGGAGGCGTTCTGTTCCTCCAAAGTAAGAGCCTGTTAGGAGACGTTCTGCTCCTCCAAAGTAAGAGCCCATTAGGAGACGTTCTGCTCCTCCAAAGTAAGAGCCTGTTAGGAGACGTTCTGCTCCTCCAAATTAAGAGCCTTTTAGGAGACGTTCTGCTCCTCCAAAGTAAGAGACAGGCTCTTAGACAGTTTGGAGATTAAATAATACTCTATTCCTTAAATATCCTCACCTAACGTCAGACAAATAAACCCCTTTTTGATTTCTTTGGACACTTTCTATTTGGTATTTATCTTATTTGTGCACATCTGTCCTGCAGCTGATGCAGCACTACCAGGTGGAGCCTGAGGACGGAGCCCCGACCGTGGCGCCAAAGACCCGAACGCTGCTCATTCCTTCAGAACCCATCAACCTGCGCTTCCTGCCCAGAACCTGAAAAAGGCACGAACTTCGTGTGTTTGGACTGAAACGACTCCCATCTGTTTTCCTTGTTCGGTTTATTTTTCAGCACAATGTTAATGTTTGTTTCAGAAGGTTAAAAGATCTTATCTTTGTGTGAAAGGCTCTTTCCTGATCCCGAATGTAAGTGTTTTACAATCAGAAAAATTACTGTAAAACAGTCATTTAAAACAGAGAATCATAATGAGAATTAATGAACAGATGTAAAGAGATAAGTCGCAGTTTCAGCATAAATTAGTTCCTTCTTGGCACCTTTCTGCTTTGATGAGTCAGTTGTTTCTCATCCTGATATCAGGAAGTTAATTATATTAATTACAGTATATCTCTGATCATTTAGAGAAGTGCTTCATAGTTATTTTGGAGCAATTTGTCACATATTTCTTATGTTCCTCATTTCTTTCTCCCCTGAAGACTTCCTGCACGCCAGCAGCTCTCTAACAAACGTTTCTCTTCTTCTTCTGCAGTTTCCAGCAGATGAGGCCAGTTTGGCTCTGCGGGCAAATTAAATCCACACAAAGAAGAACTCTGTATCTAACGCTCAGACTAACGCACGATAACGCACGTGATCGCTCATTTGCACAGCGGCGCATC
Organism: Leuresthes tenuis; assembly: GCA_036924055.1. NCBI lineage: Eukaryota > Metazoa > Chordata > Actinopteri > Atheriniformes > Atherinopsidae > Leuresthes > Leuresthes tenuis. Next base: position 37,045,715 of record JAVGWW010000002.1, on the reverse strand, counting down.
CTGTAAAATGCTGTTATAAGTAATTATATAGTTATATTATGAGAAAAGCTGCAAGAATAAGAGTTTCTGTGATGGAGGAGGCCTCCTCCTGCACGAGTCCACCTCATGTGTGGATGCTTGCTGACTCAACGCACTTTGCACCTTCCTTTGCATGTTTGCTGTTAATCCTGTTCGTAACAAAGCAGGAACTCGTTGGTTTGACGTCTCTGGCTTAAAATGTAAAGACTCACACAAGGAAGCACAGCGCCCCCTGTCCTCAGGAGGTGGAAACACAGCCTTTTTATAAGCGGTTGATTTAATTTTTACAAAATTCAGCTGTCGATAAAACATTTTTAAATGTATTTTTTTAATCTAATAACAGATTGTTTGTCCTTTTTTAATTCAACATGTTTTCCTGCTGTTTAGGCACAGTTTTGCTTACAATGTAAATGTTAGAAGTGGCTCCATGTATGACTGAGCTCTAAATGTTTCTTAAAAAGTTTATAATGCTTTTGCACAAATAAGAACATTTATATTTTTCTTTATTGAAACTAAATATTCCTGATAAAACATTGTGGATTTTTGGGAGACGTTACTTTCAGATGTCACTGTACTTTAAAGCATCACGAATGCTGAGATCTGCAGTAAAACTCATGTGTTTTTTAGTTGGACAATTTCAGCAATCAGAGATAACCTTTTTTAATATAGATGAATAAATCAAATAAACCATGTGAAAGAGGTTGGTTTGAGTTGGTTTGAACCTATTTACAGCTGGAGATACTGTTATTTCACTGATATTTATGAGCCAGATAAAGCAGCTTAAGCACCAAATGAGACCAAATTACCACCGGACCAGAGTTGAACCCAGTTTCTCTCATTATCTCTCCATTAGAGTGAACAAAACCCTGACTCATGATTGCTCTGGCTGCATGAAGACCTCGGCAATAATTTTATGCATCTGGTCTTCAATTTATGATCCTTCAACTAATCCTTGACCCTGCCATCTCTGAGCAGGATGCACAGCTGGCCTGGAGATCTAAAACATGTCGAGCAAAGGATGCTTGTGTCTGTGAAATACATTTACAACAGATTACTGTAGAGCTGAAAGAATCAGGAAGCTGCTGAGTCACTCAAATCAAAAGTTAAGTGGTATCAGCTTGTTATTTGCACACAATTTGCATCTTTGCACTTTAATTCATAGAATCCAGGTAAAGAAATTTAATTTAAGGTCACAACAAGAGGGTTCCTGGTTCGCATATATTCCCATCTTTCAGAAACGTGCGTGTTAGGTTCACTGCTGTCTCTCAATGGACCCTCAGAGTGAGCGTGAGCGTGCACGGCTGTCTTTCTTGGCGACCTCTCCAGAGTGCACCCTGCCCAGTGACAGCTGGGACAGGCTCCACCCCCCCCCCCCCCCCCCCATCCTGAGTTGGAATAGAAAATGGATGGAAAAGGCCTGCCGAGGAACAAAAATGGAGCACACTGCCCCCTGCTGACCAGAGGTGGAAACTCATCTTAATGTCGTTAAAATGGATTTTATACCCGTCCGGCTTGCTGTTTAAATTCAACATAAGAAAATAAGAAAATGTGTTTTCACTATTTTCTTTTTTTTATGCTGCTTCCACAGTTTTGCTAACAATGTAAAGTTGCTTATCACCACTGTATATGAACCAGAAGAGGAAGTTTTAGGGCCACATGGGGCCAAATCACCACTGGATGTCAGTTAGTTTCTTTTATTATCTCTCGATTAGGTTCTAATCCAGACACTTTAACTTATCACATAACAGTTCATTACATCCTTTTGAACAGACCGAAAACTCAAACTGAAAATATCAAGTTTTTCTTCTTCTTTTACACTTCAAATTCAAATAACAGTTGTATGCTGCTTCGTCTTTTGTGTTTATTAAGAAGCTGCTTCTCAAAAAAACTGGAAAATAAAAAAAAGCGTTTGACAGAAAAACGCAGTGGTGAATATTTCCAACTTATTTACATGTCAACGAACTATTCAGCTCCTCAAGATGTGGATTAAAGAGGCGGAAGAAGAACTTTGTTTCTGTTAAACTTTGCTGTTATTTCAGTTTTCGAATGTAAAAGTATCATTCAGCACTGTGTAAAAGTCTGGAGCCACACCCTATTTCTTTACATATTGCCAGGAAAACAGGAAATTGGTGCAGCAGTTTCTGTATTAACATATCGGTAAATATAAATCCAGAATCTGAGGCAGAAACAGAGTTTTTTATCAGTTCTCAGCAGCTTTAAAGTGAATATCTGGTCTGAGCTCCTTTATTCTCCAACTCAGCCTGAACCCTCTGAGACCAGCTTTCTGTCATTTCTTTAAGGAGTCTTCAGGAATAGTTCTCCAGGCTTCTTGAAGGACATCCCAAAGCTCTTCTTTGGATGTGGGCTGCCTTTTGTTCCGTTCTCTGTCAGATGATCCCACACTGCTTCAATAATGTTGAGGTCCGGGCTCTGGGGAGGATTCATCCCTCCATAAGACCTGTTGCCACTGATTTTCAGTCCACTTCTTGTGTCATTTGGCACAGCTCAGCCTTTTCTCCCTGTTTCCCTTCCTTAAGAACGGCTTCTTGACAGCCACCCTTCCATGGAGACCATTTCTGATGAGGCTTGGGCCAACAGTAGATGGATCAGCTGAAGGTCCAGATGCATCTCTCAGGTCCTGTCAGGTCACAGCTGGATTTTTTCCTCTTTCTTAAGGACATCACTTTCAGATCCTGTTCATCTGCTGGAGATAGTTTTTTAGGCCTGACACTTCTTCTTTTGGCCTCCACTTGTCCAGTTTCCTCAAATGTTTTAAGGACACACTGCACACCATGCTGAGATATGCCAAGTTTTCAGCTAATAGCTCTTTGGGAATCACCTTGTTGCTGCAGAAATCCTATTTTCTGTCTGTCAAACTGTGTTTTCTTTGCTGTTTTTCATAGATGCAGCTAAAGAAATGGGAACAAATGATGTGTCTTTGTGACAAAGTGCCTAAAGATCCAGTTTAAAACGGCTTCTTTGCTAAGTTGTCTGTTCTGTGTCGACACAACACTGGTTCATCCCTTGAGTTAGGAGCCTTTTTAATGAGAATCCATAATGGCGATGGTTAGCACCTTGAGAGGAATGCACAATGTCTGCAGCAGGGAGGGGGCATGCAGCAAAGTGGAAGTCTCTGGGGCTGCTGGTGATTTGCTGAAAACAAACAAAGAAGAAATATTCCTCTTTAAAGGACTGGACTGAAAATGATTCTGGCTGCTTGTAAGAAAATACAAAGACATGAGTGGTGGATCAGAACTTCTGCAAAGAGTCATTTAAATAATTATGTCATGAAACTGAAACTGAATTAGAAGTGATGCAAAAACTGAGCGTATTTCAGAGCTAAAAGTCAACAAGTTTCTCTTGTTCAGGATGCATTTAAAACCAGTTGCCAGTAGACGACGCTGCGGCTTTTCCTGACTTTTATTCTCTCCCAGCACTGACAGAGAAGCGATGCAGCCTCTCACAAGTCTGGGCTCCTTATTTTTTGCAGCGGAGGCCGCTTCTTCACGCGACGAAGCACGTTAACGTGCGCGGCTTTTCTTCCTCCAGCCTCCCTGACCGCAGCCCAGATGGCTTGGCAGCTCATTTCGTCGTGGCACACATAGTGCAGCTTCCCAGCCGGTATATAACCCGGTTAATTATTCATTTCCAGCCCTGTTTCTGCCACCCTTTCCCTCTATGACCGACTAGACCGGTCGGAGATCCACCGCCCTGCAGGCTGCAGGAGACGGAGCTCCACCGACGGGGAAAAGCGCAGCTCGGGGAGAAGAAAGGATGGAGATGGTGTGTGTTCCGGATTCAGGAGGGTCATTTGGCCGTGATGTGAGCGCGGTCAAGGCGCGTCAACCTGCCAGGAATGATGGTGAGTGGCCGATAAACGCGCGCGGTGCACCTCTTTTTGTTTGCTGTCAAACAGCTTGACAGCGGCGCGTTTTCAGGGATGTGACGGAGGAAGAGGCCGGGCTGCAGCAATGTGCAAATCCGGATTGTTGGGCTTTAATGGAGGTCAGCGCGCTTCGTGTGATGGATGGTGATGTCTGACCCGGCTGGCCGCAGCGGGATCGATCTGGCTGTTATCGCCTCTCATTACAGCGGATGGACGGATGATGGGTGGATGGATGGATGGAGGGATGGAGGGATGGAGGGATGGATGGAGTGTTTTTCTGACAGTGTGTTTGTTCTATCCTGACCAGAGGTGGAGTCTGAAATCGGTCACCTGCTTCCTGAGGGGGTCTGAGACGAACCCAGAATCAGTTTAAAGCCCATAAACTCCTAAATATTTGAGTACTTGATACAATAATGTTAACTTGCATGTGTCTTTTCTGAAAGTTTCTCTGATTTGGGGGGGATTTATCTGTAGTTGGGACCTATTTAAGTGATGATTTAGTATTTCTTGTTCAGACACATTTGAACAACTTATCAGTAAAGTTTGTTCCCCCGAGCAGCTAAAATAAGACAGCAACTGAACATTATTTCATGCAATGTGCGCGTAAATGTGAGCCTGATTTGGACAAAGTGAGTACAGAAAGATGGATGGATTATGTTTGGAACTTGCAGCTATTTGAAAGCCCAAATATTCAGTTTTCTCTCATCAAGCAGCAGATCCACACCTGAAAGAAATGGTCATTTGAACAAACACTGTTGCATTAAACTCTAAAAACCAACAGAGTCTTTTGGCTTTTTGTAGTCTTAGAAAAGGGGAAAAATGAATAGACACTCATCCTTTAGGAGATTATTCTGTCGATGCGGTGTTGGTTGATATGAATGGGATCCGCTGTGGGCTTATGGGTTTGTGAGGAGCTTTTAGCGTGTTTCTATTTTTGGATCATAGAAGCTCAGCAGGTTGGAGACGCCACATGATGAGTTTAGTTGTTTAGCTGTTTGAACCCCAGCATATGAACCATATATTGCAGCAGCTATGCAGTTATGTGTTTATTCATCCATGTGATGCTCCAGTGAATCTGAACATTTAATCTGTGTCTTTAATCTTTGTTTCGCTTTCAGAGCTCCTGCAGGATCAGGTGAGCAGAGTTGATTTGAGGTTAAACTGCAGCAAACATGCAACCAGAATTCAGTTTTCATTAGTGATGCACACGTGTGGATATGAATGCTTCAGGAAACCCCCCAAAGCATGTGTTGGACATTAGTCGTTCATGTAACGCATAACAGCGGAACGCAGTTTTTATCCGGACAAACCCGAGGTTGTTATATTGAGATCAGCGGTGCGTTCGTACTGCTGTGGAGTGTATAAAAGGCCTCCTCTCAGGTATTAACGCTGTTGTGAACTGTGCACATTCTCTGCATGCTCTTACTATCGTTATTATGTAACATTCGCAGATTCTCAGAGGCCCGCTTTGGGACTGAGATGCCTTCAGGAAAGTAGTTTTTACCATTTTCAAAAGAAGACTTTACATTTTCATGGACTTGTTGGTTACATTTTCTCCACTATTAGTATTTGCAAAGTTAATAAATGTTTTCTAAACATTGTAGCTTGTAGAAGTATTATTTGTCTGTGCTGAGGTTGAGTTATGACTTTACACAAAGACTTTTGAGCCGAATCTCATGAAACCTGGTGACATGTTAAGGACAAAGCCATTAGATTAGGGCTCGGATCAGGATTATTTTAGTTTAAAATGTAAACTATGGCTTTTTGCACATTGAATTTATTATTTAAAATGACTTTAACCTGTCGTTGTTTTTGGCAACAGTAAATTGCAGAAAACATTACGTATTTGTTGTGTAATTGTTGTGCTCAGCTTCCCAAACTGAAATCACAGCATCATGAGCATAAAAGTCTTTTAAAGGCATCAATAAATGGCTTCCTTTCAAGACTGCCATTTTGAAACGTTTGTTTCACTCGTGTATAGAAACAAATCCAGCAGAAGAGAGAAGACTGCAGGGACCAAGCAGGACCCAGAATACAGCGCCGCTACGAGCCACTTTGAATATTTATTTGACTGAAACCTTCACATACAATCATGTGTACAGTCTGTGCTCCCTGAAGGCCACTGCAAAGCACTCTGGGAAATGTAGGTCATAACAAACTGACGCAGTAGCAGTTAAGGCAGGTTGAGGGAGATGAAAGATAGCATTTCATCACTGAAATAACTCCCGACGGGCTTTTAGTAGCTCAGACTGAAGTTATGAAACTAAGTAGCCGCCTGATGGAAACCCAGCCAACCTTGAGCCGGCTCTGAGTGTTCTCTGTGTGTCAGGCTGCCGTCTGATTAGTGCAGTCAGGCAGCACAGCTCCAGCTCTGCAGCCCGCCAGAGGAAGGAAAATGCCACAACACGTCACTTTGGATCAGCGGGCCAGCGTCTCCGACGTGGTGCTGCTGCTCCCAGCCTCAGCCCCTCCCGTGAGTTTGAGCGTGACGTGGAGAAGGTCGAGTTTGTTCTGACCGTGCTGAGCTGGTCCAGCTCCAGACAGAGATGGCATCGTGCAGAAGAAAACATCTGCTCATAGAAAAAATGCTGCAAAGAAAGAAACGAGAGCTGCATGCAGAAGAAACAACAAAAAATGCTGCAAAGAAAGAAACAAGAGCTTCATGCAGAAGAAACAACAAAAAAATGCTGCAAAGAAAGAAACAAGAGCTTCATGCAGAAGAAACAACAAAAAAAATGCTGCAAAGAAAGAAACAAGAGCTTCATGCAGAAGAAACAACAAAAAATGCTGCAAAGAAAGAAAAAAGAGCTTCATACAGAAGAAACAACAAAAAATGCTGCAAAGAAAGAAACAAGAGCTTCATGCAGAAGAAACAACAAGAAATGCTGCAAAGAAAGAAACAAGAGCTTCATACAGAAGAAACAACAAAAAATGCTGCAAAGAGCTTCATGCAGAAGAAACAACAAAAAATGCTGCAAAGAAAGAAACAAGAGCTGCATGCAGAAGAAACAACAAGAAATGCTGCAAAGTTTGAACAGGAGACACACATTCTGTCTGATTCAGAATCAGAGATACAACAACAGGTGTTCAGTACTTTCTCGTGGCCCTTGTACTCTCAACACTTACGAGTGTGGTGGCGTTTTCCGACTTTAAAGCCTTAAATAATGCACAGGCTTCTCAGTTATTCGGCTTCACCTGAGAGGATGCTCTTCTGTTGCATTTGGAAGCAACAGCAGACGTCTGAGGCTGCAGGGAGCATTGTGTTCACGTCGGTCTCAGGTTCCAGGGGAGAGGAGCGCTGTGTCAGCTCCAGCTAACGAGTGTAGAGTCTGAAGCAGTGTGCTGCACCCTGCAGGCGGCCGAAGGCCAGATGTTTGTTGTTCCAGCTGACAGGTGCAGAGAGGCTGATTCCTACAAACAGATGGAGCTTTCAGCTCTGCAGGCCTCTGGTAAAGGAAGCCTTCTGCTCTCTGTTCTCGAGGTGAAATTTACTCATATTTTTGAAACCATTGGCTGTCATCTGTTGGCAATTTAGCATTTTGTTTGAATAATGAATGGAGCAGGAAGTCTTTTCCTGGACACACGCAGGCTTTATGGAAAGCCCATAAATTTATGTTTGTTCTCCCATAATCCAGAAGCTGTTCCTTCTGCATTCTTCCAATATCTTCAAAGTACTTTGAGGAGGCTTCTGAAGCTGCTCGGTGCAAGAAAACAGTTGTATCCTACAGAGAAGTGACATGATGTGGAAATCTCGCTCCTCCACACGTTGCCTTATCTTTAGACTGATGCAGGGGAAGCAGGGATTTGTCCTTTCTGCAGTTTTGGCTCCCTTCTCCTCACGTCTCTTTCAAATAATTACTGGGAGGTGTTGATGTAAGATGCAAAGAAACGACACGAGTTAACGTGTTGAAAGCACCCGGAAGCAGCAGAAGAATGGTTGATGTGAGTCTGAAACTGTTGCTCCTCACACTCCAGTGATGGAAATGTTGAAATATGGCCTTTTGTCCTTCTTTTTTCTTAGTGTTCTGTCTTAAAGAGACAAGTGATGAAAAGATGGATGTGTTGCCAGACTGGCATCTGTCAGAAAGTGGAACCAAAAGTAAAAAAATGCCCCAAACGTGAACATTTTTGACTTTTTTTCAACACAATAGAATCCAAAAACCATTGCATCTGCATCTCCATTTCATACAACAACTAACTGAGTCAAAAAATGTCCTCAAACCTCCCTGGATATCTAAAACAAATGTATTTATTCTCATTCTGCAGTTAGCTTGAAGTTTTTATGTAGTTCTACATTATTGCTGCCTCCACAGAGCTATAAACAAACATTATCTTCATGGAAGTGTGTTTTTATGGCTGTAAAGTAGTTTATAAATTATTATTACGGTTTCATTCAGTGGGTCGTTTAGCTCTGAAGCTGGGAATGAATCAGCTAATGCTTTTGAAACCCTGCCAGCGTTATTGACCTTCTGTCGATGGTGCCATGATCACAGTGTTACTAAAGCTGGCGTGTCGGGGGTTTTCTCCACGTGAGTTTAACCAAGCCTGCTGCAAACAGCGACCAGCCGCATGTGGCTTTCCCAGGAGCCAGAAGAGGTTCTGTCTGCGGTTTGTTTCTTACACAATGAGAGTGAAATGAATAATTCATCCACATTCAGAGCGATCAGTGCAGCTGTTTGTGATGACGGAGCCCTGGTGGTAATGTGGCTCAGACTGAAGAGCCTGAGTGACATTTAACGGGTGAAACTGACATTTATCTCGGCTGTTTTCAGGCTCCTAACTGTTGTGATTCTTCCTTGTCTGCACCGGAGGATGCATTTCTACTGCCTGAGTGAGGATTAGTCAGATCAGTCCAGTATGTTTCATGCTTATGATGCTGCAGTTGGGAGTTTGTGAGACGTTCTGGCTTCACCAGCTGGAAGATTTCCCTAAAACTCAGCGTGCATCACTCCTGACTTCTATCAGGAAATGACTGAATGCATTTTGTACCAGTTCTTATTTATCAAGAAAGGTTTTATCATTATATTCTGTCATGCAGCTGCAACAGTAAGTCAGATCAACTGACTTCAGTATCACTGCATCTGCTTTTAGGTGGATTTCCTTGTTTTTCACTCATTCTACTACAAAGGGTGGAGAAAATGACTGTTGAGCCGCGAACCGTCACGTGTTGGTTGTTAAAGTTTTATCTCCTTTGATCGACTATTTATTTAATCGATTTGCTGTATTTGCTCTAAACAGAACTGGCTTTGTATCCCACTTGTTTCATTTTGTGAACTATGCAGAACGCAGTCCTCATCATTTTAAATCTCCCAAAGTAAACAGCTTTGGTGCATCACATTCATGAATGGATCCTCTCTTTGGAGTGAAATGATTCCTGAGATCACACCTTAAAGTAGAAACACTCCTTATGGCTTTCCTCCTGCCGACACCCGCCTCAGGCTCTGTGTTTGGTTTCTCCTCCATGGGAACAACAAGGCTCCCTCAGGCCGATGTCGGGCAGGAAACGGTGAACTGGATCGTCTGGGGGGAGCGTTCAGTCACGCTGAGCCGCAGGATTGAGCATGAAGAGCAGAGAAGGCCTTTATTGTGGGAGGCAATTAGATGGAGAGTGTTTCTTTCTTGTCCACAGGCATGGAGCCTCTGGCTGCTGGTCACCTTGAACAGAATATTAGCCTTCAGTGGAATCTCATTTGTGTTGTCTGCAGTGAGCTCACAGATACCAGGAGGCCTCCTTTATCCAAAATCCACCTCAGGATGACTTGCTTTTGTGCTGCATTTCAAGTGGGAAGATGGACTGATGGAAGATGACGAAGATCCATCTTTGACCTCATGTTTGATGTAGTAAGTGGGAGAAAAACATGGCTGCCTCCATTTTAGCTTTGATGCCATCGACAAACTACTGTCAGCAGTTATAACGTCAACTGATCTGACGTCAAATGCTTTGTTAACCTATCAGGGGAGCCAACATCTGGGGGTATTTTCCTTGATTTTCCCAGTTGGAAGTCAGAAGGTTCCTGCAGCCTGTTTCGTACTGAACTCGTCTTTAAAATCAGTTTGAGCCGGATCAAGGTTGATTTGAACATTTAGTAGAAAAGTTTTGCAGTCCTTCCATCTGAACTAAAGCTGAAACAGTCAATCAGACAGTTCGAAAGATTAATTGCTGTAAGATTCGTTGCATTTCTCTGATCTGTCTTCATTTGAGGACTTCAGCTCCTGGAGCTCGTGACTTTTTCAGCAGTTTTTGACATTTTCTCGATGCATTTGTCGAGCCACGTGTTTCAGACTCTCAGCTGTCTGCTGGTGTAAAGACACAGAGATCTCAGTGTCTTCCCCCTCCTCCTCCTCCTCTATCAGCAGATTTTCCACATTTGGGCCAATGGGAGGAAGTGAAGCAGCTGTGGCAGCCAGGTTTTCGGCTCAGGCTCTTTCACTCTCAGCCTTATGTAAGCGCCTCTGTGTCGGAGGAGGTGTGAGAACGCCTCGGCCTCCCGGTGTCAGCGGTCGTGCCGAAGCTTTGCCGAGTCGTGATGATGTTTGTGGGTGAGAGCTGATGTGCTCTGAAAATAATTCTCTGCAAACAAAGTGATGTGGCACCTTCTTCTCGGTGAGACTTCAGCACTTGAGAGAGTTTCTCTTTCTGGTGAAGCTGAAACTGGTTTGGAAATCAGTTCTGAAGTCTGTAGAAATGAGGCATGGTGAAAGCATGAAGATGGACAGAAATTGCTCATTATAAATAGTAAAATTTCACTGGTTTAATTGAGATTATTGACAGAAAAACAGACATTGGTTTTATATTTTGGGTGATATGTAGCAGGAAGACTTGAAGCAAAAAAACTGAAAAGATGGGCTGAATTACCTCGTTTGTCTCCTGATTTTGACCTCAGCAGATATTCAAAGTGCTGAAGATCTCGATCAGAAGTTTCACAGCTTATTCCATGAATATAATAATCAGTGAAGTGTTTTTTAGGGTGACCTCATCAACACACACTGATCCAACTGTTGACCCAAATAAAGAAGCTTTCTGTAATAAAATGTGTATTTTCCATACCTAACTATGATGTTTAGCTGTAGTTTCCATGAACCTGGGTCCATTTTTACGGGTTCTGCTGCTTCTGCCTTTAGCAGCAGAACTTTTAGCCTTTCAGGCTCATTACTGTCACCTGATTCAGACATTTAGTTCTGACTTTTAGGGGTTTTTAGATGGGCTTCTGTCAAACTTAATCATTCCTTTACAGCTGTGAGTTACAGTTATGGCTGCTTTATGTACGACTGTCACACAGATGGTTGTGACTGTCTAGTTAAGTGTCTTTATGCTGTCATTATGATATAAAAATGTCCCCTAATCCTTTCAAACAATCTTTCTTTTAGGTTTTCTTACAGAGATTGCACATAGCTGGTAGTCATATCATGAGGAGGCGGATTTTAAAGGTCTTTAAACTGGGTCTGTTGGTGAAAAACAATGTGCTGATTTAACATTATTCTCAGTTTCACCCAGACTTTGGTGAGACTTTGGTCCTCAGGACACTCTGAAATGGCTGTTAAATGTGGCGATACAGTTTCCATCAGCTCATTAACTTCATTTCATGAGGAGAAAAATGTAAAACACAATCAGTTTGGTGTCGTTTGTGGCTCTGAGGAAGAGAGCTTTTAAAAACCTGTTGGTATCCCTCTCTTTTAAGTCCAAAATGGGGAAACGCTGCCATGATGGAGCGCTCGTCTCTTCGAGCTGTCTCCTGTATTGTGTGGTGAACCTGATTTGGATCACATAAGCTGCATGGTGTCTGCTGGTAAACTGCTGGCTGTGTCCAGATGTTAGATTTATGTTTCAGAAAGGCCAGTTTGTGCATAATGACACCGTCACCCCAACCCTTTCCTTCTTTCTGATCTTCCTGTTGAGGATGAGCCGCCTTCCCTGGAAAGATGCCTTTGTTCTTGGAGCTGTTGTCCTTCTCTCTGACCTGCTTTGAGGCATGTGACGCGGTGATGCCAGCAGCCACATCCTGGTCACGTTTCCACAGCAGCCGGGCTGCTATTGATTAGCATGTACAGAGTGCTGGCCAGGTTTATTAGCAGGCCATTGACGACAGCTGCTGCTATGCGTCTTTGTGAGTCTGTCCCGGAAGCTGACATGTGAAGCGGTGACACACTCGGTCCTCCTCTGCAAGCGGCGGGATGCTGGCAGCTCACTCCGAGCTCGTCATGAGCAGGCCGGCTTCTGGCCGCTCGCCCACCAGCCTGTTACCTCGGATGGCTTCTGAATAACACTGAGAGACACATAAAGCTCTGTCTTCATCACGCTCTCAGTTTCTCATCAGACTGCCGCCATTCAGACAGCGTGAGGAGGGACGAGAGTTTGGAAGCGATCATGTGGCGGATTCCTCAGGTCAGTGATGGATCTATTGCTGGGCAGTAATTCACTGCAGCCCTGCTACTGAGACGGTGTCATATCTTATCATGACGCGTGATTAATGCTGTGGGGCCGTGTTATTTAACCCAATCAGTTCTTAAGATAAAGTCTAAATGGATCTTTGCAAACACTTGGTTTTCATTGAGAAATTTAGAGTCACAACATGAGATAACCTCGGTGTGATTGGTTGAAATAATACGCAGAATCCTATTCTAAACACTAAAGATATCCTTCTGTTTGGTCACAGCCTTCGATGTGGCCACCATTTCTCCACTTCTGCACTTTAATGTGTATTTTTTACCACCTCAAATGATCATACAGCCAAAGTTTAGGAGTCATTTACAGTAAATAAATAAAGTTTGATTTGTTGCTCTGATATTTTACATGAGAATAGTGATGAATTGACCTGCATTTTATTGATAATATTTACATTTTGCAGTAAATGAACCTGATTTTAGAACATTTAATGGGCTTTTTTCCCATGTTGCACCTGTTTAAAGGCACACGTGTTGCTTCTCCATCATGTGTGTGTGTGTTGAATCATGGCCGCCGTTGCCAGTGGAAAGTGTTTTTGAAAGGAGCTGAAGTGCAGTGAGTAATGCTTTATGCGGCTGTTGCGTAACAGCGTGGTGGGAAGGCCACCGGTGTTTGTTTTTTTCCTTTTAAATTCTCCTTTCTTCCTTTTCTCCTTCATTTGACCTCTTCCTGCTCAGTTTATCCTCGAGTGCTTCATCTTTGACATCACCTGTCAAAAAGAAACTAAAGAATAAGCATCTAGCTTCTGTTGTTGTATCATTTTTAATTCTAATGGTTCAGCTGCACACTGGCTGTGTTTCCAGCAAGGTTATGATGTGCATTACTACAGGTTGATGAAAACTTGGTGGCTTTTGATTATTCAAAAGAGAGTCGATGCACATGGGAAGGGTTATATTTTTCCTATTTTCACCACCTGCCGACCACAATCTACAGACCAGTTTATTCACAAATCAGCTGATTGTTTTAGCAGAAGTAAAGAAGTAAAGAAATAGCTTCAAATTTAACTCAGAAGTCTGATAGAAATGCAGTCACTGATGTTTTTTCACACATTTGTATTCCTCTGCAGCTTTTTATGTCTTTAGCGTCAGAAACGGTGAGAAATGAGGCAATTAAATGGGGTAATAATCTCCTTTTTCCACCAGCAAGAACGAATGTTTTAAGCCTCTCCTCAGTTCAGAGAGGTGCCATGGCAACATGTCATTATATCCCATTACATGTCATTAGATGTCATTATATATGTCGCTAAGAACACCAGCTTTGTTCCAACTTCCATCCAGTTGCTTCTGAACAAGGACCGCAGTACAGAGACAGTTTGCCTCCTCCGTGCACAGTATTTTCTGACTGCTTTCCTCAGAAGGATAGTGGCTGCAGATCCATCTGCAACCAGTTTGCATTTGGTGGTGCAGCTCTGCTCTGTGTCTGCCTGCAGCAGAAAGAACAATATGACACTGATTAAATCAGATGGAGTTTGGAGAGGTGGAACTGGGATGGAAGTGGGTTAAAACAGTTTGAAAAGGACACAGCAAAGGCTGGTTAAAGTGTTAAAGGCAGCGCTGATTTACTGCTGACTGTGTAGAGGAGACACAGCTGATGGATCAGCTGATCAGCAGATGACACTTAAAATGAGCTCTTTGGTGGAGAAAGTGCTGCTTTTGAGCTGCTGTATTCAGTACAGTTATTATAGCACCAGAACCAGGGAAGACTGGATAATGGCCTTTTCCTTCTCTGTCTTCAGAAAGTAGGAACCATTTGACTCACTCTCTGTGCCTGTTATTCCTTCCTGGCCAGGTTTGCACGTCTTATTCTGGGCTTATTTTGAGCCCGCCTCCTGACAGGAAGTGGGACTGATATTTTTCTCGCAGCAGCAGGTATGAAACAGTCGTGCCGCCAGCGTCAGTCACCAATGTGTGACACACACGGTCACGTTGTTGGTTGTAGTTCTCGTGACACTGGAATCTGTTGCGTGACACATTGACAGCTCAGATGGTTTTTGTTTAGCTCTCCGTCTTCTGTAAAGTTTTTCCAGTCATTTCCAGCTCCAGCATCTCACATATTCCCACACTTTCTGCTGATAGAAGACTTGGTGACATAAATGTATGGGGAGTGAATAGAAATGTCGGAAATACTGATGAGAAGTACTTAAATAAATGATTTTCCAGGCTTATTGATTATTCTTTCATTCATTCTCATTCTTCTTTATTCATAAAGCACTTTTAAAACAAAGGTTACACCAAACTGCTGCACTGTACAGGCAGAGCAATAAAGGAAATACTCATTAAAACACAGATGAGACATTTTGGTCAGACAGGAGGAAATGTGACCACCACATCTGGCCCAAAGGAGCCAGCAGAGGTACAGCTCCTCAGTTGCCTCAGAGTGGTTCTTTATGTCCTTGGAAGGCATCCGGATACATCTCATACCCAGAGAGTTTACCTTCAGAGCTTCTCTCTATGCTGCCTTTTTCCTCGGCTGAGCAACTTTCTGTAATGAATTGCTCTTTTATCTCCCCTGATGTCTCCTGAGGGTCCCCGAATCTTCTGGCTTCAGCAGTTATCTCTCAACAGCGGCGCTAAATGAAGAAGGTAAACAAGTTTTCTGCTTTTACCTTCATCAGGAAGTCTGTCATTGAACTGATACCCCCCCCCCAAAATACCCCTTTTAACAGAGAACATATCAACCTGATGGAAAATATCCGTGACCTGGGATCAGCCAACATGAGGCTTTGTTCACTTAAACTCTTATTTCTTGAAAAGTGAATTATGGATGTGAGTCACTGGAAGAAAAGGACATTTTTCAGAATCTGCTGCTCCGTACGGTAGAAACAGACACGTCCCAGTAAGATATTTAAATCCTTTTCAGTCTTTGGTTGCTTGTCAAATCTGCTCATGTGTGACTGTAAAAACAAAACATTCCTTGAAACTGGTTTTCAGTGATATCTTCGCAGGGTTTTTAAGCACCGTGTGGATCTAACTGCCCGTCCACAGCTTCTGAAACCGGTAAAAGTTGGGTTTGAAGCTGAATGATGGAAAAACATGGCCCAGTTTTCCTGTGAGCTGTCCAAACACTCACTCCAGCAGATTATTACAAGCAGGCAGCTCTGGATGAACATATTAAACAAACGGCTGGCCAAGCAGCGGCTGATGAGGTCACTGAGGCGTCTGTCCGGTTATTGGCTGAAGTGCTCCGACAGTGTAGCTTAACACAGGCACGTCGCCCTGTGTCGAGTTGCCTTCCGACTCCGACCAGGAGGCCTTATGGGATTAACAAAGCTCCGTGTGTCAGTCAGTGCACACAAATGCACTCTGGCACAGTTTACAGTCCAGTCTGCTGGGAGCTGAACAGTGAGAGAAGCAGGGAAACTTCATTCATGCTTAGTTCAGATCCGCTGGTGAAGCTTAAAGAACGTCTCCAGCCTGATTAATTCACAAAGAGAACAGCACTGACTGCTGAATAGATGCTTCATGAACAGGTTTGATGAGTCACAGGGTGACGAAACCGTTTACTCTGAAGGAAAACTGCAGCTGTTGAGAGAATAAACATTCAGAAATAAGGCAGATAAGGTTCTGCCACACAGTGGTAAACTTTTTTAGACTCCTTCCTCCCAACAAACTCCAGATGAGCTAATATTTTTCCAGCTTTTGATGTTTTCTACCTTCTATCGGTTTAATGCACAGTTTCCACAGTGCCTCAACCCTTTTTAAACGATTGCAGCCATACAAAAGGATGGAGGAGCAGCTTGGCTTGCCTTTGTGATGTAAATGCATCTCCTTCAGATCATCTCCAGAGGTCTCAGTGCAAAGTGTACGTCATGTGTTCCGTAAAGCAGCTCCTTTTTCTTACATTTGTTATATTTAAACTGGTCCTAGTTGGTAAAAGCACAGAACATAACAGCTGCTGGCTGGTCAGTGACATCACTGACCATCACATATAAGCTCCACTGTCGCTCCGTTCTTCTGCGTTTCTTTAGCACCTGTTGCTGATTGGTCCAATATTTCACCGATGTTCATATTTGTAACGGCTGCCTTTGGTGCTGCACTGATTATACATTCACGGACAAATCAAAAATGGGAATTTACAACTTCCAATTAATTTAATTAAATGAGAATGCAGATTTTCTACTTGCAGAGCATTATTATCTAACTTATTTCTTCAGTTAGGTGAACTAAATAACTAATGATGAGATCTGATGTTAAATCGGCTCCAACAATATCCTTTGAATGGTGTTATGGTGTTTTTCCCTCCTCTTTTCCCTCTTTTCTGTCTTCTCAAACCCCAGCTGGTCGAGGCGGATGGCCACCCTTCCTGGTTCTGGTTCTGCCAGAGGTTTCTTCCTGGTTCTGGTTCTGCCAGAGGTTTCTTCCTGGTTCTGGTTCTGCCAGAGGTTTCTTCCTGGTTCTGGTTCTGCCAGAGGTTTCTTCCTGAGTCTGGTTCTGCCAGAGGTTTCTTCCTGGTTCTGGTTCTGCCAGAGGTTTCTTCCTGTTAAAGGGAGTCGTTCCTTTCCACAGTCCCTCAGGCTCAGGACGGGAGATTGGACTGAGGACAGGTTTTGGTGCAATCTGTTGGTTTCCTTAGCTGGGAGATTATTTTTTGAATTGGCTCCATATGAATTAATTGAATATGATTACAATGAATTGAATTCCAATTGGCTTGAATTGGTCTATATTACTTAAGTGCCTTGAGATGACAATTGTTGTAATCTGGCGCTTTATAAATAAAACTGAATTGAATTGAATTGAAATCAAAGCTGAAGGTCCGCTTGAATGGTCTATTTTTTATTTTTTTACAAACTGAGTAAAATGGCCCTAAAGTTTCTAAGTGGCAGCCATGAATTCTGTCTGTTGGGAAATGACTCCACATCTCACTCGATCTTTTACCTCAGAAAGCTGCTCAGTAAATGCTGATTTTATAGATCATGGTTCTGCTGAGAACACGGTGCACGTTACTCTGCTGTGTTACTCTTTAATATTAAGGCCTTAAAGTTGGAAAACTGAATGATTTCAGTGACCGAGCTTCCTCCAAACCCTTTACACGAAGCGTTTGGAGCGTTTAAAGGAATGTTGTGACCCAGAATCACGATTCTCCAGAAAGAGCTGAGCCGTAGTGTAAATGCAGCGCTGCGTGTATTAATAGACACATTTTTCTTTATTCATGAGGAGTCCTCGTCTTGGTTTTCTTCTTATGTCACAGTGTCCACTGATGATTTCAGCACAGCAAAAACACTTCAGTGTCAGGTGTTTTGCTCTATTTCAATCCTGTTTTTTTTGGTTTATATTCTTTA